>QRFJ01000619.1:440117-1057617 GCA_006176705.1 Cocos nucifera
ATCTCTTCGAGGAAAGCTCTTTCGACCTCGGACTATAGAGATAAGATCTCCCCCGAGGAAGCTCGACGCAGAAGATAAAATCTCCCCAGAGCGCATACTTCGACCTCGGCTGCAGGAGATAAGATCTCTCCTGAGGAAGGCTTGACCGCAGGAGATAAGATCTCTCCTGAGGAAAGCTCGATCGTAGGAGATAAGATCTCCCCCGAGCGCACACTTCGACCTCTGACTGCAGGAGATAAGATCTCCCCCGAGGAAAGCTCGACCGTAGAGATAAGATCTTCCCGATCGCGCCACTTCGATCTCGACTGCGGAGATAAGAATCTCCCCCGAGGGAAGCTCACCATAGGAGATAAGATCTCCCCGAGCCGCACTTCGATCTCGACTGCAGGAGATAAGATCTCCCCGAAGGAAGCGTTCGACCTCGACTGTAGGAGATAAGATTCCCCGGGAAGATCAGCCACAGAAGATAAGATCTCTCCAGGGAAGGCTCGGCTACAGGAGATAAGACTTCTCCGAGGAAAGCTCGATCGTAGGAGATAAGATCTCCCCGAGCGCGTACTTTGACCTCGGCTGCAGGAGATAAGATCTCCCCCGAGAAAAGCTGGCCGCAGGAGATAAGATCTTCCCTGAAGTCGCCACTCGACCTCGGGTGCAGGAGATAAGATCTCTCCCGAGAAAGCTCTTCGACCCTCGCGTAGGAGATAAAGATCTCCCCGAGGAAGGCTCGGCCAGTAGAGATAAGATCTCTCCCGAGGAAAGCCTCGGCCTAGGAGATAAGATCTCCTGAGCCTGCACTTCGACCCGGCGGCAGGAGAATAAGATCTCCCGAGGAAAGCTCGATCGTAGGAGATAAGATCTTCCCCGAGGAAAGCTCGACCGCAGGAGATAAGATCTTTGAATATCTACAAAGAATGTCTTCTTTTATTGTACCTCATCGGATATTTGAATGTGTATGCTTTGTCCGAGATCATCAATTTATGATTAGTAAACTTGATCCTCGAGCTCTCAAGTTTGTGTTCATTGGCTACTCTGCCACTAGAAAGGATATAAATGCTATTATCCACTTGAGCGATGTATATTGGTCAGTATGGATGTGACATTCAGAAAATCTGAGGCATTCTTTAGCAGTGACCTAATAGATGTGCCCATTGATCAACCAATTGTTGTATCCAACTTTCTCTTCTCTCTCGGTGTTTTATTTGATTTTGTCGGTCGTGAGGAAGAGTCTGAGAAGTAGGAGTCTGGGGAGTAGGAGCAATCTCAAAGTAATTCTGATCGACAAGGGGAGCAGTAGTCTTCTCCATATGTTACTGAGCCTGGTATGCATTCTTCCACTATCTAACAGTCTCCTTCAGAGTCGGCTCCGGTATCTTCCTCCTCTAATGATAATGATGGTAACATTTCTTTAACTGATTTACATCTTCCTATTGCTCATAGAAAAGCTTCTCATCCATATATTATTTTCTCTCGTTACCATCATGATATTGCAGATTTTATTTTCTATGAGTCTCTTTCATCTTCATATAGATCTTTTCTTGCATCTCTAGAGTCTATCTTTGTTTTTTTGCACTGGAAGGATCCTATGGTAGACCCAAAATGGAAGGAGGTAATGCTTGAGGAAATTAATACTTTGGTCAAGAATAATACATGAGAGCTTGTTCCATTACCTATTGAAAAAAAGGCAATTGGCTGCAGATGGATTTTTACGGTAAAATAAACTTCGGAGGAGACTGTTGATTGATATAAAGCACGATTGGTAGAAAAAGATTATACTCAAATGTATGGAATAGACTATGATGAAATCTTTACTCGAGTTATAAAGATCAACTCTATGAGGACATTTATTTCTCGTGTTGGTAATCTTGGCTAGAGTCTTTTTCAATTAGATGTTAAGAATGCTTTTTTACATGGGGATCTTCAAGAGGAAGTGTACATGGAAATTCCTTCGGGTTTCTCTAGTATTGCAACTGCTAGAAAGATGTATCAACCACGTCGCTCTCTTTATAGCTTGAAACAGTCACCTCAGGCCTGCTTTGATCGATTCTGACATACAGTTCTGAAGATGGGTTATCAACAAAGTAATGCTGATTATACTATATTCTTTCAGTATAATAATAGGAAGGTTGAAATTCTAATAGTGTTTGTTGATGATACAATCCTGACGGATGATGATCTTCTAGAGATTGATCATTTAAAGACTCATTTAGCTCAAACTTTTGAAGTTAAGAATCTTGATCCTTTGAGATACTTTCTTGGGATTGAAGTTGCTAGATCATCATATGGCATTTTTCTTTCTTAGCGAAAGTATATACTTGACTTACTGATAGAAACAAACATGTTGGGTTGTAGACCTGTGGCTACTCCTATTAAGCAAAACTATCGTCTCATGGTAGATGGTGGTGATCTAGTTAATAGAAAGAGATATCAGCACTTGGTGGGATAGCTAATTTATCTTTCTCATATTTGTCCCGACATCTCCTTTGCTGTCAGTGTCGTGAGTCAGTATATGCATGATTCTTGTGAGCGATATCAGGAAGCTGTCTATCGGATTGTATGTTATCTTAAAGGATATCTTGGACATGATCTCCTGTTTTCTCATCATGGACACCTTAAGATCGAGGGATATATTGATGCTGACTGGGCTGATGCTCTGAATGATAGAAAGTCCACCTCAGACTATTATACTTTCTTGGATGGCAATCTTATAAGATGGTGCAACAAGAAGCGGGATGTAGTTGCTCGTTCCAGTGCGGAAGCTGAATATAGAGCTTTAGCCTAAGAGGTCTGTAAAGTTATGTGGCTAAAATAATTACTGATTGAGTTGCACATTTTTTGGCCTTCTCTTATATTTTTCTTTTATGACAATAAAGCAGCCATTAATATTGCTAATAAGCTTGTTCAGCACAATCGAACGAAGCATATTGAAGTTGAACGACATTTTATTAAAAAATAAATTAAATCAGTGAGTTATCTGTCTTTCTTTTATCAAATCTTTTGAACAAATGGCTGAATTTACATGAAAGGACTTGGCACTTCGGTTTTTATATTTATTTGTGACAAGATGAGACTTCATAATATCTTCGCCCCATCTTGAGAAAAAGTGTTGGAAAATATATTGTATTTCCTTGATTAGCTTCTTTAATTAACGATGGTTTAGGTAGGTATGAGCTATCAACAATATGACTAATTTTCTTGTAAAAGAGAGAAAAATCTTATATAATGAGATTTGCTTTATATAGAAAAAATATAAAAAAAATATGATCCTTATTTCATCAATGTTGCAAAAAAGATCAACCATTCTTGTTCTTTTTCTTTTGAAGTCAAGTTATATTTAGATATATGATCTACTATTTTGCTATGCACGATATGGTAGTAGAGTGTTAGATATATTAAGAAAGTTGGATGGGGTTGGGAGAGAGATTTGGTGTGAATATTTATAATTATAGTAGAGAAATATATTACATGTCTCTATACCACATATTTGAATTGGAGAAGCAGTCTCAAATCATATAACCTTTACATATTAGGAACTACTAGTGATTAAAAAAGCTAGCACATGTATCGTCTCAAACTTGTCTATCATCCACAATTGATGGATATGTGGATGATGGAAGATAGGGACTTAAGAGCACAAATAAAGATTCAAACCAAGAAATAAAAGCTTTTATAATTTAGTGAACTCTTTGGATAAAAACAAAAAATCCCTATATTGAAGTATGAAAATATATCTTAGTGGCTTATCCATTATTATTCTTGCCCCTCAAGACGTCGTGCATGGTTCCAACATTAAGGGGACCTTAATCAGCTCCTTAGCTATTTGGAGGTGAACAGGGGAAGCATATTACCTCAAAACATCTGTAATTTCCGAGAAGGGAGGACTCAGGATCTACCAAAGGAAGGGAAAAGCAATGGGAAATTCCTTTTGACATGCATCCTCTTCTCTTGGATGGTAAAATAAGGAGACAGATGCAGCATGTTACGTTGATTGGGAAATTCCCTGCTTAGTATCAAATTTGTTGTTTAATCTCTTCCAAGCTATTATGTCCTTGGATAAGATGATGTCTTGAGTATACATAGAACTACTGAAATTAATGTCAGGTGCCAATAACAATTAATTACACAGCACTTAAGGTTCCTCACAAAGTATAACCTATTATAACTAAGGATAGAAAGTACGATCGAACTACCGTATTTCTTTTCCAAAATCACTACCTAATGCAGTGGCATGATGTGAATCACGTGATGTCTGACTAATAAAACTTGCAGGAAGTTGTTAGCTAGCATCCAGTTGTCAAAAGTATCTCCCGTTAGACTAAAATTTGAGAGAGAACATATAAAATAGTCCATCAAAGATTAATTTTGCTTGAAGCCGACCTTGAGGCCCAGAAGAAAAGACACCAATCCAGCTGAAGAAACGTCCGCTATTTGTTCTTTTTTTTATAAAAAAAAATAATAATAATACTAAGGATTTGCTCACGTTCTCAGTTTTCGTACTTCCGTGCATCGTTTTTCCTGTTTTCGTTGCCGTTACCGATTCCCCATCCAGCCTCTGGTCCGTCCTTTGTCCTATATGGCGGTTGGTAATTGGCAGATATTTTTAAATTGAGCCAATCACTTGATGCCACGTTTGAGCAAGAAGCAAGCGGGCAAGAGAGGTAGCGTTATAGCATGTTCCGTTTAACGCGCGCCGAACCGACCGCTGTCCCCATCCGCTTTCATTCCACTCCTCCCTGCCCCCCTCGGGGTTCAGGTTGCATCACACGGATTGATCTTTCTTTTCACGATGCCGACCATTGGATCACATTGTACACAGATCTCAAGGCATTTCTAAGGTCTTCGCTCATCCAGATCTTGAAGCGACCGTCCGTAGCGCAGGCCAATGGTGGATTCGTCCGAAGGAACGGAATCCTCATTTCGCGCAGAAAGATACAACCCCCCCGCTGACCCCCAAAAGGTGACGTGTTTGATCATCCACGTGGAATCCAACGGCTGTCCGAAGAGACGGCTCGAACCGCCCACTGCCGCCGCTTCAGACTTCTACCACCGACTTTCAAAGCCGGTGACTCGTCGCCTTTGCACCTCCCCACTTCCATCCCAAAACACCGTCGCCAGAACGAAGCCTTTGTAGCCAGTTCTCTCTCAATTTCAAAGAGAGAACTACACGAGAGAGGGAGAGAGAGATGGCCGAGGCCGTCGGACCCCACGTCCTGGTGATCCCCTACCCGGCCCAGGGCCACATGCTCTCCCTCCTGGACCTCGTCCACCTCCTCTCTTCCCGTGCCCGCCTCGCCGTCACCATCGCCGTCACCACCAAGAACCGGCCCCTCCTCGACCCTCTCCTCTCTCGCTCCCCCGCCGTCGTCCCCCTCGTCCTCCCATTCCCTGACCATCCCGCTCTCCCCCCAGGCGTCGAGAACGCCAAGGGCCTACCCCTCGCTTTCTTCCGCCCCCTCACCCACGCCCTCGCCGGCCTCCAGGACCCCCTCCTCCGCTGGGCCCGCTCACTCCCCATCCCCCCACCGCCATCATCTCCGACTTCTTCCTCGGCTGGACCTCCGACCTCGCCGCCCAGTTGGGCATCCCCCGCCTCGTCTTCTCCCCCTCCGGTGCCCTCGTCCGTCGCTGTCTTACCAACGTCCTCTGGCGCCGGATGCCCCAAAGATCCGAATCTTGACGACCCCGATTGCCCCATCTCCTTCCCCGGAAATCTCCAGTTCCCCTGTTGCTTTACCCTGGCGCCATCTCTCCTTGCTCTACCGGACCTACAAACATAGTCGGAGAACCGATCTCGGAGTTCATCAAGGAGGGATTTTTATCCAACAACGCGAGCTGGGGGTTCGTCTTCAACACCTTCGCCGACCTGGAGCGGGTCTATCTGGACCACCTCCGGAAAGATCTAGGGGCACCCCCGGGTCTGGGCGGTGGGTCCCCTCGCGCTCAGCCAGACGGCCCCGCTGGAGCGTGGTGGCGGCGAGCTCCGTTGCCGTCGCTTGCGAGATGATGGACGTGGCTGGACAGGCTGCCCAGAGGGGTTCTGGTGGTGCTGGTGTGCCTTCGGCAGCCAGCATGTGCATGGCGCCGCCGCAGGCAAAGGCGGCGCTGGCTGGGGGGTTGGAGCGGAGCGGGGCGAGGTTTATCTGGTGCGCGACCGAGGCGACGGCGGTGCCGGAGGGGTTCGAGGGGCGGGTAGCGGATCGAGGGCTGGTCGTGCGGGGGTGGGCACCGCAGGTGGCGATCCTGGGGCACCGAGCGGTGGCCGCGTTCTTGACTCACTGCGGGTGGAACTCGGTGCTGGAAGCTGTGACTGCAGGGGTGGCGATGCTGACGTGGCCGATGGCTGCAGACCAGTTCTGGAACGCAAGGCTGGTGGTGGAGTCGGCCGGGGTCGGACTGGCGCTGTGCGACGATGCCGACGCGGTGCCGGACGCGGACGAGTTGGCCCGCGTCGTGGCCGAGTCGCTAGGCGAGTCGGGGAAGCAGGTGAGGGAGCGAGCGAAGGAGCTGAATCGGAGAGCTTTGGATGCGGTAAAAGAAGGGGGAAGCTCGTATAAGGATCTGGAGGGGTTGGTGGCCGGGCTTTCCAAGGTCATGGTCAAATGAAATATTTTGGTTGTTTTAAGTAGCCACGATAATTTGAATCCTTGGGCAACCTTTTGGAAAAATTGTAACAACCAATTAAGCAAATAATTGTTGGCTTCACTTGCACAAGAACTTGGTTCAACCTAAGCTATGCAGCCACCAAGTTTAAATTATCTCCCTATCCTTTTCTTTTTAGTTAGATCTGAAGTATCACTTCATGCCCTTTTTTATTTATATATTTTCTGCTTTTCTTGTTATTTATTGTGCTGAGTTGCAGTCTAGACCTCATGTATTGCAAAAAATTCATTTTGAGAATAGTGTTATTAGTTTCTTTTCGAAATTGCACCATTCTATAAAAAATAAGATGTCCTAGAAACATTATATTTCGGTAAATTCTTTCTAGGACAAAAAAATCAACCTACCATGGAGCAAAAACATCTAAAGTTTGAATAATTCAAATAGAGCGGGAAAAAAAGTTTGAACTAAAATAGGACTAGAAATTATTGGAACTGCTTTTACTTTTGAAGTGGTTCAAAGAAAGCCCAGCACAAACCGTATTTTAAGATCATGTAATAGACCAACGGAGTTTCTATAGCCATTAACTTTTGATAGGATATAAGGATAAGATTCATATTATCTTTTGTGTGAAAGAATGAGTGGTCTTCTTTTATGATGCCAATCATTGGATCATATATTGTATAGATCACAAAGCACTTCAACCTCCCTCTTCAGTCCATATGTATAAATATCAAAGTGGTTATTGTGTGATCCAACAATGTATCTTAAGAAAAAAAAAGGTGAATCATTCTTTTATATGAAAGATATGACTTGAACCTATAACAATGACCTTAGCTTAGGTGGTTAGCATCCAAGCTTGGAACTATGATGAACCCTAAGATAAATTAAAAAATTTTTGCCATTTGTTTCATGATTAGAATTGAAATAGGAATTGGAGTTGGAATGAAAATCGAAATAGCCACATTCTCCAATGCATTTATTTCATAATTGGAATTAGAATCAAAATAAGATTAGAATGCTAAAGGATGGTCTGATTTGGACGATTGAGATATTTCTATTTCTTCCGAAATCAAAATGAAAATAGAATTCCTCCCAAACCCAGTAGCTAAAATGAGAGTTACTCATTTTCATTTTCATTCCATAATCTAACTTCCTCCAACCAAACAACCCTTTGGGTAACAAAGCCAAGCTCCAATAGCATAATAATTGGCTTGTCTCGAGCTCATTTGCAACTGCAAGGATAGATAAGTGTTTGATGGAAAGGGAAAATATATACTTAGCATGAAACAAGTAGGCCTATTGATAGTAGTTGGCAGAACATAAATTACTACATTATAAGAGACCCTATTGCTAGAAAGAAATCAACAGATCATTTCTTTTTGGACTTCCTATTATTTTTTAAGGAACATTGCCGTGGATGAAAGATCACCTTGTAGGATTTGAACCTAAAAACTTGCCCACGTGGAGATACAGCACAACCCTTTGAATTTGGAGTGCTTGTAATGCTGCACCATTTGCCATCTTGGGTATCGGGTTTTTTATCTTAGTGTGAGGCCTCCAAGGGTTCTTTAGATTAGCTCTTAGTTCTTGTACGACTAAGGCTTTTTCGTCGATTGAGCTCATTTAAGAATGAGGGGCCTTCGAGGATATTTCAAGTTAGCACTAGCTTCTTGATCATCGAGGTCTTTGATTTGGATAGCTTGCATTTGTGAGCTTTGAAGGTCCTTCATGGTTAGCTCTTGCTTCTTGTATGACCAAGACTTTTTTGTCAGCTAAGCTTGTTTAAGAACGAGAGGCCTCTGAGGATCCTTTAGATTAGCTCTTGCTTCTCATACGACCAAGGCTTTTTCATTAGCTAAGCTCGTTTAAGAATGAGGGACCTTCGAGGATCCTTCAGGTTAGTCCTCATTTCTTGGTCATCAGGGTCTTCGGTTCAGATGACTTACGTTTGTGGGCTCTAAAGATCCTTCATGTTTAGCTCTCTCTTCTCGCACGATTAAGACTTTCTTCATCAACTAAGCTTGTTTAAAAAGAAGGAGCCTCCGAGGGTCCTTTAGGTTAGCCTCTTGCTTCTTGATCATCGAGATCTTCGGCCTGGATAACTTGCATTTATGGGCTCCGAGGGTCCTTTGTAGTTAGCTCCCGCTTCTCGCATGACTAAGGCTTTTTTCAGCAGTTGAGCTCATTTAAAAATAAGGAGCCTTTGAGGGCCTTTTAGATTAGCCCTCATTTCTCGTATGACTAAGATTTTTTCATTGGCTGAGTTTGTTTAAGAATGAGGGGCCTTCGACGGTCCTTCAGGTTAGCCCTTGCTTCTTGATCGTTGAGGTCTTCGGTTCGGATAACTTATATTTGTGGGTTCCAAGAGTCTTTTATGGTTAGCCTTTGCTTCTTGTATAACCAAGACTTTTTTCATCGATTGAGCTCATTTAAGAATGATAGATCTTCAAGGGTCTTTTAGGTTAGCCCTCGCTTCTTGATCATTGAGGTCTTTGGCTTAAGTGTTGTCGCAAGGAGAATGAGATTTTATGATCGTCTACAAGATTCATGAACTCGAAAGAAATTTGCTCTATATTAAAAGAGAGGTTATTATAAGATTGTTGTAGTGGTGTTCCATCCAACTGCTTTAAGCGGTGGGTTCCGAGCCTGATGATCTCGTCCACTCGATAAAGACCTTTCCAGTTAGGGGAGAGCTTTCCTCATTCGTTTGGTTGAAATGCCTCGGCTTAGTGTAGTTTCAGATCACCGATCCTGAACATTTTGCCTCGGACTTGAGAGTTTTTGTATTGCGCAACCTTGTACCGATAGGCTACCATCCTTATTCGGACTTTCTCTTAAACTTCTTCAAGTAGATCTAGGTTCACTCAGAACCATTCAGAATTGTAATGTTTGTTATAGTTCTCAGGGAGGGGATCCCGACTTCGATTGGAATGACTATCTCTATCCTAAAGACAAGGCTAAAGGGAGTTTCTTTAGTCGGTATTTTCTATGTGGTTTGGTAAGCCTAAAGTATGTGATGAAGCTCCTTGACTCATAATCCCCTAGTGTGATATGCCCAAGTCTCCGTTAGCTACCTAGGCTTCTTCATTAGCTTGGGATGGCCTATCGACATGATGTGATGTGATATGCCCAAGTCTCGACAAAGTTCGGCAAACCAAACCCCAATGAATTGACGGCCATTATATGTGATCAACATCCGAGAAAGACTGAATCGATGTATGATGGACTTCTGATGAAGTTCTTTATTTTAGCCTCAGTAATGTAGGCCAATTGTTTGTCCTCCATTCATTTAGTGAAATAATCGATTGTAACTAGCAGGAACTTTCGTTGATCACTTGAGAGAAAAGGCCCAAAGATATCTATTCCTCATTGCGAGAACAACCAAGGTGTCTTAATGAGGGTCAATAGCATGGTAGGTTGGCATTGGATATTTACATTCCACTAGCATTGATCGCATTGCTTGATCAGATCGACGGCATCATACTACATGCACTACAAAAATTTTAGCTTTTGCTGATGAACACTTTTGGTGACGGACACAAAATCATCGCCAAAAGTATCTCTATGGTGATGCTTTCTATAAAGTGTTGGCAAAGATTTGATTTTTGCCGATGCATGCTGTAGGCGTCACTATAAATTATACTTTTAGTATTGCTTTTAGATTTTCATCATCATAGATTAGATTTTTGGTGATGCTTTTGTGTAGCTGTCATCATGGGCCAGACTTTTGGTGAATATTTTGATTTACCATCACCATAGCTTAAATTTTTGGTAATAGTTTTGTATAGCCATCACCATAGGGCAGACTTTTGGTGATAGTTTTTTATTACCTCACCATAGGCCAGACTTTTGATGATGCTTTTATGCAGCAGTCATCATAGGATAAACTTTTGGTAATGGATTTATGTTGCCATTACCATAGTTTTAGAACTTTGGTGACACTTTTGCATAGCGGTCACCGTAAGTTAGATTTTTTATGATGTTTGTGGCTTGCCATCATCTTAGGTCAGATTTTTGGCGATGCTTTTCTCTTTGTGCAACACCAAAGGTTGGACTTCTATCGATAGCTTTTTGTCATGCATCACTATAGATTGGGCTTTTGATGATGCTTCTTTTTTTTAAAGGTGTCACCATAGATTAATCTTTTAGTGATATTTTTCTCTAGCTATCATCATAAATCAATTTTATTTTCTTGATGTACTATCATATCCTAAATTTTATAGTTGCAGTTCTTCATTGTGTCAGAAAAAAGATTGTTATTGCTAATTAACATTTAATTAAATCAATTTTATTTTCTTGATGTACTATCATATCCTAAATTTTATAGTTGCAGTTCTTCATTGTGTCAGAAAAAAGATTGTTATTGCTAATTAACATTTGTTTTGGGTGTCAGTAACAAGAGATAAACATATAAAAGCTCATCCTTTATTGACTCCTCTCTTTCTCACTATTGACTATTGAGAATTATATATAGGATCATCATAATAATATATTATCTTTAAATTTATAGATTCATATTCCAGTTATAAATATGTGCTCATACTTCAATTACCAAGAGTCTACATCTAGAAAGCATTAAGTGATTATAATTAATATTGCATATGCGGTACTCATCAATTTTATTATTCAACTTACTTAATATTACAAACAGGTAGACTCAATTAGGATAATTGACAGAAACGTTGACTTAAAAAGAAATTATAATCAATCGGCAAGGATCCCCTATTTGACATAATACCTTGAATTATAATATGTTACTAAAGTGGAATAGTACTATTACTCATAATACATAGTACATACTTCATCATTTTTAATGGAGTGAATTTAATCAGTTATATATAGCATGTACTTGACTACATAATTTGTTTAAGTAGCTCTTAGTTAATAATTGGTTAAACTTATACTACATATAAATGCAATTGTTTTTTTTTTTATTTCTTTTGAGAATTTAGGTATTGTATAAGCTTTGACTTGGTACAAATGATATATGTGTATTTTGAACCTATACCAAAATATGGACACTAAGGTCTAGTCCAAAACATTAGATTTTTTTTTTTTTTTTGATGGGACCAAAACATTGGACTTAATTTGGCCTGATGCTAGCTTGTTTATATATTAAAAAAAAATCAGAAAAAAAAGGACCAATACTCAGATTACAAATCAAAATTAATAAAAATGCCTAAAACAATAAAATATTTGGCACAAAACATAAAAACAAGGGGCGGGAGAGCTGAAAACCTTCACCAGGTTCCCGCGAAACCTAAAACTCTGGACTTAAAAGAGGCAAAAAAAACAATTTTCATTTTCTCAATTTCTCTAAACCCCACCAGCCCTCCCCCACATGACCATCTCTCTCTAGTGCCCTACTCTGGCGATGATCTCGTAGTTTGTCTGCCGTTGAAGAGCTTCATCCATGGTGCACCGCGGTCGAGCTTCGCGGCCAGCAGACTGTTGTTCTGCCATTCAAGAGCTTCACCGTGCTCTGCCAACGATGAGTTCCCACTTGGTCTGCTATTCAAGACCTTCAATCATGGTAGGTTACTTCAGAGAGGGCCGCTAGTGGGTTGCCGTGAAGAAAAATTGCCGCCATACTAGAGATTTACAGGTATTTTTGCCCAATTTTATAGTTGCTAGGTTTTGTTTCAATTTTTATTTGCAAATCGGCTGCTGGGTTTTGTTTTACGATTTTGTTTCGAATATTTTCTAATTTTTTTTTCACTCTCTCCCTCCTTTTAGGCATCGGTAACTTCTCGGGTTTCTCTGCTTCCGGTCACCACCTCTATCTGTTAGCCACCACCGCTATCTAGAGCTGCCGCATCGGGTAAGCCTCATATATAATCTATTGCCTTTTTGCTCTTCAGTGTCGTTTATTTTTGTATTCAAATGATGGGCAACTTCTTGCCCAGACAAATGAGGTGCTCCGAGTAAAATAGATAAATTACTTTTGCTGAAAAAAATGGGGATGAGATTCTTTTGATGTTTGCTATTATTTTATTGGCAATCAAACAAGCCTATGGGCGTAGTTCAGCACGTATTGCTATTATCAACTAATGATAGGCTACTGATGTTTTCTTTTCCCCTAACATTTAATATACTATTTCTTGGGTGAAAAAAACAACAACTATGATAGGCTGATTGCTACACTGTGTCTGTTTCCAAATGGTTGGTTAAAAAAAAATAACTATGAGATGTATATGAGACTCTGTTGGAATTTGGAAGAGCTTAATTCTGCTTGCAGTTGATAGAAGGATTGGTATTGCGGGCAAGAATCAGGTGTTTAAGTTGAAGGCCAAGAGTTAGTAGAAAATGTTTTGGGATGAATTATTTCATGTGTTGAACACCAAATTAATGGGTTTGCATTTCAATGAACTGAATTATGTATATTAATTACTATATAATCAATTTTAGTTTGTATCGATTACTGGCTGGCATAGTTTAGATAAAGAAAAATTTTAACATAGATTAGTGTGACATATAAACTAGCATATTGGTGCCTGTTATTGTTTTCCTGTCGGGTTTAACACTTCAAACCTGTCTTAAAGACTTTAGACTGCAGACTTCGTTTTATTACTAGCAAACCAGGCCGTCCCAACTAAGAAGTTTACCTCATAATATCGTTTTACAGACTCATATGCAGATTTAGACTGCAAACAAGACCAAATTAATAAGTTTGCATTTGTTTCTCTTCTTTTGCCTCATCTGACAATCTCTGTGCCATCTTTATGCCAAGGACTTACAAATTTATAAACTGTAACCTGATTTGCTTTTAGATTTCAATGAATGTAGGTTTGATTGGAGCAACCAATTAAATTGGCCTTGCAAAATGGTTGAAACTTGAGAACGTGGGTGATTCATTATAGTATTGGATTTAAATTCAGAATAACTGCTGAATTATATTCAGCCCTTCCAGATATGGACTCCCAAACACGAAGCAGGACCAACAAATGGCAGGCTAAGCTAATCTCTTAGCTCTTTGGTTGTTGGTCCTCCAGTAGGGTTGGGGCTTGAAGAAGTCGTATAAATAAGCTTAAGTAGTTCAAAATAAAATGATTTTTTAAGGCATTTTCTCTAAAATAACAGACAAACTAAATAACGTAATGATATAAAGATTGGGTTAATGAAAATGTTCATAGGTGATGGAACTAGGTGTGAAACATAATCAGAGAACCAGAATGACAAGCCTACATCTAAAATAAGTACACCTGAAATTATCAAGTATAGGTTCTCTATCATTTTGCCTTGTCATTGATGGTTGTCAACACTTGAGTGATCTCACATAAAATTAGTGTTTGTTATGATTTTTTCTCTATCTCTATAATTTGTTTTGATGAATTAGATTTGCTGTTGTTGCAATATTATCAATGAGGATGCTATATATGCCCTTTTCTATAATTTTCTGCCCAAAATTTCCTATGGTTCGTCAATGGGCATATGCCACATTTTGATAAATAATATATATGCTTTTTGTACTTTGAACAAAAGTAGTTGAACTTTGTGCTGCTAGTATGGCCTCCATGAATATTCTTTATTTTTTACACTTTGTCCTCTTTTTAATTCAATTTGATATAGTGTAATGGATAAGAGTTGGATTAATCTCCCGTCGAGGTGAAGTCAAGCATATATCATAGGAGTTATACAATTTTTGGATTTTGCATTTCCTAGATCTGCTAAAGAGGGAAAAGTTTGCTGTCCTTGTGTGAAATGTGTTAACACTTATTGGCTTTCTAGAGAAGACGTATTTGAGCATTGTATTTTTCATGGTTTCCTTAAAGGATATACCTAGTGGGTTTTTCATGGGGAATCCTATCATGCTTCGGGATTAAATAGTGAAACTTGTAGGCAAGAGTTTCAAACTACACATGATATGGAAGGCTTACTATATGAAGATTTCATGCCACATGTACCCAATAATGTTAGAGATGATTGCAGAGGTGACATGAATATTGATGAACCTGCTGGGAAGAATGATGACCAGCACCCTGATATTAGTTCTCCCCAAAGAGGGCATGCATACAATGATATGGTGGAGGATTCTAAACAATCATTGTATCCTGATTGCATAAAATACTCAAAACTAGCTTATCTGTTATCCTCTACCACATAAAATGCCTGAGGGGTTGGAACAACAATGCATTCAATATGTTATATTAAAGTTATTGAAGGAGTCATATCCTACGGGAGATACTATATCCAAATCTTTTTATGAGATGAAGAAGCTAATTGGATCATTAGGTCTAAAATATGAAAAAAATCATGCTTGTCCAAAAGGATGCATGCTATTTTGGAAGGACAAAGCAAAGGAGGATACTTGCAGCCATTGTGGTTCATCTAGGTGGAAACTTGCCACCACAAATGACGACGATGACCCCCAATATTCATCAGAAAGTAGGAAAAAGATAGCTACTAAAATCTTGTAGTGGTTTTCTTTGATACCTAGATTAGAGAGGCTTTTTTATAATTCTGAAACTGCCTCATTAATGAGATGGCATGAAGAGGGTCGCGCTGAAGATGGCCTTTTGAGACATCTTACAGACACTAAAACTTGGAAAAAATTAAATTCTCTTGATCTTGGCTTTTTCTCTGATCTTGGAAAAGAGAGGAATGATTCGTTGTGTAAGGAAAGCTCTCTTTTGCTCAAAAGCTACTTCATCCACATCAGTTGAGCAAGAGGAAGAGTCAACTCGTTTAAGGAATATGGTTCAACACTTAAGGAGTGAAGTGGATTGAAGGGGCTTGTTGCTAGCTTGATTGCTGTTTTTCAGTCTCAAGTATGAGTAAACCCATAAATGGCAGAGTTGATAGAGGTAGCACAATGATATATCAGGAATGAGGTACAATTTAGTTCCACTAATGTAAATTTATTTAAGGGATGACATATGATTTACATCACAAACTTGTCTATATCTTTTTTTTGAAATCTTATGTAATGGTAATGAAGGAACTACTGTCCAAGAATTAAGTTTATCTTATCACTGTTGTCTAGGAGTCCCTTACCATTCCATTCAACCTTTTATTATTCTGAATTTTGACTTAAGGGTTCATGTTATTACATATTCTCGTTTGGTTATCTTCCTTACATGGTACATAGTTTCAGAAAGGTTTGATTTTATGAGGCCAACATTCTCCATTGATGAGTATCAGGTTCTATTTCTGTATACTATCTTATGTATCAGATGTTCCATATGCACAGGCCTGCGCTCATGCCTTCTACCTCTGAACTTAGTCCAGTGGATCCTTATGACCATATGTGCAATAGTGTGGTTTCTATGTAATCTTTTTGGGGTTTGTCTTTCTATGTAATCTTTTTGGTTGTAAGTTTTCTGGCAATGTTACTATTTTAATGGGACCTATATTTGTGATGATGATAAAGGGTCTTTAGTTCAAAAAAAAAAAAAAAAACTACTGTCCAAGAATTGAAATTGAGATCATAAGGCTTGTAGGATGTAAGAAAATTAGGAATTTGGTATACTATTGTTTTTGGAAGGTATGATTTAATTCATGGCTGAATTTGCTTGGAGTTTTGGGCTGACTTTGAGTGACAACTAAGAAAAATAAGTGGCTTTGGTTGGATACTATTTATTTACTAAATGATGCTAGTGTTTTATAATTTGCTACGTTTCCAAAGCATGCAATAAGTGCTGTTTGGACTGATTGTAGAGGAAGAGCATGTAGATAAAATAATGCTTGGTTTGAGTTTTCACATCCTCTTGTATGTCTTATCTGTTCTAATTAAATATGTAATTTTACTTTGCACTTGTTATTGTGGAGTCATGATTTAATTTGTTTGCTTTTGTGTAGGCATCTGATGCTGGTGGTGCTCCAAGCCAATCTCCTCATAAAAATGCAGATGGTCATTCACATCATGATCAAAATGGTAATATGCATTATGACTTGATAAATAATAATTTTCAAAATGGCATGAATGAATCTCCGTGCATTTTATTGTTGAGATAAATTTATATTTTGTACCTTAAGTATCTTATTTTGTTTGTACTTTTGTTCTTAATATTTTGTAGCCATTCCTTAAAGTTGGCTTGTTGTATTGGAAGTTCGGCAACTTAGAGTTTGGTTTGTCTTATGGAAAGACCATTTTATATCATGTATTCAAAACTTAAATGAGACTACTGATGCTATGGTGTTAGTGTTTGATTATACTTGAGTATTGTATTGTTGGTGGATGTTGGATTATATTTTAATATTGTCCTATTGGTGTCAGACTGATTTTTAGTATTGCATTATTAGTATTGGATTTTCTGGATTATAAAAATACTATGATTTTTATATATTAAAGCTTAAATTGGTAGTCGAAGCTATTTTTAGTAATATATATGGTTTTGTTAGTTGACAATATTAACCTTCTAGACAAAATAAAAATTCATCACATGGTTTAAAAAAAATGCTGACACTCAAACTGTCAGCAAATCATTTAGATGCTTAGCAAGCATCACTAATTCCTTAGAAGTTATGCCGATAGTTTCGAGACCGTCATCAAAGATTTACGTGTTTTGCCGATAGATGAAAAAGCATCGACAAATAATTTTTTTTTTATATTATTAAAAAAAAAATGCTGACACTCAAATCGTCAGTAAATCATTTAGATTAAAAATAAAAGAAAATATGCTGACATACAAACCATCGATAAATCATTTTTTGTAACGTACTGTTTAGGTGTCACTAAGGATCAGCCTTTTGTTGACGGTTTAGTTAGGCATCACTAAAGGCTTAAGAATTATGCTGATGCTTAGGCATCACCAATTCCTCGGGAGTTATGTCGATGGTCTTGAGAGCGTCACCAAACGTTTATATATTTTACTGATTGACAAAAAGGCATCAACAAAATCCTTTGTCGATGGGTGTATTTTTCAATGCTTTTTGTGTTCGTCGGTAAAACACCTCGGGATCTTTATTGATGGTTTTGGTATCTTTGGTGATGCTTTTTGTATGTCAGCAAAAGTCAGAATTTTTATAGTGATGATGGGGGAATTTTTTATTGAGCATAATCTTTAAAGTGGTGTAGGCACCTGAGAAGTGATAAGAAAAATGACATCTTATATAACTTATTTGAGAATATAGCGGAAAATTTGATTTCTTAGTTTTTGAGCTTTCTTTTGATTCATTGATAGAATCTCATTTTAAAGGTAGTGGATCAATGAGTCCACCCAGTTTGGCTCGTTATCAATTTACATGATTGAGGTAAGTTTCTCAGCGCTAGGTCTTTTCACAATTTCAAAGAAGGATTCTTTGGGCATATCTGTTGGCATTGAGGTAGCCAACTTGGATAATAGATTGGCTTGAGCTTTCTCTGACCTTGGCACTTGTTGAATATTGAAAGTAACAAGGATAGATATTAGATCTTTTACCTTCAGCATCTATTTTTTTCATATTTTCTTTTCGAGCTTCATAATCTTCTCGGACCTAACTGACCATCAGTTGGAAATCACTGTAGACCTTCATGTTTGTACATCTAGTTTTTTTTCTATTATAAGTCTAATGGAGAGGACTTCATATTCCACTTCATTGTTGGTAGTTGGAAATTCGAAATGCAAGGTATACTCTGCAATATTTCCTTTTGGTCTGATTAGGATTAGCCCTGCTATTGACCCAGCGGAGCTTGATGATCCATCTACGTGCATTATCCATAGTTCCTCAGTATCTTCTTTAGATGGCTCAGCCTCAGGGTCTTCCTTGGGAATAGTGCACTCCAAGACAAAGTCGACCAAAATCTATGCCTTGATGGAGGGTCGGGGTTAGAACTTTACATTAAACTCTGTGAGCTCGATCCCCCATTTAGCTACTTAACTTGAAATATTAAGTCGATGTAGGACAGGCTTCAAAGGCTGATCGATCAGGAGGACTATGGTGTGGGCCTGAAAGTATGGTTGGAGCTTTCGGACTGAGATGACAAGCACGAAAATCAGCTTTTCGAGCATGATGTATCTGATTTTTATATCATGAAGGGTTTTGCTAACATAATAGATGGGTCTTTGGATCTTTCCTTCGTTACGAATGAGTACCAAGTTTATTGCCATTGGTGAGACCATCAGATAGAGATACAACTCCGGACTTGTAAAAGAAGTCTTTGATAGGAGTCGGCTTTGTTGCCTATAGGTAGCAATCCAAGAGGGAGGGGGACTAGGGATGAATTGAATTTTTATAAAATTTTAATTAAATTTAAGCCCTAAACAAGTATGCGCTTTTAGTTAAACTGATTTAAGTAATTGTGATATGTAATATTTAGATGGCAGCAGAATCAAGATTTAAATAATATTATACAGAAATTTAAAGCAAAGCTAAACAAGTAATAGAACAAGCAAAGCAAGAAGTAAAGCTACAATACAAATACACAAGATTTATAGTGGTTCGGTACAACTTGCATCTACATCCATTCTCTAAGCTTTTCTTGGTAATTCTACTATAATCTCGTTGATTATAGTATATTTATTTTTTCAGACTCACAAATAAATTCAGTTGGTTTTCCAGGATCATCAACTAAAGCCTTACACTGACAATCAATTTAGTTGTTTTTTTGGGCTCACCAACCAAAACCTATAAAAGCTAGTTTTGGGCTTGGACGGGCCTAATTCTAAAGTTTCTTTTCCTAAAAGAAACTTATAAAAAAAATAAAATATGAGTGAAGATTTTCAACATAAAAAATAAAAATAAAAAAATAAACACATTAAATGTTCAGAGAAGTAGTTGAATGTGTGCTTTTTTGGAGCTTCACTTCTCTTCAAATGATGCCGAAAGGTTGTGCTGGATAGTGGTAAAGATTGCCCTTGAATGCCTTCTAAATTCAAAACTTGGTTTCTCTCTTTTTTTGATGTGAAACAAAACTCTCTTAAATATGAAAAGATATCTCTTTAAAATCCTTTAATAATAATTCTCAATTGATTCTTTAATCTTAAATACTCTTGGAGATGGTTGGAGAAGGAGTTCTAGCTGTTGGAAGCTTTGAAATAGCTGTTGGAGTGGAGAAATAATTATTTGAAGGGTTATAAAAAACTAGTTATTATGCCTGTCTCGACATTGGGGTTGACTTTAATTCCTCAAAGGTCGACTCAGATGATCAAGAAGTTGAGTCAATCTCAGGATCCCAAAAATCAACTCTTTATATTTTTTTTTGAGAGAACTGGCTCATTTATTACTGGAGTTGGCTCGACCATTAGGATCGACTCCCATTCTGCTGGGGTTGACTCTAATTGGGCAAATCTTGAAATTACAATTTTCTATTTTTTCTAAGAGAGTTGGCTCCTGATGGACTTGAGTCGACTGAAACTTATGCTAGTCTTTTCCAACATGCTGGGATTGACTCTAATCTTCTTGGGGTTGATGTTTATCGTTACAACAATAAATAAAAATTTAAAATTGATCTTACTATTAATTAGAATAGTGGTGAGTCGAATGTCGATTTCTTCGAAAATTGAAGACTAAGTTATATTTAATTAAAAAAAATCAATCAAATTATTAAGTAAAAGTTTAAATAAGTAAATTAAAGTAAATTAATTAAAATTTAGCAAATTAAAATAAAAGAAAGTAAATAATAATTAATTAGTATTTTAGAATTAATATAAGATAAGAAGAGAAGTTGTTTAGGATTTCAGTTTCATCTTTCAATATTCAAGTTTATAATTGATTCATGCAATATTTTTATTATCAATATGCAATCTTATAAGATATATGTTCCCTTAATCCAATTCTAATATAACCTATTCTATCGAGTATGGACTATATCTAACATGATCATTATTCATTTTACAGACATAGACTATTTAAATCATGCAATCAAAGAACATAAACATAAATTTTAATTAATTCTTATAATTCATCATAATCTGAGCACAGACCGTATCTATCTATGATTATAATCTATTTCCTTAGTATAAAATGCAAGAAAAATAAATATTAAAGTATAAATAAGAAAAGTATATAAAAGATAAAAAAAAATTTATTGCTCAATAAAAAAAAAGACATGGTTCAAATTATAAACTTTCATGATTAAAAGATTTTTCTTACTTTCCAAAATACGAGAATTCTAGTTGGTACATAATTTTGATCCTTCTAGCTTAAGGCATCTTTAAACTCCCAAGATAAAGAAAAAAAAAGAAAAAGAAAAAAAGAAAGAAGAAAGAAGAAGAGAGAGAGGAGAAGAGAAGGGAGAGGCTTGGGGAACCTAAGAGAGGGCTAATCCCCCACAAGGGAGGTCTCTCTAGGCTTATTTTCCCCACAGGGGAGGGTTTAAGAGGCTTTTGGCATAACGGGGGATTAAATAGAAGAAAATCAAAGAGTTTTGAGTTCTTGCCGAACTCAAATTGGAGTTTGGATCGAAATTCTCATGCTTAACTGAATTCTAGCTGCCGGATTGCTGATCAACACTCCAAAATTTATCAAAACAGCACCGCTTGGCATCCAGATTGAATAGGGACCATTGGATCACTTGATTTGGCCATTTTTCATCATTGGATTGCACCTAGGATTGTTAAAGGAGTCCTAAACACCCTGGGAACTCGTCTCCGCCGTTGGATTTTGGTCGGATCATACCTCAATTGTAGGATCGCGTGTAGGAAAAAATAGCCGAGAAATCCTGATCAATTTGGCAACCACTCTCAATCGTTGGATCTTGACCGACATTGATGATTACCGTTGGATGGTGCAACATTATTCCTGTGGACCGCTTGAACCGAGCGCATCATAGTCCCCACCCAGTTGCGACTTGCCGCGTCATCTAAATTTATCAAAAAGCCCCTATGGTCCACACCTATGGAGTCAGCATGTGGTCCACTAAATGGTCCACACCTATGGAGTCAGCATGCGATCCATCGTGGACCATGTGGTTTGCTGGCATCATGGTGACATCATGGCTAGAGGGAGCTAGGCTGCG
Organism: Cocos nucifera; assembly: GCA_006176705.1. Taxonomy (NCBI): domain Eukaryota; kingdom Viridiplantae; phylum Streptophyta; class Magnoliopsida; order Arecales; family Arecaceae; genus Cocos; species Cocos nucifera. Next base: position 461,593 of record QRFJ01000619.1, read on the forward strand.
GGCCGCAGGCTGGTGCTGGACTTGCAAGTTTGGGTAGACCGAGCTGGCTAGCAGATTAGCATGCCACGAACTAGGCTGGTTCGCGCGACAGTCGGGCCGGATTTGCCGGACTAGCTGGTTTAGCCGATCGATTTTATTCATTTAATTATTTTTTTAAATTTAAAATTTTGGCCTTCGTATCTTTTTCATTTTAGTTTTGATTTTTATCAAATTTATTTTATTTGAACCCATAAATTGAGCTCTTCACATTGATGAAGATCTTTCCTGCAAATCATAAATAAAAGCATAATTTTTTTAAAAAATATTAGTTAATATTTATTTTAATGTGGATGCAGAAATCTACATTGAGGTCGGGTTGGCTGGAGTTGTGCAATGGCGGCAAGCCGACGATGATGGAATGGAGGCGATCGTACCTATAAGAGAAGTTCTTGATCAGAGTTGGCTCTGGCGGGGATCCTCCGATGCTTAAGTCAGTTTTTCGTTCAATAAAAGGAAGAAGATCAGCGTTTGGAAGAGAAGAGTTTGCGTACCTTGGTGTTTCTTTTTTTCTCCTTTTATAGAAGGATCCAGAGTTTATTAGAATGGCTCATAGGATGTTAGTCGTGAAAGAGCAGTGAGTTGTCAGAGATATTTTGTTTGTCCACTAGAATATTTCTAGGAATCGTGTCAGGTATTGTCCCCTCATCGCATGTGGGAGGGGAGAACCATCTCTTAATTATATGGGTTGACAACCTGGAGTCAAGAGTGGGGACTTTAGCTCTTCAATTAGGACTTCAGTCTTTTCAAGTTTGGCCTGAAATAGGACCTCGGCCTTAGTCTTCTAAAGACCTTCAATTAGTCCATATTATGACTCTGGCTTTCATTTTTTGATGACTTCAAGTTCGGTCTGAAATAGGACCTCAACCATAGTCTTTCGAAGATCTTCAATTAGTCTACATTGTGACCTAGGCTTTCATCTCTTGATGATCTTAAACTCAGCCTGAAATAGGATCTCGTCCATAGCCTTCGATGGCTTTCAATTCAGTCTATATTGTGACCCAGGCCTTCATCTCTTGATGACCTTAAGCTCGGTATGAAATAGGACCTCGGCCATAGCCTTCAATGATTTTCAATTCAGCCTACATTGTGATTCAGGCCTTCATCTCTTGATGACCTTAAGCTCGGCCTGAAATAGGACCTCGGCCATAACCCTCCGAAGATCTTCAATTTAACCTTCTAAAGACCTCGGCTTTCATCTTTTGATGAATTCAAGTTTGGCCTGAAATAGGACCTTGGCCATAGCCTTCCGAAGACCTTCAATTTAGCCTTCTGAAGATTTTGGCTTCCATCTCTTGATGAACTCAAGTTTGGCCTGAAATAGGACCTCGGTCTTAGCCTCTAATGACCTTCAATTTAGCCTTCTGAAGATCTTGGCTTCCATCTCTTGATGAACTCAAGTTCGGCCTGAAGCAGGACCTTGGCCTTAGCCTCTGATGATCTTCAACTTAGCCTTCTAAAGACCTTAGCTTCCATCTCTTGATGAACTCAAGTTCGGCCTAAAACAGGACCTTGGCCATAGCCTTCCGAAGATCTTTAATCAGTATGTATTTTTATGTTTTTAGCAAGCATAAAAGTCCCCCAACAATAGCCCCTACTTTCGAGTCCGAGTCCGAGTTTGAGACTTGGTTTGGATGAAGGGAGTATACTAAATCAGACTTGCCGAAGACATATTCTTTTTTATCATTTAAACTTAGGATCTTTAGGTTTCTTATTGAAATTATTTGAAGATCTTTAATTTTATCCTCAGCTTTTTGAGTTTAGATTTCTACTGACCTCTGCTTTCTAAGGTCGGATTTTTGCACATGTTGACATTCTGAGCTCGAATTTCTATAGATCTTGATATTTAACCTCGGACCTAAAAATCGGAGGCCTGCACATCCCTTGTAAGGATCTTTGTCCACATCAGGATGAGGTCCTCCTGTTGTTCCTGACTGTTAGATATATGTACCCTAGAAGCTAGAATTGGCTGACATTTGTAATACACTTCTAGGGGCAAAATTATAATTTTGACTATAATCAATAAAATAGATTATTTTCTATCACATATGTGTATTTAGTATCTGTGATACATTCTTTGAATTAATGGTAATGATAATTCATATTTTCAAGAGTTGAAAATTTAAGACATGAATAATCATTATTAACTCATAAAATGCTTCCGACTATAGGATCATCACGAGAATGGTGATTGATCCGGAAGGTTGGTGTACCATCACTTCTCTTTAGTAGATGAGTCTTGAGTCTACGGTGTGGAGACACCAGAGCGAGAGTACAGGTACTCGTTAGAGAACGAGGGCACTGAGCGTGACCACCTCGAGTAGTCATTAGGAAGTCTACCTTCTCGTCAATGACTGACTCGATGCTGCAGTAGTGTGTCTGGTTCTTTGACCTGAGGTGCATCGGCAGTTCACCTTGAGGGTGTTATAGTTTGACTACACCATTACTCGGTCTCCTAGCCATATGGAACCCTGAGGTGTATGTTGGCTATAGCATGTTCATTGTAGGAACTGGATTGCATCAAGATGGAATCTATCTACCTCGGTGGTAGAGGAGCAGCCCTATGATGATCATGAGAATCAAGTCCAGAAGCCCATGGCCATGGCAGAGTGAAATAATAGAAAGAGTTTCTATTTAGATTTTCACATTGGACTTGAATCGAATGATTACATCATATGACAGAAACTAGGGTTTGACGAGTTCACCTTAACCCTAATCTGATCGGGGCTCAAGATAGAAGAACTTAATCACACAGGTAGCTGCACCAAGAGGTTCGCATTCAGCTCTGATGGGTTGCCACCATATACTGCTAGGTGTCACTGGTGGATTTTGGGAGCAATTAGAATGATTTAGATGATCGATCATTCTAGCTGTTCGAATCAGAAGAGTTCTGATCCATCGAAAGGAGTTTCGATGATGTCGATGATAGAGATCATGACATATCCCATTACCATACAGAACTGAACCTAACTGGGTCACACAAACAAGGGTTTGAATCTGGTGATCATCAATTGAACTGATCCAGTTCAATTGATCTGAATGAGATTCAATTAGGTTCAAGAAAATCGTGCTAGCACTCGATTGAACCTAACGTTCTTCTTTTACTATCATAAATAAGTTATTCCTGATTGAGCCAAAGGAGTTTGTGCTCGAATCAGAGGCCTTCACTATGGTCTGACTGGAGCCTTGTCCAGGTCAGAAAAGGATTGTCTTATTTTGTAAGACAATTACCTGCCATTTTTGGTCACCTGCCATTTCTTATCCTTTGACTTTGGTCAAAAGTCTGACCTTTGACTGGTCAAATATTGACCATTGACACTTTGACTGCTTTGTCCACATGTCATGCACCTATTGGAGAGCTGGTGGGGGCTTGTCCTCCCTGCCAGAAACCTGGCAAGGAGGAAGGGCGCACGCCAAGGGTGGCGTGAGCCCAGGAGTCCCTGTTGGATAGGGACTTCCATCTCTTTATTGGATTCTGAATTAGACTTCTACTAAGAACCAACTTTGACTGATCTTAGGCGCCATCTAAGGATGAATCCAAGGGACTCTATTCCTAGCAATCAGATTTAGATATGATTTCACAAAGGATTGTGATTAGTTGGGATGAAGAGGAGTTGGATCACGCATAGTCTATAAATAAGACCCTACGCCCAACTCAAAGATAAAAATAATTCTCTACGCCCCAAGGCTGCCTCTCTCTCTCCTCCACGCCAAGTTCATCTTCTCCCTCTCCTCTCTACGCCCAAAGAAGTTTGGGATCTCAGTTGGTGCAATCTAGGTGAGAGAAAGGCGACAGAAAGCTAGAAGGTTGCGCTGCTGCAAAGGACAACTGCTGATCTTTGAAAGCTATTTTGAAGATCCTCCAAATCAGATTCAGATCTGATTTTTGGAGACGTGATAGAGAAGAAGAGGATCTCCAGATCCAGCCCGAGTGGATATCGGTAGAGGCTAGGCACTTGCGTGGCTAGATCAAGAACCTTCCGCTGCTTATAGGATCATCAATGGATAATAGGATTACCCTACATCAAGGTAAATTAAATCTGATTTAATTTATCTATATTTTATTTTAATTATCAGAATAATAAAAATCAGATCTGAAACATTCTAGATCTGATTCGGATCAAAGAAATTTTTTTTTGAAATATATCTCTTGATCCGATCAGATCTGAATGAACTTGGTCTGAAAAATCAGGATTTTCCTTCACTGACGTGGTTGGTTTTCATCCTTTGTTAGGGCGAGGTCCTTTTCCTATCCCTAACAAAGTCATAGGGGCACAAAAGGATCGTTGAAAGGGCCTCTTCCCTTCTTTTGTTTTAAATAATCAAAGGTTTTGTAGGAGCATAAAAGGATCGTTGAAAGGGCCTCTCTCTCCTTCTCTTGTCTTAAACAATCAGAGGTCTTTTAGGGGCACAAAAGGATCATTGAAATGATCTCTCCTCTCCTCCTGTCTTAAACAATCGAAAGTCTTTTAGAGGCATAAAAGGACCGTTGAAAGGGTCTCTCCTCTTCTGTTTTAAATATTCAGAGGTCTTTATCATCCGTGTTAGGATGAGGTTCTCCTCCTGTTCTTGACATGGTCGGCCTTCTTATTTTTCTGTCAGGATGAGATTCTTCTTCTATTCCTGACGGGATTGGCCTTTCTTTGTTAAGACGAGGTTCTCCTCCTATCCCTAACAAAGGTATAGGGGCATAAAATGATTGTTGAAAGGGCCTTTCTCCTCATATCTTAAATAACTAGAGGTCTTTTTTGGTTGATGTTCTTGTTAAGTTTGCTTCTTTGGTCTTGATTTTTTCTTGGCTTGAATTTGGGTTTGATAGTTCGGCCTTAGTTGTGATTTTAACTTTGGCTCGGTTGTGATTTTAACTTCAGCTTGGTCGTGATTTTAACTTCAGCTTATCCTTGATTCTGACCTTGGCTTGGTCTGAGCTTTAACCTCGGACTGGTTTGAGTTCTAACTTTAGCTTTAGCCTTAGCTTCTTGAACTTAGTCTTGATTAACTTTGGGTGCGGCCTCGATTTTGGTGTCTTATAGCCCTGCGAGAAGAAGAAAAAAGATAATGGACAGAAGTTTAAAAGTCTCTTACTATAAGTTCTCTGTTTGGAAGACCTTGAATTCTATTTGACTATCCTGATTTTGATCAGACTTTGTCTTCTTCTTCTTCTCTTTTTTTTTGTATTAACTTGGCTTCGGTGGGTGAAATTCATAGGACCGCGTGCGAAGGTTGTAGCTTTTTTACGAGTGGTTCTGAGGTTGCTTTAAGTCAGCTTTGGTGTTGTTTGATGCAAGATCCGCACGGGTGAACTTTGGAAAAGGTTGAATAGATGCATGTGCGGGGGATTTTGGCTGCGTTTGGAGTGCATGGACCTCGTGAGGACCTCGAGAGCTGTTTGGTGGCAAGTTCGGCTGCTCTGGAGGTGCACGGAGCTCGACGCCATTGCGGCAAGTTCATCCACATCAAGGCACGTGGGGAGAGGGTCAGTCGGCTAGCCTTTTCTTTCCTTCTCTTCTCATTCTTTTCTTTTTCTTCTTCTCTCTCTTCTTTTTTTGGGAGATCGGTGCTACTTGAGATTGTTATGAAGGACCTCGGTTTTGCCGTGGGCCGCTGCGATAGGTTCGGTCGCACCCGAGCACGGGGAGGAGAAAGTCGGTATCGCTGCGACTGGTTTCGGCCATGCCTAGAAGCGTGGAGGAAGAAGATCGACGGCATTATGATCGGTAGCTATCGTTTGGAGTTGTGAAGGAGATCGACGCGTGGGGGAATCGGTTGCTGCGCTGCCCGCCTGTGATAGGGAAGTTTGGCTGCCATAGTCGCTCGAGAGAGAAGAGATGGTTGGAGTCGTCGTACGGGGGAGGAAAAGGTTAGCCGAAGGTCATCTAGGCTTGGTCAGAGTCGTCGCTGCTGCTTGGTCTTGGAGCGAGGAGATCGGAGGGGTCGCTCGAGTTATACCTGGGAGCGAGAAGATCGGAGTCGCCATTGGAAGGAGATCGGTCGGTGGTTGCACGGCCGTAGCAAGAAGTTCGGAGAAGTTCGAGTTTCGCCTAGGAGCGGGAGGTTCGGATAGAGGGGCGCTGTGGGTTGCACCTGAGAGCATAGGGGAGGATCTCAGCTGCATAGGAGAGAGAAGGTTGGCTGGACAGGGGGAGGTGTGGGGGAGAAAGTCGGCTGGAGGTCGACGGGCTGCGCTTGAGAGCACAGGAGGGAGGAGATCGGTCGGAGGGGCATCATGGGTTGTGTCTGGGATGAGAAGATCGGAGGAGATCGAATGCACATGGACTGAGAGGCCTGCAGGTGCCAATCCCTCCCTATCCTCTTTGTTTTTTGAAATAGAACCTCTTCTTCTTCCCTCCCTTTTTTTTTGAAGGTCGGTGCTGCCTCGGATCGCAAGGGAGGAGGAGGTCGAAGCTGCCATGGGATCGTGAGGGGGGAGAAGGCCGGAGCTGCCGTAGGTTACACCTGGAAGCGTATGGGAGGAGCTTGGCCGGAGATGTGCAAGCACGCAAGAGAAGAGCTCGACTGCAAGGGGCGAATGGGAGAGAGGGAGGAGATCGGTCGCGTCGCTGCGGACCTCCTCCAAGAGTGCACTCGGAGGAGATCACTAGGGCCTAGGATCGGGAGAAGGTCGTTGCACGGGGAGATCTGTTGGAGCCATATCTTGGGGAAGAATGAAGATCGATTGGGATCATCATGCGGGGGAGAGAGAAGTTTGACTGGGCGCGTAGGGAGAGGAAAATTGGCCGGAACCGCAGCGGATTGCGCCTGGGAATGTAGGGGAGATCAGCCAGAGGAGCTTGAGCATGGGCTTGGTGGAGGTCGATCGGACGTGCGACGGGCACGGGGAGGGCCGGTCGGATGTTGGCCAGAGGCGCAGGGGCTGGGGCAAGGCCCGTGGATGCCGACCTCGCCCTGCTCTTTCTTCCTCTATTTTTATTTTTTGTTTTTTGTTTGTTTGGGTTTTTTTTTGGAGGAACTTTCACCTGTATGAACTCCATTATAGGCTAATGATGGCTGGAGAATCCCTTGGATAATTGGAGAGTCTGCAGGAGCTTGAGGGGAGGAAGATGGTAGCAACACTTAGATATGGTCATCGGACTGTGCCTAGCCTGGCCAGGCCTAGGCCCAACGGGCCTAGTACTATAGCGGGTCGTGCCAAGCACGGTCCATCCCATAAACAGATTGTGCTGGCATGGCACGGCAAGCCTAAAATCCCCACTCGACATGGCCCTAGGCTTGAGAATTGACGGGCCAGGCCTGGCACGGCTCGTTGGCCCGTCTGGCCCTTTTTTTTTATAGCCTTAACGGGCCATGCCAGGCACGACCCGTTTGGAGCAGTTACGGATCGGGCCTGGCCCAGCTTGCAACTATTCCAAACGGGCCGTGCCTAGCATGGCCCATAATGGCCCTAAATGGGCCGTGCCCGGCCCGGCCCGTAATGGCCTGAAACAGGTCAGGCCGGTCCGTAACGGCTAAAATCGAGTTTTTTTTTATTTTTTAAGGGTTAAAATAGTTAGTTTTCTTATTTTTATCGTTTTAACCCCTTCAACAGCTTAAAAATGGCTAGATTGAGGGATATTTTGGAAAAATAAAAATTTAAAACTTCAATAAATAGAGCCTTCCTCTTTCATTCTCACAACATCAATTCATCAAACCAATTCTCTCTCTCTTTAGTCTTCCTAGTTCTATTTGTTCTCTCTTCTAGCTATTCTTCTCTCTTCCATTAAATATTTAGTAGATAGCGATTATAGTTTAGCAATTCAAGAGTCATACAAGAGGAGGAAGCATCTTTCTTTTGGAGGTCGTAGTTCAAGGATAACTCCACAAATTTGGTTCTCCGACTCTTTGGCTATTCGACCTCCGACGGCCTGGCCCTCCTCTGGCTTTCCAATTCTCCAGTCTCAGCTCCACCTCTTCTTCCTCTTTAGCTTTACAATTTAATTTTCTTTTGCTAGTTACTAATTAGTTTTTATTTTTTTACATTTACTTAGTTTAGATGGCAAGTTATGATGATGAGAGTATAGTCGTCGCTGGGCTTGCCGACATTTTTCTTCCTATTTCGGAGGAGGAAGAAACTCTTCCTGCTCCTTCTGAAGCTCCTTTTGGGGAAGTTGGATCCTCTTCCTATAAAAGGATTAGCACTGTATGGAATGAATTCAATAGAGTTTTGATAGATGGAGTCTACAAGGCAAAATATAAAAAATATGTCAAATTAAATAGTTGTGGCTATTTGAAGAGACATCAAGAGTTTTATAGGACAAGTGATTTTCGTCTTCAAAGCTCTTAATACACAAAGGGGTGCTCTTGTTGGAACTTTTGCCTATAATCATGAAAATCAAAGAAAAATACTTGTAAAATGGATAGTTAGAGATGAATTATACTTTAGCTTATGTAAATCTTTCAATTTTGAAGAATGTGTTCAATTAACTTTACAACCCGCTTATAGAAGAACCAGTAGGCGTATATTTAGAAGAGTAGCTATGAAAAATTATTTAGCAATGAAACATATTTTAATTGGTACTCTTTCTGCTTTAAATGCAAAAGTATCATTAACTTTTGATATATGGACTACATCTATAAATAGTATGTATTTTATTTTTGTTACTGCTCATTACATAGATAATGATTGGCAATTAAATAAACATATTCTTGCTTTTCATTCTTTTGATTATCCTCATTCTGACCAATAAATTTTTAATGTTATTTATCAAATTGCAGTTGCATATGATATTAGTAACAAAATTATGTCTGTTACATTTAATAATGCATCTAATAATAATGTAGCTATCCAATTATTGACTCTTTTCGTCCCATTGTTAATAAAAAATTATTTCATATTAGATGTGCATATCATATTTGGAATCTTTCTGTTTAAGATATAATTTCAAAAATTAGGAATGCGGTATCTTTTATTCATGCTTCAAGAGCACGATTGCAGGAATTTAAATAATTATGTTTAGACCATGATAAATATTTTAAAAATTTAAACTTGATGTAGTTATCCTTTGGAACTCTACATATATGATGATTCATGATGTATATCCATATAAAAATTTATTAAATGCATATATAAATGATCGTGGATTAGGATTTATTTTAACTGAAAATGATTGGAAAAAAAATTTAGAAGATTTTTTAGTTAGTTTTTATAATGCTACAAATACTCTTTATGGTATTTATTTTCCAACCTCTTGTGCATTTTTACAACAAGCATATATAATTTGTGGTTAATTTACACAATATAGATTTGATGATGTTTTAATGCCTATTATTTATGAAATGAAAAAAAATGGAATCAGTATTAGGATATGGTATGTTCCATGTATAACTTAGCTACTGTATTTGATCTACGGATCAAATTAAGTGGCGTATATATTTTACTTGATGAAATTGGTAGATATATAAATTATAATTCTGAAGAATCTAAAGTTGAGATAACTCAGCTACTTAATGATATTTTTGTATTATATGATGAAAAGCTTCGTCGATCTAGACAGTCCTAATCATTTTCACAATCAACTTCTAGTACCTCTCGTTCATTATCTATTTTTTCATTTCTTGCACATAGGAGACATTCACATGCATCTTCTTCATCTGCATCTTCTTCATCTTTAAGTAATGAATTAGAATTTTATTTACGAAATTATATATCTTCTACATTAGATGAAAATCAAATAGAAAATCTTGATGTATTGACCTGATGGAAGAATGTAAAGAATTAATACATTGTTATGTTTGCAATTGCACGTGATATTTTAGCTATGCCGATGTCCACAGTAGTATCGAAATCAGCTTTCAATGCAGGTCGACGCATTTTAGATGAAAAGAGGAGCAGAATGACAGGCGAGATAGTTGAGATGTTGCTCTGTTTCAAAGATTGGCTGGATGTGGAGGTGAGACTTCAAGACAAAGGAGGATATGATACTAGATCTGATGATGAGCACGATATAAATACAACAGATAATTAGTAAGATTTATTTTTAATTCTTAATTTTTAAAAATTATATATTTTTATTTTTTATTTATTAAAGTGAGTCATCTTTATTTTCTTATTAGTTCTCTCTCTTTATATTCTGGAGGTTAGACATAGTTTTCCTCCATCTTTTGTATAATTTTGATTTATATTAATAAACCGATAGGAGTCCACGTCAACCCTCCACCATTACAAGGTGGTTTTTATTTTTACAAAAATTTTTTAATATCTTATAATTTTTTATTTATCCATCAACTTAATTTATTTTATAAAAAATATTTTTTAAAATAAAAATTTTAAAGAGGTTATAGTGTGCCAAATGGGCCGTGCCATGGCATGGCCCATATGAGTTGGCACGCGGCCTGTGTTGGGCCTGGGCGTGTGTCGTGTCGTGCCTAGCCTGATGGGCCGAGCCAGCCCAATCTCTGGAGGGTCGTGCTGGGCTTGGGCCGTGGGCCACCAAACCCCAGCCCAGCTCGGCCCTCTATTTTGGACCGTGCCATGGCATGGCCCGCTACAGTGCTAAGCGGGCCATGCCTGGCACAGCCCAGTTCGTGCTGGGCCGGGTCGGCTCATGGGCGGCCTGGTCCGATGCCCACCTCTAGCAGCACTCACAGTCGGCATAGCATTCCTATTCGCCTCGCTTCAGGTGGTGTTCGACAAGTTGGCCTCCCCAGCTCTACAGAAGTTTGGATTGCTACGGGGCGTTAAGCATGAGCTGAATCGGCAATGCCACACGTTGCTGACGATCCTTTCCATTGTCAAGGACACCAAAATGAGAGAGATCAGAGATCAGAGCTTGAAGATGTGGCTTAAGGAGCTCAAAGATGTAGCCTACGATGCGGATGATATACTGGATGAGTTTGAAGCTGAAGTTCTCCGACAGTAAGTGGAGAGCAGCAATCAGGTGAGGTTTCTATCTTCTCTCAGTTCCAATCATGTTTTACTCAATCATGAGGGAAAAGATAAATGTGATCCAAGAAAGGCTAGAAGGCATTGCAAAGGACAGAGATGACTTGAAGCTAGGAGAGTTGAGGGATCATGCAAGACAAGTAGAAGCAGTGGAGAGACAAGAGTCCCGTTCTTTAGTTGATGAATCTCGTGTATTTGGTCGAGAGCAGGATAAGGAAGATATATTAGAAATGCTGATTACCGGTGATACGACTCAAATCGATCGTAGAAATGACTCGGCACTTCTAATAGTTGGTATGGCGGGGCTTGGGAAAACAACTCTCGCACAGCTTATCTACAATGATAAAAAAATAGACGGTCACTTCGACCTCAAGATGTGGGTTCATGCCAGAGTAACCATCAACACAAGAAGGTCCTTTTTCGCTCTCCTCTAATTTTTTATGATACCACTTCATTTTTTTTTCCATCTCTCCCAAGACTTGAGTCTCTTGGTTTTATTTTGGATTTCAGAGGTCGTGTTATTTTGCCCAGCATATTGGAGTGCAAATAAAGACCTCTCCTCCAATGCTAGATTCTATCTAAAATTCAAAAGAATGGACGAAAGAAAATAAGAATATAATATGACTATTTTTTTTTTATAATTATATTTTTTTATCTTTGTCGGTCCAGATCATCCTTATCATCGTCTTCTTCCTTGATTGAGCTCTTTTTTTTGATTGAAATTTTTTTCTCATTTGGAGCCCTCCAGTTTGCGCTTGGATAAGATTTGTTGAAGATGGATGCTGAATCTCCTTGGTATTAGAACGACGTGATGGAGCTTCTCTCGTTGGATGCTCATTTCTTTCCATAAATGGGCTCAAAGGCCCTTCCTTTAGCGCCATCTGTTGATGCAAAAATCCACCTTAAGGTTGGGTTGGCTAGAGTTGTGTGATGGCGGCAAGCCACCGCCGACGGAATGGAGGTGATCGTACTTGCAAGAGAAGTCCTCGATCGAAGTTGGCTCCAGTGAGGATCCTCCGATGCTTAAGTCAGTTTTTCGTTCAATAAAAGAAAGAAGAGCATTTGAAGGAGAAGAGTCTACGTACCTTGGGGTTCCTCTTTTTCTCCTTTTATAGAAGGATCCAGAGTTTGTTAGAATGGCTCGTAGGTTGTTAGTCATGGAAAAGCAGTGAGTTGTCAAACATATTTTGTTTGCGCACTAGAATATTTCCGAAAATCGTGTTAGGTATTGTCCCCTCATGGCATGTGGGAGGGGAGAACCATCTCTTAATTATATGGGTTGACAATCTTGAGTCAAGAGTGGAGACTTCAACTCTTCAATTAGGACTTCAGCCTTTTCAAGTTCGGTCTGAAATAGGACATCAGCCTCAGCCTTCTGAAGACCTTCAATTAGCCCATATTGTGACTTTGGCTTCTATCTCTTAATGACCTCAAGTTCAGCCTAAAATAGGACTCGACCACAGTCTTTCGAAGATCTTCAATTAGCCTACATGGTGACCTAGGCCTTCATCTCTAGATGACCTTAAGCTTGATCTGAAATAGGACCTCGGCTACAGCCTTTGATGGTCTTCAATTCAGCCTACATTGTGACCCAGGCCTTCGTCTCTTGATGACTTTAAGCTCGGTATGAAATAGAACCTCGGTCATATCTTTTAATGACCTTCAATTCAGCCTACATTGTGACCTAGGCCTTCATCTCTTGATGATCTTAAGCTCGGCCTCAAATAGGATCTCGATCACAGCCCTTCGAAGACTTTCAATTTAGCCTTCTGAAGATCTTGGCTTCCATCTCTTGATGAACTCAAGTTCGGCCTGAAATAGGACCTCGGTTGCAGCTTTTCGAAGATTTTCAATTTAGCCTTCTGAAGACCTTGGCTTTCATCTATTGATGAACTCAGGTTCGGCCTGAAATAGGACCTCGGCCTTACCCTCTGAAGACCTTCAATTTAGCTTTCTGAAGACCTTTGCTTCCATTTCTTGATGAACTCAAGTTTGACCTGAAACAAGACCTTGGCCTTAGCCTCCGATGACCTGCAATTTAGCCTTCTGGAGACCTTGGCTTCCATCTCTTGATGAACTCAAGTTCGGCCTGAAATAGGACCTCGACCACAGTCTTTCAAAGACATTCAATCAGCCTATATTCTCGTGTCTTTGGCAAGCATAAAAGTCCCCCAACAAATGTTATTATTTATAAATTTATCATATTATTACACCATCCAACTTGAGTTTTACTCATCCTTTAGTAAAAGAAAAAAATTAAAAGTATGTATCGACTCGATAAGATATAAAAGTTTCTTTAGGTCATCCTAAAGTCAGTTGATATTTGGTTAGAGATTTAAGAAATATGTCATTAGATTATTAATTCTATCCAAAATAGTGGTTAAGTAAAGAACATAAAATTTTTAAATTTTTTTTTGACCAATTTTTCATCTTTATTTTTTAAATCTTCTATCTTTAGTATTGGCTAGATTTTTTTTTAACAGCCAGTGTAATGTTTTAAGCTCTTAAGCTTTCTATCTGATCCTTGTAATGAGCTTTGGACCAATGACTTTCAAATCAGTTGGCTTTAGGATATTAGATGTAAAACATTCATCGAGCTTACTGACTTGAGTCAAATATGCTACAGATTAAAACTAATTGTATAACAAGCTTCTTCACATTGTCCACTTTTTAAAGCGAATAACATTGCTTATTTAGGCAAGAAGATCCGGTTACTCGGTAGAAGATCAATATTTAAAACTTACCTTTTTTTTATATTTTTTTATTTTTTATTATTTTTTATCCATATCCATATAAAGTAGATTCTTTATTAAATATAGGTTGAAAGAAGATTTTAGAATTACTTAGAAATTTGTTCTGTTCTAAACCTGACTATTTATTGGATTTTCTTAATAATTTAGTCCTTAGTGTTTTAAAAATTCTCTAGATCATGAATCAATCATCGATTAAAATGCCTGAAAAACTTCAAATTAGGATGAAATTAGATACATAAAACTAATAATTACCATACTTGAGGACTTAATTATTTTTGTTTTTATTGAGAATAATGTCTCAAAGTCAATCGTCAGCCTATTTACGATTGAGCTATTTATTGTAATTATATATAAATTATTAATAAATAAAATTTATTTTTATATTTTTCATCATAAATTCTTCTATCTTCTAATGAACTTCTGTATTGTGGTGAAGTGCTTAGAATTATTTAGAATCGATAAAGGAGGATTTGTCGTTTAGTCCTTAAACCTATTCGTGATCAAATGATACGTTGTTATTAAGGACGACAATATTTATCGAGTGTTGGTCATTTTGTGCCATATGGGTTGATTGTCCTCTTAATCAAAAAGTGTGGAGATACTGGTATGACATGCAGGTGAGATATGGGGTACATTTATACCAAATATGACTAACTCTAGAGTTTTTCTGCTATCAAGATTTGCTCTGATGGAATATGGATATAAGTATCCCTCCAACATAAGATCACCATGGTAACTTTCAAGCAACTTATTATGCTTTGGTGCTAGACTACTTGAATTTCTAATTTAGTGATGGAAGCTTTCTAGGCACAGTTAAGTACTTGAGGAGTCGGTGTGTGAGTCAAGATGGGATTGACCATTCTGGTTCAGGAGTTGTGTTCAATTATGTTTCAATTTAGCAAATCCTTGGCTAGGGTAGTCCTAATGAGGGGTCGCGGGACTGATTACTTTGAGACATGATCTGGATATATTTTTCAGGATTGATAGTTTAACTCTGAATCATCCTAATACACCAGGTTCAAAGGGATGAATTATGTTGTAACCATATTTACGTAGGTTCTGAATATTGTGATTGCGACTATTCGACCTATCCGGACGTCGGGATCATTGTTAGATGGTTACTTTGATTAGTACAGAAAGTGGTTTCTGTGCTACCGGCTTAGGTTCGAACCTGCGGGATCACACATACTAGATGTTTTTATCTGATCTGATGGCTAGTGAAGAGTCCCATTTGATCGGAACTCTGTGGTCATGAGTCCCACTGGACTGGGATTCTTCGATCGAGAGTCTTATTGCATTAGGACTCTGAGTCCTGTTTGTTTGGGACTCTGTGATCATGAGTCTCAGTGGACTTAGACTCTATGGTCTTGAGTCCCATTAGATTGGGACTCTTCGACCAAGAGTTCTACTGCACTGGGACTATGAGTCTTACTTATCTGCGACTCTGTGATTGAGAGTCCTACTGGTCTGTGACTCTATGATCACGAATTTCATTCGTTTGGGACACTGGGATCACGAGTCATACTAGTTTGGGACTCTTTGATCAAGAGTTTCATATTGATGGGACTCTGTTGCCTGTATGAGAGATTTTATTAGTGATTTGATCACTAATTAACTCAATTTGATTGAGTAATTATTTTTGGATCAAGTTCAATTGAATTAGATTCAGTTGGGTTTGATCCGATTAGGTTATGAGATGACTTAATCGTCGAGGAGGTTTGATCTCTAGTTTGATCAGGAGTTGGACTTAATCAATTCTTGATTTTTTTAGGATTTTATTGAGCCGAATTGAGCTTAAATTAATTGGATTTAATCTACTCTAATTGGGCCTAACCAATTTAGATTGGATTAGTTCAATTGGATAAGAGAAATTGAGACTAGTTTTGACCTAGTCTTTCTGCTCCACCTCATCAAACTTGCACCCTATCCTTTCTCCACGAGAAAATTGTTTCTTGTGAATTTTTTTTACGTTAGAGAGGGCTCACACTTTGCTTTCCCATGACCTAGATGGATAAGGATAGCTTGGCTGTCATTCAAATTCAAATAGAGTTTAAATTTGAATGAACAACCTTCTTATCTTATCTCTCCCTCATGCCACCTATGTTTTGCGCAAAATAAATTGTGGATTTTTTTGGAAGGTGTACACACCTGAAAAAAAGCCTTCTTCTATTCATGAGCCATCCCCTTTATGTGAGAAAAAAATTAAAAAAAAATTAGAGAGAAAAAAAATAGAGAGAAAAGAAGGCGCAAGGAGTTTGGTGAAAGTGCTGCCATAGATTTCAAATCTTGAGTTAGGAGTGCGGTTTTGTGAGATCCAAGCATCAGATCTCCACAAAATTTTTTGGAGGCCATCCTCAACCTCTCTTCTAACTTTGTTGTTGATCTAGAGTGTCCAAAGAATCGATGGAGGAAGATCGAAGGAGTTTGATTAGAACCATTCTACATCGAGCTAGCACTCGAGAGGAGCCAATCAAGATCAGGATCTCGTGTGGACCATCCGTAGAGGCTAGATGCGTATGTGGCCGCATCATGATGATCAGATCTTCCTGGTGATCAGATCGATGGTGACTCGATTGCGGAGATCATCTACCTATGCAAGGTAACGTGTTCTGAATATGTAGCACAGTAAAAGTGTTTCACTGCTCATAGCCGTTATTTTTAGATTTTATTGCATGCATGTATATCATATTAGATCCTAGTAATGTAGGATTTTTAGATCAGATTTGTAGCTCTAGAAAAATTAATTACATTAATTTTCATTTTTGCTATGTTTGATTTTCAAAAAAGTTTTGAAAGTAGAGCTGGAAACCCTGCATGCACACCATCAATGGTATTAGAGCATCCAAATTTTTTAATATAATGTATATGCATGTTTAGATTATTTTTTAGATTAGATCTAAATAATAATTTAATTTTTAAATCTGAAAATAAAATCTTGATCATACGGATTGAAGGTTATCTTGCTATAAGGTTTATCCTTTATAGTGAAAAGGTTGTTCTAATACGTTGTTGATCTAAAACGTTGATCATAAAACTTTAGATTTGATCTAATATTTTTTATGATTTGATTAAATTGACTTTAATCTGATTTTTATTTATAAATATGTGTTTAGATCAGATCTAAATTGATTTATGATTTTTTTTGTGGTATGCATAGATTCAGATTAAACTCTATAAATAGTATTATTTGAGAAATGAGCCGACCCATTTTTGAAGTGAGTCGATCCATTTGGTGAATAGTGCTAGATTATAAAAGAATCTTTAAAAATTTTAAAAAATATTTTTGAAATGCCGAACCCCAATCTTTAGTCCAAAAATTTAATTAAGAATTAAGGATTATGAATTAGGGTCTAGAATTATGAATTAAAGATTTTAAGTCATTGATCATAAAATTTGGGTTATTAGGTTAGATGAATTAGGTTTATTAATTGGGTTAGACCTAAGGTTAGTTAAAGAATAGACTAATTAGAGTAATTGATTAAATCTAAGTAAATGTTGATTTAGATTAGGTAAAGAATTCTTTAGGCTCAATTACAATAGTTGTACTTGATCAAGTCCATACCTTTAACGAGAACCAATTGACACGATTCATGGCAACGTGATCGAACCGTGATTACTTGGTTGGTTAAATTGAAACTAATGAACTAAATGGTATCTAAACTAAGTTTAGCAGTTCGGACCAGAATTTTAATTGGCAGCTACCCGTATTGATTTCGATCTTTGACGAGTTTATGATATATCCCTTCCACTGATCTCACTTATTTGGCCATCTTGGTGAATTAGATTTTGATTAGATCACTTGGTGATTTGGACTCACCCATATCAATTAGGTAAATCAGTATGATTGATTTAGGTGCTCCTAATCCCAGCTTTAATTAGGTCCTTTTTGATCTGACTTGGTGTCAGTGGTAGGATCAAAATTGGCTGGTTAATTCTTTTCTTTTCTTCTTAAAATCAATTAATAAAATTTTTTAAAATTATTAGGTTCTTAAAAATGATATAGTTATAGTGATAACTAAGTCATAGCCTCCTATTAAGTTGAGTGATAATGGGTCCATCCATTGGTTTAATAATCATTGAGACCCAAAGGCCTGGTGCTTATTGACTAATGAAATTATCATTCATAATATGATGATTTGGTCGTGTCTTTCTAATGGTGGTCAGGTTGGCCGGCCAAAGTCAGGCCTGATTATTTGTTGGTCAGATGCACTAAATATGGTCATGTTAATGATTGGACCTAACTAGATTTTTTTAGTAGAGGCCAAAGCCTATTAATTAAATTTCTTGGCAAAATTAAAATTACTAGAAGTTGTTTAGAAAAATAATTGGTTATGAACCTACCCATAGGTGTACATGGATTGACCAACCAAAGTTGGGCTCGTGTATAGTCTGTGTGGATTTTAGTATCCACTAAGAAATTAAAGTAATTCCTCGAATTGGAGGTAGAGGCTACTAGTTCGTATAAAATAGTGGGAGGATCTTTAGACTAAAGTTGAAGTCTTTAGAATTAATAATTCATATACTAATTATGTTTGGTTATCCTTAATATAGATATTGCCTTTATCCTGTCGCTCCGATCATTATTAGACAATGACAAATTAATGGGACCCAATTTCGATAGCTGTTATCAAAAGTTGAAAATTGTCCTGGAATATGAATGGATCTTATATGTATTGACTGATCCGGCACCTGAGGAGCTAGTCTTGAATGCTAGATGGGTGGTAGAGACACTTACTAGAAGTAGCTCAATGATCGCACCACCATTCATTGCATTATGTTGGCGGCGATGAATAACGAGTTTAGTCGTAGTTTTGAGAATGCTTAGCCTCAAGAGATGCTTCAAATGTTGAACGACTCTTTTGGCATACCTGACGATATTGAGAGGCATAAGAATAGTTGTGCCATTTTCAACGCTCAGATGAGGGACGGGGCATCAATCACCGATCATATATTGTACATGATTGAAATGATTGAGCTCTTGAGCAAGCTTGGCTTTCCTCTGCATGAGCAGCTCGGGAAGGATGTGATCCTTAATTCTTTGCCCAAGTCCTTTCTTCCATTCCTTGCTCATTTTAGAATAACAAAGCCTACAATGAACTATCATGGCTTATTGGGGTTGTTGCAGAACTGTGAGAAGGATCACCAACTCTATAAAGAAACGGTGAATGTTGTGGGAGGGCCTTCTTCTGCTCGTCGATCCTTTAAGAAAGGGAAGAAGAACAAGAAGGTGCAGTCGCATGCTGGGATGTCTGTACAGGATCAGATCAAGAAGTACAAGCCTGACTAGAGCCAGGTGGAGTACTTTTTTTGCAAGAAGTAGGGGCATTGGAAGAGAAATTATCTTCAGTACATTGCCTTCCTGGATTCGAACAGGCCGAGGAAGAAACAAGTTGTTGCTGGGTAAGATAATTATATGATAACACCTTGCAACTTCTCTATATGTGATACTATTACCTAGGTATTTTATATCGGAAGCCTTTATCATATTTATAATTTGATGTAGGGTTTGCAGGTCAGTAAGAGATTTGATGAAAGCAAGAGGTTCCTGAATGTTGGAGATGGAAGACAAGTTTCAGTTCTAGCCTTAAAAATCATAAACCTTATAATTAATTCTCATAGAGTTATTTTTAGTGATCGTCACTTTTGTCTAAATTTTTTATTGAATGTTATTTCTATAAGCTTTTTGGCAAAGAATAGTTATGAATTTTCAATAATTTTTTTTTTTTGTAATATCATTATGAATGGTGTTACGATTTATATTGGACAATTGAATAACGATATTTACTTACTATCACAACCTATTAACATGGTCCAATCCTCCAAAAAACATCCTAGACTAGGTGATGTGTCAGAAGTCTATCTTTGGCACTGTAGACTAGGTCATATATGCAAAAACAAAATAAATAGGATAGCTCAAGAAGAAATTTTTGAAGTAGGTGATTGTGAATTACTTTCGACCTGTGAGTTCTATTTTCTTGGTAAGATGATCAAGTCACCTTTTACTAGAAAGGGTGAGCGAGCTAGTGAATTCTTAAGTCTAGTACATACTGATGTATGTAGATCCATGAGCTCAAGTACTAGAGATGGATATTTTTACTCCATAACCTTCACGGACGATCTATCGAGGTATGTGTATGTCTATTTAATGAAGCATACGTCGGAGTCATTTGAAATGTTCAAACTTTTTTGTAATGAGGTAGAAAAGCAAACTGAAAAGAGTATTAAAACTTTTTGATCTGACCTAGGGGATGTGTATCTTCTCAACAAATTTTTGATATATCTAGGGAAGAATGGGATTCTCTTCCAATGAATTTCTCCTAGAACACTACAGCATAATGGTGTGTCTGAAAGAAAAAATCGAATCTTGTTGGATATGGTTTGATCCATGATGTGGTTTGCTGGTTTGTCGATTTTCTTATGGGGATATGCGCTCGAGTCAGCTTGTTACATTTTGAATAGGATTTCAAGTAAGTCTGTTTCTAAAATGCCATATGAGATGTGGATAGGGCATAAGCTAGTACTCTCGCACCTTAAGGTTTGTAGGTGTTCGGCTTATGTCAAAGGTTTAATTATGGACAAGCTTGAACCTAGGTCTGATAAGTGTAGCTTTATAGGATATCCAAAAGAGACCAAATGATATTATTTTTACCTTGCTGATGAACAGAAAGTGTTTGTCAGCCTTAAGGCTATCTTTTTGGAAAAGTTCTTTGGTGAAGGAATTAATGCCTTTAAGGTCAAACTTGAGGAAATTCGATAGGTGAAAAAATCAACATAAGTAGCTGAATTTAAACTAGATTTGATTAGATCAAATCTGGAGCTCGATGAATCTGCACCCTTAAGATGGTCTGATAGAGTACCATATCAATCGAATAGATACTATGGTTTCTTGGTCCAGAATAGTGATCTTGTCAAACTTGATGAGAACGATGAGGATTCGATCACTTACATGGATGCAATGCAGTGACTTGGCTCTGAGAAATAGCTTGAGGTCATGAAATTCAAAATGGAATCCATGAAGGCCAACAATGTATGGACATTGGTTGACCCATCCGAAGGGATAAAATCCATAGGATTTAAATAGATCTTTAAGAGAAAAAGGGGCGCAGACGGGAAGGCGGAGACTTATAAGGCCCGTCTGATTGCCAAGGGGTATTATCAATGTTATGGTATAGACTATGACAAGATATTTTCTCTTGTGGCAATGCTCAAATTCATTTGAATCATGCTTGCGATAGCTGTCCATCTGGATTATAAGATCTAGCAGATGGATGTGAAGACAGCTCTCCTGAATGGAGAGCTGAATGAAGAGGTGTATATGATACAACCTGAAGGGTTTACATTCATAGATAAGTTTAAGACGTGTAAGCTTCAAAGGTCCATTTATGGACTAAAGCATGCATCTTGGAGTTGGAACATACATTTTGATAGGACGATCAAGACGTATGGCTTCGTTAAGAATGGAGAAGAGCCCTACATATACAAGTGGGCTAATGGTCCAATGGGAGTATTTTTGGTATTGTATATGGATGACATTGTCTTAATTGGGAATGATGTCCTTGCATTACAAGGAGTAAAAATCTGACTATCATCATAGTTCTTCATGAAGGATTTGGGAGAAACTTCCTACATCCTAGGAATAAAAATCTATAGTGATAGATCTAAAAGGTTGCTCGAGTTATCTCAGTCTACGTACATTGATACAATGTTGAAGATGTTCAGCATGGAGAATTTCAAGTAGGGCTATCTATCGATAGGCCATGAAATTTCTCTTTCAAAGAGGAATTGTTCGACAACACTATAAAAGAAAGCATATGAGTAGAATTTCATATGCTTTGGCAGTGGATTCTATTATGTATACCATGATATGTATGAGATCAGATGTGGCATACTCAGTAAGGATAGTGAGTAGATACCAATTCGATCCGGAAGAGAACCCCTGAAATGTTGTTAAAACCATCCTGAAGTATTTGAGAAATATCAGGATCAATGGCTTGTTTATGGTGAGTCAGACTTGAGACTTATGGGGTTTACAGACTTCAATTTTCAATCTGATCACGATAATGACAAAAATATGTCGGGGTATATATTTATCCTTAACAGTGGAGCTATTTACTGAAAAAGTTTCAAGCAGCAAATCGTGGTCGATTCAGTTTGCGAGGCGGAGTATGTCCTGCATCAGATGTTGCTAAAGAAGTGGTGTGGCTGAAGAAATTCATCACTGAGCTCAAAGTAGTACCCTCCCTTGATGGTATAGTTTTGCTTTACTACGATAGTTTTTGAGCCATTGCTTGGTGAAGGAACCGAAGGCATACTAGTGGACGAAGCATATTCTACGTCGCTACCATCTTGTCCGAAAAATCGTGGATTGAGATGACATCAACTTTCAAAAAATCGATGGAAAGGAGAACCTGACCGACTCATTTACTGAAGCCATTGTGGTGAAGGAGTTCGACGACTTCAAATTGAAGATGGGTATTAAATAATGCATCGATTGACTTTAGGCCAAGTGGAAGATTGTTGAAAATAGTGTTCCAAAGCCAATCGTCAATCTATTGATGGTTGAGCTGTCTATTGTAGTTATATATGAATTATTTATAAATAAAATTTATTTTGGTATTTTTCATCATAAATTCTTCTATCTTCTAATGAACTCCTGTGTTGTGGTGAAGTTCTTTGGATTATTTAGAATCGATAAAGAAGAATTTATCATTTAATTCTTAAATCTGTTTGCGATCAAATGATACGTTGTTACTAAGGACGATAATGTTTATCGAGTGTAGATCGTTGTATGCCATATGGGTCGGTTATCCTCTTAACCAAGGAGTGTGGAGACACTGGTATGGTATGTAGGTGAGATGTAGGGTGCATCTACACCGAACGTGATCAACTCCAGAGCTTTTTTGCTATCAAGATTTATTTCGATGGAATATAGATATAAGTATTCTTCTGACTTGAGATCATCACGATAACTTCCAAGCAACTCACTATCTTTGGTGCCAAACTACCTAAATTTTTAATTTAGTGATGGAAGTTATCTGGGCACAATTAAGTACTTGAGGAGTTGGTGTGTGTCATGATGGGATTGACCACTTCGGTTTAGGAGCTATGTTCAATTATGTTTTAATTTAGCAAATCTTTGACCAGGGTAGTCCTAGTGAGGGGTCACAGGACTGATTGCTTTGAGACACCATCTGGATGTATGTTTTAGGATTGATAGTTTAACTCTGAACATTCTAATACATCGGCGTCAAAGGGATGAATTTTGCGGTAACCATATTCATGTAGGTTCTGAATATTGCGATTACGACTATTCGATCTATTTGGACATCGGGTATCACTGCTAGATGGTTACTTTGATTAGTACAGAAAGTGGTTCCTGTGTTACCGGCTTATGTTCGAACCTACTGGGTCATACATATTAGAGGCTTCTACCTGATCTGATGGTTGGTGAAGAGTCTCACTTGATTGGGACTCTATGGTCAAGAGTCTTACTGGATTGGGACTCTTCGATTGAGAGTCTTATTGCATTAGGACTCTAAGTTCTGATTGTCTGGGACTCTGTGATCAGGAGTCCCAGTGGATTGAAACTTTGTGGTCAAGAGTCCCACTGGACTGGGACTCTTCGACCAAGAGTTCTACTACACTGAGACTTTGAGTCCTACTTGTTTGGAATTCTGTGATTGAGAGTCTTACTGGTCTGAGATTCTATGATTATGAGTTTTATTCATTTGACATTGGGGTCAAGAGTCCCATTGGTTTGGGACTCTTTGATCAAGAGTTTCATATTAATGAGATTTTGTTGCCCAGATATCCACTGGATTTTGACTCTGTATTTATGAAAGATTTTATTAGTGATTTAATCACTAATTAACTTAATTTAATGGAGTAATTATTTTTGGATGAAGTTTAATTGAATTGGATTTAGTTGGGTTTGATCCGATTAGGTTATGAGATGATCTAATCGTCGAGGAGGTTTGATCCTTGATTTGATCAAGAGTTGGATTTGATCAATTCCTGATTTTATTAGGATTTAATTGAGCCTAAATTAGTTAGATTTAATCTACTCTTATTGGGTTTAATCAATTTTGATTGGATTGGTTCAATTGGATAAGAGAAATTAAGACTAGTTTTGACCTAGTCTTCCTATGCCACCTCACCAAACTTGCACCCTATCCTTTCTCCACGAGAAAATTGTTTCTTATGAATTTTTTCCATGCTAGAGAGGGCTCACACCCTACTTTCTCACGACCTAGATGGATAAGGATAGCTTGGTTGTCATTCAAATTTAAATAGAGTTTGAATTTGAATGAACAACCTCCTTATCTTATCTCTCCCTTTCTTCACCTATGTTTTGTGCAAAATAAATCATGGATTTTTTTTGGGAGGTATACACACCTGAAAAAAAGCCTTCTTCTATTCATAAGCCATCCCCTCTATGTGAGAAAAAAATCTAAAAAAAATTGAGAGAAAAGGCGCAAGGAGTTTGGTGAAAGTGCTGCCCTAGATTTCAGATCTAGGGTTGGTTGTGGTTTTGTGAGATTTGAGCATTATATCTTCACAAAATTTTTTGGAGTCTATCCTGAACCTCTCTTCTACCTCTGCTGCTGATCCGGAGCGTCCATAAAATCGGTGGAGGAAGATCGAAGGAGTTCGATTAGATCCAACTATTAGGATCATTCTACATCATGGTAGCACTCGGAAGGAGCCAATCGGGATCAGGATCTCGTGTGGACCATCCATGGAGGCCAGATGCATGTGCGACTGCATCGCGATGATCAAATCTTTTTGGTGATCAGATCGGTGGTGACTTGATTGCGAAGATCATCTACCCGCGTAAGGTAACGTGTTTTGAACACATAGCACAGTAAAAGTGTTTCACTGCTCATAGTTTTTATTTTTAGATTTCATTGTATGCATATATATCATATTAGATCCTGATAGTATAGAATTTTTAGATCAGATCTATAGCTCTAAAAAAATTAATTAGATTAAATTTCATTTTCATTGCATTTGATTTTTGAAAAAGTTTCAAAAGTAGAGCTAGAAATCCTACATGCATACCATTAATGGTATCAGAGCATCTAGGTTTTTTAATGTGATGTATATACATGTTTAGATTATTTTTTAGATTATTTCTAAATAATAATCTAATTTTTAGGTTTAAAAATAAAATTTTGATCGCACGGACTGAAGGTTGTCCTGCTGTAAGATTTATTCCTTATAGTGAAAAGATTGTTTTGGTACGTTGCTGATCTAAAATATTAATCATAAAATTTTAGATTTGATCTAATATTTTTTATGATTTGGTTAAATTGCCTTTAATCTGATTTCTATTTATGAATATGTGTTTAGATTAGATCTAAATTGATTCATGATTTTTTTTTGTAGTGTACATAGATTCAGATTAAACCCTATAACTATTACTATTTGTGAAATAAGCTAACCCATTTTTTAAGTGAGTCGACCCATTTGATGAATAGTACTAGATTGTAAAAGAACCTTTCAAAATTTTGAAAAATATTTTCGAAATGCCAAATCCCAACTTTCAGCCTAAAAACTTAATTAAGAATTACGGGTTATGAATTAAGATCTAGAATAGTGAATTAAAGATCCTGAGTCATTGATCATAAAATTTGGATTATTGGGTTAGATGAATTAGGTTCATTAATTGGGTTAGATCTCAGGTTAGTTAAAGAATGGACTAATTAGAGTAATTGATCAAATCTAACCAAATGTTGATTTAGATTAGGTCGACTGTTTAGACTTAATTATAATAGTTGTAGTTGGTTAAGTTGATGTCTTTAATGAGGACCAAATGGACTTGACTCATGGCTACACGATCGAACCCAGGATTATTAGGTTGGTCAAATTGAAACTAATGAACCGGATGGTATCTAAGGTAAGTTTGGCAGTTCAGACGAGTGATTTTTACTTAGGAGCTACTCGCACTGATTTCGATCTTTGACAAGTTTATGGCATATCACTTCCATTGATCTCACTTACCTGACCATCCTAGTAAATTAGATTTTGATTAGATCACTTGATGATTTGGGCTCACCCATGTTAATTAGGTAAATCAGTATGACTGATTTAGGTGCTCCTAATCCTAGTTTTAATTAGGTTCTTTTTGATCTGACTTGGTGAAGTAGGTAAGTAGGTGATGGAATTGGTTCGTCCCATTATTCTGATTCTTTTCTATATATTTTTGCCTTAATTATATGGTCAAAGAGAATCTTTTAGTTTTGCTAGATTGTTCTATGACCATAGATAAAGAAGATGATGATGAAAATGGTTCAATATATGTTTTTGCCTTAATTATATAGTCTAACAGGATCTTTTTGATTGTGTAAGGTTATTCTGTGACCATTTCTTTCTTGAGAGTTATATGTGATTGTTCAAAAAAAGTTATCGGGACATTAAATTTTCTAATCAGGTATGGTCCCTCAGGGTTACTCTCGATTTGACTGGGCAACTCTCTTTTCTCTTATTGATTGAATGTAAGTACTCGCTTCTTTAGTTCTTTATAGTTTTGCATACAGGAGTGATAGGTCTGTTGCATGGTCTGATTGGTGAGTTCTAACTCATCTTATGCTTGTTGAATCATCTCTTTAAAAGTTGACTCATTGTTATTTGGAGAAAATTGATATTGTTGATAGGGCATATTATAATGTGCATCCATGAATGTGGGTTCTTGTGGCACTGGGGTAACCACTGATTGTGATTGCCATGAAAAATTTGGTTGAGCACCCCGGCCATAATCGTAAGTGTTAAAATATGGATTATTTCCTGATCTGGAGGTCATTTGGATTTGATCTTGATGAACTTGCTTATACATATACTTAGAAAATTGGTATGGGCATTTACTTGCATAGTGAGTGAGGCTCAAACATATTGCATAAACTTGTTGTGCAGGAAGAAAAGATGGATAGGAAGAGTATCTAATGGCTGTTAAACAATCTATTTTATGGGATAACTCATGCAATCTACTCTCGAGATCCATCTCGGATTGTTCTGATTATTCAAATATGTGCAATCAAGGGTTCTAGATCAAAGCAATTCTTTTTTAATTATTATTTTATTTTATTTTATAATGGATAAGAGAAGAGATGAGGAGAGAATTTTAAAGATAAGAACCTAGAGGATCCTAGATTTAAGATTGATATATGCAAAGAATTAGTTTAGTGTTTTTTATTAATTACAATCAAGTTAAGCAAGTATGGATTCTCTATCTCTGGGTTAATCTAGATCTAAACAGCTCCTAATTTTTTCAAGATCACCTTTGAGCACTCCAAGCCGAAGACTGATTAATTGGCTCGGCCAGGCAAGTGTAAGATATGGGAGATTCTCTACTTGTTGCTTCTCTTAAATAGCAACTGAGTTGGCTAGGTTAGACAACGGAATCAATTAAAAACTATCTTCTTTAACCATTTGCCTTAGACAATGAGCAATTAACCAATTCAAACTCGGTTCAATTCTAGGGCTCTCTTGTCCTATTGAGCTCAAATATCCTAAGGCCAACGTTTAATTGATTTTAAGTTAAAGATTTAAGTCAATGCAATATGAAAGATAGTGGTTTGTGGGCTAAGAAAGGATGATCAAATTCCCATCTTATTTTATTTAATGGATTGTGCCCTTAAAATATATCATGGATATGTAATGCAAACAAAATAAGGTGTCCAAACATGTTAAGTTCTTTTAAGATTTAATTAGTTTTTCTATGTTAATTAAGTGTTATGAGGTGTATCTATTTTCTTTTAATATTAGATTATTTAAAGCAAGAAAAATAAAAAAATAGATTTTAATTAAATTAATTAGTTTAATTATGTTAGGATTTATTTAAACTAATTTAGAGAATCTAATTGAAAAGCAAATTATACTAGGCTTAAAAGGCAATTAGGTAACCTTCAAGTAAAGCAAGGAATCAAATCAATTTTTTGTATAATAATTTATTCTAACTTAAAAGAAGCAGAAAATTAATTATATAAAATAAAATAATTATTTAACTATGTAATTAAGATAATCTAGCTAGAAAGTAATTAATAAACTATATATGAAAAGCAATATAAAGTAGAAATTTAAAGAAAGCATAAATAATATATAGTTAAGAAATTAGATTAAATTGATTGATAATAAAAATAAATTATTAATTAGCAGAATAAAGTACAAAAAGCAAAAATAGAAAAGGAGTAAATAATAAATTAAAAATATAAAGCAGTAAAATAAATATATAAGTAAAATAAATAAGGCAATAAAATAAAGTGTGCAATAAAGTAAAGCAGTAAAATAAATAAGACAATAAAGCATATAAACAATAAATAAGAAATTAATTAAAAAAAGTATTCAAATTTTTTTTAATTTTTATAATTTTTTATTGAAGCAATCATGCTATAATCTCTGGTAACAGTGCCAAAAAATTTAATGCTTGTCATCACAGTAATAAATAAAAATTTAAAATTGATATTACTATTAATTAGAACAGTGGTGAGTTGGATGTTGATTTTCTCGAGGATTGAAGGCTAAGTTATGTTTAATTTAAAAAATAAAATTTTAATTAATTTATTAAATAAAAATTTAAATAAGTAAATTAAAATAAATTAATTAAAATTTGATAAATTAAAATAAAAGAAAGTAAATAATAATTAATTGGAGTTTTAGAACTAATATAAGATAAGAAGAGAAGTTGTCTTGGGTTTCGGCTCCATTTTTCAATATTTAAGTTTATAATTAATTTATGTAATTTTTTTATTGTCAACGTACAATCTTATGAGATATATATATATTCTTGATCTAATTCTAACATAATTTATTCTATCAAGTATGGACCATATATATCTAGTACGATCATGATCCATCTTACAGACATAGACTATTTAGATCATGCAATCACAAAACATAAATATAAATTTTAATTAATTCTTATAATTCATCTTAATATAAGCATAGACCGTATCTATCTGCGATTATGATCTGTTTCCTTAGTATAAAGTATAAGAAAAATAAATATTAAAGCACAAATAAGAAAAGCATGTAAAAAATATAGAAATTTTATTACTCAATAAAAAGATAGACATGATTTAAATTATAAACTCTCATGATTGGAAGACTTTCCTTACTCTCTAAGACACGAGATCTCTAGTTGTACATGATTTTGATCATTCTAGCTTTCGGCATCTTTAAACTCCCAAGATAAAAAAAAGAAAAGAAAAGAAAAAGAAAGAAAAAAGAAAAAAAGAGAGAGGAGAAGAGAAGAGAGAGGCTTAGGGAACCTAAGAGAGGGCTAATCCCCCACAAGGGAGGTCTCAATAGGCTTATTTCCCCCACAGGAGAGGGTCTGAGAGGCTTCTGGTGTGATGGAGGATTAAAAAGAAGAAAATCAGAGAGTTTTGAGTTCTTACCGAACTTAAATTGGAGTTTGGATCAAAGTTGCTGAATTAAATTCTGGCCATTGGATTGCTGATCAACGCTCCAAAATTTATCTAAATAGCACTGCCTGGCGTCCAAATTGAATAGGGACCATTGGATCAGTTGATCTGGCCATTTTTCACCGTTGGATTGCACCTAGGATCGCTGGAGTCCTGAACACCCTGGGATCTTGTCTCCACCATCGGATTTTGGTCGGATCGGACCTCGATCGGATTGGACCTAAGCCATAGGATTGCGTGCAAGAAAAATAGCTGAGAAATCCTGATCAATTTGAGAACCATTCTCAACCATTGGATCCTGACCGGCATTGATGATGATCGTTGGATGGTGCAACATTGTTCCTGTAGACTTCTTGAAACAAGTGCACCATAGTCTCCACCCAATCCCCACCTGCCTCGTCATCTGAATTTACCAAAAAGCCCCTATGAGCTGTATGGGTTTTCTTATGGATCCTTTAAGGGTCCATGCCTATTGAGTCAGCGTGCGATCCACCATGGATTGCGTGGTTTGCTGGCATCATGGTGACGTTATGGTTGGAGGGAGCTAGGTTGTGGGCCGCGGGCTGGCGCTGGGCTTGCAGGTTTATGTGGCAGTTGGATCGGGTTTGCTGGACCAGCTGATTTATTCGGCTAATTTTATTCATTTAATTTTTTTAATTTAAACTTTTGGCATTCGTATCTTTTTCGTTTTAGTTTCGATTTTTGTCAAATTTATTTTGTTTGAATCCATAAATTGAGCTCTTCGCATTGATGAGAATCTTTCATGCAAATCATAAATAAAGCATCAATTCTATTAAATATATATATTAATTAACATGTATTTTAATGTTATTATGTACAAATTTATGATAGTTATCAGGGACTCCAATCTTCCTGAAACTTGAAATTACTCATTTTAACACCTATTTCAGGGAAGGGGTTAGCTTCTTTAGCTTTAGGATCGACTCTACTATGTCTAAACTTGATTTTTCTCTCTTGTGGTCTTTGACTTAGTGTATTTTGTCGAGATCTTTTTCATAGGATATTTCTTCAGATTGAACACCTGAAAACACCTATATTTAATCTTAAAATATATGATTAGTATCATCTATACTTAATATTTGGAATCATCAAAATCAATCATAGGATCAACAATCTCTTTTTTATTGATGATGATAAAACTTTGAGTATATATGTGTTGAGAAAAGCACCTTGAATTCTTCCATATTAAGCCCACAGCGAGGTCCAGGATGATGAATGGAGTCCAACGAGCCCAAGAACACCTCAATCTGAGATCAGACGGCGAAGATACGCACGAAGGAGCACATGGAGCATCGGATAGGATGTCGGTAGCGGGGCACACGATCGTAGGCCCATAGGTGTGCCATCCTAGGCGGACAGACCAGCCACGCACGGGTCGGCCTAGGCACGCCCAGGTAGCGCAGGCAGGTGCGGGGCCCAGCGCCATGCGCGGGCAGGCGTGGGGCCCAGCACCATGCGCGGACGCGACCTAGTGCCATACGCGGGCAGGTGCATGGCCCTGGCCGGCGCTTGGGCACAACCCGGGCCCAGGCAGGGACGCGCGAGGGCGCGGCCCGAGCCCAGGCGGCCTTGCGAACAGGGCACGGGCGTGGGGAGTTTTTACGCGGTCCACGTGCCAGAGAGCATGGACCAGGCTTTTTATATCGGCGTTTGATGCGGTTTGCGCGATCCAACAGCCACGGAGGGTCACGGTCGCAATCTAACGGACCAAGGGACTTGTTTGAGTTTGTTTGGGACTGCAGACTTCGATCCTGAGTCGGATAGAGGCCTTTAAAAGGCATGGCAGATCGAGAGCTTGAGTGTGGTTGGACTGTGGCTTAGTATTTTTGAGAGAGCCTAAGATGCAGAGAGCATAGAGAAGGGTGTTAGCGACAGCAGGAGTAGGGGCTTCGGGCAGATAGCTAGGCAATGGATTGCAATTATTTTAGGGGTCGCCAAAAGAGAGTTTGTTCAAAGTAACTTCTTGTTGAGAGGATTGTATACGTGAATTGAGAGTAGGTAATCTCCTCTTGTATCTCTTCCTTTTTCATGGCGAAGTTTTGCATGCTCCGTGGAGGTGAGCCTTTAGGCTGATCCGCGTACTTGATTGTTTTTTTGTTTTATTTTTTTCTTTCTTTCTGTCGCAATCCGCTGGTACTAGATCCTTAATAATACACAATTAAAGCAAATAATGTGTTTCAATTGTATTTTGCCAATATGTATCATGAAGTAATAGACTAAACAAATAAATGCACACGTCATGAATATTCTCAATTAGTTTTTTAGTTCATTATACATATTTAGTTCATTATATATATTTCATATATTTATTTCAAAATAATATCTCAATTTAAACTAATGATTATTAAAGTTTTATTTTAAGCATTAATTTATTGAGTTTCTTAAGGATTAATCTTTTATACTGGGTTAATCCTTTAAGCATATACTCAACATCACTCTTCCTTTTTTTGACGGCATTAAAAAGTAGTGAAAAGGATAAAACTGATCGTTAAAATCAATTTAAAAGAATTTAAGGATATATCAAAATGAAGGATATATCAAATTTAGAAAATCAAGTCAAATGAATCATCTCTCCTTTGAAAACTTATTTTTTGATTTAAAATATATTTAAAATATCATTTTTTTTTCAAAATTTAACTTAAATTCAAATACTAATGTTCTGCTTTTTGAATGAATATGACTCTTTAATCATATTTTTAAATATAAACTTTTAAGCTTTAAGAGGATCAGAGCTTTTCAAAGATTTGAGCAGAAAAATCAAGCAAAATATTTACTTCAATTTTTATTCTTTTCTTTTCTTGATAAATTTCAGTTAATTAAGTTCAGGAAAGATATGTATTGAAAATATATCGAGTAAATCAAATGATGGTATCAAAGCAAAAATGATTTTATAAAGATTTCTTAAGGTACATCAAAAATTTTATATTATATTCAGATTTTTAAATAAGTTTTAAAATTAGAAATATGTATCAAAATCAATTTATTAGACTAAGAGTATGCTTTAAATCAATTGAACTCCAATTTATCGGGAACAATTAAGCAATCAAATCATGCAAATCAAATTGAATAAGCACATGAAAGCTTAAATTAAAAAAAATTATAAGGGAATTGATTGAGAATTTAAGATTAAAGTTTATTTTTTAAACTCAAATTAATTAGTATTTTCAATCAAATTTAGCTAGATAATATTAAACAAACCAACATCTCTCTCCCTATTTTTAAGAGTCAATACTAAAGAAATTATTTTTTACTTTTTCAGCAATATTTTCTCCTCCTATTTTTCATAATTAATGATGGATAATTTTACTATACAACTTTTCTTTCCCTTTTTCTTTCAAATTAAGCAGATTTAATGTGAATTTAATTTTAAATTTAGATTTTCTAACTTTTAAATTCAGATTTTCAAATTCAAGATCATTTTTAATTAAGTAATTATTTCTTCTTTAATATTTTCTCTTCCTTACTTTTGCGAACAAAACCATTTTAAGAATTAAGCATAATACAAATGTGTAAATATCAATTGAGTGAACTTGGCATCAATTAATCTAGATATCAATTAAACATAGCATTCACCACAATAGAGATCAAATTTCCAAAATTTTGCTTTTCATTAACTTCAAAGGATGTTTACATGAGATGTTTACAATGATAACAATATCTAAAAGTCCAAAAAGGTATAGCCTGTACATCTATCAAAAATGAAATTCTAGAAAAAACTAAGGCTTTACAAAGATGTGTCCTAGCATTCTAACATATAGGTTTGGAGACCCTATGATGAAGGTCCGAACTAAGAAGGGGATGGTGATCTGGTTGCTCCGGATGGCTCGCCCATGCTATCAATCCTCACTACAATGAAAGTTTGGATGATCTGCTCTCTCATGAATGCGATGGTCTCTGATGTAAGTTTGATAATTATCATAAAAATATCAATAAAAATATTAATTTATTAATTAATTTATTTTTATTTTTAAAAATTAAATATTTTTATTTATTATTTTTAAAAATATATTTATCAATAGAAAGAGCACATTTTTTTAGTCGCAACGAAATAAATTTGGAGCAAAACAAAGTTAAAATGGATCTGATATGAATTTTCATAGAAAAAATAAAAAAAATTAGAAATGGCTCAGTCGGCTCGTCCAGTCAAGCCAGCATGCTTAGCCAAGCCACTGCATTCGGCTCAGCCAGTGCGTTCTAGCCTAGCCGGCATGCCTTCTAGCTGGTCCAGCAAGAGAAGTCAGCCTGCAAGCCCACGCACAGCAGCCCATTAGGCTCATTGGTACATAGTGAACCGGCTGGCCAGTCCATGAAACCAATCGTAAATTGCCAACTCAGTAGAAGGTGGCGAATCATAGCATGACACATGGTGGACCAAGTTCCTTAAAGGATTTAGGAAAAATCTTACGTGGCTCATAGGGGCAAAATGGTAATTTCATAAGCCAAGGTGCGTGTTGATCAGTTGCGGCCTGTGGTACAGTCAATCCATGAGGTCCACATAAATAGTAAAGGTGCGATTGGATTGTTCAGGTGGTTTGCGATCAAGATTGGACGGCAGGGGTCTTTTCTTGTTTTGATTCGAATTTCATCTGCTTTCACAGCACGATTTGATGGCTCCGAACACCCCAGTGCTTGATCCGATGGTTGATCTCTCTCCTGGTTTAGATCCGATGGTGAGGGCATTTTTCTTGTTTGATTCGAATTCAGCCAGCTACGCAAGGCACGATCTAACGACCGCGTGCGTTCTAGATGGCGATCTGATGGCTGGTGTTCATCCCGACGGTGATTAAGGCACCTAGATCGTGATCCGATGGTTGAAATCTTATCATCAAGCATAAATGGATGGTCAGAATTTTATCCGAGTTGATTTGGGCTATTACACATCCATTTTTGGCATTTTTTGGGATCGTTTGATCAGGATCTGACGGCCAAAATTCAGGGAATTCAACAGAATTCGTCCAAAAAGAGTTTTAATCCAATTTTTTATGGGATTTCTTTATATTTGCCAATCAAAATTCTTCTTTAGTCCCACATTGCTTAGCAACAAAGGATGTAGCCCTCCTAACTCTATTTGAAAGACCCTAGGTCTCCAAAATCAAGTCGTCTTCAATCATGGGAAGGTGATGGTACATGTTACACTACAAAAATTTTGACTATTAGCGATGGCTAAATATCGTCACTAATAGTCCATATGCCATCGCTAATAATCTTGCTGTCACTAATACTGTCGCAAAATCCAATCTAAAAAATTTGTGGCTAATTGTCATTATTAGTGAGGCAATTATTGCCATCACTAATAATTAATTAGCGACGACATTAGTGACAAAGATGGCGTCATTAAAAATTTTAGTTTTTATTAATTAAATCATAAAAACTATTAGCGATGGCATTTTTGTCGCTAATGCCATCGCTAATAATTTTTAATTTTTTAATAAAAATCTAAAAAAAATTAGTGATGGTAATTTTGTCGCTAATATCGTCGTTAATATTTTTTTTATTTTTTAAATTCTAAAAAAATATTTATGGCGGCAATTTGCTATTGCTAATGCCATCGTTAATAGTTTTTATTTTTTTTAAAAAATTATAATTAAATAATTTAAAACCTACTAATAAATAATAATATTTTTTAAAATCTATTAAAAAAGATAATAACTATTTAACATAATCATAAATATAAAATTAATTATATTATATTAAAAATATAAATTATATAATTTGACATTGAGATAGTGCTTTATAAGTATCAAAATTATATATAAATTAAAAAAAATCAGGTAACATCCTTGTTTTCCTGCTTGTCCTCATCTTCAGCAGTTGATGGATGAGAGCTGAATATCACAGCATCTAGAAATGAAGAAAAAATATTATTTATAAGTTTCGATATGCAGGCGTGTCTTTTGATACTCTCTTCTGATTCTCTAATAGATTGTTTGTACATGTTCTATTCTATGATAAAGAACTATAGACACCCCTGGCCCATCAATTGGATGGTTAGATTGAATTTTTAGCCCTTAAATATTTTTTTCAAATTAAGCCTAGTCTAAATATGTGAAGCTTCTAAATATGAAAACTTAAAATAAGTAAAAAAATTTACTAATAGAATTGCCTGATGCGATGGTTGGAACAATGAGCCCAGTTGGTCGCTTAGTTGTGGATCTTGAAGATCTTCCATGACTGCATCACGGATGGTATTTCGGATGCTCTAAGGTCGTTGGCTTAGAAGCTTCTGCACGACCTTCTTCACGTAGGCATCGCTCCAAATCTGGGATGTCGAGGTCGTGAGGATGCCAAAGAGGTTGTCGCTGGAGGGTCGAAGTTGCGGTTGAATCTTATGACCTGACTCCTACTCCCCCTTCGGTGATCCTGAGTCATCCCTTCAGATCAAGGATGGGCTAAGTGGATGGGTCATCGTCATACCGCGCAACGACGTATTTTCCATAATTCATCTACATAGTTCAGAAATACATTAGTTCTAATATACATATTAGATCCTATAATAATTTAATAAATATAGTTTAAAATTTTTACCGCGATCGGTCATGATCTAAAATCTAAATAAACACCAGTCCTTCTAGATCTGTGTGGCCTCCCACAACTGTAGCTAGTTTGGAGGATGATTCAGTTGCCATGTCTACAATAAGTAAATAATAAAATTAAATTAATTAAAGCATACATATAAGAATTTTTATAATTCTAGTGAAGAGTTTTGGAATAGATTTTTTAATAGTCTATCAGCCACAACATGTATGCCAATAGTGCCACTTGTGTGTCTGATTAGATCCTATTGGGTAGCCCAATTCTGTCGGGCGCTCTGCCACCTACTGGCATACTCCTTGCTGCTCCATTGGAGCATATAGAATAATGATGTATCAAAATTATATATAAATCAAAAAAAAAATCAAGTAACATTCTTCCCGTCCTTCTGCTCATTTTCAGCAGCTGGTGGATAAGAGCCAGATGTCCTAGCATCATAAAACAAAAAAAAATAAAACATTATTCATAAGTTTTAATACAGAGATGTATCTTTCAATACCCTCCAATTCTTGAATAGATTATTCTTATACATTTCATTCGATGATATGGAACTGTAGATACCTCCGACCCATTAATTAGTTGATTAGATTGAATTTTTAGCTCGTAAATTTTCTTTTCCGACTCAAGCTTAGTCTAAATATGTGAAGCTTCTAAATATGAAAATTTAAAATAAGTAAAAGAATTTACTAATAGAATTATCTGAGATGATAGTTGGAATAACGAGCCCGGTTGGTCACACAGCCACGGGTCCTAATATATGATATATAATATTATTTTAGAAACTTATATATTGATCAATTTTTTCATAACTCTTTTCTTTGCTTATATTGAAAATCAAAAAGTAAATATTACATTTTCATGTTATAAACTTACATACTTATCATAGTTAAATAAAATGATTATTATAGCAGAAAAAATAAGTTGCTTAAAGTTAAATTATCTGATATGCATTTTTTTCTTCGATGATGATACTATCTCAGCTCTATACAAGAAAAAAGTAGTTTTTTTAAAAAATAATAAGAAAATATAAAGTATAATAAATAATTAAATAAACCAAAAAAAAGATGGATGGAGTGAAATTCACTATAAGAAAATAGAATTTTAGGGATTGAAAAATCAATCGCTAATAATTTAGCGATCGAATATCATCGACTTATGATTTATCAATTACTAATGTACTATTATTTATCAATTATTGATTTTTAATATAAGAAATTACCAATCAACAAATTCAATAGATCTTGAATTTAATTAAATATAATATAACAAACTAGCAATGAATCGATAATAATTATTTGAATATATTTTAT
Organism: Cocos nucifera; assembly: GCA_006176705.1. Classification (NCBI taxonomy): domain Eukaryota; kingdom Viridiplantae; phylum Streptophyta; class Magnoliopsida; order Arecales; family Arecaceae; genus Cocos; species Cocos nucifera. The sequence goes on from QRFJ01000619.1 coordinate 498,545, forward strand.
CAAAAATAGATAGTTAAAAATAGATAAAATTATAAAAAAATAAAAAAACCAAATCGATCCGAGTCAAAATTCTTGATTTGGTTTCGATTTGATTTCTTTCTTATTCGGATCAATTTTCAATTTTTATTTTTTTATTATTCGATTTTTGGATCGGGTCAGTTTGGTCGATTAAAATCGAATGAACAGCTCGATTCTAAATGCAAAACATGCTTAACAAAAAAAAATATTCATGGATTTATCTTTTCATTGGAGGAGGGGTGACGAGCCGGAGGAAGAGTTTTTGGACAAGCTCAGGAAGGACCGACGGAGCAGGAGGGATGCGTCGTGGATCGGGAGCCAAGAGGGGGCCACGAGCCGCCGCACGGGGGGTGACTGGTGATGGGGGGAAGGGCTCCGACGATGTCGGGATGGAGGAAAGGAGGGGAGGGAGGGCTCCGACGTGGCGGGATGGAGTGTCGGAGGATGGAAGGGAGGAAAGGGAGGGCTCCGACGATGGCGGGACGGAGGAAGGGAGGGCTTTGGCAGTGTCGGTGGTGGCATGATAAAGGAGAGGGTGGGCTTCGGTGGTGTTGGATGGAGGAAGGGAGGAGAGGGAGGGCTTCGATGGGGGGATGGAGGAGAGGAAGGGCTCCGGTGGTGTCGGAATGAAGAAAAGAAGGGGAGGGAGGCTCTGGCGGTGGCGGGATGGAAGAAGGGAGGAGAGGGAGGGCTCTGGCAGTGACGAGATGGAGGAAGGGAGGAGAGGGAGTGCTCGGCTGTGAGATGTCGGTGGAACGGGATGGGGAGGGAGGATAGGAGGATTGGGGGTAAGGGAGGTTTGGATGTTGGTGAGAGGAGGATGAGGGGTGGGAAGGAGAGAGAATGAGTGCAAGAGCGAATTTTTTTTTTCCTCGATTGCTTTGAAGTTGTAGACTATTAGCGATGACAAACTTGCCATTGCCAATGCCATCGGTAAAAGCATTAGCGACGTAACTCTATCGCTAAAAGTAAAATCTATTACTAATATTTTTATTAGATAATTAAATTTTATTTTATTAGCAATGGTGAACTTATCGTTGCTAATGGCATCGGTAAAAAATCCATCTTTAATATGTTTTAAATTTTTTCTTAGAATATGATATAATTTTAGAACTTAAAGCCCATCTTCGTCATTCATTATCTAAATAATTATCATTAGAGTATCATCACAAAAGACCGCCTTGATCCGATAATTCTAGTTATGTCGATCAATAAAATTTGATTTTGATAGCTACAAAAGACCACTTGATATCTGATAGATTGAGACTATCAATGGGTGCGAAAACTCGCAACAATGATCTCGGTGATATTTTTAGCATACGATCAAAATTTTACTTCAATCAGACCTCACTATCACGATCAATTTAACATAGAATGATTTTGGCTGTTAAATAAAAAATGAGTGATCAAAAGATCAAATAGCATTCGATTAAGATAGTTTTTTAGATAAATGATCTTTGCTATTACTTTAATCATTGGTACAGTGGTGATTCTAATATTTAAACTGCACGTATGTGAACCATCCACGTTAAACAGATCTTACAAAAGTACAAGTATAATTACTTAAAGACTTTAAGAATAAGTATCAGGAGTCATATAATTTTGGATCATTCATATATACATAGTTTGAATTTTACGATTATCATCGTATAAATGATTAAAGTAATAGCAAAGATCATTTATCTAAAAAATTATCTTATAATAAGATGCCATTTGACTTTTTGATCACTCATTTTTTATTTAACGGTCCAAATCATTCAATGCTAAATTGATCATGATAATGATGTTTGATTGAAGTAAAATTTTGAGAATATGCTACAAATATCACTGAGATCATTGTTGCAAGTTTTTGAATCCATCAATGCTCTCTATCTATCAAATCATTAAGCTATTATTCGTGGCCATCGAAATCAAATTTTATTGATCGATATAGTTTGGGCTATCAGATCGAGTCATACTCTAACAATAATTATTTAGATAATAAATGATGAATATGGATTTTAAATTTTAAAATTATACTATATTAAAAAAATAAAAAAAAATTAAAATTAGCGATGGCATTTAGCGATGGCATTTTTGCCGTCGCTAATATGTATTAGCGATGGCTTTCTAACTATTAGCGACGAAAAAGCCATCGCAAATAAATTTCATTTTTTTAAAAAATATTAATATTAATTATAATTAAATTAATTAATTATCGATGGCTCAATTTGTCATCACTAATAATTTTGAAAAAAAATATTTAAATAATTTAAAAAATATTTTTAAAAATTATTAATATTGGTAATGATTTTTTTCATCACTAATAACATAATTCCATCGCTAATAATTCTATAATCAAATTTAAAAAAATAAAATTACTTTTTGTTAATGATGGTAAAATATCGTCGCTAATAATTATCTATCATTGATAATAATAATAATAAAATATAATTAAAAAAATAAAATTACTTAGTATTAGTGATGGTTAACTATAATATTATTGTTAATATCTATAGCAACGGTATTGCCGTCACTACTACCATCGCTAATAACTATTAGCAATGGCTAAACTTGCATCATTAAAGCTATTGATAAAAATGATTATTAGTGATGGCAGTTTTGTTATTGCTAATTCTGTCGCTAATATGCATTATTAGAACGGCAAAAATGCTATCGCTAATGGCCATCGCTAATACTCTATTTTCTTGTTGTATTAGAGCCATGTTTGGGATTTGTGATTGCTTTGAGACAGACAGTGGCGAGAGGAAGAGCTGACTTCTACACCATCTAAACGCCAACATCAATCCAAGATTAAGATCAACTACTTTTAATTTTTATTTTTTAAATTACATATATTTAAATTTTAAACTTTTAATTAATGCAAAATTTATTTTTTTCAGCTATTTAAATTTTAGCTCTTTATTTTTAATTATAATTTAATTTTTATATTTTAATTTTATTGCTTTTTATTTTTTTCTTAAGTAGATGCTAAGATCTAACTTGTAGATATTTTTCTACAATATTTAATTTTTCTATAATATTTAATTTTTATTTTTTATTTATAATTATATTTTCTGACTTTAATTTAATTTTTATTTTTTATAAAAATAAAAAATTTGAAAGCTAAAATATGGATTTGACTTGACTCGCTATTATTTATATATTTTTAATTATTTTAAGAAGTTAGAATTAAACTGATAAATATAGTGTCCTAATAGCAACATCATGCTCTTATCAAAGTCTCTGAACCTCTATCCTGACCTTGCTGATGACCCGGGAGGTGATCCTTTCAATTAGTGCATCCTCGTCTAATCTAGAAGAAGGTCTATCAGGTGCCTGTGGATGAACTGTCTCTACCTCACCTGATCAGCCAGCTCCTTAGTAAGTATATCTAACACTGGAATTTCAAGTGGAGCCTAATCTAAATCTGAATCTTGAGCTCCTCATCTAATCTAACGAGTGCCATGTCTCTTAAATTCCATACAACACAATGATTGCTTGTTATAAGTATCAGTATGCATAAGAGCTCGTGTGGTCTCTCCATCTAGATCTACCCCATGCTTTTGAAATACTAGTGTGAGAATCATGCCATAGGGTATTGATGTCCTCAACCTCCTTGTAGTATCTTCCATAAATCTAATAATCAAGGCTGATAAGTTCAGAGAGATCTTACAAATGACATGATACATGAATGATACATTCTGGTCAGATACAAAGTTGAATCTATCAGTCTTGGGGAAGAAAATCTGGTTTGTCATGTGGTGTAGGTGGTGCATCTTAGTGGACAGTCTATTTGCACTGACCTTCTCTATCTTACTTGTGTCCTTTCTTCCCAAAATATACATAAGACCAATAGATTTACTTTCCAATTTATCGGAAATGCTCCCCTAAGCTTTCATTCTTAAAATCCTCTCCAATTTTCAAAATCAAAAACTATTAGAACTTCCCTGACCTTTGATTCAATTACTTTATTCCCACTTTTCAAATTAGAGTCAAACTTTCTAACTAGGTTAGGGTAGGTTAAACACTTAAAGAATAGAAGAATTCCTAGCCTAGTCTATTGATTTTTCTTCCAAAATCAAATTCATTTGTCTCCAAAAACTTGAAATCCATATTTCTACCTATGGAGACAACCTGAGATGATATTATGGAGCAAGATGGGTTTGCCTGGGAAGAAAAAGAAGTTGCCGGTGGTAGAGGAGGCATTGTTGGTTGCTGAGAAGTGGATCCATGCTCCGTACGGTGCTTGGAGCGCCATTCATGGATGGAAGGAGGAGTGGGAGATGGGCTAGAGCTCCGATTTTCTGCCTCACCTTCTCCAAGAGGCGATGTGCTTCCTAGGTGTCATGGAGACCAAATCATGGGAAAAACTAAGGAAAAATGGAAGAGGATAGCTTTGTTTGATCATAGGAGCACTTGGGAGCACTTTTAGTTCGAAAACAAAGACGTGGAAGGAACAGGAAAATGGGACAACTCGGGTTATAAAATCCTGTCCTGAAAATGGGGTCGACTCATCTCAATTTTGAGTCAACTCCAACTGAGGGGTCGACTCTAGTAAAATTGAGGTCGACTCGCACAACTATTTAAATTTTCTACTTAAAACTCGAGTCCACTCCTATATTTCAAGAATCGACTCTTTGATATAGAAATAATTTAAAGGAGTTTCAAATCAAGAAAATTTGGTCAGATTGAATAGGAATTGATATGCAATCAAATAGAGGATCAATAGAGATATTCAAATCAAATTGGGGAATCAAAAATAGGTCAATTAGGGGTTTGATAAATAATCAAATCAGGCGTATCAAGAAATGGGAATCTTGATAATAGCTCTATGTGTTTTAGTTCAACTATAAAATTTCAAAATCTTAGGGATAAATCTAAGATACAACACAAATCAATACATCAAGCACTTGATCTCTTATGATTAGAGTTTAGATCATACAATTTTTAGAAAAATTTTGGTAGTTAAGCATCTTATGAGGGAAATATCAAAACATAGTTTTATTTATAATTTTTGCAATCAAATAGATTCATAGAAAATTATGCTTCTTTTAATTTAAGTTTCTTGAATATATATTTGATATGATGAAACTAAGATATCATCTTAAATTTTAAGAGAATTTTAGTTCATATCAATTTAAACATGATACATAGAGGAGAGAATGTTGATTTTTAAATTTAATATAAAATCTATATGTTCAAATATTTAGATCATAGAGTATGAACATTATTAATAGAAATAAATCATTAAAATTAATTAAACATACTCAACAATTATAGCAATTAATAATGGTATGATGAGAGAAGTTTTTTTATTTTTACTAAACATCATCATCTATTTTCTCACATCTAAGCCATTCATCCATAAGAATTAGCTTCTTTTATTTCATTGGATGTTTAGTATATCTGAAAAATTATTTGCTAATTTTTGATATCCAAGTCATCTTGGGTCCATAGATGTTTGTTTATATAGTTTTTTTTGGAATCCAAATTTGTTTGATTGAAGTTTAGTCGATTCTTTTAGTATTGCATTCTGAAATTTTGTGATCAACTTTATTATACTTAAAATATATAATTAAATGATTTTCAAATAAAGCTTTAGTGAACATATTTTTTATAAATTTTTATTTTCTTAAAGGATTATACCTAATTTTAGTTTTATTAAAAATAATTTTTTGATTGATTAATATTAATTAAAACTCTTGAGATTTAATTGTAAACTTGTTAAGCATAGGCTTCAATGTTTCAATCTTTTTTTTTTAATTTTTTATTTTCTTTCAAAAGATTTTTTTTTCTTTCAAATTTTTTTTTATTAACAAAAATTTTGATTTTTTAGATTTCTCTTTTAACTTATTGTTTTCTTTAACGAAAGATTTTTCAAATTTAAGAAGTAATTTTTTATCTTTAGTCAAGGCATTCTTTTCTTTCAATAAATCTTCTTTTTATTTAATAATTTACTTTTTTCATCAGCTAAAAAAAGATTTGATTTATTCAATGCTTTGTTTTTTAGCCTAATTATCCTTTTGTATTCATTCATTAAATCATTGAAAGCTTTAAACAACTCATTAAAAGTAAATTTGAAAGAGTTTTTAGAGTTTACCTCATCCTCAATAACCATGAGGCAAAGATTTACTACTTCCTCTTTCTCATCCGAGCTTGATGTATCATTATCTCCCCAAATTTTTAATATTATTTTTTTTGGTCCTCTTGGGATGCTTTTTGAGTAAGAAAAATTCCAGCTTGTAGTATCCCCTCTTGTTGCAATTGTAGCATGTTGGGGATAAATTTCGCTCTCGTCGAAGTCCAGCCTAATGCTTAGCCTAATACAATCGGTAATCGTGAAAGAGCTTCAATTAAAAATTTTTTCTTTAGTGGTCGAGCCCCACCCGATCTCCTCCAGCGGTCGAACTCATTTAGTAGCCGAACTCTTTCAGCGGTCGATCTCATTCAGTAGCCGAATCCAATCGAACTCCTCAGCGGTCGATCCCCAGCCAAACTCTCCAGCGGTCGAACTCCTTATGGATCTCTTCTTCAGTCAGGTTCCTCTAGGAGTCGAACTTCTTTCGGATCTCTTTTTCAGTCAAGTTCCTCCAGCAGTCGAACTTTTTTCGGATTTCTCCTCCCGTCGGATACTTTCAGAAGCTGAACTCCTTTCGGACTCCTTCAGTCGGATTTCTACAAAAGTCGAACTTCTTTCAGATCTCTTCTTCAGTCAAGTTCCTCCAGCAGCCGAATTTTTTTTGGATCTCTCCTCCAGTCGGATACTTTCAGGAGCCAAACTTCTTTCGGACTCTTCCTTCAGTCGGATTTCTACAAAAGCTAAACTTCTTCCGAATCTCTCCTTCAGTCAAATTTCTCCAATGGCCGAACTTCTTCTGGATCTCTTCTTTAGTCGGATTCCTCCAGGAGCCGAACTCTTTCTGGGTCTCTCCTTCAATCGGATACTTTTAAGAGCCGAACTCCTTCCGGACTTCTCCTTCAGTCGGGTACCTCCAAGAGCCGAACTTCCTTCGGACTCCTTCAGTCAGATTTCTACAGGAGCCGAATTCTTTTCGGACTTCTTCGATCGATCTTCTCCACCAGTTAGACTCCTCCTGGACTTCTCAATCAGTCGAACTCCATTCGGATTCTTATAGTGGATTCCTTTTAGATTTCAATTAGCATTCCATCCGGATGATCTCCTTTAGCCGTGTTCTCTTTAGGAGTTCAAACTTCCTTGGAATTGATGTATGTCAAAACTCTTCACCAACCAACACCTGCTTCCTTCAAACTTCGACTATTAAATCTCAATGAACGACCACTTCATGGCAACGGACATCACTCTCCATAATAAACTCCACGTAGCCCCGAGCGGCTCACTACCGAATGACCACATCACAACAATGGACACTTTTCTTCGTAATAAATTTTATGTGGTCCCGAGCGGCCCACTATTTGACGGTTACAATCGTCACCATTAGTCTGTTACAGGCTTCATCTATAAAAAGAGATCCTCCAGATACGTTTTCTCTAAGCTCTCTTCTTCTTTTCGAAATTCTGCTGAATTCTCGTTTGAGCACTCCATTTCTGTTGGTCAGAAGAACAGACTTGATCGTCGGAGGGTCCTGCCGGAGCCACCACCACCACCGACTCCGGACGGAACTTTGTTTTGCAGGTCACCAACACCGACCTCTTCTTCCTCAACTCCAGCTCGATCCGGCATCAACCAAATTTTGCACCAACATAGCATATGACACTCTTTTTTTGCTTCTTCATTTTTTTTGTTTTAAAAAATTAGACTATTAGCGATGGCTAATTGCCATCGCTAATATATACTTTGCCATCACTAATAGATGGTCGAAAAAAATTTAGTCACTAATTTTGACTATTAGTAATGGAATATATGGCCATCGCTAATATCCATTATTAGTGACGACATTAGCAATGGACAAATTCCATCGCTATTTATTTTTTAATTTTTAAATAAAATATTATAAAATTAAAAAATAATTAGTAATCACATTTTTGTCATTAATTCCATCGATAATAGTTAATTATATTTTTTTTAAAAAAATAATATTAATTTATTATTAGTAATGGTTCAAGCCATCAATAATAGTTAATTTTATTTTTTAAAAAATTATAAAAATATTTTTAAAAATTTATTTTAATTAATCACAATCAATTATGGTTCTTAACATCTGTTATAATTAAAATTCAAAGATAATATGATAATTATAAATAAAAAGCTAATTATATTATATTAAAAATATAAATTATATAATTTTATTAGTATAAAAAAATATAATACATCAAAATAAAAAAAAATCAGCATAGATCCTCATCATCCTTCTCCTCGTCCTTCTGCTCCTCTCCAACAGTTAGTAGACGAGAGTAAGATGTCCTAGCATCCTAAAATAAAAAAAAATAAAATATTATTAATAAATTTTGATATGGAGGTGTATTTTTTGATATGGAGGTTTATCTTTTAATATACTTCTTTGATTCTTGAACAGATTGTTTCTATATGTTCTACTCAATGATACAGAACTTTAGCCACCCCCGGCCTATTAATTGGATAGTTAGATTGAATTTTTAGCTCCTAAATCTTCTTCTTCAACTCAAGCCTAAATATGTGAAGCTTCTAAATATGAAAATTTAAAATAAATAAAAGAGTTTACTAATAGAATTATCTGATGTGATGGCTGGGATAATGAATCTAGATGGTTGCTTAGCTATGGGTCTCCAAAAATTTTCATGATCGTATCATAGATGGCATCCCAGAAGCTCTGAGTTTGTTGGCTTAGAAGTCTTTGCACGATCTCATCCACATGCGCATTGCTCCAAGTTTCGGATGTCCAGAATTGTGAGGATGCCGAAGAGTATTAAGCCACTGGAGGGTTGAAGCTTTGATCGAATCCTGTGACTCGACTTTTACTCACTCCTTTGGTGACCCTAAGCCATTCCTTAAGGTTAAGGACGAGTCATCGCCATACCGTGCAATGATGTACTCCACATAATTTGCCTATATATTTCCAAAATACATTAGTTCTAACATACATATCAGATTCTATAGCAATTTAATAAATATAATTTAAAATTCTTACCGTGATCTATCTCGATCTGGAATCTAAATAATCACTAGTTTTTCTGGACTAGTATGTGGCATCCCACAACTATAGTTGGCTTGTGGATGACCCAGCTACCATGTCTATAATAAGTAAATAATAAAATTAAATTAATTAAACCAACATGTAAGAGTTTTTATACTTCTAATGAAGAGTTTTGGTATAGATATATTACCAGTCTATCGGCCATAATATGTGTCGACGGAGCTGCCCGTGTACCTGATCAAATGCTGCTGGGTAGTTTGGTTCTGTTGGGCCCTCTGTCATCTACTGGTGTACTCCTCACAGCTCCACTGGTCACAGAGGGCTTCCCATAAGTCCATCCGCATCTAATGATCCATATAGGACTTCTAGTTCGATGGTGATTGGGAATCGAAATGCTTGATGGCGGATTGTCATAGGTTATGTAGCCCATCTCGAAATCTGTGTGGCCGCCTGCTTAAAGATCGGGTGGCCAACCTCCTCATCTTGAGTAGATAAGAATCGGTAGTACTTCTGCAAGTAGAAGCAAGTATGTATATTAATAAATAGAATATAAACGTACTGTAAATTATTAAATTAAACATCTTTGACTTACCGAGAACATCTCCCAGGCTGCATCACGAGCCCTTGATAGTCAATTGGAGAACTTGTTTACTGCCCCAACATCAATTGTTGGATGATCCCGGTAATTATATGAGGCATGGAGCTCTCTCTAAATATGCTGCACAATTGATTTTGAATTATAAATGTTAGACTTTATAATGACTAAATTTTAAACATACTCAGTAAAGATATAGTATTTACAAGCGGCTCTGAATATAGTTGAGCTCTTTATCCTCCGGTCGAGTTGGAGGTGCCACGAGCTGGACGGGTCCTCTACCACGCCTCTGTGTCTGGGATCCGGTCGCTGTTGCATGTGACTGTGGCCGGGGTCACTAGTGATCTCCTGTCATCCGATCCTGAGCGCAAAATATCTAATATAAAGAATGTTATATTAGTTAGCAAAAGATAAAATAACATAAACAAAAATATCTAAAGTATTAGAGTTTACCATCTAGTGTGAGAGATGCAGAACCCTGCAAGTTGGCCATATGATTGCTTTTTTCTCGAGAGCTCTATTCTTGGCTAGTACGGCTCCGACCTCTGAAAGATATATATGATATATAATTTTTTAAAAAAATAAATATATTCACCAAATTAATTATATAATTATGGATGGCAATGCAAGATTTAAAATGATACAAGACAAGTATTTAGATATTTGGTACGCTTCGGATGTTTGGTACCCTTCAGATAGGTGGGAATGCAAGATAAGTATTTAAAATGAGTTAGAGGTCCAGAAGTTCATTACAAGTGAGGAGCACTACTTATCGGCCTCTTCAGATATTTGGTACTCGGATTCTTCATCTGATTCTTCCTCTTCCTTCTTTTCTTTCATTTCTTCCTTTTCTTCTCTTTCTTCACCTTCTTCGATAGGATTGTCCTTTAAAGCAAAATCAGTTGGATCTACCTCCTCATGTTGGCCATCATGTATGAGAATTCATAGAGCATCCAACTAGACATCTATTGAAGATGGAATCTTAATGTTTCGTCCTCCTGAAAGCATTTTAATAATTGGGGCTCTTCTTCTTATTCGAGCATGTAATGAACAGCTTGAGACTTAACCTTACATACAGTCCATCAATCTTTTCTTTCTCTCCCTTGATGGAAAAGGAGTATAATACACCTAAGCAGCTTGTTGGGCAGTATAAAAGGGTTATTGACATATGTTTTTGATCCATGTTTGATTTTAATAAGCCCATGCCGAGGATCAACCTTTATACAATTGTCGATATCAAACCATCGGAACTTAAATAGAATGACACTATTATCACCTAAGGGGTAGGTCAGCTTAATCACTTCGTTTATGATTCTATAGCAGTTACTCTCCGCCTCCGTTCATTGTATTTTTATATTCATACACTGCTGTTCATTGTAGTTTTATGTTTTCTATATTGTTGTGTGTGAAATTTGAAACTATTTATATTACCGTCATTATAATATGTCACTTCGCTGCCTTGCATGATCTGCATATTATAAAATAAATAAATTGAAGGAAATTAAATTAAATGAGATGACAATGGCCGCTTACCGGTTGATGGAATAAATTTTATTATTACAAAAAATCACTATCATAGGCTATGACAGTGGTTTTCTAACCGCTGCTACTGCGATCGTCGCCGTAGCTCTATGACAGCGGTTGCTGTAGTATTGTTTGAACTGCTGTCATAGATAGCCCATTGCAGCAATTTATAAACCGCTGCAATAGATCGATCTATAGCAGCGGTTATGTAACTACTGCCATAGTTAATCTATAGCAGCGGTTACATAACCACTGCTATAAGTAATCTATAGCAGCGATTTCTTAATCGCTGCCATAGATCTAATGCAGCGGTTGGCACCGTTTGCATCAAGAACCTATGGCAGTGGTTGACACGGATATGACAGCGGTTATAAAACCGCTGCCGTAGATCTTGAATAATTAAAAAAATAAATTTTTTATTTTTTATATATTTTATCTGATATATATAAATGTTGGTGTAGAATCTGATTGACGTCGGATCGAGCTGGAGTCGACGAAGACGAGATCACCGTCAGTGACCTGCAAAATAAAGTTCCATCCGGAGTTGGTGGTGGTGGCTCCGGTAGGACCCTCCGAACTAATGTAAATAATTGTTCCATTTGTACAAAAATATATAAATATACGAATACCGTAAAATATGTACATTAATCAAAAGATGGATCTATGATTCCATGCAATGCAATTTTTTTAATAATTAATACCTAATTAATTACTTAAATTAACATCTAATTATGGGATGCTGTAGAATATGCAATTGGCTCTTACGCGAGGATTGGCTGTCCTGGATACTGGTTGGGACTTGAGGCCCGAGCGCGTAGGGCATGCCTCAGCCCTATGTTTGCAATGTTGCCTGGCACCTCCCTTCGGTCCGAGCGCTCTGCATGCTAAGACTCAAATCTCATGATTTTAATTAATTAACTAATTAATTAATTAAACATCTAACTAATTAATTAAATTAATATTTAATTAATTAATTTTTAATATCTAATTATACTTAATTAATATAATTTAAATAAAAAATTAATTTTTAGTGATGGCATTAGCCATCGCTAATACTTACAACATCAACCAGATGGCTTGGGGATGGGACTGTGGGGTCGCAACAGCAAGGAGATGGCTTAGGGGCGGCAGATCCATAGGAAGCCAACATAGGTCGGTGTTGTAGGGTTAGGCCGGTGGTGCGGGGCCTCGTGCTGGGGTAGTGGGGTTGGGGTTGCAGGGTCAGGTCGGCGATGTCGAGGCTGGTAGGGTTGGGGCGACCACGGGCGTGGAGGGATGCAAGCTCAGGGTCGTAGGGTCGGGCCAGCGATGTTAGGGCTGGTGGGGTTGGGGTGGCCACGGGCAAGAAGGGACGTGGGCTTGGGGTCGATGGTTTGGGCTTGCGACGTCAGGGCCAGTGGGGTCTGGATGGCTGTGGGCATGGAGGGACGTAGGCTTGGGGCTGTAGGATGTCAGAGGGAGGGCGTGGTAAGGGATGGGGCGAAGAGGAAGGAAAGGAAGGTTAGGGGGGCTGAGGGGGCTTTGGGCATCGATGAGAAGGCTATTCGGCGTGGAAGGGATGCAGGCTCGAGGCCATGGGATACCGGAGGGACGCGGCAGGGTGGGAGGAAAGGGGGGTTGGTGGGGGTGTTGAGGGGGGTTTGGGCACCGATGAGAGGACAATCGTAGGAAGGGGACAGGAAGAGGCGCGCAAGCAAAAATTTATTTTCCACGATGTGATGGAGTATTAGCAATGACAATTAGCCATTGCTAATACCATCGGTAAAAGTATTAGCGACGATAATTCCATCTCTAAAAACATATCTCCACCGCTAATACTAATAATTAAAAATAAATTTTTTTCATAATTTTTTAAATAATTTTTTTTCAAAATTATTAGTGATGGTAAATATTGTCGTTTCTAATAGCCATTGATAATTAATTAATTTAATTATAATTATAATTAATTTTTTTAAAAAAATTAATTTATTAGCACAGGCTTTTGCCGTCGCTGATAACTACTAATCTGTCGCTAATACTTTCTATTAGTGATGGCTATAACACCATCGCTAAAAGTTGTTGCTAACAAGCCATTCCATTCCATTTCATACTGCTTGCTAATTTTTGCCTGCTCTTATGGTTGTCTACTTTTTTACATAATATTTTTTTTTAGATAGTTTTTCTAGCATATTATGCACATCTGACTGCTTTTCATGCTTGATATTTTATAGAGTCTGATGATTTCTCTGATGGAGGATCGACATCGATTGGCAAGTCTAAGGATAGGTCTGTGTGCTGTAGTATGTCATCTTTTTCTGATCAAGGACAACCTTAGAGAAGTTATATTCATAAAACCTAATCAAGTATGTAATTTTAAAGTTGAATATATATTCTAGATACATTTGTAGGGTCTAGCTTCTTAGCTATAGGTAAGTCTTGATTTTCTTCTATACTATAATCCAACTACCAAGAATAGTTTATTTTATTCTCTTCTCTTTCTCTCTCCTCCACCATGGTTGTCGTAGCTGCTTTCTCCTCATCCTTTACTGCCTCTCCTTTGATGAGTACTACTTTGATGAAATCGTATACTCGAGCCACTCAGGTGGTTTTCTTGATGTTAGCTAACACATGGTAATCTTAAAACTAATTTAACTAAATTTAATTAAATATTATTAATTTTATTTAAATATTAAATTTAATTTAACTAAATCATATAAATATTAATTTAAAAATATTAAAAAAATAAAATTATTTCATTATTAGTGATGGCTCCTACCGTCGCTAATAATATAATTCTGTCGCTAATAATCCTAGAATCAAATTTAAAAAAATAAAATTATTTTATTATTAGCGACGGCAACCAGTATCACTAATAACATATTTTCGTCACTAGTAATTCTAGAACCAAATAAAAAGATATAAATTTACTTTAATGTTAGCGATGGCCGTATGCCATCTTTAATAATAAATTTTCATTGCTAATAATATTAGAGTCAAATTAAAAAAGTAAAATTATATTAGTATTAGCGATGACTTTTTGTCGTCTCTAATAATAATTCTCAATCATTAACAATATTAGAATTAAATAAAAAAAATAAAATCACTTTAGTATTAGCAATGACATGATGCCATCTTTAATAATGATTTTTTGCCACTAATAATATTAGAACCAAATTCAAAAAATAAAATTATTTTAGTATTAGCGAGATTTTTTGTCGTCTCTAATAATAATTATCTATCACTAATAATATTTGAACTAAATTAAAAATTAAAATTACTTTAGTATTAGCGATGACTATCTGCTGTCTCTAATAATGATTTTTCATTGCTAATAATGTTAGAACTAAATTAAAAAAATAATTTTTATTCATGATGGAACTTACCGTCCTAAAAGTCAAACATGCCATCACTAATATTTTTTTTATTTTTTTGTGATGGCTATTTTCTTGGTCGCTATTTATCGTTGGGAAAACCTTTATTAGCGATGGTATTTTTGTCATCGTTAATAGCCATCGCTAATATTCAATATTCTTATAGTATTTATACTTCTCTTCATGAGAAATTTTTTATATTTACTTATGAATAGTGCGATATTCTCATCATCTTTAGTACTCTTTTCTTCATCTTTCACTTCCTTTGACTCATCGCTTTCCTCAAAATAAGTAGTGGATTTGAAAGCGATGGTTTTCTTCTTTTTTGGCTTGCTTCTTCTTTCTTTTGAGCCATGTTGAGAGTCATGAGTGAACCAATTAACTCTTCTAAGGATAGTTTGGTGAGGTCTTTCACTTCTTATATGGCTATCATTTTTGCTTTTCATTTCTTTGGCAAAGATCTTAAAACTTAGTAAATAAGTTCATAGTTAGTATAGGTTTTGCTAAGACTATTCAAAGAATTAATAATATCAGTAAATTTAAAAAATATATATCAAAAATAGATTTTTTTTTATTTTAAATATTTTCTACTTATGAACAAGCAAATTCATTTTAGACTCATGAACTCAGCTTATTTTCTCATGAGTAATTTTCAATTTGTTCCAATTTTTTTTTACTGATGTGTAAGTAGATGTTTTATTAAATTCATCAGCATGAAGTGCAAATACAAAATATTTAGCCTTTGCATTTAGCTTAATCAATTTCATATCATGCACATTCTAATCCATTTCGGGTTAGGGGACATTAATATAATTTACTCTAATTATAGGAGTGTGTGAGCCATTAATTATAATTCTTCATAGTTGATAATCTAGTACTTGAATATAAATGCCCATGCATGTTTTTCAATAGGTATAGTTTGTGTCATTAAATAATGGTGGCCTTGAGATTGATTGTCCTTCGACAAGCGAGGAACCAACCAGGGTTCGATGGTCTTTACTCTTAGACTGCTAGGTCAATAATCAAATATTAGAGCATCTATTCTGATATCAATTGTTGCCTAGAGGTAGCAACCGAAGGGAGGTAAATTGAGTTTTTAAAAAATTTTAACCAAACTTAAGCTTTAAACAAGTATGTGTTTCTAGTTAAACTGATTTAAGTAATTGTGATGTATAATATTTAGATGGCAGTGGAATCAAGATTTAAATTGTGCTATGTAGAAATTTAAAGCTAAGCTAAACAAGTAATAAAACAAGTAATGCAAGAAGTAAAGCCATAATGCAAACACATAAGATTTATACTAGTTCGGTGCAATCCACATCTACGTTCACTTTACAAGCTCTTTTTGAAAATTTTATTATAATCTTCTTGATTATAGTGTATTTATTTTTTCGAGCTCGCAAACAAATTCAGTTGATTTTTTTGGATGACCTACCAAAATCTGATACCAATTATTTTTCGAGCTCACAATCAACCCAGTTGATTTTTGGGCTTACTAATCAAAACTTATAAGTCCAGTTCTGGGCTTGGACGGGCCTAATCTTCAAGTTTCTTTTCTCCAAAAAAAATTATAAAAAAAAAATACGAGTGAAGATTTTTAGCATAGAAAATAAAAATTAAAAAAAGAACTCATTAAGCACATGGTGAAGTGGCTGAATGTATGCTTTTTTGAAGCTTCGTTGCTCTTCAAATGATGCTGAGAGGTTGTACTAGATATTGGTGAAGATTGCTCTTGAATCCTCTCTGAATTCAAAGCTTGGTTTATCTTTTTTCCTTTTTTTTGATGTAAAATAAATCTCTCTTAAATCTAAAAAGATATCTCTTTAAAATTTCTTAATAATACTTTTCAATTGATTCTCTAGCATTAAATATCCTTGGAAATAGCTGGAGAAGGAGTTCTAGCCATTGAAAGCCTTAAAATAGCCGTTGGAGTGGAGAAATAGTTATTTGAAGGATTTTAGAAAACTAGTTATTATGTTTGTCCCGATATTGGGGCGACTTCAATTTGCTTCGAGTTGACTCAGATGATCACGGAGTCGACTAGGTCTCAGGGTCTTAAAAATTGACTCTCTGTATTTTCCTAAGAGAGCCAGCTCGCGTGTTGCTGGAGTCAGCTCGACCACTGGGGTCGACTCCAATTCTGCTGGGGTCGACTCCAATCGGGCAAATTTTAAAATTATAGTTCTCTATTTTCTCTAAGAAAGTCGGTTCCTGTTGGACTTAAGTCGACTCGAACTCGTGCCAGTCTTTTCCAACATATTGAGATTGACTCCAATCTTCCTGGGTCGGCATGCTTAACCATTACGAATTCGGAGGTCAAGATCAACCCTTCTAAGTATGTCGATTATGGTTGGCCGAAGCATCTTGGGTCGGCAAGAGTGATGATCGGCCAAAGTTGGATTGACAGGAGATGGGTCGGCAACAACCAAGGTTTGTTCTCACCGGCCTAGAAGTGGGATTTCCATCTATATCAGTTCCTAACAGAAATATTTCAAATAACATAATGCTAGCTCAAGAAATCTTTCACTCAACATATAGAGCTCCAAAGAGAAAGGCTTTAATGGTGCTAAAGGTGGAGAAAGTTTATGATTGTATGTCATAATACTTGGTAGCCATGCTTAACCATTACGAGTTTCGCTCTGAATTCATTAAATGGATTATGTGTTGCAATTATAATCATTCATTCTTTGTGCTGATTAATAGGTTTCCTTCGCAATGGTTATCATCTTTAATGGGTTTTTAGCTGCCCCATGTCTCCCTTCCTTTTCATTTTATGTTCTCATATGTTATCAAGGAGTTTGCATATTTTTGCTCTAAATGGCTCCCTTAAAGGGGGTCAACCAATGCCATGTGGACTTTCCATGGCTCATTTGATGTTTGCTAACGATTTATTTTTGGTTGCAAGAGTGAATATTCAAAATGCAATGGTTCTTAAGCAAAATATATATATATATATATATATATATGGGTTTACTGCAATCATTCAAGATAGAAGATTAATGTGCACAAATGTCAGATCTATTTTAGCAATAGTATTGATTCAAGGGTGAAGAATCAAATCACTTAGAATGTTTGATGTTCTAATTAAAGAGGGTACTTGAAGTTATCTAGGTATGCCGCTATCTGGCGAGAAACTCAAACGTTATGACTTTCATGCTTTCCTTGGCAGAATCCATGAGCGCTTAAATGGGTGGAAATAGAAGCACCTATGGTAAGTTGGTCGGATAACTTTGCTCCAATCTATTTTGAACTCCAACTATATCTACCTTCTTTCCAATATCCCAATTCCTATATTTATTTTGAATGATGTTGAGAAAATATTTAAAGCATTTCCATGGGGTCATGTTGACCTAGGTTCTAAGAAGCTCCACCCTATCTCTTGGCAGGACATATACAATGAAGAACAAAGGTGGGCTTGGGATGCATTTAATTAAACACTGTAGAGATGCACTGTTGGGAAAGGTGGTAGCAGACCTCGTTCTTAATAAGAAAACTCTATGGGCCAGACTGGTGACATCAATATACAACTTTCTTGGTTGGGAAAAAAAATATCATACAAAAAGAGGAGCTTAACCTTTATGAAGGAATATATGTGCTACGGCGAAGTGGGTACCTCACTTTTTCTCATGCATGGCAAGATGGTAATGGTCGCAGCATTAGATTTTTATATGACCCATAGCTCACTAATATCTTGCTGAACCAAATGGCTATTCCCATCAATTGCAATATATGTAATGATCATTGGAAATTTTCAAATTGGATGGAACATAGGATTATGAACTTTTAGATTAAATTTTTTCACTTGATATTGCTCAAACTATGAAGGAAATTTCTCTTCCTAAAAGTCAATGTGAAGATGGGTTGGTTTGGAATGCTTCAAGATCATGTGAACTGAGGATTAGAGATGTGATTAGAGTTGTTCCACAAGACTAATATGACAATGAGAGGAAGAATCTTAAATGGGTATGGAAATTGAAAGTGGCCTCTAGAGTTAAATTATTCATGTGACGATTGGGTTGGGGTCGTCTCCTTTGCATGACATTTCTTGAGGGGACTCATTGTTGCTCAACGTACTCTCAGTAACTTGTGCCAATCTTCAATAGACAACTTGCAACATTGTCTCTATGATTGCTCTCAAATAGCTCAAACTTGGGCTATATTGTATGGTCATCATCAGAATAATTTTCCTATTACCTCCATTTAGCTACTCATACTGATATATGCTCGGTTGATTGTTGCAAGGATTTCAAGAGAATAGTAGTAGCTTATACCACTTGGGTAATTTGGAATAGTAGAAATGAGTGGCTTTTCCAAAATAGAGAGAGTAATCCTATAGGCATCTTTAATTTTGTGCATTGTCTTGCAAAGGAATATTTTAATTATATGTCAATATTGATTGAAGCCCCATGGATCCATAGCACCGAAAACCCGTAGCTCAATGAGCTCAATTAACTCTTATCCAACAATGGTCTCTTAGGTGCTTCCACCGTGTCCTGGTTAAAGTAAACCTTAATGCTTCTTGGAATGAAGGTACTATCGGGATGGGCTATATTATGAGAAATCATGAGGGTAATGTGTTATGTGCTGGAGTACGATAATCTCAAACTTCTACTATTATTTTGGTGGCAAGCAGAGCTATAAGTGACATGGAGTGCTATGGTCATGGCAATTCATCATTTTAAGTTCAAAGCTATTTATTTAGAGGGGATTTAGCAGTAGTTATTAAACGGATCTCTAATATTTATAATTATGTCTTAGGGTTAATTGAAGCAGAGTTTCTTCATCTACTACTCCCGAATATTAAACACTTTTTAAATTTTTTGGATTTCTTTCTTATTACTTATTGTTATGGAGAAGGAAATCAACTGACAAATATATTAGTTAGGTTGATGGTTAATATAGATTTTTCTTCAGTTTCTTTATTGCCTTTTGAAATAAGGACTTTGGCTTTAGCTAATATAGCCAGAGTTTCATGCTTTCATTTATAGTTTTGTTTTATTGGCGTACATGCACCCCACTTGAACCATCAAAAAATGTCAGATTATATTTAGATATAAGATCTAGGATTTTGCTATGCAAGGTATAATGGTAGAATGCTCGATATATTTAAAAAGCTGGGTGGTGTGGGGAGAGAGATTTGGTGCGACTATTTATAGTTATAGCATGGAAAAATATTGTTTGTCTTTCTACTAGATATTTGAATCGGAGAAGCCGTCTCAGATCACACGTCCTTTACGTATTGGGAACTAGTATTGCTTGGAAAAGCTAGCACATGTACCGTCTCAAACTTGCCTAATCATCCACGATTGATAGATATGTGGATGATGGACGACAGGGACTGAAGAGCACGAATAAAGATTCAAACTGAGAAATAAAAGCTTTTATGATTTGGTGAACTCTTTAAATAAAAACAAGGAACCCTGGCATTGAAGCATGAATATATATCTTAGTGGCTTATCCATTATTATTCTTGCCCCTCAAGGCATCTTTGGTTTCATCATTAAAGGGACCTTAATCAGCTCCCTAGCTATTTGGAGATGAACAGGGGAAGCATATTAGCTCAAAATGTGTGTAATTAGTGTCAGTTAAAAAAAAAATAGTGATTGATGATCGAAAATATTGGTGCAGAATCTGATTGATGCCGGATCGAGTTGGAGTCGAGGAAAATGGGGTCGCCGCTGATGACCTGTAAAATAAAGTCCCATCCGGAGTCGATGGTGGTGGCTTCGGCAAGACCCTCCGACGATCAAGTTAGCTCTTCTGGCCAACAGAAATTAAGTGCTCAAAAAAGAGTTCGGCAGAATTTAAAGGAGGAGAGGAGAGCTTAGAGAAAATATATCTGGAGGATCTCTTTTTATAGACGGAGCTTGATTGATGGTGACGGTAATGTCGTCCGATAGTAGACCGCTCGGAGCCGCATGGAGTTCAGTACGGAGAGGAAGGTATCGTCAGACTGATAGTGACAGCCATACCGTTCGGTAGCGGACCGCTCGAGGCTCGATGGAGTCTGTCACGGAGGGGGACGTCGTCTGTAGTAGATTGATGGTAACCGTTCGTCGAGATTTAATAGCCATAGCTTAAAGAAAGCAGGTGTTGGTTGGTGGACTTCGACATATATCAATTTCAGAGGAATTCAGACTTCTGAAGAGAATACATTTGGAGGGGATCATCCGGAAGCAATTCGTTGGAGGAATTCGACTGAAGGAGAAGTCTGGAAGGAGTTCGGCTTCTGAAGAAGTTCGACCGAAGGAGGAGTCTGGAAGGAGTTTGGCTCCTGAAGGAATTTGACTGAAGAAGGAGTCCGGGAGGAGTTCGGCTCTCGTAAAAATCCGACTGAAAAGAAAATCCGAAAGGAGTTCGGCTCCTGTAGACATCCGTCTGAAGGAGAGATCTGAAAAGAGTTCAGCTCCTATAGGAGTCCGACTGAAGGAGAGATCCAGAAGAAGTTCGGCTCTTGTAGGAGTCCGATTGAGAGAGAAGTCCGGAAGGAGTTCAGCTTCTGAAGGAGTCCGACTGAAGGAGAGATCCGAAAGGAGTTCGGCTCTTATAGGAGTCTGACTGAGGGAGAAGTCTGGAAGGAGTTCAGCTTCTGAAAGAGTCTGATTGAAGGAGAAGTTCGGAAGGAGTTCGGCTTCTGAAGGAGTTTGATTGAAGGAGAAGTCCGAAAGAAGTTCGACTTCTGGAAGAGTCCGACTGAAGGAAAAATCCGGATGGAACTCGGCCGTTGGAGGAGTTCAGCCGCTGAAGGAGTTCGACTACTAAATGAGTTCGGCCGTTGGAGGAGATCGACTGGGGTTTGGCCACTGGAGGAAGAGTTTCGGATCGAAGCTCTTCCGTGATTACCAGCTGCATTAGGCTAAGCACCAGGTTGGACTTCGACGGGAGCGAAATTTATCCCCAACAATAGTCCACCCCCACTTTCGAGTTTGAAATTCAAAGGAAGGGAGTATAGAAAGGGCGACTATCGAAGTCCTCTTCAGGGCTTTGCACTAGTTCAGGTTGAAGCTCGGGAGAGATCTTATCTTCAGCTAAGGTTGACGTTGAAGTTCAAGCTCGGGGGAGATCTTATCTTCAGCCGAGGTTGACATTGAAGTTGAGGCTCAGGGGGATCTTGTCTTCAGCCGAGGTTGACGTTGAAGTTGAGGCTCGGGGGGATCTTATCTCCAGCCGAGGTCTAGGAAGATCTTTTCTTTTATTGACGTTGCGATTGAAGCTTGTAGGAGATCTTGTCTTCAGTCGAGGTTGACGTTGAAGTTGAGGCTCGAGGGGATCTTGTCTCTAGTCGAGGTCCAGGAATATCTTGTCTTTTGTTGACGTTGCGGTTGAAGCTTCTGAGAGATCTTATCTTCAATCGAGGTTGACATTAAAGTTGAGGCTCAGAGGGATCTTATCTCCTGCCGAGGTTCAGAGAGATTTTATCTCCTATAGACTTTGAAGCTCGAGGGAGATCTTATCTCCAGCCGAGGTTAAAGAAAATCTTATCTCCTGTTGACGTAGACTTTGAAGCTCGAGGAAGATCTTATCTTCAGTCGAGATTGAAAGAGATCTTATCTCCTATTGATGTAGACGCTCGAGGGAGATCTTATCTCCAACCGATGTTGAAGTTGAAGCTCGAGTGAGATCTTATCTTCAGCCGAGGTTGAAGGAGATCTTATCTCTTGTTGACGTAGACGCTCGAGGGAGATCTTATCTCTAGCCGAGGTTTAATTTGAAACTCGGAGAAGATCTTATCTCCTGTAGATTTTGAAGCTCGGAAGAGATCTTATCTCCAGTCGAGGTTGAAGGAGATCTTATCTCCTGTTGACGTAGACTTTGAAGCTCGAGGGAGATCTTATCTCCAGTCGAGGTTGAAGTTGAAGCTCGGGAGAGATCTTATCTCCATTCGAGGTTGAAGAAGATCTTATCTCCTGTTGACGTAGATGCTTGGGGAGATCTTATCTCCAGTCGAGGTTGCAGTTGAAGCTCGGGGAAAATCTTATCTCCAACCGAGATTGAAGAAGATTTTATCTCCTGTAGACTTTGAAGCTCGGGAGAGATCTTATTATCTTCTGTTGATGTAGACGCTCGGAGGAGATCTTATCTCCAGTCGAGGTTGAAGTTGAAGCTCGGAAAGATCTTATCTCCAGCCAAGGTTGAAGGAGATCTTATTTTCTGTTGGCGTAGATGCTCGGAGGAGATCTTATATCCAGTTGAGATTGAAGTTGAAGCTCGGGGAAGATCTTATCTCCAGCCGAGGTTGAAGGAGATCTTATCTCCTGTTGACATAGTCACTCGAGGGAGATTTTATCTCCAGCCGAGGTTGAAGGACTTCGACTTACTCATGTCAGGACGAGGTTCTTCTCCTATTCCTGACATGGTCACTATTGATTATTTCTTCACTGTCATCACATAGTTTTTGCACCAAGAAATAATAATATTGAAATGGAGGAGTTTTATTGAAAGA
Source organism: Cocos nucifera (assembly GCA_006176705.1). Taxonomy (NCBI): domain Eukaryota; kingdom Viridiplantae; phylum Streptophyta; class Magnoliopsida; order Arecales; family Arecaceae; genus Cocos; species Cocos nucifera. The sequence goes on from QRFJ01000619.1 coordinate 521,549, forward strand.
AAATTACTGGCAGTACATCCTCAGATTTTCTGAGTTCCAAGGTCGTGGGAGTGTTGTTCCTCTGAGCTCCTTCAGGCGATAAGCTCCGAGCCGGACGACCTCCTCTACTTCATATGGGTCTTTCCAATTTAGGGCAAGCTTCCTCTGGCTCTAAGGTTGAGAGATGGCGGCTCGCTGAAGTATTAAGCCTCCTAGAAATAGGATTGATGATGCCGAAAGGCAGTCGATCTCCTTGTTGTTCCTTCCTTATTGATGATTCTGGCTATGGCAGCACCCCTGATCGATCTTCTTTTGCTTCAGATTAGCATCTGAGGAATCGATCCAGTCGGTCTCTCCTGATGAGCTCCTCGATTTCGTCTCGGAGTTGAATGTATTCTTCAATATCGTGACCGTGGTCACGATGGTAGAGGTAGTACCTGCTTCGATCGCGCTTGTTTGGAGGAGATCGTAATTCTTCTGATCTTGGTAGCTGACTCTTAATTTCCATCAGAACTTGAGTTTTAGGAGCATTAAGGAGGGCGTAGTTGTGGAACCTTTCGGGGGGAGGATTTCTTCGCGTCCTTCTATCGGAGCTTCTTTGATGACGAGCTCATGGAGGAGTTCGGACTCGCTTATGCTTGGGGGGAGTCCGTGAGCACGACTAAACTTCATTTGACCCTCTATCAGCCATGGATTTACTAGACTTGCCCACCTGTCGCTTTCCTACGGCTTCTTCATACTTCAACTTGAAGGCTTCTTTCGCACGGACGTATCTCTCGACCCGAGCTAGCAAATCGGCAAAGTTCTTGGGATATTTTTTCTTCAGGAAGAATAACAAATCGTTCTTCTAAAGGCCATCCTTAAGTGCGGCCATCGTAACTAACTGATATAGGTTCTGGACCTCCAACGCAGCAGCATTAGATCGGATGACATAAGTCCGGATGGATTCTCTCTCCTTCTGCTTGATGTTCATCAGAGAATTTGAACATCGACATGGACGTCAGCCGCTGACAAAGTGAGCCACAAACTGATGGCTCATCTGATCAAAGGAGAAGATCGTACCCGACTTCAATGTCGAATACCAGTTTCTCGCTGCTTCCTTTAAGGTAGATGAAAAAGCTCGGCATAATATGGCATCTGATGCGCCATGGAGCAGCATCATGGCTCGGAAGGCTTTGAAATGATCGATTGGATCAGAGGTTTCGTTGTAGCTTTCAAATTGGGGAAGCTTGAAGTTCGACGGAATGGGCTCTTGCATAATTCGGAGAGAGAAAGGAGGATCGATGCAGTCGTCGTCATAGGGAGCTGGGGCGACGTGGTAGAGTTCTTCGATCCATCGGTCTATCTTCCATAGTTTGTGATCGAGGACGTCGTCTCGATCGTAGATCTTGGATGGCTTTCGATTGTAGATGGAGAAGATCTCTTTTAGAGGAGAATTATGATCCGAATATAGATCCTCTGCTCTCTGTTCCCCATTCCTAAGGGTGACGGATATGCTAGGCCAAGTGTTCTTTCTTAGGACCGGTTCCTGACATCTTGATGGCGAATTTTTTGACAAAATCGTCACTGGAGGTTGCTGCATGGCCTGCACCATTTTGGTGAGGTCCTAAATTCGCTGCATCAACATGTTAAACTGCTCTGAATCTACCATGATCGTCGATGGAGGTGGTGGTTGAAGCATCGACGATGGAGCAGGAATAGATTGATCTGGCTCAGACCTGATGGTAGAAGCAGTAGATCTTCAGGTAGTCATCTTCTTTAGAGATATTTCTTGGGATCGAGGAAGAGGATGGAGATGAACCTTAAAGGAGAAGGTCGGCAGGGTCGACTGAGTACTTTTTTAAGAATAAGGGTACCTTAGAAAAAGAGCCCTCCTTCTAGCGCCAATTCTGTTGGTGCAGAATCTGGTTGACATCAGATCGAACTGGAGTCGAGGAAGACGAGGTCGCCGTCGGTGATCTATAAAATAAAGTTTCATTCGGAGTCGGTGGTGGTGGCTCCGACAGGATCCTCCGACGATCAAGTCAGCTCTTCTGGCCAAAAGAAATGGAGTGCTCAGAAAAGAGTTCGGTAGAGTTTAGAGGAGGAGAGGAGAGCTTATTGAAAATATTCTAGAGGATCTCTTTTTATAGACGGCGCTTGATTTATGATGACGGCCATGCCGTCTGATAGTGGGCTGCTCGAGGCCGCATGGAATTCGGTATAGAGAGGAAGATATTGTCAGGTTGATAGTGATAGCTATATCGTTCGATAGTGGACTGCTCGAGGTCTGGTAGAGTCTGTCATGAAGGGGGCGTCGCCTGTAGCAGATTGATGGTGATCGTTTGTCGAGATTTAATAACCGTAGTTCGGAGAAAGCAGGCGTTGGTTGGTGGACTTTGACATATATCAATTCCAGAGGAGTTCGGACTCCTAAAGAAAATACGTCTGGAGGAGATCATCCGGGAGCAATCTACTGGAGGAATCCGATTGAAGGAGAAGTTCGAAAGGAGTTCGGCTTCTGGAAGAGTTCGACCGAAGGAGAAGTCCGAAAGGAGTTTTGCTCCTGGAGGAATCCGATTGAAGGAGTCTGGAAGGAGTTCGGCTCCTGTAGAAATTCGACTGAAGAAAAAATTCGGAAGAAGTTTGGCTCCTATAGACATTCGTCATAAGAAGTCCGACTGAGAAAAAAGTTCGGAAGAAGTTCGACTCCTATAGGAGTCCGACTGAGGGAGAAGTCCGAGAGGAGTTCGACTGAAGGAGAGATCCGAAAGGAGTTTAGTTTCTGGAGGAGTCCGACTGAAAGAGGAATTCGGATGGAGCTCGGCCGCTGGAGGAGTTCAGCCGCTGAAGGAGTTCGACTATTGAACGAGTTCGGCCGTTGGAGGAGATCGGTTGGGATTCGACTACTGGAGGGAGAATTTTGAATCGAAGCTCTTCCATGATTACCAGCTGCATTAGGCTAAGCATCAGGTTGGACTTCGATGGAAATAAAATTTATTTTTAATAAAAAATATTTAAAAAAATAATAATAAATTTGAGAAGGGAGGAGTCAGGCCCTATCGAAGGAAGGGAAAAGCGATGGGAAAATTCTTGTGACATGTGTCCTCTTCCCTTGAATGGTAAACTAAGGAGACAAACGTGGCATGTTACATTGCTTGGGAAATTCCTTGCTTAGTATCAACTTTGTTGTTATGCTCTTCCAAACTATCATGTCGTTAGATAAGATGATGTCTTGAGCATTCATAGAACTAATGAAATGGATGTTAACAATTAATTAGACAACACAGGAGGTTTCTCACAAAGTATAAACTCTTATAACTAAGGGAAAAATGTATGATCTAGTATATTCCTTCTCCAAAATCATTGCCTAATGGGGTCTTATGATGTGAATCGTGTGATGTCTGACAAGTAAAGGTCAAAAGGATCTCATATTAGACTAAAATTTAGAATAATCCATCAAATATTAATTAATCCATCAAATATTAATTTTATTTGCCGGCCTTGAGCCGAGCAGAAAAGACACCAATATAGCTGTAAGCTGTTCGTGTTTTTTTTTTTTTTTTTTCTGACCCATTTTTATTTTCTCTATTTTTTTTAGTTATTATTGAACTATAAAAATTATTGATCAAATCAGATTCTTGGATCATTTCGACAAGTTTAGATGGAGTAGGAAAAAAAACCGAGTAGAAACTTTTCAACCCCTCCATTTATTCTAGCAGATCCATTTTGTGGACTTTAAATATTATTTCCATCTTATTTCGGGGCGGGGGGAGGATTAATCAAACTAGAAATTAAAAACCAAACTAGAAATTAAAAACCACATCTAGAATCCAAAGAACACCGAAACGAAAGGATAAATCAAGAGCTGCCAGTAAAATCCAAAAAAAAAGAGAGGCAAAAAACTAAGAAGTAAATAATCAAGTAACCAAGAACCATATCAAGGATCCAAACAAAAATCAAAACCAACTAGAAATTAAGAATCATCTCTAGAATGCAAAGAACAATACAAACAAAACTAGAAATCAAGAACCATCACTAAAATTCAAAGAAAAAGCAAAAAAACAGGAACCATAGCGAGAATCCGAAGAAAAGTCGAGAATCCAAAGAAAAGTCAAGAAAAGGGGTTACGGATTGCTTTCTTATTGTTATCGTTGTCGTCTTTTGGTGGTGGATGAGCTCGAGAGTAGAATGCTTGCCCCTGCGGTCATTCTTGTCTTTTGGCGGTAGCCAAGGTCAACAGCAGATGGCTTACACCTTGCCCCGGTGGTAGCGAAGGTCGATAGCCGGACGTGGCTCGAACGCGAAGAAGAGGGCCAACGCCGGGCTCATCTTCGCTCAGTCGCCGGATTATCAGGAGAGAAAGGGTTGAGAGCGAAGATGAAAAAAAAAATAGTATGTCGATTTGTTTTCGTATTCGTTGGAACATGGATAGAAATTTGAAAAATATTCGTATCTATAAATAAATAAATAAATAAATATATATATATATATATATATATATATATATATATATATATATATATATATATATATATATATATATATATATATATATATATATATATATATATATATATATAGATAAACAACTGATTCATATTTAAATATTTAAATTTATATAATATTTAAAATTTTTTAAAAAAATATATAATCATATAAATATATTATTAATTTAATTTATTATTTATTTAATAATATTTTTAATTTTATAATCATAAAATTTAATTATTTAAATTATATTTATAATTATATTCATATTTTTAATATCTAAATTATATTCATATTTATTTAAAATAAATATAAATATAAATTTTTATATTAAAATAATATTTATATTCGTATTTATATTTATTAAGATAAAATAAATATAGATATCAAGATAAAATAAATATAAATATGGATACGTTGACATCCAATTCGTATTCAATCTAATTTCAATTCTAAATAGATGAATATTAAATGAAGGATGGTCACCCCGCGTGTTTTTTCTCCAACTAAGATCTGATTTGATCAATAACTTTTTCTTATCCAGCCCCTAGTCCGTTTTTTATCCAACCGTGATCGGCAAATTTTGTAAAATCGAGCCAATCATTTGATGCCATATTTGAGCAGGAAGCAAGCGGGCAAAAGCGGCAAAAGTCATAGCATTTTCCATTTCATGCATGCCGAACCAACGGCTATCTGCATCCGTGGAATCCTCGCAAAAATCTTTCGTTCCCCTCCTCGACGGCAACGCAATCCAATGGTGGGCATGTGCGGGGAAAGGGGAATCCATCCTTATTTCGCGCAAGAGATGCAACCCCTCGCTTACCCCCAAGGTGAGATGTACGATCATCCACGTTTAATCCAACGACAGGCCGAAGGGACGGCTCTAATCTCCAACCGCTGCCGCTTCAGACTTCCATCATCGACTTTAAAAGCCGGTGCGCCCCCTCTGCACCTCCCCACTTCCAGCCCCAAGCGCCGTCGTTAGAACGAAGCCTTCGTAAGAGAGAGAGAGCGAGATGGCGGAGCCCGTTGCGCCCCACGTGCTGGTGATCCCCTATCCAGCCCAGGGCCACATGCTCCCCCTCCTGGACCTCGTCCACCTCCTCTCCTCCCGCTTCCGCCTCGTTGTCACCATCGCCGTCACCACCAAGAACCGGCCCTTCCTCGACCCCCTTATCTCCCGCTCCCCCGCCGTCGTCCCCCTCGTCCTCCCCTTCCCTGACTATCCAGCTCTTCCCCCAGGCGTCGAGAACACCTATGGCCAACCCCCCGCCATATTCCGCCCCCTCACCCACGCCCTCGCCGGCCTCCAAGAACCCCTCCTCCGCTGGGCCCGCTGCACTCCCCATCCCCCCTCAGCCATCATCTCCGACTTCTTCCTCGGCTGGACCTCCGACCTCGCTGTCCAGTTGGGCATCCCCCGCCTCGTCTTCTCCCCATCCAGTGCCCTCGTCGTCGCCGTCTTACACGTCCTCTGGCGCCGGATGCCCCAAAGATCCGATCTTGACGACCCCGATTGCCCCATCTCCTTCCCGGAAATCCCCAATTCCCCTGTTTTACCCTGGCGTCAGGTCTCCTTTTTTTACCGGACCCACATCGTCGGAGAACCAATCTCGGAGTTCATAAAGGACGAATTTTTAAAGAACATCGCGAGCTGGGGATTCGTCTTCAACACCTTCGCCGACCTGCAGCGGGTCTATCTGGACTACCACCTGACTGATCTGGGGCACCCGCGGGTCTGGGCGGTGGGACCCCTGGCCCCGCTGGACGGCCCAGCGGAGCGCGGTGGGGGCGCCTCCGCCGCTGGCGCCGGCGAGATCATGACGTGGTTGGATGGTTGCCCGGAGGGTTCGGTGCTGCTGGTGGCCTTCGGGAGCCAGCAGGTGCTGGCGCCGCCGCAGGCGGCGGCGCTGGCTAGGGGGTTGGAGCGGAGCGGAGCAAGGTTTATCTGGTGTGCGACGGGGGCAACGGCGGTGCCGGAGGGGTTCGAGGGGCGGGTGGCGGAGCGGGGGCTGGTTGTGCGTGGGTGGGCGCCGCAGGTGGCGATCCTAGGGCACCGGGCGGTGACCGCGTTCTTGACTCACTGCGGGTGGAACTCGGTGCTGGAAGCGGTAACCGCGGGGGTAGCGATGCTGACGTGGCCGATGGGCGCTGACCAGTTCTGGAACGCAAGGTTGGTGGTGGAGGAGGCCGGGGTCGGGGTGGCGCTGTGCGACGGCGCCGATGCGGTGCCGGATTCGGACGAGTTGGCCCGCATCGTGGCAGAGTTGCTAGGCGAGTCGGGGAAGGGGGTGAAGGAACGAGCGAAGGAGCTAAGTCGGAGAGCTTTGGAGGCGGTAAAAGAAGGCGGAAGCTCGTGGAAGGATCTGGAGGGGCTGGTGGCCGAGCTTTCCAAGGTTGGGGTCTAGTGAAACACATAGACAAAATATATTAAATTAATAATTATTGGCTTCACGTTGGACGGGACTTGGTTCAACCTAAGTGAACCAAAGTGATGCAGCTACAAAGTTTAAATCAGCCCCCTTTCTTTTTCTTTTTGGTTACATCTGGAGTATCGCTTCATACCCTTTTATTATTATTATTATTATTATTATTATTAATTTATATATTTTCTGCTTCCTTATTGCAGACAGGATATATTGCAAAAGATTCATTCTGAGAATACTGCTATCAGTTTCTTTATCCTGATTGCACCATTCTAAAAGAAGCGTATACGACGTCCAAGAAACAGTATATTTCGGTAAATTTTTACAGGACAAAATAATTTGACTTTCTGTTTTGGCAAGCGAAAATAATTTGACTTTTGGTAGGGCAAGTACATCTAAAGTTTGAACGATTCAAATAAAGCAGGAATGGAAGTTTGAACTGAATTGGGGCAACAAATGATTGAACCGTTAACGAATAACTTCCGCTCAGGTTAGAATTTACCGTGGTTCAAGAAAAGCCTAGCTCAAACCGTTTTTAAAAGGATAATGTAATAAACGAACGGGGTTCCTTAACGGTTAACTTTTGGTAGGCTACAATGGTATGCGATCACCTAGATGGTTAGTATCCAAGCTAAACTATAGAACTCTTGGAGAACATTTAGTTCATCATCAGAATTACAATAGGACTTGTAATCAAAATGGATTGATATGAGAATTAGAATAGCAATATTTCTTCATGTATCTGGCACATGATTGCAATCAGAATCGGAATAAGATTGAAATATTAGAGGAAAGTCTGGGTTGGACTTTGAAGAATTGGAGCATTCTCGTCTTCCCTGGAATCGGAATAGAAATGAACCTCTTCTCAAACTAAATAGAATTCAACTCATTTCCATTCTTATTCCTATTTCAAAACCCAACTCTCTCCAATTGAAGATCCCTTTGGTGTAACCAAGCTAAGCTCAAACTACACAATAATTTGCCTGCCTTGAGCTCATTTGCAAATGCAAGGACGAGCAAATGTTTGATGAGAAGGGAAAATACATACTGAGTTAGCATGAAACAAATAGTTCTATTGGTAGAAGTTGGCAGAACACATGAAAGTTATGCTAAATTATCAAATTATAATGGGCTCTATTGCTGGAAAGAAAGCAACACATCACTTTTTTTATTTAGAAAAAATTGTGTTGGAATCTTGTCGTGGATATATAGAAGGTACCTTGCAAAATTTCGTAACCTAGAAACATATCCAAATGGCGATATAGCACAACCCTTTGAATTTCGAGTGCTTGTAATGGTGCACCGTTTGCTATCTTGGGCATCAGGCTTGTGACCAAATCAATCATTGAACAACCATCGTATTTCCGAGTTTGTCCAGCAATGGCCTCAAATCAGTTGATCTAATGACGTTACAAGTAAGTTTCTTGCTCCCAAAAAACTATCATACAACCTCAAGTTAATACATATGAAAAAAGAGAGAGGATAATATAATGTTAATGAGTCTCTCTCTCTCTCTCTCTCTTTCTTCGATGTGTCTGTAAAGTTTAAAAAGAAAAACTTAGCCATTCTAGCATGATTAATGACTGACCTAATGATGCATCTCCAAGTATCTAGATTTGGATAATATATATAACATTGGGTGGCTCTCTCTCTAACATAATTAGTGACTGACCTAATTGATTTCTCACGTAGAAAGTATAAGAGAAAGAGATCCATGTTTGGTTGAAGTGAGTTTGCCATCGTCAAACTACACTGCCTGGATTCATGTTTGGCCTTATGAGATATATATCCCAAGATCCATCAAACTTCAAACCAGATCAAGCATAGCTGATTAATTATATATTTGGGAAAATTATAGTAATACCCTTTGAACTTTGACCTACTTATATTTGGACCCCAAAAGAAAAAAAGATTTCAAATGGATCTCAAAAGTTTAAAGAAGTTATTAAGAGGCTCACTTGTCTATCTCCATTAGGCAACGTTATAACGTGAGGATTATCTGATAGGTTAAATTTTATAAAATACCATAAATATTCTTCTCCAAAGTTTTGATTTTGGCATAACCAGAACTTGACACGTGGCCTAATTGGGACTCTGGAGAATGGAACAAACAGAAGAACAATTCGAGAAAAACATAAGAAAAATCATCGGAAACAATGTAAGAGTGGAAAAAAAGAAAATTTATCAAAAATTTTTCTTTTCCCACATAGATTGATCAAGTTTTTTCTTTTTTTCTTTTTTTTCTTCTTATATCTTTCTCTTTTTTGGAGATCTGTGGGAAGGAAAGCACCGAGGGAGACTGGAGGGGGAAGGCCGATACCGGTGATGATGGGTAGGAAGGGGATAGCGGAGACTGGCAGGAGGTGGCAACAAGGAGAGCAGGGAGGAGGTTGGCATCTCTCCTTTTTGGAGATCTATAGGAAGGAAAGCATTTAAGGAAGATTGGAGGGGCAAGGCCGATGTCGATGATAATTGGGAGGAAGGTAACGATGGAGATCGATGGGAGATGGCAGCAAGGAGAGTGGTGGCAACGAGGAGAGTGGAGAGGAGGTGGGCGTCCACGAGGGCTCAGGAAGGCAATGTTAGATACCAGCAGGAGGTGGCAATGAGGAGAGCGGGAAGGAGGTAGGCATCCATAGGAGGAAAGCCCACAGCAGAGACTGGCGAGAGGTGGCAGCGAAGGTGGTTATCCATGAGGACTCGAAAAGGCGACAATGGAGACCGGCAAAGGTGGCAGTGAGGAGAGCAAGGAGGAGGTGGGCGTCCGCAAGGGAAAAGATAGCGATGGAGTCCAGCATGAGGTAGCGGTGGAGGTGGGCGTCTATGAGGCTTAGAAAGGCGACAGTGCCAGAAACCGACGGAAGGTGGCAGTGAGGAGAGCAGGGATTAGGTGGGTGTCCGTGAGGGGGAAGGTGACAATAGAGACTAATGGGAGGTGGCAGTGGGGGTGGGTGTCTCTACGAGGGCTCGGAAAGGTGACGACGGAGACTAGTAGGATATGGCAGCGAGGAGAGCAGGAAGAAGGTGGGCATTCGTAAGAGGGAAGGCAATGGCTGAGACCAGCAGGAGGTGGTAGCGGAGATGGCATCTGCAAGGGCTCAAGACACATTCAAGAGGGCTCGGAAGGATTCAAAGGACAAAAAGAAAAAAAAAAACATTGCCAAAAAAAAATCCTATAAATTAAGGGTAGTTTAGTCATTTCTTCTTTTTTGTTAACGTTGTTAGGTCGGAGATAGATGACTAGATCTCTTTGCAATCTTTTTAGAGTTTTGGCTTCCATTCGAAACTTTTTTTTTTTTGGGTCCAAGTATAAATGAATCAAAATTCAAGGGGTGTGTATCCTTAAACTAAAATTACCATAGATAAATATGATGCTAAATGGAATAGGCACAATATCAAATAATTAGAAACCATGATTCTAATTATTGACCTTTTTAATTTTCTCATTCTTTTGGTAAAGTTTAATTTTCTCATTTTAAAAGATCATTGCAACACAAGTCAGCAAACCAGCTAAGACAGGTTGAAGGTTGGGTAGATTGTATATATACAACTTAAAAAATCAATTTTTGATTGATGATATGCTAAGTTGCTAACTTTTTATGTGAAAATGTGTTTTGTTAGTCGTTTGGCTTTTCTGCGTCTCACTTTATCATGTTTTATTATGCGGATTCAAATAAAGATAGAATTTAAATAATTCAAATTATAGTTTATAATTTCATTTTCCTAGTTGGTATTTTATGAATATAATAAACCAGCTTTTAATGCGGAACAAGGGAGAGCCTCTATTGCTAGAAGCTATTAAGGGCACGTAATGCGTTAGGATCATGGAAAGAATTTTTTTTCATATTAAAATATTTTTTTATAAAGCTAATTCCTAAAAATATGATACCTGAGAAAATGATTTTAGTATGTTTAGCTAACCAAAGTAGCATATTTTAAAGTAATTTATGTTTGGTTGAGCATTTATTTTTATAAGAAAATTATATAAAATTTCTATTATATCCTTAATAAAAAAAAAGGCCTTACCTCATTATATTCATGACTTTAAGGTCACTTTGAAAAAAGAAACTATAATTCCTAGCCTGTAAGAAAGAAAAAATTCGTGTCCCACATGAATTTTTCTTTCTTATCAAATATGAGTAATGTATTTTCATTATAATGATACTTTCCAATCTCTTTCTTTTGAAAACTCTAATTAGATAAGAGAAGTTTCTTTATTTATCTATTGACCACACTTGCCTCTCTTCTCTTCCTGAGTCAAATGAGTCCTAAGAGAAAACTAATCGATCGACTCATATTTAGCTTTGTTGTGAGGGATCGTAAGTAAACCATCATATGCTATATTTTATATTACTAGTAGATATCCTTTTGTTAAAAAAATTATCTATAATTTTTAAAAATCACAATTGAGGGTACTAATTAGTTGAGTTGGAAAACTCACCAAGTGTAGCTTCCAATTACTTGAAATTTGTCCTTTCTATACTCTGATTTTGACTGGCCTTTAGGGATAGCAACAAGTCAGGTATGGATCAGGTCGATCAATATCCATACCTACTTTGTAATTAAAAATTGGTTAACCATATCTGCCTCGGGTTGGATCAACTAGATTTGCAGGTAGGGTCGAATCGGATAGACAAAAAGGATCGGGTTGGATAAGAAACTCATCATATAAATATTATAAAATAATCAAAATTTTGAAAGAAAGATTTAGATTAAGGCTCTATTGGGTTGGGTTTAGGGTGGGGCATCTTATTAGCCATATCCGATTCAATTTTACTTCAGATATTCTTCTAGAACCCATACTCGCCTCAAGTTCTAATCGAGTCGGATTGGATTGTGTATGTGATGGGTCAGCTAAAATTACTATCCCTACCGGTCTTCTAGCTAATATTCAAAAATTTTTAAAGTTTAATTTTATAAATGACCCCTTTTATCTCAATTTTTTAAGTTTCTTTTCATGCTAGCAAGATAGTTAAACATGGAGAAATAGAAGGTGATATTTTCTATTTTTGGTTAGCAATGAGAAAATTTTGGTGATATATTTATTTAAGTCATTAGCACTTCTATATACCATTTTTCATTTGTATGTGTTATGGAGGTATTTTTGCTGCCTCGGATTCATATCCTGCTGGAAATAGCTATACTGCTATGAGTTATCCGAGGTATGGAATGAGCTATCCGAGTCAAGACTTGACCATATATGTGCTCAGTTGAGGCTCTATTTGGATTCCACCCATCACATGGTCCACTCTGACAGCTCAATTACTGGCCTCCTAACTCATATGGCAACCACTTATTGCCATGCAGAAAAGACCAAAAATAATAAATAACCCCACGTGGAGAGCATATAAAAGCTAATATTCTTAGCTTCTGATTGACAACTCATGCAATTAATATATGGGACCCTCACGTACCATGAGGTGACACCACTCATCTAGCTTATAAAGAAAAAAAAAGATATTTGAATCCCCTGATTTTGCAGAGTGAATATCTTGCTTACAATGGCACGATTAATGGCCTGAGACTTGTGGAACTACACGTTCCTATGATACTTCTCCTTTACAAATATCAAAAATCCTGAGGATTCAGGTAAGCAAGAAACTCCTCTTAGAGAACTCATTATTGCTTACGTTATTTTCTACTGACTTGAGCATTAGAGGATCCTCGTCGGAGTCAAATCCTTCAATTTGGACTTATTTTATAGGTCACTCTAGCATCTTCTATGAGCAGCCGATTGCTCCACTTCCGAAATGCATAATTTTCAGCAACAACAAATAGAGAAAGGGTACAATCTTCATATCATGCCACCAAAAGCCAGCATGCGATGGTGCTATGCAAAGTTTCTTCATGGCATTTCAATGACACCTCTTCCAGAAATGAGGGAGCCCATGCTAGCAACAAGGCCCCCGCATCACCATCACCACCAGCATCGTCACCTTTGCCAGCCATGAAGATAAGCGCAGATGATCAATTCAATGTGCCAGTCCAGCGAGTGTATCCTGGATGACTGTGATCCATGCAATGTGGTGGAACAACGACACACGGTGTGAGATGCATCTTGCCCTTGTACCCATGTCGACCCCAACCTTAATGGCGCAGTGCCTATCACCTTCCTGTAACAAAGGTGGGGAAATCAATAAAACGAGGGCTATAAATTCCTTGAGTGGCATATCCATCCTGAGATGAGGTATTTCATTTTATATCGATCCTGAGATGAGGCATTCTGAGCTATATCTATTCTGAGATGAGGTATTCCAAGCTATATCCATCATGAGATGAGGTATTCCATGCTATATCCATCCTGAGATGAGATAGTTTGAGCTATATCCATCATGAGATGAGGTATATCCATCTTGAGATGAGATAGTTTGAGCTATATCCATCATGAGATGAGGTATTCTATGCTATAACTATCCTGAGATGAGATATTCTATTCTATGTCCATCCTGAAATGAGGTATTCCGAGCTATATCCATTTTGAGATGAGGTATTTCGAGCTATATCCATTCTGAGATGAGGTATTCTGAACTATATCCATCATGAGATGAGGTATTTCATACTATATCCATCCTAAGATGAGGTATTCTGAGCTATATCTATCCTGAGATAAGGTATTCCATTCTCTGTCCATCCTGAGATGAGATATTCCGAGCAATATCCATCCTAAGATAAGGTGTTTCGAGCTATATCTATCATGAGATTAGGTATTCCATGCTATATCCATCCTAAGATGAGGTATTCTATGCTATATCCATCCTAAGATGAAGCATCTTGAGCCTCATTCATACTCATATGAAGCATCCTAAGCCTCATTCATGCTAAAATGAAGCATTCTGAGCCTCATTTATGCTCATATGAAGCATCCTGAGCCTCATTTATGCTAAGATGAAGCATTCTGAGCCTCATTCATGTTGAGATGGAGCATCTTGAGCCACATTTATACTCATATGAAGCATCCTGAGTCTCATTCATGCTGAGATAGAGCATCCTGAGCCTCATTTATGTTCATATGAAGCATCCTGAGTCTTATTCACGCTAAGATGGAGCATCTTGAGTCTCATTCATGCTGAGATGAAGCATCCTATAGTATTTCTGAACCTCATTCATGCTAAGATGAAGCATCCTGAGCCTCATTCATACTCATATGAAGCATCCTGAGCCTCATTCATGCTGAGATGAAGCATCCTAAGCCTCATTCATACTGCGATGAAGAATTTTGAATCTCATTCATGCTGAGATGAAGCATTTTGAACCTCATTCATGTTGAGATGAAGCATCCTGTAGCATCCTGAACCTTATTCATGCTGAGATGAAGCATCCTGAGCCTCATTCATGCTCATATGAAGCATCCTGAGCCTCATTCATGCTGAGATGAAGTATCCTGAGCCTCATTCATGCTAAGATGAAGTATCATGTAGCATTCTGAACCTCATTCATGCTGAGATGAAGTATCATGAGCCTCATTCATGCTGAGATAAAGAATCCTTTAGCATCTTGAACCTCATTCATGCTGAGATGAAGCATCTTGAGCCTCATTCATGCTGCGATGAAGAATTTTGAGCCTCATTCATGCTAAGATGAAGTATCTTGAACCTCATTCATACTGAGATGAAGCATCCTGTAGCATCTGAACCTCATTCATGCTGAGATGAAGCATCCTGTAGCATTCTGAATCTCACTCATGCCGAGATTAAGCATCTTGAGCCTCATTCATATGCTCATATAAAGCATCCTGAACCTCATTCATGCTGAGATGAAGCTCATTCATGCTGAGATAAAGCATTCTGAGTCTTATTTATGCTCATATATATGAAGTATCCTTAGCCTCATTCATGCTAAGATGAAGCATTTTGAGCCTCATTTATGCTGAGATGAAGCATCCTAAGCCTCATTCATGCTGTGATAAAGATTTGAGCCTTATTGATGGTAAGATGAAGCATCTTGAACCTCATTCATGCTGAGATGAAACATTCTATAGCATCCTGGACCTCTTTCATGCGGAGATGAAGCATTCTGAGCCTCATTTGTGCTCATATGAAGCATCTTGAGCCTTATTGATGCTGAGATGAAGCATTCTGAGCCTCATTCATGTTGAGATGAAGCATCAATGGCTTAAGCACCAATCGCCTATGATCGGTCAAAGCATCAACGGCTTATGATCGGTCAAAGCTAAAATGGTCTTTGATCTGCCTAAGCATCAACGGTCTTTGATCAGCTTAAGCACCAACGGTCTATGATTGGCCTAAGCATCAATAGCCTATGATCGGCTAAAGCCAAAACGATCTTTGATCGGCCTAAGCACCAATGGCATATGATCGATCAAAGCATTAACGGCCTATGATGGGCCAAAGCCAAAATGGTCTTTGATTGGCCTAAGCATCAATGATTTATGATCGCCCTAAGCATCAATGGCTTATGATCAGCCAAAGTTAAAATAGCCTTTGATCGGCCTAAGTATCAATGGCCTATGATCAACCAAAATCAAAATGGCATTTGATTGGCCTAAGCATCAATGACTTATGATTGGTCAAAGCCAAAATGGCATATGATTGGCCTAAGCCTCACTAGCTTATGATCGGCCTAAGCTCAAAGGGCATTAGATCAGCTCAAAATTCAAGCTTTTCTTCAACTGCTTTTGCTGCCCGCATTAAATAAATACTAGATGCCTTAAAGGGATGCATAGATGGATGTCCCTAGGTCCAAGGCATCGTGTCGACATTACTCCTTTAGTCTGATTCTCAGACTCAGGAGTAGGGGATAATATTACGAAGGTATTTTCGATGCCTCAGATTTATATCATGCTGGAAAAAACTATGCTGCCATGAGCTATCCGAGCTATGAGAAGAGCTATCCAAGCTAAGACTCGACCATATATGTGCTTAGCTGAGGCTCAATTTGGGTTCCACCCATCATATGGTCCACTCTGATACCTCAATTAATGACCTCCTGGCTCCTATGGCAACCACTCATGCCATGCAGAAAAGGCCAAAAATAATAAATACCCCCATGTAGAGAGCATATAAAGATTAATATTCTCAGCTCCTCATTGATAACTCATGCAATTAATATATAAGACCCTTATGTACCATGAGGTGACATCACTCATCTAGCTTATAAAAAAAAAATAAATATTTGAATCTCCTGATTTCACAGAATGGATATCTCGCTTACAGTAGTATGATTAACGGCCTGAGACTCGTGGAACTGCACGTTCCTACTATACTTCTTCTTTATAAATATTAAAAATCCCAAGGATCTAGGTAACCAAGAAACTCTTCTTAGAGAATTCGTTGTTAATTTCTTTGTTCTCTGCTGACTTGAGCATCGAAGGATCCTTGTCGAAATCAAATCTTCCGATCCGAATTTATTTTGTAGGTCACTCTAGCACCTTCTGCGAGCAGCTAACTGCACTACTTCCGAAATACATAATTTTTAGCAACAATAGTATGATTTGAAGCTTTTGTTGAGTAATGTTATAGAATACTAATTTAGCGCATGTAAAAATTTCCACCTAGCACATGGTATGAGAGGACGGGCGTAACTCACAAAATTATGATATGTTCCATTGAGGATGGTTGGATATATATATATAACTATCAAGCTAGGATTAATTTAGTCCTAGAAATTTTTTCATGTGCGCTTGGGGGCATGACAAAGCACTTTCTTTTTCCTTTTCTTTAAAGTCATATTGTATTGAGGTGCAAGATCTAGTAATTTTGCTTATGCAAGATATATATGTATTGAAAAAGTTGGATAGGGTATGGAGAGAGATTTGGTGTGAATATCTATAATCATAAGATAGAAAAATATTTCATGCCCCTTTGCTTCGTAATTGAATGGGAGAAGCCGAGTCTCAAACTTATACAATCACCGACTATTGATAGATTTGTGCATGATTGATGATAGGAGAAATTATTGCGTGCACTATATGTATTCCCATGCTAGTACATACCACTAATCACTGAGATGTATTAGCATGGATTCCATTCACCCTGCACTCTTCTCGGTTATTGGTCCATAGCAATACATCTTGGTCATTGATGGCATTTATGGCTACGTTGATGCACGCTATAATTTTTTGGATGACAGGACTTAGAGCACTGAATGAAGGCTCAAACTAAAAAATAAGTATCTTTATAATTGGTGAACTCTTTAAATAAAAATGAAAACCTCTATATTGAAGTATGAACATATATCTTAATGGACATTGTCTATTATTATTCTTGCTCCTCAGGACATGTTGGTTCCATCGGGAAGGGATCTTAATCAGGTCTTAACTATTTTGAGATGAACTTTGGGAAGCATATTAGGTCAAAATGAGTGAAAGAAAAGTCAATTCAAATAATAATAATAATTTTTAGTGATTAATGGCTAGAAGTTTTTTTTTGGCAGAAAAGGGAGGAGTCAGGCTTTACTTGAGGAAAAGAGAAAAGCAACAGAAAATTCCTTGCGACACGCATCCTCTTCTCTTGGATGGTAAACTAAGAGGCTATATTTAAAATGTTATGTTGCTTGTGAAATTCCTTGCTTGTTAGTAAATTTGTTGCTTATACCCTTCCAAACTATTCTGTCCCTAGATAAAATGATGTTTTGTATTCGTTGAAATGGGTGTTAACAAGTGCCAATAACGATTCACGAGACAGCAAATGAAGTTCCTCACAAAGTATGACCTATTATAACTAAGGGGTAAAAATGTATGGTCTACTGCATTTCTTTTCCAAAGGAAAAATACTTTGCCCGTTAGGGACGGTGATGATGTACTGCATTTTTTTTTCAAAAGAAAAATGCTTTGCTCATTGCAAACTGTGAGGCTCCATGCTCGCCGCCGACGGTGACTGGCTCACATGTAGGATTAGAAGATTTTTTTTTTTTTTTTTTTGAGCATCGTATTTTTTTTCCCTGATCCCATGCATGAGCTAATCATCATTGACGGTGAGCATGGAGCCTCACCGATGAGCAAATATTTTTTTTTTTTCAAAATTAGACGCCTGACAAATTTTGCAGAAAGTTGTTAGCTAGCATCCAATTGTCAAAAGTATCTCTTATTAGACTAAACTTCGAGAGATAACATATAGAATAATTCATGGAAGATTAATTAGGGTTGTTTGAAGCCAGCCTTAAGGCGCTGAAGAAGTGTTTGCAATTTGTGCTTTTCTTTTCTTTTATTTCAAGGACTTTGCCCATGTTCCTGGTCTCCCTACTTTTGTGCATCCTTTTTCCTGTCTACCTAGCTGTTACCAATCCTCCATCCAGCCCTTGGTTAGTTCCTTGGACAATATGGCAGCTGTTGATCTGCAGGTTTTTTTAAAGTTTAGCCAACCACCATATGCCATATTTGGCCTGGAAACAAGTGGGCTATGCTAGCGGAGAAACTATGGGTTAAAACTGTTCTACTACGTGGACTTTGAACCACTCAATAAAATATTACTATCATCGAGTGATTCAAAATTTAAAACTTTTTACTTAATTAAAAAGTGTAAATAGAAATAAAATACATGATTAACCATGATTAGCCTTTTCCAATCCAACTTTTATTAGGATTTTTTAATTTTATTAAATAATGTGATGATGTTTTATTGGATGATCTAAAATCCATGTGATAGAACTGTTCTAATCATAATTTCTCATGCAAGTTGCATGGGCGCACTAAACCAACTGCAGTCACCATTCGAGATCCTCGTTGATATCTTTCTTCCCTCATGCTTCAAGTTGTATCTTTCGCATGAAAGAATGATAAATATTCTTTCATAATGCTGATTATTAGATTGCATCCTGCATCCTCTAAAAATATTTCAAACTACTCTATTCATCCATCTACGTGGATCTTGAAGCAATTGCTGCGTGATCCAGTAGTGGATTCATGCAAAAGAAGGGAATTCTTATTTCTACGACCTCCATTTCTCTAAGAAATTATTGGTGGGACCAGGTCCGCCAAATCAGTAGACCACTTCAACCAGAGTCCAACATATGTAATAGTTGTCTATGGGGGATCCACCTCGAGCTTAGACTCGGGTGCACGACCACCTTCTTGGCTTGGCTTAGAAGCAAGCCAGACACGCCCGATTTTATGCACGGCGGCTGACTCCAAGTCCACCACCACCTTCGACCCCTCTGCGCCGTAGGTCCTCCATCCATCGCTTCGCCATGCCAAGGTGGAGCAGCTTACTCTCCGGCGAGAAGGCATGGGCCAGCACCTCATTGAACAGCTCCCCATCCCTGTGATCCCTATTGTAGAAGCACACCACCCCCACCCAATGCCCCCCCCCTTCCTTATGTTTGCCACATCGTACTCCACCGTCTCCTTAAACCTCATCGGTATCACCCTTGCCCATTGCTGGAATGCTCACTGGAAAGCCGCCACCGCACCCACCTTCGATATATAGTCCATGGCATCCCTGGGGACAGTGGCATGCATTAGCATTACCTGGCTAGACTGGACCCACCATGGCCTGCCCAAGAAGAAATCGATAGATAGCAACAGGCAAATTCACAATGACCAAGTTGGGAACGCTGCATGGAGGGGTCATGATTTGGGAGAAGGTACATGCATTGAGCTTTGAGGTGGTGGGGAGGCTGAGCCAGGACCGGCAGAAGGAGAGGGCTAGCCCGGATTGGGAGTCAAAGGCATCATCGTGAAGTATGGCAAGAGAGGGGGCTCGAGAGGTTGCCGGTGGCACAAGGAATAAGATGCACACGAAACCTTAGTTTCTCTCAAGATAACGAAAGTACGGCTGCAAATGAGTTAAGTTGATTCATGACTCAACCCGATCCGACATATTTTAAAGAATCCACCAGGCCAAATTCAATTCTAAAATTAGATCTATCCTCCTTTTAGATTGGATCTAAGTTTACTAAATTTTGACTTAATCCAATCCATCTGATTTTTAAGTCAATTTTGGATCTTCTATTTTAACATGGCCCAAACCTGCTCCATATTACAAATGCTGAAATTAAGTTTTAATATCAAAGCAAGCCCAACTGAACTCATCTCCATATAATCATAACATTAATTAAGCATTTTAGGTCAGTTATATGTGCTTCCATATCTAGCTCTTTGATAAGTAGTAAAAATATACTAATAAAAATATTAAATTATAAAATAAATTAATTTATTTTTAAAAATTAATATTTTTATTAATTCTATGTAGGAAAGAAGGCTATCAATATGACGATCTTATTTTTTTGGTTCAGATGAAATAAATTTCAAGCAAAACGGACTTCAAATGAGTCCGAAATTGAATTTCAAAGGAAATAATTAAAAAAAAAAAGTCGGTCGGTTTGGTTCAAATCGGCTCAGCAGACCGCCCGACTCGACCACGCTCAAACCGACTGCCCGCTGACACCTAGCTTATACCATGCTAATGTCAGAATTTTTTACGGCACATGGTGGACCACTACAGTAACCAGGCGAGGGTATTTCGAGGATTTCATGGGAACAAGCGCACTCCGATTGGCTAAAGGAAGCGATGGTCCACGCAACGTTGAACTCGCACACGGTCTACAGAGGGTATTTTGAAAATTTTGCCTGATCCAACGGATGCTGTTTGCTTGGATTTGATCAAACAGCGGAAATCTAAGCACTGACGAATGGCGGATGCGCTCCCGGTCGAGATCCAACGGTGGAGACGCGTTACTGATTTTAAACTAAGAATCAGGGGCTTCTTTGGATGCGATCTGACGGTCCAGATTCGATCTTCAAGGCTGATCCAATGGTCCAAATGAATTCCGACTTAATTTAAATTTTTAAAATAATTTTTGAGTGATTTTTGGCATGTTTGATCGACATCCAATGGTCAGAATTGATCCAGGACTTTTTTGAGTTATTTTGAAAGTTTTAAACCCGATTTCAACGAGATTTCGACCTAAGACCATCCGGATTAGCCTATTTAAAGGCCTGCTGTATGCTGTTGCCGAGGGAAGAGGCAGAGAACAAAAAAAGAGAGTTGAAAATAAAGAGAAAATAGGAAGAAATAGAGAGAATAGAGAAAGAGAGAGAGGTGTTTAGGGAGAGAAGAGAAATAATTTTTATTCTTGTTATTTTTCTTTCCTCTTCTTTTCTTCTTCCGAAGGTCGGTACACAAAACGACTTTCTTCTTCATCGAGTTCTCCACACCAAGAGCAATGGACAACCAATTTCAGCAAATAAATAGTCTAATTTTTTCATGCTTTTTATTTTATTTGCTATTTTTGAACTTGTTATTATGAACTAAATTTTTTTTTACTAAGACTAAGATGTAGCCACTCTTTTGATGCAATATTCAGTATGATTTATTTTTAATTTTTAATTTTATTCATGAGGAGTATATAAATCTGATTTTAATACTTTTAGATTACTGGCCATCTTCTAATTGATCTGATGAATATAGATGATACGGACTAAGTACATCTATGTTATTACTTCTTGATTATATACCTTATATTATGAATCGAATTAGAATTCATATGCATGCGGGAATATTAGTGCACTTTGGACGCAGCATATTTTAATTAGAGGGTTTCACAAAACTTAATACATCGATATTTATTTAAATTATACCTGGACCAAAGGATAATTAATAAATATTGATAGTTTTACTATGCCTGGACCAAAGGATAGTGAATAAACTAGGAGACTCCACCGTCATATGAAATAAAATTAATCTAATAATTTAAATATTATATTAACTGAGTTGGTGAACCGATTGCCTTAGTAACCAATTGCTTTTAAGTTTAAAACCCTAATAATTATACTCTCTCTATTTTCTAATAATTTTTAATTATTTTTTATTTTATTCTTTATTTTTTTAATTCTCATAAATTGATCTTCTAAATAAAGCATAGAAAAGAGCTTTTCAGTACTTATTTTCCAATCCTCTAGGGACGATACTCTACTCACTTACTTTATTACTTGATCGACTGGTACACTTGCCATAGTTATAGATTAGCATGCATCAAGTTTTTGGCGCCATTGTCGAAGATTGTGTTTAAAATAATATTAAAATTTTGATCCTAGCTTTACTTTAGAATTTTATTTTTAATTTTTATTCTTATTTTTAAATTTGTTCAGTGCATGACACGTACTGGATATAGTAACTTACTATCTTTAGATCCAGAAATTGAAAGGACCATCAGAAGACTACAACAAAAAAGAAACATGACAGCTGAAGATCCTAACAACATCAATCTGAGATTGGATATGGCGATCGAGGAACAACATGAAGCTATTCGAGCAACACATCATCCATTAAATGATTACATTACACCATCCATAGCTGATGCAGCTTCGAGCATCAGGAGACCGCTTGTGCGAGCAAACAACTTCGAAATAAAATCGACGATGATCCAAATGATTTAATCAACTATCCAATTCAGTGGATACGTGCATGATGATCTGAATACCCATATTTCTAACTTTCTTGAACTTTGTGATACTTTTAAAATTAATGGAGTGTCGGATGATGCTATTAGATTAAGGTTATTTCCTTTCTCTTTATGGGATAAAGCTAAAAGTTGGCTTCATTCTCTTCTTGTAGGTTCTATCACAACTTGGGATGTCCTAGTCCAAAAATTCTTAGCCAAATACTTTCCACCTTCCAAGACTGCCAAGATGCGCAACGATATCACTTCTTTTATGCAGATGGACATGGAGACACTATATTAGGCTTAGAGCATTTCAAGAAATTATTAAGAAGATGTCCATATCATCAACTACCCATATGACTTTAGGTATAAACTTTTTATAATGGTTTATCTCCTATTAATCGTTCTATGATTGATGCAGCAGCAGGAGGAACTATTAACCAAAAAATAGAGGAAGAAGCCTTTGATCTGATCAATGAGATGGCATCAAATAGCTATCAGTGGCAAACAGAATGCATGATGCCAAAAAGACCAGCAACTGTGCAGAGAGTAGATTGCGTGCCAACCTTATTAGCTAAAATTACAGCCTTTAGAGCCGAAGTCAACAACTTGAAGGGAACAACTATGCATATTTAGAGCATCACTTATGACCTATGTGGAGGAGGACACGATACAAGCAACTGTTAGACAGGTAATTCTTTTGCTAAAGCAACTGATATAGCTAATTATGTTGGTAAATTTTTCAGACCACAATAAAACAATCCCTACTCCAACACATACAATCAAAGGTGGAGGTAGCATCTAAATTTCTCATGGAGCAATCAAAATACAGTACAACAGCCACCCTCGGGGTTCCAAGTACCTAAAAAGAAGTCCAACATGGAGGAGTTGATGGTCAAATTCATGCAAAACCAAGAAGCAACTATAAAAAATTTAAAAGCCAAGCTTAGGCAGGATCAAGCAGCAGCAATTCGAAACTTGGAGATGCAAATAGGTCAAATACTAAGATAATCTTCAAGAGACCTCAGGGATCCTTGCCTAGCAACATGGAGATCAATCCAAGGGAGCAAGTCAATGCTATCATCCTAAGAAATGATAAAAATCTGGAGGAGCCACATCAGAAGAAAGAGACTGAAGAGCCAACTACAAATAAGGAATCATCAACTAAAATTCGTCAGTCACCAAAACAATCAGTAGATGGATGGTCTCTAGGTATACAGTTTGCCGATCCAAATATGAAGCCCTACGTGCCGCCACTACCATTTTCAGAGAGATAAATACAGCATTCAGATAAAAAATTTTCTAACTTTTCTAAAATTTTAAAGAATTTATATGTTAATATTTTTTTGTAGATGCTATCACTCAAATGCCCAGGTATGCCAAGTTTCTCAAAGAAATTCTAATAAATAAGAAAAAGCTGAAGGAGCATGAGAGAATAAATTTGAATGAAGAATGCTCTTGCAATACTTCAAAATAAATTACCACATAAGCTAAAAGATCCAAGGAGTTTTACTATCCCTTGCATTATTGGTGATTGTAGTTTTGATAAAATTTTATGTGATTTAGGAGCAAGTATTTATCTCATGCCTTTTTCTATTTTCAGGAAGCTGGGTCTAAGAGAACCGAAGCCTACCACTATTACTCTTCAATTAGCCGACAGATCCATCAAATATCCAAAAAGTATAATGGAGGATGTTTTGATAAAGGTAAATAAGTTTATTTTTTCTATTGATTTTATTATTTTTGATATAGAAGAAGATTATGATATACCCCTTATCTTAGGGAGACCCTTTTTAGCTATTGAAGGAGCTTTAATAGATGTTCAATAAGAAAAATTAATTCTTAGAATCCAAGATGAACGAGTTACTTTTAATATTTTTAAAGATACTAAACATCCTGATGATAATCAAACTTATTTTCTAATTAATATTTTTGATAATTCAGTATATGAGAATTCTGTAGAAAATAGGTTTGAGACTATGAAAGCTAGCAATGTTCAATTAAAAAAGGGCTCGACCAAATATGAAAGTATTCCAATTGAAGTGGCATCGGATTGATTCAACCTAGAACTCAAAGAAAGTCTAGCTGAAGACTATAAATCAGAACTATTAGATAGGTTATTTCTTTTCTTTTTAGTTTTGATCATTTTTTTTTCTTTTATTTTTTACTAATTTATTGTTGCTCTTTTACTGCTTTGGTGTAATTTTCAATTTTATAGAGAAAAATCAATGAGAGCTCAAGCCAAATTTCAAAGCTTCAAAGAACCAGACTGAATCAAATTAGGTGTATTCCTTCTTGTTCTTTATTGCACCTTTACTTTTTCTTTCTCCCTTGAGATAATGTAGAATAACTTGGAGAGTAAAAAAAAAAAATTTAAATCATGTGTCAAGAAGAAAATCTTGAGCAAGATAGGTTGGACAAGTGATAAAAGATAGAAGTATCTGCTAATAAATGTAACGAGTTAAAGAAGTAAATTAGTTGGTCAGACTTTTAGCAACCTACTTAGGTCATCAAAAGACTATTAGCACTTCTAATTGCATATGCACACTAACAAGATAAAGTAGGTATTGATTATAAGGCCAACCGAGGATTCAATTATCATTAAAAATTGATAATTAATATATATTCTAATCAAAGAAATTTAAATTTAAGAAAAGAGCTATCTGCCTAAAAATAAAGTGCAAAAGACAGAGTATATGTGGATTGCCCAAAGCTTAGTAACTGGATCTCTGCACCTAGGTCAAGTATGGAGATTCACGTAAAATGATGGAAGAAAGGCCAGGATGCTTAGCATAAAAAAAAAAAGGCAGTGTGAAAGCTACCTTAATTCATGAGTATAAAATTGGAAATGTATAGAAAATTAACCAAAATAGATGATAAGAGAGGATACTTTTGTCCTTTAAATTAACACTGAAATGCTAAGTTAGTCATCACGAACATA
The DNA here is from genome assembly GCA_006176705.1 of Cocos nucifera. Taxonomy (NCBI): domain Eukaryota; kingdom Viridiplantae; phylum Streptophyta; class Magnoliopsida; order Arecales; family Arecaceae; genus Cocos; species Cocos nucifera. The sequence goes on from QRFJ01000619.1 coordinate 546,704, forward strand.
AGTGCTATAGATCTTTGATGTACTCTAAAAAGGTTTTTAATTGTACGGATTACAAAATTTGCTTCTGAAGCTTAATGCTTAGTCAGTGGTATTTTCTAAACTTTTTGACCTTTAACTTTAGATTTATCTTTTTGATGGATGATCTTATTGAAACATAGTATTAAATAAAGTATTGCTAAGGGACTAGCAATGACTAAGTTGAGGGGTGTGATAAGTGATAAAAATATACTAATAAAAATATTAAATTATAAAATAAATTTATTTACTTTTAAAAAATTGATATTTTTATTAATTCTATATAGAAAAGAAGGCCACCAATATGAAGATTTTATTTTTTTGATTCAGATGAAATAAATTTCAAGCAAAATAGACTTCAAATGAGAATTGAATTTTAAAGAAAATAATTAAAAAAAAGTCGGTTGGTCCGATTCAAATTAGCTTAGAAAAATCAGCTCAATAGACCGTCCAGCTCGACTGCGCTCAGACTGACCACCCGTTGATGCCTAGCTTACGCCATGTTGACGTCAGGTTTTTTTGCGGTGCACGGTGGACCGCTACAGTAACCCGATGAGGGCATTTTGGGGATTTTATGGAGACAAGTGCGCTCTGATTGGCTGAAGGAAGCGGCGGTCCATGCAACATCGGGCTCACGCACAGTCTACAGAGGATATTCTAAAAATTTTGCCTGATCCGATGGATGCTGTTCGCTGGGATTTGATTGAACGATGGAAATCTGAGTGCTGACGAACGATGGATGCAGCTCCCGATCGAGATCCAATGATGGAGACGCATTATCGATTTTAAACTAAGAATCGAGGCTTCTTTGGGTGCGATCTGACGGTCCAGATTCGATCTTCAAGACTGATCCAATAGTCCAAATGAATTCTAACTTGATTTAAATTTTTAAAATAATTTTTGAGTGATTTTTGGCTCATTTGATCGACATCCAACGATCAGAATTGATCCAGGACTCCTTTTGAGTTATTTTGAAAGTTTTAAACTTGATTTCAATGGGATTTTAATCTAAGACCATCCAGATTAGCCTATTTAATGGCCTGCTACCTACTGTTGCCAGGGAAAGAGGCAGAGAACAAAAAGAGAGAGTTAAAAATAAAGAGAAAATAGGGAGAAATAGAGAGAATAGAGAAAGAGAGAGACGTGTTTAGGGAGAGGAGAGAAAGAGTTTTTATTCTTGTTATTTTTCTTTCCTCTTTTTTTCTTCTTTCGAGGGTCGGTACACAAAGCAACTTTCTTCTTCATCGAGTTCTCCACACCAAGAGCAATGGACAATCAATTTCAGCAAATAAACAGTCTAATTTCTTCATGCCTTTTATTTTATTTGCTGTTTTTGAACTTATTATCATGAACTAAATTTTTTTTACTAAGACTAAGGTGTAATCACTCTTTTGATGCAATATTGAGTATGATTTATTTTTTATTTTAAATTTTATTCATGAGAAATATATAAATCTGATTTTAATACTTTTAGATTACTGGCCATTTTCTAATTGATCTGATGAATATAGATGATACGGACTAAGTACATCTATGTTATTGCTTCTTGATTATATACCTTGTATTATGAATCTAATTAGAATTCATATGCATGCAAAAATTTTAGTGCACTTTGGATGCAGCATATTTTAATTAGGAGATTTCATAAAACTTAATACATCGATATTTATTTAAATTATACCTGAATCAAAGGATAATTAATAAATATTGATAGTTTTGCTATGCCTAGATTAAAGGATAGTGAATAAACTAGGAGACTCCACCGTCACATGAAATAAAATTAATCTAATAATCTGAATATTGTATTGACTGAATTGGTGAACCAATTGCCTTAGTAATCTATTGCTCTTAAGTTTAAAACCCTAATAATTACACTCTTTCTATTTTTTTATAATTTTTAATTATTTTTTATTTTATTTTTTATTTATTTTAATTCTCATAAATCGGTCTTCTAAATAAAGCATAGAAAGAAGCTTTTTAGTACTTATTTTTCAATCCTCTAGGGACGATACTCTACTCACTTACTTTATTACTTGATCGACTGATGCACTTGCCATAGCTATAGATTAGCATGCATCACTCTCCCAATTTCGTCTAACAAAATGTTCATCTATATTTAATGCTGTCCCAAGTAAGGCATAGACTTCCTTTGCTCGGTAGTCAATGGCCATGATTGCAACTTTAGAGAGTACATAACTCTTTGCATAGATAGACAACTTGCTATGTAGAGAAGGTGTAGGAAATGCTCATTCCATCAATAACCTATGAACAATTCTCAAATAAATAATTTTATGCAACAAAAATGTTAGCGGTGCATACCTCTAGCATAATTGTTCAAGTATTTGATTAGAGTTCATCCATAAAGAACCTTGAAGAAGAAGGAATTGCCTCCGTAAAAGCCATTCATTGATAGATCTCACATGCTTGAATAATTAGGCTAGAGATTTTTATTAGATAAAAGGAAACTACTTTAGGTACGACTAATGATAGTGGTAATTACATACTATCCAGAGTTCTCCAATAACTAATTCTTATATGTGGGCTACATAAGTGATGTGTCCAATATTCTCTCACTTGGCCCATATGATGTTGTCGGATAATCCTTATAAGTGATAGCTAACATAATAATATGGCCATTACCACTTTATTATCACTTAACTAATCAACTAGTTATGCAACTATTACACAAATAAAAATTTTCTATACACGAATCAAAATAGTCATGCTCTCTAAGTGAGCACTTCCTTCCATATATCACAATGTATGATCCTTTTTAATTGAGTACCTCATGATACTTTATGAATAATCTTCTTATAAGTTATTCTGGGTCCGACCACTATAAAAAATTTAACTATTAGCGATGACTAATTGCCATCAGTAATAGCATATGTTAGCAATGAAACACCATCGCTAATTGATGGTTGGAACAATCCTAGTCGCTAATTGCCACTATTAGCGATGGATCTACTAGCTGCCGCTAATAAGAATTATTAGTGACCGTATTTATAACAACTGGATTCCATTGTTATTTATTTTTTTTATTTTTAAATTAAATTTTTAAAAAATTAGTGATTTCTTAGCTGTGGCTAATGTCGTTCATAATAACATTAATTTTATTATTTTAAATTAATTTTATTATTATTTTTAAAATTAGGGATTCCATTATTATTTTTAAATTAATTTTATTATTTTTAAAAAAATTATAATAATATTTTTTAAATTTATTTTAAATAATCATAAGCAATTATGGTTTCCAACATATGTTATAACTAAAATCCAAAGATAATATAACAATCACAAATAAAAAATTAATTATATTATATTAAAAATATAAATTATATAATTTTATAAGTAGTATCAAAAAAAAATATAATATATCAAAATAAAAAATATTAGGTCAGATCCTCTTTGTCATCCTCCTCCTCATCCTCCTGCTCCTCTTCAGTAGCTGGCAGATGAGAGCTAAATATTTTCGCATTCTAAAATGAAGAAAAATAAAATATTATTAATAAGTTTTGATATGGAGATACTACTACAAAAAGAGTCTATAACAGCATATACTATGATAGTAATTTTTAAAATTATGCAATAGAATCTACGGTAGTGGTTAAAAAGAACCACTACTATAGGTCGACCTATGGTAGTGGTTATAAGCATAGGCCAACTCATGGCAGCGATTCTTTGTAACCACTATAATATTTTCGATCTATAGTAGTGATTAATGATAACCGCTACCATAGATCGGATCTATAGCAGCGATTAAGAAAATTACTGCTATAGATCGTCCTATAGCAGCGGTTTCTTGTAACCGCTGCTATAAGTTGATCTATGGCAGTGATTATTTATAACTGCTATCATATATTTTTTTTATTTTTTTTAATATTATATAATTTTAAAATTTAATATCCATCTTCATCATTCATTATCTAAATAATTATCATTAGAGTGTTGTCGCAAAAGATTGCCTCGATCCGATGGCCCTAGCTTCATCGATCAGAAAAATTTGATTTCGATGATCACGAATAATGATGCGATGATCTGATAGATGGAGACCTTCGATGGATCCAAAAATCTGGAATGATGATCTCGGTTATATTTGTAGCATACTATCAAAGTTTAACTTCAACCGGATATCGTTATCTTGGTCAATTTAGTATAGATTAATTTTGATTGTTAAATGATAAACGAGTGATCAAATGACTAGACGGTGTCTGATTATGAGATATTTTTTTTATAAATAATCTTTGCTACTACTTTAATCATTTTTTTTATGGTGGTGATTATAAAATTTAACTCGTAAGACTAAGAATAATCTAAAACTTTATGTCGCTTGATAACCATTCTTAGCAATATCTGCTCAATGTGAATAGTTCATATGAAAATGATTTAAATTTTACTATCATCGCTCTATAAAATGATTAAAATTATAGCAAAGATCATTTAACTAAAAAATTATCTCATAATCGAACACCGTTTAGCCCTTTGATCACTTATTTTTAATTTAACGGTCGAAATCATTCTATACTAAATTGACCATGATAACGATATCCGATTGAAGTAAAACTTTGATAGTATCTACAAATATCATCGAGATCATCATTGTAGATTTTTGGACTGATCGAAGATCTTTATTTATTAGATCATCGCATCATCATTTATGATCATCGAAATCAAATTTTTCTAATCGATGAAGCTAGGGCCATCGGATCGAGACGATCTTTTATAACGATACTCTAATGATAATTATTTAGATAATGAACAGTGAAGATGAGCATTAAATTTTAAAATTATATAATATTTTAAAAAAATAAGAAAAAAATTTATTTTCAACCTACGGTAGTGGTTATTGAAAATCGCTACTATGGATCTATGGTAGCGGTTAGAAAACCACTGCCATAGATCTATTGCAGTGATTTTCAGTAACTGCTGTCATAGATCTATAGCAGTGGTTCAAAAATCACTATCATAGGTTAGGTTAAAAATTTTTAAATTTTTTTTCTCCCATTCGTGCTTTTTCTCTCTCCCCTCCCCTCCATTACCGGAGAGACTCCATCCAAGTCCTTCCCCCCGATCGGTCCCACCCCTTCTTACCCCCTGATCGACCCCGCCTCTTAGTGCCCCCTCCTCCCCCTTCGCCTCCCCATCCCCGACAGTGGCCCCTCTTCCTGTGCCACACCACGCCCCTCCCACTCGTCCCCCTACGCTGGCTCCTCCTCAATGGTCTTCACCCACCCCCGCCCGTCCAACCCCCCCGTCTATCCCACTCCCCGTGCTGCCCTTCCCATCCTCGACGCGCGTCGCCCCTTGTCCTCTCCATCCCCAGCCGCCCATCCCTTGCCCTCCCATCCCCGGCCGCCTGCCCCCTGCCCCCTGCCCTTCCCATCCTCGATAACCACCACCCCTGCCCTCCCCATCCCCGACAGCATTTGCCCCTGCCCTCCCCATCTCCGACCGCCACTGTCCACCCCCTGCCCTCCCCTCCCCTGGCCACCCCATCATGACGCCCCTTCGGGCCCCCTCTCCCTCTCTCTCCCTCTCTCTTCTTTCTCTTTCTCTTTCTCTCTCTTCTTCTTTTATCTTACTATCTTGCTCTTGTTTTGCAAGTTATCTCTAGCGCTGTCGTCGACGATCCTCAGACCTTTCAATGCGACCCCCTCTCTATAGCCGTAAGTATAATTTTTATTTTTATTTTATAGTAATATTTATTAATCACTGGACTAGACCTATCAATGGATTGGGTTCGGATCAAAATTTGGATATTGAGATTCGAACCCGATTTTAATTATCGATACCGAATCCAAATCTGAATATCCGATGGGTCTGTACTTGAAGTACCAAACCCGAATCCTAATGAATTTTGAAATCGTGAGACCTCTCAAAAATCCTACGAGACTTCTCATTCTCAGAGCACAGAAACTGAGTTTTTATCTTCTGAGAATGAGACTGAACTCGAGACCTCTCAAAACTATGCCAGAACTTCATTTGGACGTGCCAGTTCACTCAAGAGTTCTCGAAAAAATTTTGAGACATCTCAAAAACTGCTCCAAAGCTATTTTGAGGAATTTTTGCTACCAATCAAAGAGATTTAATTTTTATTTGAATTCTCCTTTATATCATTCTTGTTTTGATCAAAGAGCTCTCTTTCTTCTGATCTTTGGAAGCTTAAGAAAAATTTCTTCTTTAAGGATCTTTACTTGATGAATTTTTGTAGATCTTTTCTTGAAATAATTATATAATTTAAATACCTGAAAAGACCTATATCCACTCATGAAATACATGGTTAAATATTCAAACTCATATTGATTAACATTGTAGGTCACGATGGCACCAAAATGCCATCTTGCTTTCACCTCCGTCCCTTAACGGACTATATGGAGCTCTGCATCAGAGCCATGCTGGTAGGTCATGCCGTGCCGTGCCTTTGGTTGTGCCATATCGGTAGGCTATGCCATGCCATGTTGTGCCGTATCGTGTGGGTAGGCCGTGCCTTAGGCCGTGCCATGATGGTAGGTCATGCCATGTCGGCTGCTAAGTGAATCCTCGGCCACTAAGAGAACTCCTATTTTGTTGCTTTTGTTTATTGCATTGCATAGCGATAGACCCGTCAATTGATTAGTATACATAATCTTCGGCAACCGTATATTTATATGTAATTGTATGGATGATACCTAGGCATATCTTTGATTATTGTTCAACATGTTATATTGGTTAATATTCATTAACATTATAGATCACGATGGCACCGAAATACCATCTAGCTTTGATCCCTGTCCCTCAGCGGATTACGTGAAGTTCAGCATCTGAGGAGTAGTTGGAGCATACTCCATCCACCTTCGCATCGGCTACTCAGGGACCTTCATCATCGGCATCTATTCTATTGGCATCTGAGCCTCCATCATCATCCACATCTTTGACACATGCTACTCCACCAACATCTGAGTATATATTTTTATTATATTATATTATTTATTTATTTATGATATAGTATTTATATACTTATATATTTGCATAACATATTTTCATTACAGATGCATCATCTAGTCGGATATTTTACGATCCCACATGTATGGTGCATGTGTGGAACCACCAGCATCAGGTGATACTATAGTATGATGCGGAGGAAAGGTCAGTAGGAGAGATCGTGTGGGAGATGCATTCCTTTTTTGGAGTGCTTGTGAGACAGTCAAACATTATTCTCGTAGAGCTCAAAGACTAGCGATTGATGAATGCTACTGTCAAGGACCGAATGTAGGAGGAGATATGGATAAGTGCATCTTAATTATATTTATGCATTTTACATGTTTACACTATGTTAGATTAGAATAATTTTATAGCTGACTTTTGATAACTTTGTGCAGAGGAGGTACGACTTTTCTGATCATGAGAGGACTCGAGATGCTCAACTAAAGAAGATTGAAAAGTTGTATCGGAGCTACAAGATCAAGCTCCATAGAGAATGGCTCGAGCACCGATACACTTCGGAGGAGCTTGTTCCTTGGATATAGGACTGTCCTTCAAGTCAGTGGAAGAGGATGGTTATATATTGGAGGAGCCAGGAGTTCGAGATAAAATTACTAACTTTTAAATTTTTTAATATGCTTAAAATTATATTTAAATATTTTTTAAATATTTATTATTTATTTGAATACTTGTTAGGCTACCTTCCATCAGAATTGAAAGAATTGAGCAGTCCAGGAGTATACGCATACTCTCGACTGTGAGTCTATGGCCAGTCATATGCATAGAGAGATAATAAATTCTAAATCTTACTAGATAAATTAAATTAATATTTTTTTCATGATTTTGATAAACTAATTCATTGTTATAGTTGATGAGAGATGAAGTGATGCCCAGCCATAGCGAGATCTTTCGATCCAGCCATACGGATAAGAAGGATAGGCCGATGAACGCTGCGATTGAGAAAATTTTTGTAAGTATTAAATATATGAGTATATATAATTAGTATTATGGCATTTCTTATAAAATTTTATTTAAATTTATAATTATAAAATCAGTTAGATGCGCTCGTGAGCTAGAGCCCAGATACCTCTGATCCCCATGACCATCTGTCTCAGATCTTAGGGCCTGAGCACTCTGGGAGGATCCGATGTAGGCCCGAACATATGCCTATCAGCTATTGATTTGAGGTGAGCGTCTCTTCACAGGCTTTCAGTATCGTCAGTCGAGAGAAGCTTGAGGAGGCATTGGCTTAGGTAGATCATGCTACGATGCGGACAGATCGGGCTGAGGAGTGCGCATCTCATCTGAAGGACATCGTGAGAGATATGGTGTCGATGCTCAGCATGCATTTTAGAGATGCCTTCATGAGCTTTGAGGATATGTTGGCCCGTATTCCAGCTCTGGCTCTGGCTCCAGCTCCGGCTCTAGCTCTGGCTCCAGCTCCAGCTCCAGCTCCAACTCGTGCTCCACCTCCCGATGATGAGGATGATATAGATTTAGGAGACTTTTGATATATTTTTTTTAAAAAAATATTATAATAAATTTTATTCGATAATAAAATTTTAGCATTTTAAAAATATTATTATATTTATAATATTTTTTTGTGTTATATATCTCTATATTTATCATATAAAATATATAAAAAATTAAAAATTTTATATTTTTTAATTATTCAAAAGCTATGACAGCGATTTTACAACCGCTACTGTAGACGTGCCAATTGCTGCCATAGGCAATGTATCAATCACTGCATTAGACCTATTGCAATGGTTATATAACCGCTGTCATAGAGCCTATGACAGTGGTTACATAACTGCGGCCATAGGTCAAGCTATGACAGTGATTTAGAAATTGCTGCAATAGATACTTTATGGCAGCGATTCTCAGAACCACTGCAACAACCATCGTCATAGATCTACGACGATGGCTGCAGTGGCAGCGGTTAGCTAACCACCACCGTAGCCCTGTTCTATAATAGTGAGGCATATCTTTTGATAATAGGCGTATCTTTCAATATATTCCTTCGATTCTCAATAAGTCATAATCCTATTCTATAGTAGTGAGGCATATCTTTTGATAAGAGGTGTATCTTTTGATACACTCCTTCGATTCTTAAATAGATTATTTTTATAAGTTTCATTCGATGACAGAAAGCTATAGATACCTCTGATCTATCAAATGGATGGTTAGATTGAATTTTTAGCCCCTACATCTCCTTTCATGACTCAAGCCTAAATATGTGAAGCTTCTAAAATATGAAAACTTAAAATAAGTAAAAAAAAATACTAATAGAATTATCTGATGTGATAGATAGGATAATGAGCCCAACTGATCGTGCAGCAATGGATCATAGAGAATCTTCACGACCGTATTGCAGATGGCATCTTGAAAGCTCTGAGATTGCTGGCTCAGAAGCCTCTACACAACCTCCTCCATATGCACATCACTCCAAGTTTGGGTTGTCGAAGCCTGTGAGGATGCTGGTAACCATACAAAATACTTTAGACTATCTAAACTTGCTACAAAAATAATTTTAAAAAGTAAATATTAACTCTAAAATGGCTGAATTCTAAATATATTAATTAAAGTTATAGTTCTTTCTAGTAGCTCTGAACGTGGATGAGCTCTCTATCCTCCAGCGGAGTTAGAGTTACGCAAGTCAGGTGGATTCTCGACCATGGCTCTGTGTCTGGGAGCTAGTCATTGCTGTATGTGATTGTGGGGTCACTGGTGACCCCCTATCATCTGAACCTTAGTGCAAAATATCTGTTGGAGTTAAACCCACTCCTATCAAAGTTCGGCTTAGTGTCTTATCTTAGGATGGGCCAGACTCCCTCCAGCTAGATTTTCTTTAGCCGAACTTCCTCCAGCCGAACTTTCTCCAACCGAACTTCCTCTAGTCGAACTTCTCCAATCAAACTCTTTCTAGCCAGACTCTTTCGAGCAGAACTTCTCCAATCAAACTCCTTCTAGCCAGACTCCTCCAGTCAAACTCCTTTTGGACTCCCTCTAGTAGCCCAACGAGCTTCTTCTAGTTGAACTTTTCTCTATCCATAGAAGAACCTTGGCACCAATTCTCGATATAGCAAATATCAATCAACACTTAGATGATCTCGAAGACATCCAAACTTTAACTATTAAATTCCAACAGATTGGCATGTCATGATAATGGATACTGCTCTCAGTAATAAACTTTACGTGGCCCTGAATGACCCACTATCAGATAATTATGATTATCGCCATCAATTTATTACAGGCTCTGCCTATATAAGAAATCCTCTAGATATATTTTCTTTCTAAGCTAAAAACTCTATTTCAATTCTCCTGAGCACTCTATTTCTGTTGGCCAGAAGAGCTGACTTGATCGTTGGAGGATCCTGTCAGAGCCACCACCTTCGACTCTAGTCAGAATTTTATTTTGTAGATCACCGACGATGACCTCATCTTCTCCAGCTCCAGCTTAGTACGGCATCAACCAGATTCTACAACAATAGGATTGACGCTAGAGAAAGGATTTTAGAGCCCTTATTCTAAAAGGAGTGTTCGATCAAATTTGTTTATTATCTTCTTTTAATCTTTCAAGGTCCATTTTTGTTTGATCTTTTTCAGTCTTAGGGATGCCTCCAAAAAAAGTGACCATCTGACGATCCACCATCCCCCCACCAGATCTGAGCCAGATCTACCTACTCCAGCACCATTGCCAGCACCGCAACCTCTGCCACCGATGGCTATGGTGGATCTGAAGCAATTCAACCTACTGATATAGTTGGTTTGAGGCCTCATCGAAATGGTGTAGGCCATGCAGCAACCTACAGCAGTAGCCCAGCCAGAAAACCTTCGGCCAAAATTTTGGGAACCGACTCAAAAAAGGCATACTTAGGTAAGTAGACCTGTTACTCCTAGAAAGAAAAAAAAGATAGCAGAAGATCCCTGTTCTGATTATGGCTCCTCTTCGGAAGAAATTTTTTCCATCTACAGTCGAAAGCCCTCTGAGATCCGTGATCAAGATGATGCTCTCGATCAAAAGCTCCAAGACATGGACTGATGGATTGAGGAGCTCCACCATGCTACCCCGATCTACCACGATGACATCTGCACTGATCTTTCTTTCTCTATCCAAATCATGTAGGAGCATATCCCACCAAACTTCAAGCTTCCTTAATTCGAGAGCTACGATGGGACCTCAGATTCGATCGACCACTTAGAGGCTTTTCGAATGATAATGCTGCTCTATGGTGCATCAGATGCCATCTTGTACCGAGCCTTTTCATCTACTTTGAAGGAAGCAACAAAAAATTGATACTCGACTATAAAATCGGGTACAATCTTCTCCTTCGATCAAATGAGCCATCAGTTTGCGGCTTATTTTATCAGCAGCTAACATCCTAGGTGAGGTTCAGACTCTCTCATCAATATCAAGCAAAAGAAAGAGGAGTCCATCTAGGCTTCTATCAATCACTTCAAAGTCGCTGCCTTGGAGGTCCAAAATTTGGATCAATCTATTGTCATGGCCGCACTAAAGGACGGTCTTCAGAAGAATGATCTTTTATCCTTTCTAGAAAGAAAGTATTCTAGATATTTTGCTGATATGCTGGCTTGGGCAGATGGTTACGCTCGGGCAGAAGAGGCCTTCAAGGCCAAGGATGATGAAGTCGCAAGAGAGTGGCAGGTGGGTGAATCTAATAAGTCTGCACTTAAAAAAAATTAAGTGATGCTCGACCGTGCTTTCGAACCCCTCCTGAGCATAGACGAGCCAGGACTCCTTCTCGAGCTCATCGACAAAGGAGTCCTGATCGAAGGGTACGATAGAACTCTCCTCCTAAAAGATTCCATAAGTATGCTCCCCTTAATACTCCAAAAACTTATATACTGATGGAGATTAAGAAGCAGCTATCGAGGCCTGAGAGGATGTGCACTCATCCTGGTAAGCACAATCCTAACAAGTATTATCTCTACCATTATGACCATGGTCATGATACCGAAGAGTGCATTCAGCTCCAAGACGAGACCGAAGAGCTCATTAGACGAGGCTGGCTTGGCTGATTTCTGCGATGTCGGCCTGAGGTAAGAGAAGAGTGCTCGAGAGCACTACCATAATCAGAACCACCAAGGAAGAAGGAGCGGTCAGAAGATCGACCCCCATTGGGCATCATAAAGACCATCTTTGGGGAACTTCAATGGGAGGAGGCCAGTGGATCTGAGAGGTTGGCTAAAAAGCAGAGGACTGAAGAATCCATCATTTTCACTGAAGAAGATGCGAAAAGAGTTTAGTTTTCGTACAATGACATGGTTGTAGTTTCTTTGAATATTACAGACTATGATGTACGCCTCATCCTTATTGATAATGAAAGTTCAATCGATGTCTTATTTTATGATGCTTTTTCTAAAATATCTATACCTGATAACCAGCTCGAACCAATGAGTATTCCATTGGTGGGTTTCACTGGTGATACTATGCCAGTTGAAGGAATAATAACATTAACTGTAGCTGTAGGATGATATCCGAGACAATCTAAAGCATAAGTAGATTTTTTGGTAGTGAAAGCTCTATTTGTCTACAATGCAATTCTTGGTCGACTCAGTCTAAACACACTTCAGATAGTAGTGTCGATCTACTATTTAAAGATAAAGTTTCCAATGAGTTACGGAATCGGAGAGGTCAGAGGAGATCAAGCCTTGGCAAGATATTGCAACTCAATTGCTTTGCAAAGGGGTGAACAATTAGATCCTTGCCTGGTTGATAGGCTAGATGTCCGAGATGATCTTACTAAAGAATGGGAGAACCCATAGAAGATCTTATCTCGATCCTTTTGAATGATGAAAATAAAGAGCACACAGTGCAAATCAGCTCTAATATGGGAGAAGAGGTACGAGAGCAACTCATCGGATTTCTATGAAAAAATATAGATGTTTTTGCTTGGATCCCTACGGACATGTCCGAAATTGATGCTGAAGTTATGGTACATCATCTGGCTATTGATCCTAAACATCAGTCAGTGAAAAAAAAGATCCGCAGCTATGCCCCGGAGAGATAGAAGATAATAATAGAAGAAGTTGACAAGCTCCTCAAAGCCGGGTTCATTTGAAAAGTCAACTATCTAGATTGGATCTCTAACGTGATTCTCATCAAGAAGGCAAACGATAAATGAAGAATGTACATAGACTTCAAGAAGCTATACAAGACCTGCCCAAAGACAGCTATCCCTTGTCTAGAATTGATCAATTGGTGAACGCAATTTCAAGCCATGAACTCCTCACTTTCATGGTTGCCTTCTCCGGTTATAAATAAATTTGGATGACATCAAAAGATGAGGAGAAGACTGCTTTTATTACTGACCATGGTCTTTATTGTTATCGGATTATGCCCTTTGGGCTTAAAAATGTAGGTGCAACTTATCAACACCTGATGAATAAGATCTTCAAGGAGTAGATTGGCCACAACATGGAGGTCTATATGGACGACATGCTGGTCAAGAGTCGATCTTTAACGAATCATATAGCCGACCTTGAGGAGAACTTTAGTGTTCTCCGGAGGTACAAGATGAAGTTAAATCCGACCAAGTATGCCTTTGGCATAACTTCGAAAAAGTTTTTGGGATTCATAGTATCAAGACATGGAATCAAAGCAAACCCAAAGAAGATCCGGGCCGTTCAAGAAATGACTGCTCCAAAGTAAATAAAAAAAGTTCAGCGCTTAACAGAAAAAATAGTGGCTCTAAATCGCTTCATTTCAAAGTCGGCTAAGCGATGCATGCATTTCTTCCAAGTTCTTAAATAGCCAAAAAACTTCTATTGGACCGTCGAATGTCAACAGGCATTTGAAGAATTAAAGAACTATCTCGGCTCACCTCCCCTGCTAGCAAAATTTGAACCTATAGAAGAACTATTTCTGTACCTGGCGGTCTTCCCAACGGCCCTTACGGAAATCTTAGTTAAAGAAGAGGTGAAAGCACAATGGCCGATCTACTATATAAGCTGAGTCTTAAGGGACATCGAGATCAAGTACTTCAAGTTAGTAAAGCTAACTTATGCTTTGTTGATTGCAATCTGAAGGCTCCAACCTTATTTTCAGGGGCATACTATAACATTTCTCACTGATCAACCAATCAAGATAGTTTTTCATCGAATGGGCATTTTTGGAAGAATAGTAAAATGTGCAATTGAGCTTACAGAGTTTGACATTAATTACCAACCTCGATCGTCAATCAAAGTTCAAATATTGGCAGACTTCATAGTGGAATGCACCATCCCGAACAAAGCCTAACTTGAATAAAATAAAACCAAAATTCTATAGTTGTAGCCAAGTTCCCTCGAAGAAAAAGCAGAAGATTTTTGGGCCCTATATGTGGATGGCTCGTCCAATGCCTCCGGTGTAGGTGCAGGCCTGATTTTGGATCAACCTAGAAAAAATCATTGCGGAGTATGTGGTATGTTTTGAAGTTTTCATAATAAATAATGGGGCTGAGTATGAAGCACTGATTGCGGGATTAAGAATAGTCAGAGAACTAGAGGTGAATCGACTCCAAGTCTATAGTGACTCTTAGTTGGTTGTGGGACAAGTCGGTGGCAATTATGAAGCTCGGAAGGAAAGTATGATGAAATACCTAAAAAAGGTAAGGAGTCTGACCCCGACCTTCAACAGCTTTAATATTCAATAGATCCTAAGAGTAGAAAATATTAAAGTCGACCTTCTCTCCAAATTAGCCACACTCACTCCAAGTGAACTACCAAAGAAAGTCTTTTTTGAAATTTTGAAACACCTAAGCTCGGAGGAGCAACTATCCATGATGCAGGTTGACCATGATTCCAATTGGATCGAATTCTCCCTCATGATTCAAAAGAAGCCCAAAAATTAAGAAACCAAGCCTTTCGATATGTTTTATATGATGGAAAGTTATACAAAAGATCGTATTCTTTGCCACTCTTGAGATGTCTCTGATCTTCTGAAGTTGATTTTGTATTATGGAAAGTGCATGAAGGAATCTGTGAAAGTCACCTGGAAGCTAGTTTTCTATCTCATAAATTACTTCGATAGGGCTACTATTGGCCGACAATGTACGATGATTTCATAGAATATGTCAAAAAATATAATTGATATCAAAAAAATGCAAATATTCAAAGACAGTTGGCTTCTGAGCTTACCCCCTAGTGCCCCTTAGCTATTTGCATAGTGGAGAATGGACATACTTGGATCCTTTCCTATGGCATCTGAATAGCAAAAGTTTTTGCTGGTGGAAATCAATTACTTCACAAGATAGGTTGAAGCCAAACCTCTAGCAAAAATTACTAAAGCTAAAGTATAAAACTTCATCTGAAAGTCGATTATTTGCAGATTCGGTCTACTTCGAACTCTTATAATAGATAATGGGCACCAATTTGCAGGAATAAAGTTTGCCGAGTTCTGTGAAGATCTGAACATTATCCATAATTTTATGTTGATAGCATAACACAGATAAACGACGAGGCGGAGGTAACCAACCAAACCCTACTACAAAGTATCAAAGTAAGACTTGAGAAAGTGAAGGAGACTTGGGTGGATGAATTCTATCATATGCTCTAGGCATATCGAACTATCCAAAGACTGCCAACTGGAGAGACTCTATTTACCTTGAGCTTTAGAACAGAAGCATCATCGCAGTATAATTCAAACTTCCATTAGCACGAGTCATGGCATTCGATGAACAATGCAACTTGCAGGATCTTGGGGCTAACCTCGACTTGTTAGAAAAAAGATGGAAAGAAGCTCAAGTTTGGATGGCGGCCTACAAGCAAAAAGTAGCTCGTTACTATAACTCCAAAGTCAGGGGCAAGATATTCAAAGTGGAAAACTTGGTACTTCGATGAGCAGTTGTTTCACAACCTCAGAACCAAGAAAAGCTTATTCCAAATTGGGAAGGTTCATACGAAATCAAGAAGGTCTTCCGGCCTGGGACTTATCATCTAAAAGTGCTTGGAGGAGGCGATCTTGCTTGAACATGAAACTCGAAGAATCTATGAGTGTACTACCAATGATTTCATTTCAATAAAATTTACTTTAGCATTTTTATCCTTGGTGAAAAACTATGATGACAGGTAGCAACTTCTTGAATTAATCAAAATTAATCATGTTAGAAACAGGAGGAGAACCTCGTTCTGATACAGATGAAGATCTCTAATTATTTAAGATCAGAGGAGGGGAGAGATCATTTCAACAGTCTTTTTGTGCCCCTGTGATCTTGCTAGGGATAGGAGGAGAACCTCGTCCTAACAAAGGTAAAGACCAATCCCATCAGGAATAGGAGGAGGACCTCATCCTGATAGGAGGACAAGATAAGGGCCAACCATGCATGTCAGGAACAGAAAGAGAATCTCATCTTAATATGAGCAAGATGAAGATCTCCAGTTGTTTAAGATAGAAGGAGGAGAGAGGCCCCTTTAACGGTTCTTATTGTGTCCCTACCATCCTATTAGGAATAGGAGAAGAACCTCATCCTAACATGAGCAAGATGAAGATTTTTGATTGTTTAAGATAAAAGGAGAGGAGAGGCTCCTTCAACGGTCCTTTTGTGCTCCTATCATCCTATTAGAAATAGGAGGAGAACCTTATCTTAACATGAGTAAAATGAAGACCTCCAATTGTTTAAGATAGGAGGAGGAGAGAAGCTTCTTCAATGGCCCTTTTATGCCCCTACCGTCCTATTTGAAATAGGAGAAGAACCTCGTCCTAACATGAGCAAGATGAAGACTATTTAAGACAGGAGGAGGGAAGAGGGCCCTTCAACGGCCCTTTTATGTCCATACCGTCCTATTAGGAATAGAAGGAGAACCTCATCCTAACATAAGCAAGATGAAGACCTCCGGTTATTTAAGATAGGAGGAGGAAAGAGGTTCTTTCAATGGCCCTTTTTATGGTCCTATGATCTTGCAAGGATAGGAGGAGAACCTCGCCCAAACAAAGATAAAGGCTAATCCCGTCAAGAACAAGAGGAGGACCTCATCCTGACAGGAGGATAAAATAAAAGCCAACCATGTCAGAAATAGGAAGAGAACCTCGTCCTGACATAGATGAAGACCTCCAATTGTTTAAGATCAGAGGAGGAGAGTGGCCCTTTCAATGCTCTTTTCATACCTCAATGGTCTTGTTGAGGATAGGAGAAGAACCTCATCCTAACAAGAATAGAGATTGGCTGAATCAAGAATAGAAAGAGAACCTCATCCTGACATAGAAGAAGATCTTCGATTAAGCATCCCTAATAATCATGTTTTCAAAAAAAAATAAAGAAAAAAAAGAAGAAAAGAAAGGAAAGCAGAGCTATCAACAAATATTCAATCCACAGAGCAAAAATGGAAGAAGATATCATTTCGTTAAAATCAAAGTTGATTACAAAATATGGATCTATAAAATCGATAATAAAAGAAAGAAGGAAAAGCCGAAGTTCTAAGAGGGAACAGATTCCTCGGACTTCGGATCGCTACCCATCACTAAGGATTCCTTCAAGTCGACGATCTCTTCCTTGAGCTTCTTTTTTCTTATCAAATTATCGTGGAACATTCTATCAGCCCTTCGGTAGTTTTTTTTGATGCTTGCAGTCTTTTCCTCAGAACCTCTGACTTGGCTTCAGCATCCTTGACAACTTGCTATTCGCAAATCAATTGAAGCTTCAATCATTGAACTTCAACTTTCTCCATCCCAACTGATTTTGAGAGTTTGCTCATGATTCTTTTCAGGAAGGTAATCTCCTCTGACTCCCTGCTTGTGCTAGACTGATAACTATCGATGAGCTACTATTGAAGCCGAGCCATCTCACTGTTAGCAGTGTGAAGCTTTTGCTCCAGCATGGATATTCTTCCACTCCAACCCAATGGATAGTTCTCATAGGCAAGCTCGACATCGTACAACTGCTTCTGGAGTGCAAAAAACCTCTGTGACTAATCCTATTCGTACCGAGCCTTGTCGGAAGACTATAGCGAACTCCCCTCCAATAGCTGAATCTTCTCTTTTGCCATCTTGAGCTCAACTTCGAGGGAGCTAACTTTCGCAGATAACGTCCAGGACTTGTCATTGACATTTTTCTTAAGTTCAGCCAACTCTCTCTCGAAGTTATCTTTCTTGATGATGAAACTCATAAAGTCTTTCATGTGTAACTTATGGAGGTGAGTGACCTTAATCGTCGCCTCCGAAGCATTTTTTCTGGACCTCTAGAGTTCATCTTCCATCTTTTCAACTTCTTTTTCAAGTGATGGATTTTTCTTTTTAAACTTTTGACTATGGATCTTAGAGGGATACCTTGAGATAGTGGCTTAGCATCGATTGGAGATGACTGGCCTTGACTTTGATCACTAGAAGGATTCTGAACAACACTCACCACGGCACAAGTATAAGAAAATGAAAGCTCATTTTCATTTCTCAAAATATTTAAGCATGCATTAGAAAGAAAAAAAAGTATAATTATTTAAAATTCTAGATCTCGGGACGAACAGCAGCGGACGAGGTCGGAGCGTTCTTTACCACCTTCAGCTTCGGTGCAGGTCCGGGCCCCTCAGTGGTAGGTTCGGAGGGCTCGAAGGCAACTTTGACAGGAGAAGGGCGACAGTGGTAGTGGACGGTCCCACCTCTTCATCAGAAATTTTTTCGTATAAAAAATCGAGATCGAGCTCGAAAAATTTGCCAGCCACTCGATCCTCGTAGAGCTTGTATCCCTTTTAGAAGGCCTCCTGGCAAATGCAACATTTAGGTTCCTCATTTCTAAGGAAACCTTAAACTCCTCCACCATCTGGATCTTCACCTCCAAGATCTATCTTGAAGTTTGATCCTTCAGATCAGTGATCTTAACCTCGGCCTTCTTCCTCCTCTCCTCCTCCAAAGCCAAAGTGGGCTTCAACCCCATCGAGATGAGTTTTTCTTTTCTGAGTGCCTCCTGAAGATCTTCGATCTCGACCACCTTCTTCTTTAAGAGATGGTTAGCCTCGGCAGTCTTCTCCTGGAGGCGGTCAACTTCAGCTTGAAGGTCCTCCTAAGCTTTTAATGCCTCCGACCTTAAATGGTTTACCATTTTGATATATGCGAGTAGTTGGTGATCCGACTGCAGTAAATGAATAGTGTTATGCACAAAAAAGAAAAGAAGAATCGACAAGGCGATTATCTTGAGGAAGAACCCAAGGGAATCCTAGATAAGCTATGCATGGTCAAGGTCGGCCATCTGGTCTATCACCTCGAACATGATGAACTTATCGGTTAGATCTCAGACGATCTTTGGGTTGCTGAAGGGGTCTTCTCCTATACTACTATAAAAATGGTCTATGGTAGTGCATACTACAACAGCAATTTTCAAAACCACTGGATAGATCCTACGACAGCAATTTTTGTTAACCGCTACTATAGGTCTGACATATAGCAGCGGTTAACGAAAACCGCTGTCGTTGGTCGGACCTATGGCAGTGGTTACAAAAAATCACTGCCATAGATCAACCTATAGCAGCAGTTCATTATAACCACCGCTATAGGTCGAACCTATAACAGCAGTTAGTAAAACCGCTGCCATAAGTCGGATCTATAGCAGCGGTTAGTAGGAACCGCTGCTATAAGCTTATTGATGGCAGCAGTTAATTGAAACCGCTACCATATATATATATTTTAAAATATTATATAATTTTAAAATTTAATATCCATCTTCATTGTTCATTATCTAAATAATTATCATTAGAGTGTCATCGCAAAAGATCACCTCGATCCGATAGCCCTAGCTTTGTCGATCAAAAAAATTTGATTTCGATAATCACGAACGATGATGCGATGATCTGAATAGATGGAGACCTTCGATGGAATTCCAAAAACTCTGCAATGATGATCTTGATGATGTTTTTAGCATACTATCAAAGTTTTACTTTAATCGGATATCATTATCTTGATCAATTTAGTATAGGTTAATTTCGATCGTTAAATGATAAACGAGTGATCAAAGGACCAAACGGTGTACAATTATGAGATAATTTTTTATAAATAATTTTGACTACTACTTTAATCATTTTTTATGGTGGTGATTATAAAATTCAACTCATGAGATAAGAGAATGATCTAAAACTATACATCTTCCTGATAACCATTCTGAAACTTCATTAGTTATGCTCGTACTTTTGTAATATCTACTTAACATGAATAATTTATACAAAAATGATTTGAATTTTACTATCATCTCTATATAAAATATTTAAAATTATAACAAAGATCATTTAACTAAAAAATTATCTCATAATCGGAATGCCGTTTAACTCTTTGATCGCTTGTTTCTAATTTAACAATCGAAATCATTGCATACTAAATTGACCATGATAACGATATCCGATTGAAACGTAAACTTTTGATAGTATGCTACAAACATCATCGAGATCATTATTATAGATTTTTAGATTCATCGGAAGGTCTTCATCTATTAGATCATCGCATCATCATTCATGATCATCGAAAATTAAATTTTTCTGATCGATGAAGCTAGGGCCATCGAATCGAGGCGATCTTTTGTGATGATACTCTAATGATAATTATTTAGATAATGAATGGTGAAGATGAATATTAAATTTTAAAATTATATAATATTTAAAAAAAATTAAAAAAAAATATATTTTCCATCCTATGGCAGTGGTTATCAAAAATTGCTGCTATAGATCTACAGCAGCGATTATAGAACCACTATCCATAGATCTATGGTAGTGGTTTTGGATAACCACTTTTCATAGATTTATGGCAGTAGATTCGATAATCACTGCCGTAGGTTAGGTTATAAATTTCTTAAATTTTTTCTTTCTTTCCATGCGTGCTCGATCTCTCTCGCTCTCTCTCTTGTCCTCCTCTTCATCGTCGGTGAGGCTTCTTCCCCCCCGGCCGGCGCGCGCCCTTCTTTCCCCCTCAGCCGATGATGCCCCTCTTCCCCTTCCCCCTCCGACCCTCCATCTCCGACCGTCCCTTCCTGCCACCCGCCACTCCCCACCCAGCCTCCCCCGACCGTCCTCCTTCCCCCATCCCCGATCGCTCCTCCCCACCACCCCCCACCAGCTCCCCACCCTCCCCCCAACCGCCCCTCCTTCCCCCCATCGTCGGCCACCCTCCCTGCCACTTGCTGCCACCCCTTAGCCCCCCCATCTCCCGGCCAACCCTCCCCACCACCCCCCATCCAGCCCCCCACCCCACCGCTCCTCTGGCCGCCCCTCCTTCCCCCCATCCCGATCGCCCCTCCCACCACCCTGCCACCCAGCCGCCCCTCCTTCCTCCATCCTCGACCGCCCTCCCCACCATCCTGCCACCCCCCACCCGGCTGCCCTTCCTTCCCCTCATCCTCGGCCGCCCCTTCCCGCCACCCCCCACTTGGCTCCCCCACCCCCACCCTCCCCCTGGTCGCCCATCCTTCCCCCCATCCCCAGCCTTCCCTCCCCGCCACCCTGCCACCCCCCCAGCCCCCCCATCTCCGACCGCCCCTCCCCACTACCCTCCACCCAGTCCCCCTACCCCACAACCTCCTCCCGACCGCCCCTCCTTCCCCCATCCCCAACCGCCCCTCCCCCACCCTGCACCCTGCCACCCCCAGCCCCCCCATCCCCGACCGCCCTCTCGCTCGCCACCCCCACCCGACCCCCCAAACCCCCACACTCCCCCTCCCGATCACCGACCCTCGCATCACTGTGCCTCTCGGGTCTCCTCATCACTATGCCCCCTCCCCTCGCCTGCCATCCCTGATCGCTCCTCTCTCTCTTTCCTCTTTCTCTCTCTTCTCTATCTCATTATCTTGCTTTTATTTCATAGGTTACCTCTAGTGCCATCATCCTCTTTTAGCGTCATCGTTGTCAACCCTCGGAGCTTTCGGTGCGACCCAATCTCTATAGCCGTAGGTATAATTTTTTTTAATTTTATAGTATTATTTATTAATCATGTATATTTATAATAATTTATAAAATATTTATAATAAATAATATAAATATTTATTATAAATATTATAATTATCTCTATGCCTAGTTTTTGGATCGTGCCATGGTGGTAGCCTTGGGCTGTGCCATATCGGTGGCTATGAACTAGATCTATCAATGGATTGAGTTTGGATCAGAATCTGGATATTCAGATTTGAACCTAATTTTAATTACTGATACCAGATCCGAACTCGAATATCCGATGGATCTGTACTTAAAGTACCAGACCCGGATCCTAATGGATCCCAGAAGGTTGGATCTGATTTTGAGATCCAAAACTAAGAAATAGAGAGACTTAGAGGGAGATCGATAGATTGAGAGAGGAAGGACAGGTCGCTCGCTAGCTGCCGGCAAGGGAGACCAAGAGTGGGAGGGAGGGAGGGGGTCCAGCCTCGCCGTCGTCATCGGTGAGGGAGATTGAGATAGGAAGAGAGGAAGGGAGGGATCCAGCCTCACCGCCATCATTGGGAGGGAGGGGGTCCGGCCTCGCCAGCAAGGAAGATCGAGAGAGGGAGAGTGGGATATTGAGAGAGCAAAAGAGGGAGGGAGGGGGTCCGACCTTGTCGGCATCACTGGGAGGGATGGGGTCCGGCCTTGTCGGCGAGGGAGATTGAGCGAGTAAGAGAGGGAGGGATGGGGTCCGGCCTCACCGACGAGGGAGATCAAGAGGAGGAGAGAGGAAGATCGAGAGATAGAAAAGTTAGAAGCGAGGGGTTCGGCCTCACCATCGTCGTTGGTGAGAGAGATCGAGAGAGGGAGAGAGGGAGTGATCGAGGGGATGACACACAATCGAGCCAGCTCGGATACACAGCTGAGCTAGCTTGAGCCGTGATCAAGTCAACTGGGGGAGGATCCGAGCCGGATGTCTTAGGCATGGAGCTGGCTCGACTTCTGAGCAAATAGAATTTGATATATCTCTCTAAGGTTTCAACTTTAAGTCCTAAGATGCCACCATCATCTACTTTGTTCTTCTTTCAGATTTTTAGATTAACACCAAGGTTCATGCAAGAGATCGGATCTACGACTGTTGCTCATCCTTAATTATTTATGAATGTAATTCATGTTGTAGAATTTATTGCATAATATTTTTTGAATGTTTATACCTTGTTGCTTTTGTTTATTGCATTGCATAATGATAGATCCATCAATTAATTAGTATACATAATCTTCGGCATCCGTATAATTATATATAATTATATGGATTAAAAAATTATGTACAATGATTAATTGATTGTCTAATATGGACAGTTTGAAAATTATAGATAATTCTATAGATAATTACAGTAATCAAATATATACTAAGAATTTTGAATAAAATTTTGGACAGTATTTTTCTTTTGTTCTTCCTATATGGGAGAACTAAGAAAAAATGCCGTCAAAATTTTATTCGATCTTTGTTGCATATCATTTGATTACTGTAATGAACCTATAGAATTAATGTAATTTCTGAATGGGATAGGACCTATCTTTACCTATTAGTTGATGATAGGATGCATTTATTGCATATCTGAAAATGATATTTAATCTGAGTTCCACATATGATTTACTTGCAGTATCATCATTTTTAAAATGGATAAGGGGTGGATGAAATTTAGTAGGCTCTCGTCAGAATATGAGGCTGGACTTCAAAATTTTTTTGATTATGTTATAGAAAAATTTGGGGACCATGGACTGATTCAATATCCTCATAAAAAGTGTATGGATGGGCCATGGCTACCTCATCAAGATGTCAATGATCACCTCACTATTTATGGCTTTAAAGCTAGTTATGTAATTTATTGGGACCAACATGGTGAGGGCAAGCTGCAAGGAGGCGATCAACCTGAAGGAAGAGTGGAACAAATGGTTCGTGATATTTTTTCATTTGTTGACCATAGTGACGGTGCATCTACATCCATGTCTGATCCTGTGATTGGTCGAATGACAAACAGTGAGGATGTGGAGAAGGTCCGTAAGTTGATGGAGGATGCTAATGTTCTGTTGTATCTCGGATATAAAAAAATGATGAAGCTTGAGTTCTTAATCCAATTGTATCATACGAAATGCTCCAATGGGTTCAGTAATAATGGAGTGAACCACATGCTAGAGCTTTTGGAAGACATTCTTCTGGATGATGCATGAATTTTGAAGAATAATTATGAGACATCGAAGATTATTGAACAGCTGGACTTTACTTATACCAAGATACATGCATGTTCCAATGATTGCATGCTCTATTGGGAGGGGGATGTCAACTGTAATGAGTGCACGAGGTGCGGTGTATCAAGATGAAAATAGAATAAAGATGGCCCATCAACTCGTGTACCTCAAAAGTTGATGTGGCACTTTTTTTTTATTTCAAGACTACAAAAGTTGTTTATGTCGGTAAAGACATCGAAGGACATGAGATGGCATGAAAAGGATCGAACAAAAGATGATGTATTGAGGCATCCAGTCGATGGAGAGGCATGGTAGAAGTTTAATGAATTACATCCTGACTTTGCATAAGAGATACGTAATGTGAGATTGGGTTTGTTGTGCGACGGTTTCAACCCGTTCAAGCATATGAATACTGTCTATAGTGTATAGTCAGTATTTATTCATGTTTACAATCTCCCACTGTGGATGTGTATGAAAAAATCCTTTGCTTTCATGACAGTGCCCATCCCTAGACTGATGGAGGTAGGTAATGATATTGATGTTTATTTGTAGCCTCTTATTATCGAGCTGAAATAGTTATGCAGCATTTAAGGTATTCCAACTTTTGATGCTTTACTGAATGAGTCAATCTCCATACGCACAGCATTTTTGTGGACAATAAATGACTTTTCAGCCTATACCCTAATGTCGGATTGGAGCACTAAAGATGAGCTAGCATGCCCGATCTATGGAAGAAACATCCGATCTAGAAGGTTGACACATTGGAGGAGCTTTAGCTATATGGGCCATTGACGTTTCCTCCATCGAAACCATCCATACAGAAGAAATGCACGCTGCTTCAATAGCACTATTGAAGAAGATAAGGCACCTGGCTGAATGTCTGGGAGTGAAGTACCTAGAGAGTTGGATGGTCTCGATATTGAATTTAGAAAAGATGATTTGATTGATGATAAAAAAAGGAAGCATCGATCAAAGAAAGATGACACACACTTTAATTGGAGAAAAAAGAGCATCTTCTTTGACTTGCCATATTGGGAGACAAACTTATTGCACCACTGCTTAGATGTAATGCATATTGAAAAAAATATGTGCGAGCTCCTTTTGGCAACAGTCTTGAATATCAAGGATAAGATCAAAGATGACTTGAATTCCCGACTTGATTTGAAAGAATGGGGTATTAGAAGACCACTCCATCCAGAGCTGACAGGGGAAGAATAGTGGAGGCTTCCTCATGTATGCTATGTTATGAATGCCTTCAAACGGTCCACATTTCTTCGTGTGTTGGAGAACATAAAGATCCCAGATGGATACTTAAGCAACATATCAAAGCGTGTGAATAGTAAGGATGTCAAACTTGGGAGATTGAAGACTCATGATTATCATGTACTGATGCAGGAATTGATCGCAATAGCTATTCGCCACGTATTACCAAAAATTATTAGAATGGTGGTTATTCGTCTTTGCAACTTTTACAGAGATATTTGTGCAAAGAGGTTGCTTAAGAAAGACATGAAGAAAATGAAGGCAAGGGCGTTGACTATATTATGTGATCTAGAGAAGATATTTCTACCTTCATTTTTCACGGTTATGATGCATCTCACCGTGCACCTTGCAGAAAAAGTTACACTTGGAGGCCCAGTATTCTGTCGATGGATGTATCCTACTGAGAAAAATATTTAAACTCTAAAATCTTATGTAAGAAATATGAATCGCCCGAAGGGATCTATAGTAGAAGGTTATTTGGGTCAAGAATATATGGATTTTTGTACCATATACTTAAACAAGCTCGAGATACGTCGTAATTGACCAATGAGGAATCAGGATGATCAGTATGAGCCAATTGAGTTTGCATTTGAGTCCATTCCACAGCCAAGTGGACTTCCTACTTCATACCGTCTCACTGATTTAAGCATTGAGGAAAGTAATAAGACACACCATTACGTGCTCTTCAATTATGATGTCATTGAGCCGTACATAAGGTGAGTCACTCAATATTATTTATTTCATAATAATTAAAAAAATATTTAATTATACCTAAATTTATTCTTTATGCATGCAGCAAACATAAGAAGGTCATAAGAATAAAATATGGCGCTTTAAGTATGCGGAAGAAAGAGAAAATATATAGTAACAAATTTTTTGAATGGTTCAAAGATCATGTAAGCGATTATATATTCTTGCCTGGTACAACTTATTGGAACATGTTTACTAATTAGGTGTCATCTCCTTAATTACATGTGAAGATTACCGCTCAGTGATGTGAGCCTTAAAGTGCATGCTCTTTCAATGGGCCCTAATCGTACCGTGCGTGAGTATAAATAGTTCATTATTAATGGCTACCGATTTAATATTTATAGCAGATCCATAAATATGGTAACACAAAATAGTGGCATCATGTTAAGCACCACCACTGGGTGTTATACTAGCTCGAGGGATTCACAGCCCCATATGGAAGATTTGAACTATTACGGCGTGGTGGAGAAGATAGTCAACTTAGACTATTATTCTAAAGAAAGGATCGCATTGATGAAGTGCGATTGGTTTGACACCTTATCATAGTCTGGGATGAAGACTGATGAGTATGGTTTTACTCTCGTTAACATGCAACGCCATCTCCACATTGAAAAATCGTATATACTTACCTCCCAAGCTAGTCAAGTCTTCTACGTTAGTGATTCCTTAGAGCCTCAATGGGGTATTGTTGTGAGGATGGTGTTTAAGCATATTTTTGATGATACCGAAGTTGATGATGATGTTGGACCATGCATGTAAAGTGCTTCTCTTGAACAAAACTTATCTGGTACTGTCGAGATCCCAGACACATTTGTCAGGAGCGATGGTGATGTCCATATTGTAGATGCCACTAGATGATGACTTCAACATTCTGGTATAAATTATTAGAGTCTAATTATTAATTTTTATTTAATTTTTTTTTTATATCTTTCTTATTTTGGTTAAAGAGCTCTCTTTCTTCTAATCTTTGAAAGTTTAAAAAAAATATATGCCATGTCGGTAGGCCGTGCCATACCGTGCCATGCCGTGCCGTGCTAGTAGGCCATGCCATGCCGACCATTAAGAGATCTCCATCTGGTATAAATATTAGAAACTATTTATTGATGCTATACTAATATTATTGTTCAACATATTATATTGATTAATGTTCATTAACGTTGTAGATCACGATGGTATCAAAATGCCATCTAGCTTTCATCCTTGTCCCTCAATGGGTTACGTGCAGTTCAACATCCGAGGAGCAGTCGGAGCATACTTCGTCCATCTCAGCATGCATTTTGAAGTCACAGACTTCAAGGATATGTTGGCTCGCATTTTAGCTCCAACTCTAGCTCCGACTCTGGCTCCAGCATCAGCTACAGCTCCAGCTCCAGCTCTGACTCGGGCTTCAACTTTCAATGACGATGACGATGATGTAGATTTAGGAGACTTTTGATGTATTTTATTTTTTAAAAAAAATATTATAATAATTTTATTTTTAAAAAAAATATTATAATAAATTTTATTTGATAATAAAATTTTAGTATTTTAAAATAATTTTTATATTTATTATATTTTTTTGTATTATATATCTATATTTATTAGGTAAAATATATAAAAAAAATAAAAAATTTAATTTTTTTAATTATTCAAGATCTACGACAGCGATTTTATAATCACTGTCATATCTGTGCCAACCGCTGTCATAGGTCTGTGGTGTAAATGATGCCAACCACTGCATTAGATCTATGACAGCGGTTAAGAAATCACTGCTATAGGTTATCTATGGCAACGGTTATGTAATCGCTGCCATAGATAATCTATGGCAGTGGTTACATAACCGTTGCTATAGGTCGATATATTGCAGCGATTTATAAATCACTGTAATAGGCTATCTATGGCAGCAGTTCAAATAACCGCTGCAACAACCGCTGTCATAGAGCTACGGCGATGGCTGCAGTAGCAGCGATTAGAAAACCGTTGCCATAGCTTATGACAGCGGTTAGAAAATCGCTACTATAAGCAGCGATTAGAAAATTACTGCTATAGCTTATGGTAGCAGTTTTTTGGGCTACGACAGCGGTTACGAGCCGCTATCGTAGCCCATTTTTATAGTAGTGCTAGATTATCACTATCGTCATTGGACCCACCAGGATGCATCTTGCGAAGCATCTTTATGATGACCTTCTTTTCTTTTTTCTTCTCCCCTTCTTTCCTTCCAGCGGGAGGTTGCGGAGCTGGATCTTCAACTGGGGGGCTCAAAGATGATGGAGGCACAGAGCCCCCATCAATAGCACTGACCTCGATGGTGGGGATGACTTTGGTGTCTTCGGCAGCTCTAGAGAGCTCGACGGCCGCAGTGGGGGTTGCGGAGCTCAAAACATCGACCTTCGCCTTCTTCGAGCTTTCGTCCGGTGCCTTTTCTTTCCTCTTTCGGGCATGAAGCATCTTGAAAATTATTTCAACCTCCTGGGTGTCCATCTCTGCAACAAAAAAGGAATCACAGTCAACAACATATGCATATGAAATCTAATAAAAATTTACAAAATAGAAAAGTATACCCACAAGATTGAGAGGACTCAAGCCCACGTTGAACAGAGTATGTTCTTTTAGAAGTTTGGGAAGGAGAGGAGCCCGGTAGCTCTTAAGTTTATTGGCAGAGTCAAGGTCACCCCTATCTAAACTAGGTGCTCGATGGATTGACTCTCTAAGCAGACCCTAAGGAGGAAGCCCTAATAGCAGGATTGGATAATGTACAAAGAAGTACCTTTTCTTTCAGTTATGGATGGAAGAAGAGGCATCTTTCAGTAACCCCTTCTTACCGAACTGAGAAGAAAAGTACCACCAATCCTTCGTAGAAGGATGGCATTTGAAGGTGTAGTAACTTCTGAAAAGAGAAATGGTCGGACGAACTTCAGCCAGGTGGCAAAGGGAGAGAAATCCAATAACAAACCTAAAAGAGTTCAGCATAACAGAAGCCAAGGAGATGTTCAAAAAATAAAAAAGTGTAATTATAAAAGGTGAAAAAGGAAGCCTTAGTCTGGCATGAAGAGCTTCCAAGTACAAACAAAATCAGTCAAACGGAGGAGTGCAAGCTCAGTCATTGGGTCCAGGGAGTTCTAGTTCGTATTCCGATGGGACCCCATATTGAATCCTAATTAATGAAAGGTCATCTAGGGTTAAGGTACAGGGGATCACGCCCGATGCGAAGGTCGGATGGGACATACTTCTAAGATCGATCTCGTCTATAGGATCAGGGTTTTGAAGGATCGGATCGGATGAACTATAAGAACCAGCAGACTGAGAAGTTCTCAAAGATATTTGGATCAAATAGACACCAAAAAAATCTTCAAAAATTTGAGAAAATAAGGAGCAAAATTTTTTTAAAGAAATCAAAGGGTCAAAATGTAAGAGACACTGAAATAATCGAAGGGAAGGTTGTGAGACTAACCTAGATTGATCGAGAGGGGCAACGAGATGACAGGCATGATAGAAATCGATCAGGAAAGCACCCATAGGCAGAAGAAACAGAAAAGAAAATCAAAGGGCTCTCGAGCGGGAAGAAGGATACCAAAGGAAGATAGAGAAGAGTTCGAACAAAAATGAAGACCCTTGGGGAAGAAAGCGGACTTAAATACCTTGCAAGGCTCGAGACGATTATGATGGCAGGTCGTCTCCGATCAATCTATGATTGACACATGTCCCACTTATCATGGCAGATGGATGACGGCTGACAAAATTTTGATAGCACCGTACATAGAGCAAAGTCCCAATGGGAGTCTCAAAAATTATCTTTTCAGATTGCTTCATATTTAAGAAACTTCGATGCCAGTGTAATAAGCGCCAAGACCCTCCATTCAACGAGCATGAAATTCGGGAAAGAACTTTGGCAGTCATCTTTTTCATACTCTCTTTCCTCGAATCTCGAGCTCGGAAGTAAAGAGACTATTATTGGGATTGAACCCACTCCTGCCGAAGTTTGGCTTGTTTATCTCAGGATGGACCAGACTGCCTCCAGTCGGATATCCTTTAGTCCAGACTCTCTCCAGCTGGACTTCCTCCAACTCGACTCCCTCCGAGTCACACTTCTCCAATCGAACTCCTTCATGTTAGACTCCTTCAAGCCGAACTTCTCCAATCGAACTCCTTCCAGCCAGACTTCTTCGAGCCAAACTTCTCCAATCGAACTCCTCCAGTCAAACTCCTTCCGGACTTCCTCCAGTAGCCCAATGGGCTCCTTCCAATCGAATTTCTCTCTGTTCATGGAAGGACCTCGACACCAATTCTCGATACAGCAAATATTAGTCAACACTTAGGCAATTTCGGAGACATCTGAATTTCAACTATTAAATCCCAACAGACTGGCACATCATAACAACGGATACTACCCTCAGTAATAAACTCCACGTAGCTCCGAATAGCCTACTACCAGGCAGTTATGGCTGTCACCATCAGTTTGTTACAGGCTCCACCTATATAAGGGATCCTCTAGATACGTTTTCTCTCTAAGTTGAAAACTCTATTTCAATTTTTCTGAGCACTCCATTTCTGTTGGTCAGAAGAGCTGACTTGATCGTTGGAGGGTCCTGCCAAAGCCACCACCTTCAACTCCGATCAGGACTTTATTTTGTAGGTCACCATCGATGACCTCATCTTCTCCAGCTCCAATTTAGTTCGGCATCAACCAGATTCTGCACCAACAACATCTAATGTAAAGAATGTTATATTAGTTAGTACTGGATAAAATAACATAAATAAAAATATCTAAAGTGTTAGAGTTTACCATCTAATATGAGAGGTGTAGAACCATGCGAGCTAGCCGCATGATCGCTCTCTTCTCGAGAGCTCTATCCTTGATTGGCATGGCTCCGACCTCTAAAAAACGTGATGTATAATCTTTGAAAATAAAAATAAATAGATTCACCAAATTATTTATACAATTATGGATGGCAATGGAAGATTTAAAATGACATATTTTGTTAGCCAATAAAGCTGATTTAGGCATTGTTTGATTCTCATTCAGCAGTACATGATAATTTTAGTATATGTACATGTGAAAAAGACTCAGATTTGCCATTAAAAAATAAGGCATTGCAAGTTCCTATGCACCTTTAACCATAAGGTAGCTACAAGTGGTTGTCTGCGATGTGACAAACTATCTAAACTTGCCCTACAACTATAACAACAAGAACAGAAATGAATCACTTCCATTTAGGTGCATCTCGCATAGACAGTCATCATAGTCTCTTCGAGCCCTTGACCACCTCCTAGAAGTACAAACTAGGAGTAGAATTTTTTTAAAAAAAATAAAATAACAACTTAAAAATAGTACTTAAATCAGAGACCAACAAAGTAAACAAGGGAAAGAGGAAAAGAAGAAGGCTCAGATCTACCATTGGAAAATAAGGCACTGCAAGTTCTTCTGCACCTTTAACCATGAGATGGCTGCAAGCGATTGTCTGCAATGTAATAGACCATCCAAGCTTGTCCTGCCACTATAATAACAAGAACAAAAATACATCACCTCTATTTAGGTGCATCTCGCACAGGTAGTCATTATAGCCTCTCCGAGCCCTCGACCGCTTCCTTGAACTACAAACAAGGAGTAAAAATTTTTCTAAAAAATAAAATAATAATTTAAAAATAGTACTTAAATCAGAGACCAACTAAGTAAACAATGGAAAGAGGAAAAGAAGAAGGCTCAGATCTACTATTAGAAAATAAGGCATTGTAAGTTCCTCTGCACCTTTAACCATGAGGTAGCTGCAAGCAGTTGTTTGCGATGTAACAGACCATTTGCAACTACAATAATAAGAATAGAAATGCATCACCTTCATTTAGGTGCATCTCGTATAGGCAATCATCATAGTCTCTTCGATCCTCTGACTACCTCCTCGAGCTGCAAACTAGGAGTAGAGATTTTTTTAAAAAAATAAAATAATAACTTAAAAATAGTAGTTAAATCAGGGACCAGCAAAGTAAACAAGAGAAAGAGGAAAAGAAGAAGGTTTACATCTGCCATTGAAAATTAAGGCACTGCAAGTTTCTTTGCACTTTTAATCATGAGGTGACTGCAAGTGGTTGTCTGCGATGTAACAGACCATCCAAGCTCATCCTGCAACCACAACAATAAGAATAGAAATGCATCCCCTCCATCGATCTCTCTTTAGACTCTTGCGTGCCCTGCACGAGCCAGGGTATGGCCTATATGCTCGGGCCTCGGGTCCTAGCTAGTGTCCACGGCATCTAGCCCTCACGCGCTCTCACGCGCTTAGGTTGATGGCGTTAATTTTTAAAAAAATTTATATTTCATGGAACCATAGACCCATCTTTTAATTAATGTATATATTCTAATTTAGTTAAATTAATTTTAAATTAATAATATTTAATTAATTTAATTAATAATTTTAATTTAATTAGTTTTAAATTTTCAGTCGGACTGAAGGAGGGGTGTGGTCTGATCCAGTCTAGCCCGTTTCCAGTCATATATATATATATATATATATATATAGAGAGAGAGAGAGAGAGATCCTGCTTTTCTTGTTGTCTATTGTACTAAGTCACTATATAAATAGAATATTTTGAAAATAATTCATTCTGAGAATGGTATTATCAGTTTCTTTTTCCTGATTGCACCATTTTAAGAGAAGCCTATAAGACTTCCTTAAAACATCATATTTCGGTAAATTCTTTTTGGACAAAAAGCAGGGAAAGGAAGTTTGAACTAAAATGGGGCTGCAAATGATTGAACTGTTCATGAATAGCTTCCGCTTGGCATTGTTCAAGAAAAGCCCAGCTCAAACCGTATTTTAAGATCGTATAATAAACGAACCGAGTTCCCATAGCTGTTTTAACTTCTGATAGGCTATAACGGTATGACCTTAGCTTCAGGTGGTTAGTATCCAAGCTTGAACTCTGATTGACCCCAAGTTAAACTAAAAAATTCTTAGGGGGTGTTTGCTTCGCATCCAAAATCAAAATTGGAATGGATTACAATTAAATTGAAATAGCCAAATTCCTCGAAGCATTTGATTTGTGATCAGAATTAAAATTAAAATTGAAATAAAAATTCGAATTCTTAGAAGAAAATAGAGATTGAGTTTTAAATAAATTAAGCCATTTCTATTTTGCCCTGAAATTAGAATGCGACACCTACTAACCAAGTGGTTGATATGAAAGTCACTCATTTCTATTCTGATTCTAGACCTCAACTCCTTCTAACCGAACATCTCCTTAGTATAACTAAGCCAAACCCTAGTAGCACAATAATTGGCTTGGCTTGAGCTCATTTACAACTGTTAGGAATAAGGACAAGGAAGTGTTTGATGGAAAGGCAAAATAAATACTGAGTTAACATGGTAGTTGGTAGAACACATAAAAATTATGCTAAATTGTAAGAGGCCCAATGGGTGGAAAGAAAACAAGAGATCATTAAAAAAAAAAAAAAAAATTGAAAAATTGTGTGGACGGCCAATTATTTTTTGGGAAAATTATGCAAAATTATATATCCATATCAATTGCTAGCGCAAGAGATCCTCTATGACCCAAGCTGTGGAAAAATAATCATGGATGGAAGGTACCTTGCAAACTTTGAACCTGGAAACTTATCCAATTGGAGCTATAGCGCAACCCTTAGAATTTGGGGCGCTTATAATGGTGCACCATTTGCCATCTTGGGTATCAGGCTTACGAGCAAATCAGTCATTGAACAACAATGGTATTTCTGAGTTTGTGCATCAGTGGCCCTAAATTATTGGATCCAACCACGTTACAAGTAAGTTTCTTGCTCTCAAAAGATAAATAAATTTTGAATAGTATTGTACAATGTCAAGTCGCACTCCCCTCCATCTGAAAAGGAGGATAATATAATATTGGATGAGTCTCCGTAAAATTTTAACAAAAGCACTTAAGTGAAGCTGGTCTAGCATGATTAATGACTGACCTAGTGATGCATCTCCAAGTATCCAGACTTAGATAATAACAATAGGTTGTGCTTGTGTGTCTTCAAAACTAAAAAAAAGAAATGGGAAGCCGATCGAGCATGTTTAATGACCGGCTTAGTTGAGTCTTCATGCAGAGCTTAAGATTTAGTGCCATTTTCTTTTAAGAGTAAAAGATTTATCTAAGAATTTATATTTTTTTAGATAAGTATTTTTTAGATAATATTTAGATAGAAAAATAATTTATTCATATTCTTTTATATTATTAGTTTTCTGAGTAAGTTACTAAGATCTATCCATATTTTTCATAATATCCTTTACTATATAAATATTATTATATATTATACTATATTATATTATATTAATATCTTATATTAATAGAACATAATATATATTATTATATAATAATAATATTATTATAGTATTATATTATCATAATATATTATAATAATATAATATAGTATATTATAATAATTTATTATAATATTATAATATAATATTCTATATCATGTTACCAATATATTATATTATAATATCCAATAATATAATATAATAATATATATATATTATATTATATTATGTTAATATCTTATATTAATATATTATATTACTATAGTATTATATAAATATTATTATATATAATAATATAATATAATATATATTATTTTATATTATAATATATTATTATATTATTATAGTATTATATTATCATAATATATTATAATAACATAATATGGTATATTTAGTAATTTATTATAATATTATAATATTTATATATAATATTCTATTTCATGTTATAATATATTTATATATATATATATATAATATCTAATTAAATTATATTATATTATATTATGTCAAAATCTTATATTAATATAATATAATATATATTTTTATATATAATAATATATTATAATATTATTATTATAGTATTATATTATCATAATATATTATAATAATTTATTATAATATTATAATATCATATATTATAATATAATATTCTATATCATATTATAATATATTATATTATAATAATATATTATAATATCTATTATAAATTTTATTATATATTATATTATATTATATTATTATTATGATATATTATATTATATTATTATCATGATATATTATATTACATTACATTACACTACATTATATTATACTATATTATATTATATTATATTATATTATATTATATTATATTATATTATAAGGTTAAGGGTATGGTAGGAATGAATTAAAAGAGTTGCTTTTCTGGTTAATGAAAAAATGATTTAGCCACCTCCTAGGTGGATAAGATTTTTTTCTATTTCATGGATAAATGTTATCCAAGAAAAAGTAACTTTTCCATCTTGAAAAATATGAGAACATGGGTAAGTTGGTCAATAAAAAAATATACCAACTTTTTCATGATATTTACCTACAAAAAAAGGGCCCTTAAGAGAAAGAGCTTCATCTTTGGTTGAGGTTAGTTTGGTATTGTCGGACTACACAATACTTGGATTCATTTTTGGTCTTATGCAGCATCTTTGCCAATGTCCATTGAGCTTCAGGCTAGATGAAGCATAGTTGATTAACATTAATGTTAATCATATATTTTCTATCACTAAACTTGAATTGCTATAGATAAATGTGATACTAAATATAATAGGTGTTGGAAAATCTTTCTTATTTAATATTATAATTTTATGTTTGATATTCAATTAATAGCTTTCTACATAATGAAAATAAATCAAGATTTTATTTTATCCGGTTTGAGGTACACTTTGAAAGGCACTTCCTTTAGGGTAGAATTTGTCCTTCCTAAGTACAAATAGTTAATAATGGTCTACTGTTCACAAAATACAACAAACCACTTCGTATTCTCCTTGAGGTAGACTTTAACGAAGAAGAATCGGGATCGAACCCAACTTAGTCAAATCTATATGCATTGAAACTTAGCGAACTTGATGGAAACAATTTCTCTTAATCCTCTTTTATGTAGACACTATCCTTTTCTCAAGTTTTTATTAGATACACTTGAGTTCACTTAATTAGTGCTCTCGATTCTCTCCTCTAATCTAGTATTATTGGGATGGAAGGGGATATTATTCTTATGGATAGACAATCTCTTTCATATTTATAGATGTGAAATGGTGGGTATGATTAGATCGATGCTTGGCATCCTTTCAAAAGATCCATTCCTTCACATAATTCATTCTTTTATCAAGAGTTGTATCCCTTGAAATCACCATCAGATTGGATACATCTTTTCATTAGAATGTATCTCTTTATTTACGGAAGTCTCTCAAAGAGTCTATTTGAAATTCATCAATTTGGAATACATTGTGAGGAGAGAAAGCAATTTTTCTAAGATATTTCATGAGAAACAATTAAGAGATGTACCAATAAAATTCTATAGAAATTTAAGAAAGGAGAGAAAAATAAAGATAAAATATTAAATCTTATCTATTTAGAAAATCAAATTATGTGAGAATCTGAAAGAAGGTTGTTTATATTTATGGGATTTTTAAAATCTCAAATTTTGAGTTAAAAATTTTATTAATAAACCAACAATCCTCCACATAATTCAAAATTTTGAAAATCATATAACATACAAAATGCATATGAATTAATAATACAATATAATAAGTAAAGGTATATTGCAGGTTTGATCCTTTTTTAACACTAACATATATATATATTCCAGTTGTAGAGACCATAGTGAACAAAGTCTTGAGCTAGGTTCTTTAATACAAATTTCATATGCTACCCACATGGTACTAGCTATTGTCGGATTGATTCAGGTTAGTGTTTTTTGGCCTTGTGCTAGTATCTTAATTTCATGAGGCTTTAAAGATAGCTCAATCTCATAGATTGTGGCCTCATAACCACACTCACATAGGTGAGTTCTTCAAGGATGTGTGCCACAGATGAACATCTAACATAATTAGCTATGGATCCATTAAGGATAACTATCCTTTCTCTTGCTATTGCATTAAAAAGCACTTTTATTAGGACTATAGAATAATTATTTTTTTTAAAAAAAAATAGTACTTCTTCTATCATCCTAAAACAACTTGTTAGTACCCATTAAACCTTCTTCTTAGAATCTCCAATCAGTAAGGTTCAGTTGCGATGATTAATTAATGGGCTTCAGTCCCATTCCCTTGCAAGTTCTTTGGTTGGTAGATTTGCTACATTCTTAGCAGTCCTTATATACTTCAATGCTATTACTCCATATTTTTGAAGGTACCTTAATATCTTTAGTCTCAAGCATCTATGCCTCTTAAGTTTATAGGAGTATTTTTGCTTAGCTTTAGCTATAACTGCTTGATTGTCACAATATATGGACATCGCAGGAATTGGTTTATCAATAAGCAGAATATCTGTTAACAGACTTTTAAGCCATTATGCATATCAGTACTATCAAGTGCAATCATCTTAGCTTTCATAGAAGATCTTGATATGCAAGTTTGTTTGGCTGATTTCCAAGCTATAGCAGCTTCACCAAGTGTAAAAACATATCTAATAGTAGACTTTGAGTCCTTTGAATCGGCAATCCAATTTGCATCACTGCATGCTTCTAATATAGTTGGATAACCAGTATGATGAATGCCATAAAATATAGTATCTTTTAAATATCCAAGTACTCTATCAAGTGCTTTTCAATGCTATGCATTAGGACAACTATAATATCTACTAAATCTTACTATAGCATAAGCAATACCTGGTCTAATGCAATTCATAGCATAAATTAATGAACTACTAATCTGTGAGTATTTTAGTTGTGCAATTGTTTTATCCTTATATTTACTCATCATAAGGTATACTTAGGGGTTTACAATCAAACTTATCAAATTTCTTTAACATTTTCTCTATATAATATGATAGTATAACAGTAATCCCTTGTGATGATCTGATCAATTTAATTCCTAAGATTACATATGTTGGTCTTAAATCCTTCATATCAAAATTATTAGATAAGAAAGATTTAGTATCATTAATAATTTCTATATTGGTACCAAAAATTAAAATATCATAAACATAGAGACACATAATAATACATGAATCGCAACTAATCCTAATATATATACATTTATCAGCCTCATTTATAGAAAAGCTATAAGACAAAACTACTGAATCAGACTTTTCATGCCACTATTTTGATGCTTATTTTAGTCCAAACAAAGATTTAAGTAGTTTACAAACTTCATATTCTTGTCTAGATACTACAAAGCCTTCAGATTATTTCATATAAATTTTTTCTTCAAAATTATCATTAAGGGATGCTGTTTTCACATCCATTTAGTGAACTTCTAGTTTAAATATAGAAGTTAAAGTAATTAAAGTTCTAATAGATGATATTTTAGTAACAGGAGAATAGGAATCAAAATAGTCAAAACATTCCTTTTGAGTAAAATCTTTAACAACCAATTATGCTTTAAATTTATCTACAGATCCATATGTTCTTAAGTTCTTTCTAGAGATCCATTTACTATAGATTTGCATCCTTCAAGTAGATCAATAAGGATCCAAGTTCCATTATTCATTAAAGATTCCATTTCATTATTAATAATTTCTTTCCAAAATATAGAGTGTGCTAGAAAATCTTTTTTATTTAGTATTATAATTTTATGTTTGATATTTAATTAATCAGTTTCTATACACAATGAAAATAAATTAAGGTTTGATTTAATCAGATTTGAGCCATAGTTTAGAAGGCACTTCCTTTAAAATAAAATTTGTCCTGCCTAGGTGCACATAGTTGATAACGGTCTACTCCCAAGATATAATGAACTGCTTCGTGTTCTTCTTGAGGTGCACTTTAACAAAGAAGAATCAAGATACAAACCCAAATCAGTCAAAACCAGATGCGTTGAAAATTAACAAATTTGATGGAAACAATTTCTCTTAATCCTCTAATAAGTGCATTTGAGTTTACTCAATTAGTTTTTTCAATTCTCTCCTCTAATCTAGTATTATTTGGTTGAAAGGAGATATCATTCTAATAGATGGGAAGTATAATTCTTTTTTTATTTATAGAAATGAAAGGATGAGTATAGTTGGATGCTTAGGCATCCTTTTATTGGATATATTTCTTCATATAATCTATCCATTCATCAAGGATTGTACCCCTTGAAATCAGATTTGATCCATCTTTTTACTAGAATGCATCTTGTTGACCTTATGATTGATTTTGATGATCATAAAATTTTAAGTAAAAATATTACTAATCATGTATTTCAAGAATAAATATAGGATTTCTTAAATGCTCACATTAAAAAATTATCTTTGGAAGAAATCCTCTCAAGATGTCAAGCCAAAGCACTTAAAAGATGTTTTCATAAATTTGGATAGCTCATTATAAAAAAAATGAAAGATGAAGAAATAAATATTATTTGAAAGATTTAGGATCAAAAAATTTAAGTTTGAAAGATCAAGCAATGAAGAAAAATGAAGTTGAAAAGTTTAGAGCTGACCCGCCCAAGAATAGAGCAAGCTCTGGCACGAAACAGGATTGATATTTTGATTTGGCACACTATCGAGCCAGCTCTCTCAGAATGATAGAAAAGATATTTTTCTATTCTGCTATTCAAGTTAGCTCGATTTAGATCCGAGCCAGCTCTCTCAGGATGATAAAAAACTAATTTTTGGAGTTCTATAATTCGAGCTAGCTCGAAATAGAATCGAGCCAGTTCTAAGCCAGAATTGAGTTAGCTTGACGATGTCTAACAGCCTTTAACAGCTAATTTCTGAAACCTCTCCAATGGCTCTTTTTCATCTTTAATGACTATTTTAGAGCTTTCAACAGCTAAAACTCACTCTCCAACCATCTCCAAGAGTATTTAAAGATAGAGAATCAATTTGTAAGTAAGATTAAGTAGGATTAAAAGAAAAATCATCTTCAAATAAGAGGGATTTCTTTAGATATCATAAAGAGAGAAAAAGAAAAGAATTATATAGTGATTTTAGAGGACATTCAAGAGCTATCTTTTACAACTTCTCAAGCATCCTCTCAAGTCTCAAAGAAGAGAGTTGAAACTTTAAAAGAGCCGATCATTCAACCTCCTCTTTGTATCTAAAAGAGTTTAAATTTTGTTTTTTTTTTGAGCTGAACTTCTGCATCCTTGTATTTTGTTTCTTTATAAGTTTCTTTGGAGGAAAAAAATTTAAAATGTAGGCTGGTCCAAGTCCATAATTGGACATTGTAGGTTTCGGTTGGTGAGCCTGTAAAATTAACTAGATTAATAGTAAGTCCGAAAAATTATCGGTGTAAGATTTTGGTTGATGATCTCAGAAAATCAACTGAATTTATTTGTGAACCTAGAAAAATAAATACACTATAATCAATGAAATTATAATAAAATTTTTAAGGAGAGCTTGGAGAGTGGATGTAGGTGTGGATTGCACCGAACCATTATAAGTTCTTATGTGTTTGTATTGTGCTTTGTCTAGCTTATTTTTCTTACATTTAATTCTTGCTTGCTTAGTTTTAATTCTTGAATTGCAATCTTTATATGCTATTTTCGCTGCTCCATTATATGTGCTTTACCAACACTTGAGTTAGTCTAATTAAGTGTACATATTTGCTTAGATTTTAAATTTGGTTAAAATTTTATGAGAACCCAATTCACCCCTCTCTTGGGTTGCTACCTCTGGGCAATAATTAGTATCAGAGCAAGTACTCTAATATTTGATTGTTAACCTAACGGTTAAAGAGTAAAAGTTCATGGTAATCCTAATTGGTTCATCATTTACTGAAGGCCAATCCACATCAAGACCATCACTATTTAATGGCATAAATTACATGTTTTGAAAATCTAGAATAAAAATTTTCATACAAACTTTAGATTATGACATATGAGGAGTCATAACTAGAGAACAACACACACCTATAATTGAAATTAATGATATGTCTATTTCCAAACCGAAAAAGGATTTAGATGAATTTGATAAGAAGATGGCTCAATTAAATGCTAAAGCCATCAATATTTTTTATTGCTCTTTTGATGTACAAGAATTTAATTGAATATCTACATGTACATTAGCTAAAGAAATTTAAAAAAAATTAGAAGTAACTCATGAAGTAACAAGCCAAGTTAAAGAATCTAAAATTAATTTACTTATTCATAATTATGAAATATTAAAGATGGAACAACATAAGTCTAATTCTAATATGTTTACCAGATTTATTAAAATAATTAATGCTTTAAATGGTCTTGGCAAGAAATATACTAACCATAAGCTTATTTGTAAGGTTTTAAGAAGCTTGCTAAAGACATGGAAAGCAAAAGTAACAGCAATACAAGAAGCGAAAGATCTTATCAAACTATCTTTGGAGGAATTGATGGGTTCACTCATGACTCATGAGCTGAACATAGCTCAAAATGAAGAAATGAAGAGCCAAGAAAAATGAAGGCTATCATCTTCAAATCCAGTGCACACTATGAGGAAAGCGATGAGTCGGATGATGATAAAGAAGAAGAGGAGAGTGAAGATGTGAGGATATAGCATCTTTCTCAAGAAAATTCAAGAAGTTTCTCATCGAAAGAAAATTCAAGAGGAAAGATAAAGAAGAAGAAAAAGAAAGAAAGAATGTCACTTGCTATAATTGCAATAAAAGGGAACACTATAAGCCAGATTGTCTCCTACTCAAAAAGTATCCCAAAAGGACTAAGAAAAGAGCTATGCTAGGAATTTGGAAAGATAGTGACACTTCAAACTCGAATGAGGAAGAGGAAGAGGTAAATCTTTGCCTCATAGCCATTGACAATGAGATAAATTCTAAAAATTCCTCCAAAATTACTTTTGATGAGTTATTTGAAGCCTTTAATGAATTAATGGATGAATTCAAAAATTTAAAGCTGAAAAATAAATAGCTTAAAAGATCAAATCTTCTTCTAGCTAATAAAAAGAATAATCTTCTGAGTGAAAAAGAAGATCTTTTGAAAGAAATAAATTCTTTGACTAAAGAAAAGAATGTACTTTTTAAAACTAAAACTTTTTTAGTTGAAGAAAATACTAAGTTGAAATAAAAACTTAAAAAATCAAAATTTTAAATTGAAGAAAAAAATCTCTTATAGAAGAAAATAAAAAATTGAGAAAAGAGATTGAAAACTTGAAGCCCATGCTTGAAAAAATTACTATTGGATCTCAAAAGCTTTAAGCAATTTTAAATAATCAAAAGACTATTTTTGATAAAATAAGAATTATTTATAATTCATTAAAAAAATAAAAATTTATCAAAAATATGTTTAGCAAAGCTTCATTTGAAAATTACTCAATTACATGTTTCAAATGTAATAAAGTTGGCCATAAAATTTTAAAATATAATATTAAAAAAATTGGCCAAACTTTAATTAAATAAATTTAGATTTCAAAAAAAATTATGTACTCTAACATCCATAGACCCAAGATGACTTGGGTACCAAAGATTATCAAATAATTTTGCAGGTACACCAAGGATCTAATAAAATGAATAGAGAAAAATATCATGAATGGATGTCATGGGAATAAAATTGGATAGATGATGATATTTGATAAAATCAAAACTTTTCTCACATCATGCCATTATTATTTGCTAAATATATTTTGATTATTAATTAGCATAATTATTGAGCATGTTAGATTGATTTTGATGATCTTATCATTGCTTAAAATGATTATACTTCATGAATAAAAAATTTGATTTATTAAATGTATTGACTTTAATAATTTTGCTAATATGTATGCATATGATAACTCTTTTCATGCTTTGATAAGTAATGCTAGCAATAATTTGAATATTTTAATTTTTAAATCAACATGCTCTCTTCTGTATATCATGCTATGGATGAAATAGTTTTATCTTAAAATTTAGCATGATATCTTAAGCATCCCCATATCAATTTTATAATTGATGAATTTAATTTAAAAAATGCTTAATTGGATATGAATGTTTTAATTGCTAAATCCATAAGAGAAACTAATTTTTGGCATTCTCTATAAGATGCTAAATTATTAAAATTTTTCTAAAATTTTGTATGAAATAAGTACTTGAAGATAAGACATTCAATTATCAAAATCAAGTATATGTTGATTTGCATCGCATCATAGGTTGAACCCTAAATATTTGAAACTTTCTAGTTGAACTAAACTCATAGAGCCTTCATCTAGTTTTCTCTTGATTTTATTTTATTTAAATTGATTATTGGAACCCTCCTAATTGATTAATTTTTATGATCCTCTAAATTTACTTGAATATCTCTCTTGATCATCGATTTGATTGACTCTTTGATCTTAAAAAAAAGTTATTGATGAATATTCTAATTTTATTTTAATTGATTGATTTTTAAAATTAAATTTGAAAAATGTTCTTCTTAAATCTTTTAAAGTTGATATCAAGTAAAATATTTCAAGACTACTGTCATTTATATTTAAAGCTAAATATTTAAAATGAACTTTAGTTTTAAGTAATTGGTATCAAACAGCTTACTATTTGCCATTTATTTGATTGATTTATCTTTTATCAAAAAGAGAAGAATATCTTTATTTTAAATTTGGTTTTGCATAACTAATATGATATCGTTTAAGAAAAATTCAAAAAATTTCATGCATTTTCTGAACTTAATTGAGTGATATCTCTTAAGAAAAGAAAGATCTGAATTTAAACAAAAAATCTCTCTATGATTTATTTTACACGATCTATTAGTATCAATTAAAAATAATTTATCTAAATAATTTAATCTAAATTTAATTAATTTATCTTTTTCGATCAAAAACTTTAATAATTGGTATCAAATAGATCATTCTTATCTTGCACTTTATTGCATTATTTTTGGTAAAAGAATTAAATATTATATTTTAAATTTATTTTATATTGATATACTCTTGATGTGATATCATTTAAGATAAATTTAAAAAATATATGCATCTTTTGAACTTGATGGATCGATACCTCTTAAAAAAAAGAAAAGATATTTTCTAAAAAATTTAACATATCTTATGCTTGGTTTTGATACTCAAAATTCTTAATAGTGAAAAGCTTTATCCCTTTTGAATATTTAAAGCTCAAAGCATTTTTCTAACTAAGTTTAAGAAAATATTTTTGCATCTATTTTTTTTAAAATGAGGAGAATTGCATTAAATTTATATTGTTCAAAAATCTAACTGAAACATATTTTCTGAAACTAGCTAAGTTTGATTTGAATTTAAAATAAAAAAAATTATGAAATCTAAATTTAAATTAATTTTTTTTAAAAAAAAAGAGAAGAAAATATTAAAGGAGAAAATGTACTTAATTTTTAAAATAGCTTTATTTAAAAAAGTAACGATGAGAAAATATTAAAGAAGAAATGATCATTTAATTAAAAAAACTTTTGAAATTAAAAATGCCTTTCAAATTTAGAAAATCTAAATTTAGCAGTTAAATTCATATTAAATATGTTTGATTTGAAAGAAAAAGGAAGAGAAAAATTGAAAGATAA
Source organism: Cocos nucifera (assembly GCA_006176705.1). Lineage (NCBI taxonomy): Eukaryota > Viridiplantae > Streptophyta > Magnoliopsida > Arecales > Arecaceae > Cocos > Cocos nucifera. Next base: position 591,132 of record QRFJ01000619.1, read on the forward strand.
AATAGTCCGACTATAATTATGAAAAATAGGAGGAAAAATACTTTTTATCTTGATTTGATTGAAAATTTTGATTAATTTATATTAAAAAAAATAAATTTTGATCTTAAATTCTTAATCAATTATTTTATAAGCTTCTTAAATTCTTATATTTATTCAATTTGATATGTATGATTTCACAGTCTAATCATTCTTGATAATTAATTAAAGTTAAATTAAATTAAAATATAATCTTACTCCAAGAATTAAATTTGATAAATACTTCTAATTTTGAAATTTATTTGAAAATCTAAATATAATAAAAAAATTTTTATGTACTTTAAAAATTCTTATAAAATCAATTATATCAAAGTAATTTTTACTCAAGAAATAAATTTGAAAAAGTAAATCTTATTTACTTTGATACTATCATTGATTTGCTCGATACATTCTCGATATATCTATCTTTTATGAATTTAAATGATGGATTTTCATTAAGAAAAGAAAAGATTGAATATTGACATGTATATTATACTTGATTTCATATTCAAATATTTTAAAAAGCTCTATTCCTCTTAAAGCTTACAAATATATTTGAAAATCTGATTAAAAAATCATATTCATTCAAAAAGATGGAGAGCCTTTGATATTTAAATTCAAGCTAATTTTTTAAAAAAAATATTTTAAGCATATTTTGAATCAAAAGACAAGTTTTCAAAGTGGAGAGAATTTATTTAAATTAATTTTTTGAATTTGATATATCTTATATTTTGATATATTCTTACATATTATTGATTTTGATAATTTTTATTCAACCTTTTCTTGAGCTTTTTGATGTTGTCAAAAAGGGGGAGAGGAATGTTAAGTATATGATTAATGAATTAATTCTTAAGATGCTTATTAATTTGATGCTTGAAATCTTAATACTCATTAATTTGAATTGAGATATTAATTTAAAATGAGTATATGAAATATGTGTCATGAACAAAATATGTGCAATGAACTAAAGACTAATTGAGAATATTCATGAAGTATGCATTCATATGTTTGATCTAATACTTCATGATACATATTGACAAAATGTATTGAAACACATTATTTATTTTTATTGCGCATATACTGAAAGTTTTGTTATCATTAAAAAGAGAAAGATTGTTGATCCTCTGATTGATTTTGATGATCACAAAATTTTGAGTAAAAAATATTACTAATCATGTGTTTCAAGAATGAATATAGAATTTCTCAAATGCTCATATCGAAGAAATTATCTTTGAAAGAAATTTTCTCAAGATGTCGAACCAAAGTACTTAATAGAAGAAGTTTTTATAAATTTGGATGGCTCATTATAAAAAAAATGAAAGAGAAAGAAATAAATATCATTTGAAAGATTTAGGGCCAAGAAATTCAAGTTTGGAAGGTCAAGCAATGAAGAAAAATAAAGTTGAAAAGTTTAGAGCTGATCTACCTAAGAATAGAGCAAGCTTTGGCACGAAATAGGATTGATGCTTTTATTTGGCACGCAGTCGAGCCAGCTCTTTCAGGATGATAGAAAAGATGTTCTTCTATTCTGCTATTCGAACCAGCTCGATTTGAATCCGAGCCAACTCTCTCAGGATAATAAAAAGCTAATTTTTTGAGTTCTACAATTTGAGCCAGCTCGAGATAGAATCGAGCTAGCTCTAAGCCACAATCGAGCCAACTCGACGATGTCTGACAACCTTTAACGGCTAGTTTCTGCAACCTCTCCAATGGCTCTTTTTCATCTCCAACAGCTATTTTAGAGCTTTCAATGACTAAAACTTACTCTCCAACCATCTCCAAGAGTATTTAAAGATGAAAAATTGATTTCGAAGCAAGATTAAGTAGGATTAAAAGAGAAATCATCTTCAAATAAGAGGGATTTCTTTGGATATCAAAAAGAGAAAAAAAAGAGAGGGATTATGCAGTGATTTCAGAGGGTATTCAAGAGCTATTTTCTATAACTTCTTAAGCATCCTCTTAAATCTTAAAGAAGAGAGTTCAAGCTTCAAAAAAGTCGATCATTCAACCTCCTCTTTGCATCTAAAAGAGTTTAAATTCTATTTTTTTTTTAAGCTGAACTTTTGCATTCTTGTATTTTGTTTCTTTACAAATTTTTTTAGAAGAAAGAAACTTAGGGTGTAGGCCGGTCCAAGCTCATAATTGAATATTGTAGGTTTTAATTGATGAGTCCGTAAAATTAATTGGGTTGATAGTGAGCTCGAAAAATTATCGGTGTAAGATTTTAGTTGGTGATCCTGAAAAACCAATTGAATTTATTTGTGAGTGCGAAAAAATAAATACACTATAATCAATGGAATTATAGTAAAATTTTCAAAGAGAGCTTAGGGAATGGACGTAGGTATGGGTTGCACCGAACCACTATAAGTTTTTGTGTGTTTGTGTTGTGTCTTGTCTAGCTTATCTTTCTTACATCTAATTCTTGCTTGCTTAGCTTTAATTCTTGAATTGCAATCTTTATATGTTATTTCCGCTGCTCTATCATATGTGCTTTACCAATACTTGAGTTAGCCTAATTAAGTGCACATACTTGCTTAGATTTTAAATTTGATTAAAATTTTATAAGAATCTAATTCATCTCTCCCTTTTTTCTCTCTTGGGTTGCTACCTCTGGGCAATACACCTCTTTATTTACAAAGGTCTCCCAAGAGTTTGTTTTGCGATGTATCCATTTGGAATATTTTGTGAGGAGAGACAGCGACTTTTCTAATTTATTTTGTAAGAAACAATTAAAAGATGTATTTGTAGAATTCCAAAGAATTTTAAGAGAGGAGAGAGAAATAAAGATAAAATATTAAATCTTATTTATTTAGAAAATCAAGTTATATGGGAGTCTGAAAGAATGTTGTTTATATTTATGGAATTCTTAAAATCTTAAATTTTAAATTAAAAACTTTATTAATAAACTAATAAAAAGTACAATATTAATTAATCAAAAAGCATATTCTGATTGTTGATCTTTTAATTTTCTCATTTTAAAAGATATATAGTTGCAATACATGTCCGCTAAACTATCTAAGAAAAGTTGGAGGTTGAGAACAATTGTACATATTCAACTTAAAAAAGCAACTTTTGATGGATGATATGCTATCCTTTTTGATGAAAATGTAGTTTGTTTGTCTTTTGACTTTTCTATTTACCAAAAATGGATAAAAAATTAGAGCATATCACACTAATTTCCCTTGAGGTTTAGCATAATCATAGATTTTCATCCAATATTTCAGAAATATATGTTTTGCCACTTTACTTTTATTATATGCATAACACATAACCTCATTTATTTTTCTATTAAATAAGGTAATAGATCTTGTTGATGTCATCACTTTCTCACCAATTTGAGTTTTAAAATACCTTAGCTAATTTCACTATAAGAAAACAGGGCGACAAAAATTTTGTAACAGAAAATTTTTGTCATATATTATGATGGATCTATGATGAAAAAATAAAATAATTTTTTTGGATATTCAGTGACAGATTTGTGATAGAAATATCCATCACTAAATGATCTATTATAAATCTTTTATTGATGGATTTATGATGGATATATCCGACATAGAAAAATCCATCACAAATCCATTACAAAATTGTGATGGATTTGTGATGAAAAATAAATATAAATTTTTTATTATTTTTGGTGATGGATATATTTGATGCAAAGAATCCATCACAAATCCATCATAAATTTATGACGGATTTGTGATAGAAAAAAGATGTGGAATTTTGATTGCTTTGGATGATAGACTTGTGATGGATATATTCGACACAAAAAATCTATCACAAATCCATCACAACTTTATGATAGATTTATGATGGAAAAAAGATACAGATTATTGGTTACTTTTAGTGATGGATTTGTAACTGATATATCTAACATAAACAATCCATCACAAATCTATTACAAATTTGTGATAGATTTATGATAGAAGAAAATATAGATTTTTAAAATTTGAAATGAATTTGAAAATTGTCCCTATGAATTTGGAATTTGCTCCTATAAAATTGGGATAGATTTGGAATGGATCTAGAATATATTATTAATTTTTATTAAAATTTTAACCATAGATCTGACTCGATTCAATCTGATCAAAGCCCGACCCTTTTTATCGAGTTGATCTAATACAATCCGATCTGAGATTAGTACTGGATGGATATGAATATGAAATTTTTGATTAATTATAGGATAGTTATGGATATTGATTGACTTGACCCATACTCAATATGAAGTAGTAACTGTCCACAAGATTGAACAAGAAGAGGGAGAGATTGAAGTTTGTGACGGAGACAAACATGAGAAAGAAATCTTTGGTCGGGAAAAATGAGATCTTAAAGTTGAAGAAATATTTTTTTGATAGAAATCTAACAAGAAAGAAAGGATTAATGATAACTTAAGAAGGGCGGTACCTTGCGAGACCGTAAATGTGGAAAATTACTTAGGTTTTTGGAACTTCAGTACCATGCAAAGCATGTGTTTACATTTAATCTGAGTGAGCTTGTTGTTGTTTCATAAATTTATTATGTTACAAAATACAGAGAAAAAGGTGAAAATAGGACATAGAGGCATTAGGCATCAAGAGTTATACTTTAATTCACTTTGAGATTAATGACTATGAAATATTTGTAATGAAATCTCTAAATGGCATGGAATATTCGCCCTTCAGCTAAAAAGGGAGCCCACAGTTGAAGGAGAAGAAATAAATTCAGTCCTTCATAACTGTTCAGATTAATTTTGTGACCACCAGGTATACGATATTAAGTAGTTTTATATAGCCTTTCCTTGTATTCTGATCCCATTAAGTGTAATCATATAGCTATTGATTGATAATATTTATAGAATACTTTAGTAGTTTTAAATAGCCTTTCCTTGTGCTTTGATCCTGTTACGTGTATCTGTATAGCTATTTTTGATAATATTTTCACTGTCATTTTAAGGATCTTGATGAAATGTTGGAAAATTTTCATCTCTATGCCATTTACATTTTTACTGTTTACTGAATCTTGCAGACAATTCACGTTTTGCATCCTGAAAGACTAAAAGAAAAGGAAGAGATTTCTAAATTTCCTTTATTCTGATATCTTTTCTTCCATGATCTTAATATTCTGTTATCAAGTAAATCATTGTCAGGCACAATGTAAGTGATTAGCTGAAAAATCCGAAAATAGATATTGTACTATTCAAATTCCATATTTTTTTGGTACACTCAAGGTTAAATAATTATATTGGTAATTGAAATGAAGCAGTCTCTTCAAAATCTTAGTGGAGTTGTATTGTGCCTGAAAAATTAATTTAGAAGTATTATATTAATTGTAACTTCTCCAATACTTTAGAATATTTATTATTTATTTATTTATTTATTTGTATGCATTTTTTTATAATTTTATAATTTTTTTTTTTAGGCTATGGAATTGGATATGTCACCAACGTAACTTAAGGTATTTGAGCGAACTCACAAACAGAAGGAAAGTTAGGATGATTTTATGGACAACAAGTCCAAAAAAAGTTTCGATAAATTTACTTATTCTACTTAATGTTAAATTTATTATTTATTAATATATTATAAATAATATTAACTTAATGTATTACTAATGATTTCAGGAAGAATAGTCTACTACTCTGACTGTTAAGCATGGCTTAGATATATCATCCCAACCTGAGTTTGATCCAGATGTATGGGTCCAAACAATTGGAGGCCCAAATAAGGAAAGATTATATGAGTTTGGGCCCAGAAAAGATCCTAAGCTATTATTGGAATTTGGTAGTAATTCCTATTCAGCAACATCGAGATATTCTGGTTCTTCAATGTAGCATCTCACGGGAGAGCAAGTTCAATACTTGATTACACAATAATGTGACCGATGGCAAGAGGACATATGCCATGAGGTATGCCAAGAGCTACAATAGGAGATGATTCAGATGAGGAAAACAATGCAAAAAAAGATGAGAAAAATAATTGGCACTATGATATCGAAACTCAAACAATCACGTGCCTCTTAACCTGATCACGATTGTTCAGATGTGTAATCACTTATTTTGGATGCTAAATTATTTTATTATGAGATATTTTAAGAAAACTTAATGTAATATTTTGCTACTATGAGATAATTTTTATCTTGATGTTTATAGTTTTTTGAAAATTTTGATATTATAGATGAATGATTTATTATGAATTAATATTAATATTATATTTATTATAAATTATTTTAATATTTATTATGAATGAATTAATAATTAGGGAATGAATTAATTGTATATGAATATTTGAGTGTTTTGTTGGATATTTTAGGGTTATTTTCAAAAGAAAATAAATTTAATGGTGAATCAGTAATGGATTTATGATGGAATTTGATTTGAAATTTTGTGATAGATGTATTTTGAATATTATGATAGATTTATGATAGATTTGTGATGGATTTATGATGGATTGGTGATAGAATATTATGATGGATAATCTGTGATAAATCCATCATCAATTTTCATCATTGATCAGTCACAAATTTTCATCGTAAATCAGTCACAACTCCATCATAAATTTTCATCACAAATTCATTATAAATCCATCACTATTTGTAATGGATTTATTTTTGAATATCATTTATTATTTATGATGGAATGTATAATAAAAATTTCTGTCACAAAAATTTATGATGAAAATTTTCCTCATAAATTTTTTTTATGACTAGGATTTCAGTGGTGAATTTTTCTATCATAAAATCTGTCACAACAAGTATTGATGATGGATTTTTAGGCTTTAGTGATGAATAAATCTGTCACTAAAGTCTTGTTTTGTTGTAGTGTTTGAGGCAAAGTTAAGAAGACCAAGATTATCTTAAAAAAACTAAAGTTAAGATCCAAAGAAGTTAGATGGTTTAGAGTACTTTAGTCCTTTTAACCTTGCTCCAAATCAACTAAAATATTTTAAGACTCAAATATGTTAGAGAGTGATGACATTAATAACGTTCGTTAGCTTATTTAATAGAAAGACAACGATAGAGGATAATGTGTGATGCATGTAGTAAAAATTAAGTAGTGAAGTATATATTTTTTAAATATTGGATGGAAATCTATAGTTATCCCAGACCTCTAAAAGACTTGCTCATATTTTGTTTTACCTATCAGGGGTCCCGAGAAAACCATCATATGCCGTATTTATCCCTGGAGGTGCTTGAAGCTGACCCCAGCAAACTAGAAACCAACAGAGCTTCAACCAGGATATCGGCCATTTACCAAAATAAATAAACAAGATATTTGCATACAAGGTCAATTATTTTTCATGGCAAAAGGCAAATGGTGTAGTGGAGGCACTTCTCAGGACATTCCATTATTCAAATAATGAGAGATATTTCTTCAAATGTTGAACATGAATATTTATTTAAATCATTTATATGAAATAATTAAAATTTATATCATCATCTTTAATTTTTTTAAAAAAATTGATTATACGCAAGGTGATTTTTGTGGATGATTGCAACAAGAAAAGTGAGATAGTTTCACAAGTAAGTGAACTTAACTTGCCCCAGAGTTTGCATTGGAGCCTTCGGATGTGCATTATTCTTAACCTTAAATATAACAAACTTGTACCTTATATCTTTAATCAATAGAGAATAATTTTTAAAAAATTAGATATTGCACTAGGACAAAAAACAGATCAGATGTTAACATATCTATATTTAAACTTTTTTACTTGATGAATATAAATATAGATATAGATATTGATCGGGTGCAAAAATGTATATCCATATATATTTGAAACAAATATGGATATAAATTAGATATTGAAAGTATGGATAAAAATATGAATATAAGTCAAATAATAAAATTTTATGATCATAAAATCAAAAATATTACTAAGTGAATGATAAATCAAGTTAATAGCATGTAAATTAATTATATATTTTTTTAAAAAAAATATTAATATTTTATAAAATTAAATAAGATTATAAATAGAATCAAATATTCATGAATATAAATATTAGTTAGATGCTCAAATTTTTATTCATATTTAAATAAATTTAAATATAAAAATAAATATGGATGGATATTATTCGGTTTACTTTCATTCCTATATTGCACCAACAACTTATAATATTTTTTTATAATTAATTATTAGAAAAGGATTGCATTTAAAATAATTTAAACATTAAAAATTAAGTTTTATATTTTAAATTAAAATTACCCCTAAAGATGTTTGCTATTTAAAAATCATGTAATTTGAAGTCTGAAGCATCAAATAGGAAAAAATTAATTTTGTTAGGAATTTAGGATGTTATCTATTATATATATAATAATAATAATACTCTATAAAGAAGTATTATGATATTGCCACCTCAACATCTTAGATGATTTTAGTTGTACTCTATGAATTATTATTTTATTATTAATAATAATTTAAAATATTATTTTTAAATAATAATAAAATAGTACTTTAAAAATTAAAAAAAATAATATTTTAAAATAAAAGTAGAAAAGGGATAAGAGATGAAAAATATTTTTTAAAAATAATATTTTTTTAAAAATAAAATATTATAAAATAATAATAATATATTTTAAAAAATATTAATTTATTATTATTTTAAAAAGATAACATATTATTTTTTAATCCTAAAAATAATAACATACTAATTTATTTTTTAAAAAATAATATTTTTATCAGCATCTCAGATGATTATAGTTGTGATATGCAAATTACTATTTTATTATCAATAATAATTTAAAATATTAATTTAAAATAATATTAAAATAGTATTTTAAAAAATTACAAAAAATAATATTTTAAAAATAAAAAGAGAAAAGAGAAAAATGATAAAAAAATATTTTAAAAAATTATTATTTTTAAAAAATAAAATATTATAAAAATAATAATAATATTTTTTAAAAAATAATATTTATTATTATTTTAAAAATATGATATATTATTTTTTAATTTTAAAAATAATAATATACTAATTTATTTTTTTAAAAAAAATAATATTTTTATTTTTTAAAATAATATATTTCAAGATCTGAATCGATGCATCGGATCAGATCAAATCAAATCTAATAAATTATCTATAAATAGAGTACAACACTCCATCAATTTGAAAGTGATATTTTAAAAAATTAAAAAAAATAATATTTTAAAAATAAAAGTAGAAAAAAGATAAGAGATATTTTTTAAAAAAATATTATTTTTAAAAAATAAAATATTATAAAAATAATAATAATATTTTAAAAATACTAATTTATTATTATTTTAAAAAGATAATATATCATTTTCTAATCTTAAAAATAATAACATACTAATTTATTTTTTAAAAATAATATTTTTATCAGCATCTCAGATGATTTTAGTTGTGCCATATAGATTATTATTTTTTTATTAATAATAATTTAAAATATTATTTTAAAATAATAATAAAGTAGTATTTTAAAATTTTAAAAATAATATTTTAAAAATAAAAGTAGGAAAGGGATAAGAGATGAAAAATATTTTTTTAAAAATATTATTTTTAAAAATTAAAATATAATAATAATAATAATTTTTAAAAATATTATTTATTATTATTTTAAAAAAACATATCATTTTCTAATTTTAAAAATAATAACATACTAATTTATTTTTTAAAAAATAATATTTTTATTATTTTTAAAAAATAATATATTTCGAGATTGGGGTGGTGCTAGGGGTGGCGGTACCGTCAGGAATGTCGGAAGGTGCAATCGACAGTTATCGAGAAAGAAGAGTGGTGGTAGAGCAGTAGTGGGTGGGGTGGCATCGGTGGGTGCAGAAAAGATATGAGAAGAAAAGAGAAGACAAAGATACAATCGGAATCGATATTTATCGAGAGAAAAAAAAAAAGTCAAGATAGGTAATAAGAGGGTACGATGGTATAGATAGACACATAGAAAATATGAGAACAAAAAAGAAAAAAATAAAATATTATTTTATAAATTAATAAAAAAAATATTTTATATATATAATAAATAAAATAAAATAAAATATTAAAAAACTAAAAATATTTATTATAAATATTTATTATTAAAAAATTAATAATTACGTACCGTAATTATCCATCTAGTTAAGCTTAATAATGTATGATGTACAATTGCGTCAGCTTCTAATCTATGACACGTGTACATCCGATATGCACGAATCCAGGACCGGTACCACCAAAACCGGGCGCGAGCTCAGGATAGACGTCGAGGGAGGAGGGGGTGCTCGCGTTCGGCAAAAGGATGACGGATGTCTCCGAACTCCGCGCGTCCCCGGTCAAGCGCCTCAAAACCCTAGCTCCGTCTCCGGCTCTGGCTCCCGGCTCCAAGGGCAAGGAGAAGATGGCGGAGGAGCCCGCGGCCGTCGAGGGATCTGCCGTTCTGGCGGCGGAGGAAGAGAAGATTTGCGGCATCTGCCTCTCCGACGGCGGCCGGTCGATCCGCGGACGGATCGACAGCTGCGACCACTACTTCTGCTTCATCTGCATCATGGAGTGGGCCAAGGTCGAGTCCCGCTGCCCCATGTGCAAACAGCGCTTCCGATTCATCCGCCGCCCGCCAGTGCCGGGGATCTTCCCTTCCGAGCGGGTCGTCGAGGCTCCAGTTCGCGATCAGGTGAGTTAGGGTTTCTTAATCCTTGTGTGTGTGTGTGTTGTGGTTTAGGCTTTAATTTTTTTACTTTGTAGTTCTTTTGGATGGATTTGATTGGAATTGTATTCGTTTATATCGGCAAAATTGTCCCTGAAACCTGCTAAGATTCGAAGTAGCGAAGTCAAGTCTTTTGAAGCTTTTTTAAAGTCCAAAGGATCTCTTTGTAGCTCACTTCGTAAATATTGCACCCTGGATTTTGTGCTTACGAAAATATTTTAGAACTTCAAGAGATTAGGACCCGAAAATGATACAGTGGATCAAAAGAAGGTTATTTTTGAAGTATAATGAGTAATTGAGCTCACTTGGTTAGTGCATGTCAAAGTGGGCGATCTTAAAAGTTTACAGTCGCAAAGATTTTAGTGAACATCCTGGATAATAACATTGAATTAAAAATGGAAAGTGAATATAAATTTATAGAGTCAAGTTAGTAGTAAAAGCGATATCATCGTTAAATGGGACATGTAATATAATATTGAATATAAAAGACGGTAAAAAAAAAAATCTGTTTAAATCTTTGCGAATTAAAAAAGGAGGAAATCAATTTGCTTCCCAAATGGGAACATAACTAGGCATGGCAGCAGTTGTAGAGCAAATTCAGTTGCTTGATTACTTATCATGTTTTTATATATTATCTGTTTAAATCTGGAATAACTATTATGTTGTTTTCTTAACTGTAATTTTTTATTTAGTTTCAAAGTTTTATAGCCATCAAATTTTTTATTTATTTTTTCCTCCTGTTCATCACACAGATCATTTGCTTGTTCCACAGTTTCTTCAGTGTTGCTGTTAGCTAGTGATGCATATGCTTCATTATTATCATAGCTTTCAGGTGCAAAATATATGAACATGATGAAGAAGCAGGTGCGAAATATATAAACATGATGAAGAAGCACTTGTAATGTTGAAATCTGTTTATTCGAGTAATAAATGTGCTCCAAGGATCAATGAACCTTTCAAAGTCTTGGGACCTGTTTCCTTTGTCATAATCATTTAGTTTAATGGTTTGGTTCGTTCATTATCAGTAAGATTTTTGGGATTAATGGAGCTTATTTCCATGTGAGAATAGTGCTGGGTTAAGCTTCGAAATGAATCCCAAGAAGCAACATAGCCTTCATGTGCAATATAAATGATGCATTTATGTATAAAATTGGCACATCTGGAGGGGACATTTGAACTGCATCCGGTGCCTTACTACTTTTCCATGGGCCTACATTTTTCCTCATACATTACATGTGCCTGGATTCATGCTCAATCATCACCATAAACCATAGGTTATACATGGATCTACCTTAGAAGGTTATTTTACTTTGGGTTTCCCATTAACATTCGGACAGACATGACCTGGTCATTAATCTCACACTATTTTATGCCTGTTTAATACAATGGGGTGGATTCAATTTGCAGGTTTACCATCCACTGGGCAATGAAGGAACTGGGATTTCTGATCCATATGCAAATGTCAGCTGCAGTGCATGCCACAGTTCTGCAGATGAAGAACTTCTCCTACTTTGTGATTTATGTGACTCAGCTGCTCACTCTTATTGTATTGGTCTGGGGGCTACTGTACCTGAAGGTGGTTGGTACTGTCCTGATTGTTCTACTTCCAGGGATGAACACTTGAAATCTCAGTCTGATACTGATTCTTACAATCAAGATTCCTACAAAATTACCCGTGCAGTTCAAGTTTTTGAGCCACCGGTTTCAATTTTTGAGATTGTGGCTGACGAAAGAACTTCTTATTCATCACTAATATTTTCCACTATTCAAGTTCCTGAACAACAAAGAAATAACGGTAGTTCATCATCCAGACATACTTCTTGTAGGATATCTCATGGCTTTGTGTCAAATACGGAGCGGTCATCATCCCCTATTGCACCTGCTGGGGAAACTGTTTCACCTACTCAAGCAAAAAGAGTCGAGCAAGCTGCAAGGACATTGCGCGGTTACCGCAATTTGCATAGCCGAATACGTGTGCTACGTGAAAATTGGAATGCCCTCCGTGCTGGTTCATTAGCCTTCTCATCTAATTTACTTGGTTATGGTGCCAAGATCAATGAAAGAGAACAGAATAATGGCAGATCTGAATCTGATCTATCAGGTCGGCCAGAGCCTTCAGATCCTGTCAATAGTGGGCAAATTGCAAATGCTAATGCTTCTAGCAAGACACGCAACAGTGGATGCTCAAGCGATATCAAGAAAGCATGGAAAATGTTGGAAGTTGCAAAATCAGAACATGGAACTCAGATAAGCGACAAATATCATTCCTTAAACTCCTTCAGCAATAGGTATGCCTCAAAAGTGGCTGAAGATCTTCATTGTGGTTTCCTTGTCTCCAAAGGTAGAAATACTGCTCATATGGTGGCTGGAAGAGCTGTATCAGAAGACAACAAAAATTTCTCTCCCAAGGTACTGTACCATTTTTTTATACCCCAACACCAGGATAAGCAAATACCGGAAATGCAGAACACCGAGGTGCAGCATGTTCGCAGAGGAGATATGAACACACACCTATTAGGTTATGTGGGTCTATCATCTGGGAAGCAAGATCGGCTGGTGCATCAAGATGGTATGTGTGATGGTAAGAGCAGGCCAGCATCTCAGCAGGCCATGCATGAAGTATCAGTGCCATTTGATACACGGGAAACTCCAGTTTGCTCAGGTTCATTTGCTTGTTCACCTTCTGGAGCTTCCATTCTTTCATTCAACAAGCCTGGTGAATTCTCATCCTGCATGGAGCCCCATGTTAGAAAACAAGGTTTGGTTATGGATTCTGGTGAAAGTTTGTCTAGAAAATTCGACATGGTAAACAGCAATGTCAAGGGTAAGGTTGAATCAGTTGTCAAGCTCAACAAGAAGTTGTTGATCAAAGACCAACATGTGGGGAATGGGAAGCTTGGTGCAGGCACATTTGCTGATAAAAGATCATCAAGAAGAAATGACAATGCAAATAACAATGCCAAGAGTGACATTCAGTCATTGGTTAAGCTCAACCTGAAGTTGCTAAGCAAAGATCAACATTTAGGTAAGAATTTTATTATTTCAGCTCTGTCATCTTGCAATTTAAGCCTGCACATTCCATGCCTGGCTGCAATTTTTCTTGGTCCCATCATTTTATATTTATAGCATCATTTTCTTGGACAGCAGGCTTTGTTTGGGTGTTGTTTTTACTGTGGACCATTTCTGGTGATGTATGAACATTGTTTTTCAATTAATGGCTTATAAATTGTAATTTGGTTAATTGCTTTGTGGTCCTCTAAAGGGCTACAATAAGTTTGGTCATCCTTGTTGCATTGGTTTTCAACCAACCAAAATAGGAAAGAAAAATTCCAAAAGAAAGAAGGAAAAATTCGGGCAGTTATATTTTAACTTTATATTTTTCTTATACAGTGATCTGGTATGATCCAATCCCTGAAGATGACATAGGGTGTATCTGAAACAAGACATCTGATTTTTGGCAAAAGGCAGGGGATAGCCCCTGAGCAATTACAAATGCTTGCAGATATATCCCCTTGCATTTGCCTGTGCGCTAGCACACATGTCATAGGGATAGAAAGATGTCCATTCCATTCTCTCATCCAAGTTGCGGGCCAGATTCAACAGAAAATAGGTTCTTCTTTGGTAAATTTTTTTTTTACCATGAATATATGGTAATAATTTTGATTGGCAAGTTCCCATGCTACCTGCTACGCATGCTAGTCCTAATCTGACCTTGTCATGTAGTCTCAAAAGTTGGTTTTCCAAGTAATGCCCATATATCCTAAATCGCGAATAAATATTTGATAGGACTTAAGAAAGCTGACAAGTAATGGGACAAAGGTCCCCTAATTGCTAGACCAAGGAGTTATGGTGAAAATTGTATTGCATTACTAATTATTCCATCTGATTAATATGCATGATTTATGACTATCCTTTCTCAGATGGTTAGCAGTTGCATGAAGTGTAGCGACACTTAGGTTTTCCTATGTTTCTGGAAAAGGGAATATGATAAAGGTGGTCATAGAGTGAGCGACACTTAGGTTTTCCTATGTTTCTCGAAAGGAAATATGATAATTAAAGGTGGCCATGGTGGCTGGAATCTTTTCTTTTAGATATGGAACGATGAATTGGACTTGTAGCTTGTGAACATACAAGGACTTCCGTTTCAGTAATGCTGGCATATAAGCTCTTTATATCTGTTTCAGCACAGCTTTTCTAATTAAAATTGAAAAAAATGAATATATTTAATTCGGACAAAAAGCTGTGATTGTACTGTCATATCTTTTCTTATCTCAATATCAATGGTTTATTAAATTTTACATTTTTCAAATAGGGTTGTTAAGGCCTAATGTGGATGAATCAATTTGCTATCCTGATCTGGCAGCCTGGATGAATTGGTGCGCCTTTGATACAACAAATTCAGTGTCTTGATTATTCATAATTTGTCCGCACATATTCTCCTTCCAAATGTTGTTTTCCTTGAAACAGATGATCTTCCCCCCTCTTACAGCTTCAATATACGATTGAAAAGCAATATTCTTACTGATCTGGAGTTTATTGAACGGATGTTGTCTGCTGCAGGTGCTGATAAATTTAAGGAAGTTGCAAGGGCTGCTACTCACACCATCTTGGCGGCATGTGGGTTGGAACATTCAAAATCGAATGCTCGAATTGTCTCAAGCTCAATATGCCAACACAACGGACAAATTAAGCAGATGCGTCAATCCAATCATATGCCTAATTCTTGCAGAGAATGCTTCTACACATTTGTACAGCATGTTGTCAAATCTATATTGTCAGAAGAACATATCCTTCCGACTGCTGCTAAATTCAGTTGATTAACTATTTTTTGTCAGGGTTGTTTTGTCATGGTGCCCCCTAGGATGAATAAGGGAAGAAAAAGGCCAGCAGTGCTGGTCCTCTTCTGTCTAAACTTTTTTTCTTCTCCTTGTATGCTTGTGTTTATTTCTTTTTTCAAAATTGTATTAGAGAGGCTACTACTGAACTAGAAAACGATATGCAGTACACACCCTTCAGTAGAATTCAATTTAAGGCCGTCCATGTTTGACGCTCTAACCTTTCTTGGACCATGCATGTGGTTCTTTGTAATCTGCTAGCAAGACTGTTGGTCAATTTGTTTTCTTTTATGTATTTCTATTCTCGTGTTATTGTCTTTTTCACAGTTACGATCTCCCATGCATTGATGTTTTCTTTATAATTTCGTGTCAGCTGACAGGCTATTGTATCTTCGGTCTTTTGTTTCTCATCTTCAGGATCATTCTGGGGTAATGCACGTTCCGGGTTACTCATGTCTACCGTTAGCAGTGGATTAAAATGGTGGCCTCTGATTTTGCCCAATCATGCTGGTTCGGTATCATCAGCCCCTTACGGTTATAAATATGTTTCATCTTCGGATTTTAATAGTTGCATTTACTCTCGCCAGCTGTAATACATCATGTTTACGCAAAAATATCATATATATAGATCACTAGCCTCCGGCAGATCCTACAATCTCCATTCTCCATTGTTGGTTAATTGGGTATTACCCCCTAATGGTTTGGTGAAGATCAATTTCGATGGTTCGTTCAAAGAAGAACTCAAAGAGCGTCCTGCCACTGCTTTCTTCAAGCTAAATTGTAACGAGATTGTCTCGACTCTTATTGTCATCAACTGGATCAAAAGTAGCATTTCTACATGTTTTTTTGCATTCACTTGTGCAAGATACATAGCAATTATCTCAAGGCTAACTTTATTCCAGACGGCAGACGGCGGTTGTTTTTTTGAGAAGCTAATGGTTCAGCTTATTGGTTGGCTGGGAGATATCTAAATTGTGACTTCTCTAATATTTCTACTCTTCCTTTTGAACTTTGCCATTCTAGTTCAATTAGATGCCATAGGACAGATATAAATATTGGCCGACCCGACCTAAAATGATAAGAGGACTTGCCATTCTAGTCCAATCAGATATAATAGGAGGACGTGAGGTGTTAAACCCAAATTTCTACAATGTCGCCAAATTATTTTTAGATTGGCCACCAAAATTTTAGGCTCATAATTGAATCCTGAGGTAATCCTCCAAACCCTGCTCAAAACTTCTTGAAGTGGCTAAAATAATTCATAGCTAGTCTACTGATCCTCATTATCCAGATCTTTACCCCCAACCTGAATTCTTAACTCCCAGCATACTTGCGGGTAGGACTTCAACATCTATAACCTTAAACCCACGTCATTGCACTAAACTTCCACCATTGCAAGATCTAACGAGGATTAAATGTAGAAATTGCTTCCGTATTTGAGAACTATGATACACGTCACAATAAAACAACCTCACCATTGCACCAAATCATGCTATCTAAAATCATACTTTACCAGCTTAGTTAACCATTAGGTAACTAATATATTAATTTAAAAATTATATTTTTTGATGGGAAATTTGAAAATCATATTACTTTGACAAAAATAACTAACATAATTTTCTGATGGTTTAATCTCATATTATATTAATTATGTTTGTCGATAGATTTGAAACCACAATTCTTTTACTAGATTCTCTCAAATTTAAAAACCATAATCTACAAAACCACAATAAATAGAAAACCCTCTTCTGTCAAGCCAAAGTTGATAAACGAACCGAACCATATTGGGTTGGACCAGATACCAAGCCACAACCCAATATTAGGGGTGCAATTACTAATAGCCTGCTCTGCTCTTTGTAAATTCTAAGCTGTTACTTATCATCATATGATAAATTGAAAATTAAACTCAAAATCATTACATGCTCCAAAACAAAACGTCGGGCACAATGCGGCTGCAAAGATTTGCAAAACTTAATGAACTGTGGCTATCACTTGACCTTCCCATTCTCGTTTCTTCTACCTGTATCTGAAGTATATCTTTGTTTTTTCTGTCTCTTGTATTCCTCGTACAACTTGATGGATGATAGTGTATGATTCAACTCTCCCCTCAGTCTTTCATTTTCTGCAATGTCTCTAAGCACCATGAAATGATCTTCGAGCCTGTGTTTCACCTCTTGCTCATCTATTGTGTTCTCCACTTTCTGAACTTCATCAGGACTGATGATAACAAAGTCCTTTCCCCTCATCCTTTTACGATTTAGAGAAACTGGTTTAACAGTTGGTTTGAACAGCTCTCGTTCGACTGACAAGTCTTTAAAGGCTTGCGGCGGGGATGTCGTGGAGAGGTAAACCTGATTCTGGGCAGGGTTCATACTTGCCATGCCTGATATACTCGCAGCCATGGATGAGATGGTGGGATTGTAATGCTTTGCCAGAAGACTAAGCTCCCATAGAACTGAAGCGAGAGCACCACTCAGGTTCGGGTCCGTAGCCTCCGGTTGATACTTCTGCACGTAGACAGCACCACAGCAGGGTAAGAGAGAGTAGAAGATGGAAGAAAGCGGATGCATGTACAGAGGGCATAGGTGTTACCACTACTAGACCAGAGAGTGAACCACCACCAGCATCATTCTCCAACAAATTACGGCACTTGCTGTTCTTTTGGAGTAGATGTTTTAGTGTCACCAAGGCTGCATTACATTTACAGAAGTAAATTAGTATGATTGTGTTCACTTCCAGATACCTGATTATTAGATTGTAATTTTAGAATCAGGCATAAAATTTCTGCTTCTGAATGTCTGCTTGCCAGGTACTATTAAATGCCAACAAGAATGATAGGGGTGAAACCTAGGAAAATTATGAATCTTTTAACAGAAATAGGATCGCCTGCTCTTAATTCAATAGCGAGTGGAAGAACAAAACAATAAGTATAATTCAGAGAAGAGCAAAATCTCAGAAAAATATCATGGAGCTGTATTAGTTTATCATGTCACTTCAAAGCTTGCTAAACTAGCAACATAGATTATATTATTCACATACAACTCTGCAGGAAGTAATAACAACTCCAAAACATTTGTTTCTCTAAAAACATCACCTCATCATCACGTGCAAAGAAAGGTGAAAACATTACAATAATGCTAAAAGATCTAGCCAAATAAAAGAAATATTAAGAAAGAAGAATAACCTGCCATAGCCTCTGCAGAACCAAAAGACACAGAAAAAGTGGCCAACCGTTTTATGAAAGCAGCTGCTCTTTGCATATCATGTTGTTTTCCTTCCCATAGCATTGTTTTTAGGGCTTCAGCCAACACCTCACCATGATCCCTGCTAGAAGAGAATAACTAATTGAATCTTCCCAGCTAACATACATATTTCAAGCATATTCCACAATTCTGGCATGGTATGCTAAAAACAAAAAAGGGTGTAGCATTAAATGCAAAATGTAAAGAATAATTCTGAAGATGACATTCAATTTCCGAAGTGTGAATAAAGCGCAGCCACCGGAAGTTGAGATCACCTCGATGGAATAATTACCAAGTTTTCAAGAATTAATGGACCAACCATGAATGCATGATGATGAAAAAAGAAAAATTAAGTGATCGAAACATCATGAAGAAAGACAAATGGAACAGCATGAGATGGTTATACACAGGCCAATACAAATTTCTGTACCCTTGTTCCATACTTGTTCTACTTACCTACCATTAAAAGAAGACTGTAAGAGAGCTCTTGCAAATCTCATGGCAAACTGGGCTAACTAAATCCATTATAGCTTAAGATATATTTCTTAAAATACCAAACCACTTGGAATATCAATTGGACCAAATAAATAACTATATAAAACATATTAGGTGAATGAGGATCCATTAAGCCAACCCAAAATAGTTGGGAGGGATGGTTATGGATATATAAAACTAGATCACGACTAGCTAAAATAAGGAGGTTTAAGATTAATATTTCATACTCTCAAATAAGCCCAACATCCACCTCAATCTGCAAGGCATAAGCTTCACGGTCTTCCTATTCATGAAGAGAAACTTAAAACAGGTTGTTTCATGTATCTAAAGAAAGAGCAAAGAAATTTGTTTTTTGGACTTGGATTACCAATACCGAACTTTATAAATATGATGATGAGCACACCGACTATATGCACTTGATTCAGATGTATCAGAAAATAATATCAGATAAAATAAATAGCAAACTATGCTAAGTATCATCAAGTCTTAATGCCCTCAGATTGTAAAATAAAAATATAAGTATATACAAGTCTGGCATTCAAGTCCAAAAACATCAAAAGCATTCAAAATAACAACACACAAACCCTCCTAGCTCCATAGATTTTGAAGAAATAATAGCATGATATGCCCCTACTAAAATGATTTGCACAAAAGGCAAAAAGTTGCAGCACTGACTTGTGTCCTTGTACATGACAATTATGCATCAGTTTAAAAACACACCTCAATTAGAAGGTTGAGGTAACTTGAGCTTATGCTAAACGAACTACAGTATGTTTGTAGTCTTTGGTGTTTAAATCTTAATAAGGTGATGGAAGACTTGGGTATAACGTGGTTCTGAGTGGTCTAAACATAGAAGCAATTCATGCACTTCAAAGTGGAAGCTATGTTCACTCAAAGAAAAATACAAATTACATAAATAATATAGATCTACTCATTTATAAATTCTTTCTATAAATTATAGTCTAAGAAATTACAGAATGGCAAAAAAAAAAAAAAAAAAAAAACAGTAAATTCAGGATTGTTATTGTAAAATATGTTTCATAAAACAAGGCTGGAAGCACCATGAAGTATGTGTAGAACTAAGAGCAGGATTCAGGAGCACATAGACTGATAGACTGATAACTTGTTTTTATTAATGTGGATTGAGAAAAGCAGCAGCAAAATTAATTGACTAACTACAAACAGAACTAACAATTAGTCATATAACTAAATGCGATATAGAAGAAACATACCAACCAAAAAATAAGAAATATGACATATTACAAGAAAGAGATAAAAATATGTATATATATGTATATATATATAAAGAGTGACAAGTAGATAAAAAGTATAGAACATAAAAATTTTTGACCACTTCAGAAATGTTATCTAAAACAAACATATAAATTAATTGTAATTGGCATTTTTTTCCCGCAACTAAGTATGTGACACAAATGAGGATGTATTCATATATAATGCTCAGATAATGTATTCATATATCATGCTCAGATATTCCACTTGATAATTGAACAGAATATTGAGCACAATTAGAACAAGTTCCAATATCAAATATGCATGCATTGCTGTTATATTATGAAGAATCAAGCTCCTTCTATAAAGAAGGCATTATCAACTCTACTATAGCCCAAACAATGCTGACAAGATGCAGCATATGAATGAAATCCAGTACCCTGAGGGGGAAAAAAAAAAATTCAAGTCTTTGTGAAGCATAAAAGCTATGGCACGACAGCCAAAAAAAAATTATCCATTTAGTGAAGAAAAAAAGAAGCAATATAGAATAAGAACTTCTAATGATGGTTATGTAAAGATTATCAAGAAATGTTTTTGGCAAGGATCGATTATTAGAGCCTGGATATCATTGGAGCAATTGAGATCATGGAAGCAAGGGAGACCATCTCTGTGAAGGTTAATTCTGATGGTAATAGGATGATAAGTGCATGGAATAAAATATTCATGACGAAAGAAGCAGGTTGGAAAGAAATTGCAGCAATGATGCCTAGGGCCAAATCTTTACATTCAGTTGATCAGCGTCATAACACTAGTTTCTTTTCTTTGTAGAAGGGTTTTATATTAAGAACTTCATGCGAGATGCAAACCATGTACTTCTAAGTAACCTTTTAGGACAAAAGCATACAAACAAAGTTCTGATGATTTTCAGAACCAAATTGAAAGGCAGTAGGCCCCTTTGTATATTCTGCATGATATCATGTATGGACTCATCCTAAATCATGATAAGAACTGTTATTTATGTGGATCCATACACATCCAACCCCCCTGACCGAGCTGCATCAGTCTAATCTGATTTTGCATGCAGACAAGTTGAATGGTGGGCTACCAAATGGCCCACATAAGCCCAACCCCCAGAGATGTGGCCCTATGCCTCATATATACTACGTTATTTTGTCTGTGTCTTTATTGAACCACTTCTAAATTTCTATCATTTCATCTATTATGATTTATTTTTTTGATATTTTTTAAATATAAACTGCAAAGATGCTGGCCTAAGAGACCACATACTCTTTATGCACTATGCACTACTTTGACCACCTACATACTACTGCCGCATTTTTAGATAAGAAATTTCACTACATACTAATCATGGAGAACCAAAGCAACATTTGGCAAGTGTCTATTTGATCTGTACCAAATTCCATATCCAACTCCAAACACAACACCTGCAGTCTCTAACTTGCTGTCCGTCACAATATTTTTCTTACATCCCCAAACATTTTAAAAAATAAATAAGGCTTGCGCCTCAACTCCTTAAGAATTTAAACGCCTTGCCTTACGCCTTTGACTTTTTGAACTTAGTGCAATTGCGGCGATATGCGTCTTAACCAAAGACATGAAAGAAAAACCAAATTGGGAATGCATACAGAGATAAAGCATATGATTGCCATTGAAGAATTCATTTGACAATGAAGCCAGGCATCGTGCAAATATTTCACATGAGAGATGCCAGATGCAAGATCCATGACATGGCTGAGCAGGTCCTAGATGCACCACATTTCAATACCTCAGAATGAATTACTTCAGTTTCCATGTGAATGATCATCAGTCAAACAGACAAATATAAATACTAATAGAGGGCAAAAATACCAGGGCAATAGCAAAGATTTTTTTTTTTTTTTTTAAAGGGAATAGCAAAGAAATTAACATAACAGATTTGATGTTAATGAAGCTTAAAACATATATCATTTCTACTATATTTACTTATTGCTTTGCTAACACAGGAGAGTTTGAGTCCAACCTGTCAGGTCTATACTCCAAAATAAGGTTATAAAGCTGAACAAAAAACTCCTGCAGATCGACATTCAGCGCGTCTAGGTTGTTCTTCATTACTTTAAATGCCACTATGCAGCATTGAAGACGTTCAGAAACAGACCAGTAACTTTCAGATGAAGAGCCTTCAAAGTAGTCACTGTATCCGGCAAGCTTCTTGAGGCACCCCATAAGATCACCCATAAAATCTAAATCAATCAAATGTGAGAACTTCCCCAAGCCATTCAAGCATGATGCGAGTAATGGGTGGGATCCAGATGACGCAACAGCATTGGTTTTGGACCTGAAGAACTAAATAAAATTAATCCTCTCAAATGACAAGTAATATTTAAATACAACAAATATAAAAGTATAAAAGCCTACATCTTCGTAAGACTTCATAGAGACAGGCGTAATAAAAATGAAGATTTAAATTTTAGTCTCAAAACTGTCCACCTAGCATAACCAAAGAGAAAATCAGGGAAATCGTGAAAGAAGAAAAATAAAGCTTATATAAAAGTTATTGATATAGTGAAGGAAAAAAAGGCCTAACAGCAAGACAGTCACTCGTGCATTTCATTATATCTGAAAATTTTCTCATTAGAAATGGTTTTAGCAACCAAGAAGGTACAGAAGAGAGATCCGGTAAGGATTGAAGTTCAAAAACAAATACTAAACAAACAGATAGTTTGAGCGCAAAAGATAAGCTTCCATTACTGAATATTCCTTGTTTTTACTAGTTAAGCAGTTTGCTTAGCTGCCAGAAAACATTCTTATCAAAAAAAAGAAAAAAGGTCATAAAACTTTGGTGCTGTTTGGCATCATTTTTTATTTTTTATTTTCAAAAATAAAAATAAATATTTTATTGAAGTGATGGTGATTGAAGTGATGGTAGTAACGAGGAAAGCAGTGGCGGTGCCCGTGATGTAGGTGACAGGGTGGCAACAATATGGAGGATGCGGCAATAATTGCTGGGACATTAACAATTTGGTAGATGCACCAACCATGACAACGATGATGTGGTGGAGATGATGGTGGTGGTAGTAATGGCAAGCCCACCATGTAGTAGAGGTGGCAATGATTTTGCAATGGTGGTGTGGCAGCAATCACAATGGTGGTGGCTGGGTACTAGCAATATGATAGAGGCAGCGATGATGATGGCAGTAATACCATTAAGGCAATGATAGTGGTTGGGGTGGGGGCGGGAGTGGCGGCAACATCGGTGGAGATGATGACAATGGTGGTGTTTGTGTTAGTAACAAAAATAAGTCACTTGTTTTGAAAATATCAAAAGTAAGGATTTCTTACTCTCATTTCTTCTAGACATAATAAAAGAAATTTTTGAAAAATCAAAATAAAAACAATAGCATCAAATGTGTTTTTTTTTTTTTCTATCTTGGTTACTGTGATTTTTCTGTTAAAAATAATAGAAAACAAGAAATAAAATGATGCCAAATAGGCTCCTAATTTTATTGCCTTTTTCAATACATTTTGTTTTTCATTTTTGTTATAACTAGCAATTAAATATCAGCATACCAAATGGTCTCACTTCCATTCATCAGATTATTTTATACAAGATAATCATTTCTAGTGATAGAGGTTAAATAAATGAAAATGGATCACTTTATACTGTCAAGTTAATCACACACAGAATCACATAGTTTTTTATGCTAATATGATCATTCCTAATGCATGGACCTAAGGTTTGTGGGAATTAGTGTCCATGTGGTATGTGGTCAAGCATTTAACACCAATACTATTGATCAAATGACATTCAAGTCCAAAAAATGCAGATCAATCATAATTAAGCCTACCGTCAAGAAGAGATTTATTTACTTCTTTAACACTCCAAAAGTAGGGATGTAGCGTGTGAAGTGTATTATAGTTTTAAGTCACTACTACAGACTTTACATCTTTCCACTTATGAAACACAAAAGGCAAGCCAAAATCATCGAAAGTTACATTACAACTAAAAACTTATAAAATTTTTAATACAACTAAAATGTAAGGAGCAATCAC
Source organism: Cocos nucifera (assembly GCA_006176705.1). Taxonomy (NCBI): domain Eukaryota; kingdom Viridiplantae; phylum Streptophyta; class Magnoliopsida; order Arecales; family Arecaceae; genus Cocos; species Cocos nucifera. The sequence goes on from QRFJ01000619.1 coordinate 615,614, forward strand.
AACAAATTTATATATCATGCAAGCACCAAAGCAAAAGACAACCACGAAAAGATAACAATAGACTTAGCAAAATACGGATAGCAATAAAGTTTTTTTTTTCCTTTTATTAATAAAAATAGAAGTTTTTTCTATTTTTCAATATAAATACTTTAGTTTTTTTTATAGATATTTACAGATGGATAAAATTTCCTACTTTGAAACTCCTTCCTTCTGTAAGGGAACCTTGGAGATTACATGATTTTGAACAGCATAATCTAATCTGAGAGCTACTCTATCCACTTACTGGCCTTGTAGGTTTAAGGACAGGCCCTTCACCAGCCCTAAGATATTCCTGGTTAGGAATTTGATGTACATGTAGAGAGCCAAGTCCTAAAATGTTGCATAAATTTCTGGACAATGCGATGGTTTATAAAGCCAACCCAATTAGTAATGCTTGTTAATCAATTATTGACAGGATATATTTTGCAGATGCAAGTACACAAGTATCTTCTTGCTCTCCCCATGTAAGACAGGTCCAACTCTCATACTCATTTCAATGCAGCAAGGGCAGGGATAATTAGAATTTGTACTCCAAATAGTGCCTGAACTATTAAGAACGATGACTAATCATAATAACAAACTTGAGGTAGCCCACTTAATGTTGCAGATGCAGCTAAAAGAAACAAGAACAAGAACAGGTACACAATTGAATGCAGGAGAGGACCACCTGCAATACAGGAAGGTAGGAGTGCTGAAACAACAATGGAACAAATTACAATTGTCTCGTACAAAAGCTAACTTTGTTCTGTCTTATTAACATTATATTTCTTTAAAAATGGAAAAATAAAAATGCAGAATGAATTTACTACAGTAGATAGTTAACTTGGATGGCTTCATGGCAAATCTAGGTAGTTAACTTGGATAGCTTCATGGCAAATCTAGGTAGCATATGAGCTTCTGGGAACTTGTGAGCATCCACAAGCTAGAGCAAGAATAAGTACTTGGATCAGGTTTAACCCCCAAAAAGGTTTCTAAACCTAAAGATGATAGAATTATTTCAGTGAATATTTAGCATGATTGCAGCTGAACTTCTCATTTCTAGCTTTACTTCCATTATTTTCTTGATAAGTTTTTTTTTATTATTATTATTATCATAAAGCTCAAGATTCAAGTAACCATATTGGCCACCCTTTCCATGATGTAGAGTAAAACAGCTCAATGCTTCTCCATTATGAAGCACACCTTGAGACGGAAGGATCCATGCTATGTTTCAAAATACGGAAGTATGTCTCAAAAACAGCAGACAGTGTTTCCGACTGCATCCTTCGTCGCTCTTGTGAGTCTGGAGCAAATGAAACAGCCTTAAAATCTGCATTGACCTGAAGACAAAATAAAATTCTTTAATTAGTAAAACAAATCAACACATTGAATTATTTAAGAAGTGGATTGTTTTAAGGCACCTCTTCTCTCGTCTTCACCATTAATTCCTGCCTGACTTTCTTTCTATCACTCCCTTGCACTTGATTTGAGCCCTCTTGATTCTGCCAATGCTTTTTTTTCTTGGGTTTCACCTTTTCCTCCTTACTTTCAGATTTTCCAAGATCTTCATCAAATGTCAAGGATAAAAAGACCTAGCAAATCATAAAATAGACATATAAGACGAGGCATATGAAGCATTAAAACCAGATATATTCTATACCTCCAGAGGACATGCAAAATATACATATTCATGGACTCAGAAGTTCACAGGCAATGGTTATGAGGAGAAGTCCTCCGAATACAATTAGCTTTGGTAAAACAAAACTGAAAACAGGAATACTGCCTGAATTTATAAATAAAAGTTGGGATTATAAATACATACATCTATACTGTCGGGATGAAGTTGGCAATTATGGAACTTCACATGATCAGCAATCAATCTAACAGCTTCCAGAGTTGCTTGACCACCATGCTTTCCCTCATTGATGAAAAGTGACCTAACCGCTTCACAACAGAGTTTCCTATTAAAGGAAAATAATTCAAGTGTTCTTAGCTACTCCCAACATATAGACAACATTATTCCTCCAATAAGCCACAATCAGAAAGAAATGCAAGCTTCTAGCCATTTTCATCACCAATAAGCAATCATGCTTCCTCTCCAAGCCAATATTTTGGACAAGATCATGTTCTAAAACGTGTCAACAAAGAGGTTCAAGTTAGTTTATATAGCACTTGCAACAGTTGTGCCAGCTGTATAAACATATGAGTGCAGTCAAGGAGATGCATCTGGAACTTCCAATTGAATATATATACGCATTTTTTCTTATGGTCAAGACAATAATAAGGACAGTCAATATGATCATCATGATGATATTGAACTCAATGTGCTTCCAAAGAGATTTTCATCATCATGTCTAACCAAAAAATCACTTTATATGGTCCAAAATCTTAATTTTTATTACTAATTTTTCTGTAAGATAATATGCAAGGTCGCCCCAAGTCTAAGATTGTTTTCGGTAGCATACAAATTATTAAGCATTCCAATAGTATGAGATATTGAAACATGGACATCCAAGAATCTAAATTTATGATAGACAATTATATAATGTACACTGCCTTCCTATCTTGAATTTTCCTCCCTTGGCAAAAACTAATTAACAACAAATTGAATCCTATTCATTTTTTACTTAACTAATAAGTTTTAATAAAAAAAGTAAATAATAACCAACAGAAATCCTAGCAGTGTGGATCTCCTATCTTTGGCCTTCCCAAATCTCAATTGGAAACATATCTATCTGCGTGTGAAATACTCTATATTCACAGCTGGCCTCCCTTCTCATTGGATTTTGTTCACAGGTCACCACTCACCTCCCGCCTTTCCAAGTTCCTATATTATACTTTCGCCACTGGAAGATGAGAGCCTTCATCCCTGCAGCAATAATATTTTATAAAAGAAAATGCTTGCTTCATGCTCATGCTTTTTTTTTCTTAAGTAACACTTTTTGGTTAGGTTTTTTTCCTTTTGGATCAAAAGAGTGGAGATTTATTAAGCAACATACCATGTGTTCTTTTACAAACAATCCTTAGTTGATACTCTAGAGTTTGATGAACTCGTGATGCAAGAGTCACATTTTGTTACACCAATTGATTTAAGTTAACATATTGTAGAAAACAGAAGTCAGCCTAGTTCCCTACATTATTGAGAAATATATGTTATAGAAACATCCTTTTCAGTTCTTATTAAAATCGAAAAGTGTACCTTATGCTGATTATATTTGATTCCATAGATTAAATATGGATTCAATAAAATTATCAACATTGTATTGACATATAAAAAAACCATTTAATTCTTAATTTATGATCCTGGTCTCATTTTTTTAACCATGAAAATTGTTGTTTCTTCGTTCAAAAGTCTTTTCTTTGAGAAACATTTTGCATTCAAATTTAATTGTATGGAAGAATTCATACACACCTTTACTAAAGATGCATTGAAATTCAATTACATAAATAATTGTACATTGAAATTATTACAATTTTATTAGATAAATATGTAATTTTGAATAAGTTGAATGTCTCCCACCCCAAAATCCTAGCTTTACTCCCGTTAATGAAGAGAAAGAATTCCAACTATTATCTTATTTAAGCCCTGGAAGACTTGCAAAAGAAAAAAAAAATGATATAGTATGTAAACATATAAGAACCTTACGACATCATCCGAGGAGCTTATATTCTTGACAACATTTGTTAATAAGCTCTCACGAAAGTTGAAATGTGGTACAGCATCTAGAAGACTACACATGCAACGAACAGCAACATGATGAAATGTAGGCTGCTTATCCAAGGTTATCAGTTTTTGAAGATATGCCTGGAACATATATAACATTCACAAAAGTTGTCAGGCAACTGTAGAATTACAAAACAATGACGGAATATAAAATTGCTCAATAATAAATAATATATAGGTAAAATGCCTGCAACATAAGATTACGTTACGATAAATGCAAAGCATGTGATTTCCATACCATGAAATAGACACTGTGCATGTTATTATATGGATGTGATGCAGAGCTCATAAACCACATAGTCAAAGCTGAGACTGTTTTTTATAACTTCATTCATTTTGTATGTCCACATTAGCTAATAGTCATATGCTAACCATGTTATGGCAACAGCTATAGAAAGTACTATGCCATAGGCATACATTTATATAATGCGCCCAAGAAATCATATTGCATTACCTGTACAGTAGATTCACAAGCACAGAAGCTTTAGGTTGTAAAATTGAGCTGCTTCTTAACATTCTTTAAATTATTTTACAACACAAAAGCCTTTCGATAACCAACACCTCTGAGGAACATTTTTAATACACCGGCAATATGATAACCATCGATCTGGATCACTGCCGATTTACTAATCATTCATGCTTAATATTGAGATGTTCTATGAAAAAAAAGGATGCACAAGTCAGTGGATCTCTTAAACACCATTTCGGTCTTAAAAAGCATCAAATGTTGGAGTAACTTATAAAAGAGTCACATCTTCCATTTATAAGGGCAAACAGAAATGCATTTACGGGACTTCCACATCACACGTCTACCCTTCTATTGAACAACTGGACAGCTTCCATCAAGAAGTACAGGAATGAAACAAAGTTGTTGACATAAGTGAGTATATAAATTTCTATGCTATTTGCCAAGCCTTTTGGGAACCAAAACCTCCATCAAAGCACATATTTCTGCGAAGCCCAATGCACAATATTTTTCCATCATAATCTCTCATTGATCAGCATATTCAATTTTGTGCATGTGCCATTTAGAGGACCAATTTTTTCATTACAACTTACAGTGACCTGAAAGAGATTACAAAGATCCTGCCATTTAGAGGACCAATTTTTTCATTACAACTTACAGTGACCTGAAAGAGATTACAAAGATCAACTTTTCATTCTCCTGATATGGGATATGAGTTCCATCACCTACTTTAAATTATATGCATTGCAAATATCATACTTTTAACACATTTCTTTGTGTTCAAGCATCCTCCAACTTTGCAGCATGTGTTTACGATGATCCATCCAGAAAACTTCAAATTTCCTCCTAAATACTAAATCCTAATCTTGAAAGGCAAGATTTAGCTCAATGTCCATAAACAGACAAAGCCTTATACATTGTTTATTATAAGATTCCACAAGTAAACAAGGAACTACCTAACATAGATTCCATGAGTACGAAAGATAAGATTCATTGTTCATATACTTATATTCAAAGATTATATTATTCCAAAAGGTGAAATCTCTAGTACATTTATGTGGTTGATACATAAAACAAACTGAATAAATTGCAGTCAAAACCACAACTAAAATTATTTATAAGCAAGTCAAGTATGGGCTTTTTGTCTAAAAAGACAAAAATCCAAACCACTGTTGTTAAGGGCAGTCACTTGGGCAAAAAACAGGTGGCCAACCTAAGCCAGGTGCTGCTACCATCCTGGCATCATCCATGCCCAGCAACACGGCTGGCACTTGAAACAATGACTGCAAGCAGGGTTTGTAGCGGTACAAAGCCCTCGTGCTATATAACTTCAATTGCCGATATTGAAGTTTTAAACTTGTATTTGACTTTGAATCCAAAGGCACATAAAACTTTAATTTATATCATATTATGACAAACCTAATTATCAACCTATGGATATTAATACAGATTAGTAGGTAATCAATTTCCAAGATCATGGCCCAAATATATAAGTGGATACATATGATCTCCTAGATATGAATCTAGATCCAGGACTATATCGATCATGGATTGGAATTCATACTCGAAGACTAAGTAATAACTAGTTCAGGTAATTAGTTGCTTCAGTAGTATTTATCCCATTAAGAACAACACTTCATCTAATTATGCCTATAGCGCCAAACTTTTCCTTATTAAGTATTAGGGCAAAAACCAATTAGCTAAAGGAAGGATTTTTAGATGACAGAAACCACAGATTTAAGAAATACAAAAATTGTGGCCACAACATAGCTAGTCAACTAAAAGGACTGAACAACTGACCAGATTTACCCACTGAATCTGCACAAAATAGAAGTGGAGTGCATTACGTTAGGTGCAAGGTTAAATCTTTGAACCTTGTACTGAAGAATAGGCATCAGAATGGTTCTCAAGCCATCACGGAACCAATTCTCTGATATCTGCTAGAAAGAACTAAGATCCTCAACTTGGCTTCCTTCATGTTCAAAGCTTTTCACGAAGTATGGTAAGAAAAAATGGAAGAAATATAGAGTTGATCATTATAAAATTCTAGATGTAACTAATTCATGACAAAGGTAGAGTCTAGAGAAATTATGTAAAATAAATCTTTCAGTAACAGGGTGAAACACAAAATTTAATGACTGCCTTTTGACTTCTACAATTATCCTGGGTTAGAATATACTACTACTTAATACTTACAAATTGTATGTCTCCTAATAAGAATCAATACCACAACTTGGCTTTCTAGAAGTTCAAAGAGGAATATTTTAAGGCATGGTAAGAAAGGAATTAGGATTTGAAATCATTAATAATTCCAAATTTACATAGCCCATGACAAAGGTAAATTCAAGAGAACAAATGTAAAATAATCCTCTCAATGGTAAAGGAGAAGTTGATCTTGGATGACCGTTTTTTTTTTTTTTTTTAACTTCTACGTCTACCCTGTGAGCATGTTCTCAAATCCTGCTTGGTACCAATTATACTTTGTGTTTTGGGATGAAGTAGAAAATTTTGAATTGTTACTTCATTTGGTTAGAAATGCATTTCAACAAGCTTATATGAGGAATCATCTGAATGATGAGCATGGAGTGATTGCATATTTTCCCGATTCTTGTAATTGCTACGAAGAGGACGACCTCATATTAGCAAATAGGCTAATGTTGGTGTTACCATTGTATCATGCTCCAAGACTCCTTGCATAAGCAAGACTGATCCACCAAAGCAAATTAGGAAAGTTTAATTCCTATGTCATGCATTTTGCCCTCCATGCTCTTACTCTTCTTGTGGTTTGATGCAAAACAAGGGTCCTAACCGTGATCCATGAGAAAAGGATACAGAGGAAAAAATGAATGGAAACGGTTCAAAAATCAAAAAGGAAAGCTTGATGCCTGGCACAAAAAAATGCTACAGTCCTGGAGTAGAGAAAATGAGAGAACCTTGTATGAGCGTAGAAGTGTAGACTCATAGAGCCGTGTTTGCTGTACTGCTTTTGAAACTGTCATCTCCAGCTCCTTTTCAGTTGGTAACCTGATACGATAGCTGTAGAGACAAAGAAACACGTTAAATGAAAAAGTGCTTCATTGAACATATGCATACACTTTGAAGGTGAGTTTTATATAGAAGGGGAAGAATTCAGAAATTTGTAGAGAATACCCAGGAATAATGTCTTTGAAAACAGCCAGTAGAGACATCAAGCCAAGCTTGATTATGTTGTGGTCTTCATCATCACAAATCTGCAACAACTCCTTAAGGGACTTAATATTTGCCTCAGGATTTTCAATCAATGCCATCCCAACTTCTGCCAGTCTAATTTTCTTCTTTGCGAATAACTCTTCAGCTGAAAGGTCCTCCTCCACCTTAGCCTGCAGATGATATCAGAGTTCAATGAGTGGTTAGTATTCATGTATACATTTGTGTGTACATACATCCATGATATCAGAGTTCAACAAGTGGTTGGTATACATGTATATATTTGTGTGTGCATACATCCATCCACATAAAGATAAGGTGAAGAGAGGAACAAAAGGGTAGATCATCTTTAATTATTGTCACAACTCTCCCATGTTCCATAAATTGCAGGAGGATGGTGTAATAACAGAAATATGATTATGTTACTATTCTTGTTGAACTAACCTATATGATCTGAATTTTTTTTAAAAAAAAAGGGTTATGATATGGTCAAAAGGCAGTGATAGAAGAGCCAAAATCATCTACACAGCTAGAGGAAAACATGATATAACATAGATCTAAATAATCCCATTTATACTGAGTAAATCAGCAAGTTTCTATGGTCAAATTGACTTTTCATAACAACATTAGATGCAATGGTCATTTGAACGAAATACACTTGATAAAATGATCAAATAGTAAGCTAAAACATCCTTAAGCAATGGTATCAATGATATCATCACCAACATCACCATTATAGGACAGCAGCATATCTGAGAGATTGTAAAAAAATCGAACATAAAAAATATCTCTATATCCAAATTTATGGGGAAACCTGAGCATGCTATGTTGACAACTTTATCATGCACTGTGTATTTCCTCCAACCTCATCAATAACATATGTTTACTAACAGATGAGCGTCAAGCTGGAGTAGCAAAAATCACAAGTTATGCAGCAAAAAATGTTGATCAAATCACAGAAAACCATAACTACACATGCCATTTATATCAAAAAGCCAGATCAAATTTGATTTAAGAACATCTTAAGTTAGAAGTGCATTTTTACCATATCACTAAACATTGAAGGAAATGATTTTAAGTGAGCTAGCTTTAGAGAAGCTGAGATTGACCAACATCTTTCAAAAACTTGATAACATTTTTTCTTTTTCTTTTTTCTTCCTCCTTTGCAGAAGTTGGTCAGCAACTATAATAACTAAATAGACAGTAATGAATGGGAAAAAAGAGAACCCAATACTAACATGATCAAAGTTTATTGTCTCAATGTTAGATCCTATACCGGTACCATCCTATTATAGTGTTGGTACACAATGTGATACGAGATGGCAAGGTGTACCAACTTTCGGTATGGTATGAGACTGCATTTTTGGTACAACATGGTGCTGATTGGTACAACAAACCTGAACATGACTATAAAAATATAAAAGATGGCTTATGCACCACTTTATCTAGATAGCAAGCCATAGGTTGCTTAAGAATTTGACCAACAAACAAAATTATAATTCTAATTTTACTTAATATATATGCACCATATCTAATGAAGAGAGAAAATAGAGCAAGTGATAGAGACAAATCTGTTTAGAAGTCCAATCAAGGAGTTCAATATATTTGGAAGGCAAACTAGAGAAAGAGATAAGAGTCCAATCAATTTAGGAGTTTTATAAAGGGGTACAATTTAATAGGGAATGCAGATAGAGGGAGAGCGCATATGTTAGTTAACATAGTCAAGGAAGTTAATGAAGTAATCAATGTATTTTTTAAGAGAAATATGACGGATATTCTAGGTTGGATGCTCAAGCTTATAGCAGGCAGAGGCCATCTATTCTCTGTAAAAGTATGGAAGTATCACGCTGCCAAAATGTTTACATACAGCCACAGGAAGCTATGGACCATAGAAATATTATTTCCATTATTTGAATATCATACAATATGCAAATATGTTTAAAGGCTCGACTAATCACAATAAAAACACAATAAACATAATAGATAAAATGTTGCGGCTAGACAGAAGCTCCAGGAACTTGTCATTCAAGAACATGCCTAGCCAAAATATTGACTAGAATGGCTAGCGTAGATTGGAGACCATGCCTGTATATCTAGAACTACTCCTGGTTGTCTGTCAAATCATTGTCTCCCAGTTATAAGCAATTGTCCAATATAGAATTATTGATGGCACCTTTGCATGTCATTTATTATGCACAGCCAGAAAACTTCCAAATATACAAGCTACTTTGATTATAAATCATGTCATCACTCATTATAACCTATTCTTTTATAAGATGCTTTTAGAATGGCAAATGCTCTTCAAGGAATTCCAAAACAGCAGTTGCTTGATCATACATTTCTTGTCATCACAACTTATCTTGATTTGGAAAGTGGAAAATTTCTTGTTACAGATACTATCTTTTACTCACCCAATAAATTTCCACTTCAAATTTCAAGTTGGTCTTAAAATAGTATTTCAATTAAAACATATCAAAATGTTCCATAAAACATAACTAGCATGAATTTCTAGCACCTCCAATCTAATGCAAATATTCAGTCATTTTTGAATTCTTAAAGTCTTTCAACCCAATTCCAACATCTCAATAATAAGCAAGTCTATATAAAGCATGAGATCTACAATCAACAAAATTTCTATGACCTCACATATGTATAGAAAAGTTAAATCAATCTACCAACAATCCCTTCTGATGATCTACTTGAAGCTTGTGAGCTTAAGTCAAATAGTTCCAAAAATAAAGTGGATGTGTATGTGTATTTGATAAACAAACGGACTCTTGAGCATAGAAAAAAAATCATCAAGCACTGTTCTAAATATTTTTAAATGTTTTAGTATCACTTGGTGATGACTAATGATCTAGGTAATTCGAGATGTCAATATTCGAAATTCTAAATTTTTCAATACATTAACAATGGTCATAATAGTTAAAAACAGAAGCATTAGTTTTTGGGCTAAAAAAATGAAGAAAAGAGTTCAATTATTCAAACTCATACAGAAAATTGTCCAATGATACTTAGCATGGAATTTAAAGAAGAGGGCAAAGCCATATGGTCTTTTCATATTTTACAAATGGAGGCAAATCAAATAGAGGATCATCAAATACAGAAGGTAATTGTTTCATAAACTGACAACAATAGCCTATAAGGTCATGTACCAGCACTTCTGAGTGTAGTTTTTCTTCTGAAGCACCAACTTTTGCTTCCTCCTCCGCTAGTTTCTTAGCTTCCTTTCTGCTTTTCTTTATCTTTAGCCTTCGTTCTGCTTTTGTAAGCTTTACTACACCAGTATCGTTTTCACCATCTTTCATTCGACATGCAGACTCATTTTCATTGGATATGTCTTCAGATCTTGAACCATTGGCTGCAATTTCATGCTACAAGTGTCAGTAACATAGCAACGCTGAGAGTTTTCATTGCGTGAAACACCACATCAAAATATAAAAAAATGCAGGTTAATAGAACTGATTGGCAGAAGTCAGCTAAACGGAGAACTAATTGCATTTTCAATATTTAAAAATAAAAGAAACACATGCAAGGTGACAGCACACCTTTTATCTAAACTATAACCTGAGAAGACATTGAGCATATTTATTTAAGGTAGAAAAAACTGTTGGCCAATTTTTAGCAAAATGAACTTATTTACCAGTCATCCAACTACCAAAGCAGCTCCAGATGCAAGAAGATTTCGGCCTATGGGATTCATCACTCTACATGAATCTTAACAAGTAGCAATTATCAACAACCATCCTTTTTGAAACATCAAGTCTTGTTGCATTATCAGTTTCCAACTAAAAGTACTCTTCATGGCTTCTTCTATAACTCCTCCAACCAATCCAACCAGAACTTTTCATTAAAGACAGTGTCCACTACTTCCTATATTTACTAAGTAACATGATTAAATGGATGTTGACCTTGAAAAAAAGATGAAGACATTAAACAGATAGAGCATTGCTAACTCAAATAGGTTCTTGTCAGTTTAGTTACACAACTATCTACATTTCTCAACAAAAAAAAAGGAATTCTGTCCCTGATGCAAATAGCATAGATAATTACATTAACTTCCCAATGTTACCAAACTAGTTTAAGCGCTTTGCAAGACCACGATATCCAAACTTAACCAAAAAAAAGGGTAACAACTTCCTAAAAATCAATAGAGTTTATGTTATGAAATATATTACAAGCAGAGTATAATGTTCTGTTTAGTGGTTACCCGTCCTGTATTGCAACTCTCCATCTAATGTCTTAATTGGAAGAGCATCAACAAGATTCACACACTGCTCCTCTTCTTCCTTGGATTTCAGGAGAGCAGCTTTTCTATTCCGCTTCTCATAAAGAGCTTCAAGTTCATCTTCCTTATGATCAGCGACTCGTGTAACATGCCTTCAAGACCAAATTCAAAAATAGAAAAAATAAATATGAAACAAAATAACAAGAAAATTCAGTTGCTGATAAAACAATAAACCCTATCATCTAAAAAAACCCGATTTTTTATATGAATACTACAATAAAAACCAAATTTTGCATCTGGAAAATGAATCCAATGAAGATAATAGAACTTTCGGTGTTAAGAAATTTTCATACCGGTTGATTGTGTTCGTGTCCAATTTGGTGAGAAATTTGGCATATTTCAGATTCTCTCTCACGAAATTGACATCCTCATCAGATACTTCAACCTCATCGTCGGCAACCTCCTGAGGTAGCTCTGGAGGAAGGATCACCTTCTTCTTCTTCCCCATTAGAGTCTACCACTACAAAAGAACGAAAAATTATGATAAAATGATCCACCGAGAAAACCAATAGTGCAGGCCAATGGTGCAAGAAAAATAAACAAGAAATTACTACAAACCCAAGAACCAACTTAGCCGGAAGAGCTGCAATATGGAGTAGGAGTATTTAGAGTTAGGGTTTTAGTGGGTCCCCGAGCCCGAGCCCAAGCCCGAACGAAGCATGCGTGGAGTCGAGTGAGGAGAGAAGCATCTGCTAGCTTGGGGTCTCCAAGTGGAGTTGGTGGGGTGGCGCCGGCGAGGTCCACGAGAGCGGGAGAATTACAGCCCACTATTATAACCCTTTATGTACCACAAGAAATTTATAATAAATAAACAAATAAAATCGAATCCTTACTACCAAAACCCAAAAAAAGCAGCTTACTTTTTCCCATTTTTCCATATATTTTGCAGACAAATAAATTACTTAAAAATCATGTAATAAATTATGGTTCTCACATCCTCATTCTCATTCTCATTCTTAGTTTACGAAAAAACATTAGCCCACTAAACTTCTCTATTCATTCGGCACTCACAAATCCCACATTCTCACTTCATTCTCACTTCAGTTCAGACAATTTCACAAATCCCACAAATCCCACATTCTCACTTCAGTTCAGACAATTTCACAAATCCCACACGCTAAGCGTCCCAATCGATTGAGACAACCGATTGAGACTGAGAACGGCAAAAGCAGATGAAAAAAACGAAAACAAATGAAGAACATAAGAAAAATCAACGAAAACAAAAACAAATGAAGAACATAAGAAAAATCAACGAAAACAAAGAAAACGTGAAAAAATAAAAAAAGTAAAATCTTTACCCGCATGGATTGAATTTTTTTTTTTTTTTTTGCTTTTTTTGGGAGATGTGGGTAGCGGGAGGTCAGCATCTCTCTTTTCTTTCGGAGATCTGTGGAAAAGAACACACCTGAGGAAGATGGGAGAAAGGCGACGGTGGAGATGCCGGTGATGATGGGGAGAAAGGCGACGGTCGAGACAGGCGGGAGGTGGCGGCGCGGAAGTGGGCGTCCGCTAGGGCGTCGGAAGGGTTTGAACCTTTGAGGCCAAAAACCGCTTGACACGTCGGGTGCCAAGGGGGCTCTGGACGCTACTACCCATGCGGAGTTGGATGTATATTGAAGATGTATTTTCTCCGAATAGCACAACAAAATTCATTTGAAAAATTAAATTTTAAAATATATTTAAATTTTAAGATACGTAGGATTGGATTTTAGAATAATCAAAAATATTAAAAAAAATTTATTTTCATAATAATTCATATCTTTTTAAAATAATTAAGAATCACATGAAATTTATTTTTTTTTTTTTAAAAAAAAAAATTATAAAAAAAAAAATTCTTACTTTTTCTTTTCTTTTTTCTTCTTTTTTTTCTTCCAATTTCTTTCTTCCTCCTTCACGGAACCACTTCTCCTCCTCATTGCATCGCCCACCTTGACACCACTACCCCATTTGAAGTGTAACCGAATTCATCTAACTTTTTTTTTCTTACTTCTTCTTCGTGGGTATCCACTTCTCCTAACACCCACTGTAACAGTCACCACGACCATGGTCGTCACTACCCCAGCAAAAGCCATAGTCGAATCCATCCTTGTCTCTACCTCTCTTCGTCATGAATGAGGATGTCTATGCCCTTACCTCTCTCTCCTAGATCTGAACTTATGTTGCCTCCATCATTGCCGCCAACCTTCATCTCAAGTCCTCCGAACTTCAGCACCACCCTCCTAGCCATCCCCTCGGCTTCTTCTCTCTGTTGCTCACATCACCACAACTCGTGCAAAAATGCTGTATGCTCTGAAAAAACCCCAACTGGAATCTCAAAAATTTCTTCGATTTTCGTGGGTGGACAATTATTCTTCCACGCAATCTGGGGGGTTAAGAGTCATGCAAAAAATAAAAAAAATCTTGAAAAGCCAAAGCTTGACACATGGTACATTTAAAGGATTCTACAATACTCCTTCATAGAATAATAATAATAATAATAATAATAATAATAATAATATTATTATTATTATTATTATTATATATATATATATACACACACACACATGCCATCATATAAGTCGATGCTGCTACCAAAAATCTGTTGCAGAAAAAAAACTACGACTTTATTTGGATAGCATTTTTAAAAAAAATACTAAAAAATAACACTTTACTCCATATAGAAAAAATCAGCACCCCCCACCGTCCGGCCCCCCTCCACCCTACCCTACGGGCCCATGCCCATCACCACCGCCCTTGTCCTACCACCCTTCCCCCTCTCCATCAGTCGAATTAAAAAAAGAAAAAACACTCCTACTCCCCTTGCATGCCCACTCCGCTCATGCCCCCACCCCTCGCAGCGTCCCCCTGCCCCACCCTACGGGTCTGCACCCATCACCAACCCCCCCGTCCCTGCCCTCGCCCTCGCTCCCAGCTCCGTCCACCATCATAAAAAAAAAAAAAAATTCTTCCCCCATCCCCCGTGCACCTGCTCCGCTCATGCGCCCCACCCCCCCACAGCGCCCTCTGCCACCTTGCGAGTCCGTGCCCATCACCACCACCCCCCACCCTTCCACCCTCCCCCCACCTCACCATCCATCGAATAAAAAAAAGGAAAAAAAAATACTCCCTCCCCTTGCACACCTACCTTGCTCACGCCCCCCATTCTCGCAGTGTCCCCTCACCCCACAGGTCCGTGCCCATCATCACCGCCCTCGCCCCCTGCTCCATCAGCCATTTTAAAAAAAAAAAAAATTCTTCCCCCATCCCCCGCATGCCCACTCTGCCGCACCTCCGACCCCCCCCCCACGCCCCCCGCCCCACCTCACCTCATAGTCCTTGCCCATCACAACTGCCCCCCACGCCCCCTTCTCTATTGATGTAACTGCTCACCTCCTCCGCGATCATCTCCTGCATTATTGGCACCAAGCGCATCTCTCTCATCTTGACATCCCACCATCCCCCCTTCGGTCCCATGTACCGCCACTACCAGCACCCTCATCCAACGGGCACAGCGTCAGTAATGTCACCAGATCCATCGAGATTTATGCCAATGGCGGTGGTGGAGGAGGTGTTGGATTTGGCTCTTAATGTGGCCTAATTGTCACTTAGTCAGTTTTAACTCATTGGGTCAAGTCCCGAATCAATTATGATGAGCCTAATTAATTAAAAAATTCTATTCTTGATAAGACTTAGACTAAAATTTCTACTCTAATCAAGATTAAATCTTCTGATGGGATAAGATAAATGCAGGTATAAATAGAGATAGCCTGATCTCTTTTCTCTAACTCTGAGAAGGGCGTAACAATTTTCATCAATTGTACGCATAAAGATGGAGGATGAGAAGAGAGAAGATCAACTGTCTGTGAAAGACGGATCTAACATTCTATGGGCTACGTGATCATCACGTTAGTGAGATGATGGTGCAAGATATATTTTATTTTGATTTTGCATGAATATTGAAGCATGATGCAGGCATAAAAGATTAAATTATCTAACTAGTGGTATCAGAGCCCAGGATCCATGCTTCATATTCATATAAATTTTTTTTGATAATTTTGATTTATTTTTAAAAAATTAAAATCATGATTTATTATTTTTTAAAATTAATTAAAATTTAAAAAATTAAATTATATTTTCTTAATTTTCTAAAATTTAAAAAAAAGGCTTCGGGCCAGCCACACCGGCCAACCCACGCTATCCGACGAACGGGACAGTAGCCATCATTACTGCCATGCCGGCGGTAGGCCAAAGCCGCGATCGTCAGTGCCTACGATAGTAGGGAGCATTGCTCGGTCCACTGCCCTCCCTCATACGGTCGGAGAAGCAAGGGGCGGCCATTCAGCCACCCATTCGGTGCTACTTCGAGGGTGGCGGTGGAAAAAGATCGGCGACATTCCAGGGGGAGCCGATGATGGCCTAAATATGACGGTCGATCGGCTACCCGTGAGGCAGCCAAGGAGCTCTCATAAAAAAAAAAAATTTTAATCAAGAGATTGGGGAAGAAGGAAAGGGGTTTTGGATCTTAATGGATCTTGATCCGAACCCGATAAAAACCAAACCCATTTAATTAAAAGATATTTTTCATTTAAGCCCCTAAAAAAGTTTAAATTCTAAAAGGACCTGTATGACAATTTTGAAATTTAGTCCTTTAGGATAATTTTGCATTTTAGTCCCTAAAAAGTGATAAATTACATTACAGTCCTGCTGATTTTCTGAATAGTTTTTAAAGTTGTAGTTTTATAGAAAAGACCCTATATTTCTGTTATTTATGGTTAAGTTCTTTAATTTTAAACTTTTTGATAAAATTGCTATAACTTTATCATTTCTTATCCGATTTGAGCAATTTCTGAACCGTTAGACTTATGATAATTTGAAAAATATTATGATTAAACTTTTTATATAAAATAAAATATTTAAATAATTAAATTATTTAATTAATAATTTTACTCACTATTATACTATTCAAATGTATTTTTGTGTAACCCTAAAGGATCCAGAGCACTCTATGGATCTTAGATAGCCGAGTCACCGAGGACTAATAGTTTTCTCTCATTATAGTTCTAAAATTACATAAAAGTATATCTATTACAGTAAATCCAAAGGTGACTATAATTTGATACAAAAATTAATAGTAAAAGATTGACTAACTTAAATTGCATAAAGAAGGAGAGTTCTATACCCAAAGATGGAAATAATCTTGAATTTTTGTAATCATAATTAGTTAAACCATGAAAGTGCAACTAATATGATGGGT
The DNA here is from genome assembly GCA_006176705.1 of Cocos nucifera. NCBI lineage: Eukaryota > Viridiplantae > Streptophyta > Magnoliopsida > Arecales > Arecaceae > Cocos > Cocos nucifera. The sequence goes on from QRFJ01000619.1 coordinate 632,529, forward strand.
TATAGTTTAAACATGAATTATGTATACATGCCATAAGTAATGTTCTTGCTTACGTACTTTATATTATTGTTAGTTATGATTTATGTGATGCATGTTTTGACATTATTTATTATATTTAAATTTATGATTAAAATTAGTTACGACACTTATTGTATGCTATGATTCTGGTCCAAAGATGCTTTATAGTTATATAATAAGTGTTATTAGCAGAATTATATTATGAAATCTATATCATGATGGTAATTATAAGCATGTTTTGTTATTTACAGCTATGACCCCTGCTTTATTCTCATCGTATCTATCTAACATTCCCACACTGAATAGATCAAATTATTCTAATTGGCACGAGCAACTTCTCATTGTCTTAGGATGTCTAGATTTAGATTTGATCCTTTGAAAGCCTCAGCCAGATCCACTTATCTCCATTAGTTCTCATAATTATAAAAAATTGTCTGAAAAATATGAGTATTCTAATAGGTTGTCTCTTATGATTATTAAAAGTTCTATAGCGAGAGATATTAGAAAATCTGTTCTTGATAATGAATTGACCTCTGAATATGTATCCTCTATAGAATAATAGTTTATCAGATCAAATAAAGCTTTAGCTGGTACTCTAATGAATAAATTAACCTTTATGAAATATGATGAATTTTTTGGAGTGCAAAAGCATATTATGAAAATATGTGATATAGCTGAAAAATTAAATGATTTGGATATGACGGTATCTAAAAACTTTCTTATCCAGTTTATTCTCAATTCTCTTCCATCCCAGTTTATCTAGTTTAAGATTTACTACAATATATATAAGAAATCATGAATAATGAATGAACTCATCTTCTAGTGTGTGTAAGAGAAAAAGAGATTGAAATAAGAAGGAATCCCAATTATCCATGTAATTTCACAGGAGCGTCCTAAGAGAAAGAAGGTAAAGAAAGAAAATATAGGATCCAACAATCCATCAACGAAAAGTTCTCATAAATTGAAATATCTTTCTACAAGAAGGAGGGACATATCAAGAAGAATTATGAGAAAAGAAGGAAATGATTCAAAAAGAAGGATATTCTCTTATCACTTATTTATTTCGAAATCAATTTCATTGATGTTCCTTCTAATACTTGGTGAATTAATTCGGATACTATAATTTATATTTTTAATTTAATGCAGAAATTTTTTTCAAGTCGAAAACTAAATGATAGAGAGCGGTGGATCTTTATAGAAAATCAAATTCTAATTAGATCTACATGACATTTTTTATGTTTCTTCAGTATCTAAGAATTTAATTTCTTTATCAAAACTTGATTTAGAAGATTTTTCATTTACTTTTATAAATTTAAATTTTAAATTAATAAAAAAAATTATTTTTATTGATACTAAAATATTATATAATGAATTATATAAATTAAATTTGGATTCTTCTTTTGAACAATCTTTGCTTATTTTAAATATCAATGTCAAAATAAAATATGGTATTATAAATAAAAGTTTTTCAATGCTGTGGCATAGGCGATTAGGTCACATATCAAAAAAAATGATCACTAGATTGATTAAGAAAGATGTTTTACTAAATCTAGATTTTAATAAGTTTGGTATGTGCATCAATTGTATTAAAGAAAAATAAATTAAAAGTCATAAAAAGTATGCCACTAGAAGTCAAGAACTCTTAAAATTAATACATACCAATTTTAATGATTGGATCAAGTGCATGATTTACAAGTTCTAGTGTCTAAGTTGAAAGATTTAGAGATAAGTCTTTCTGAATCATTCTAAATAGGAGCAATAATCTCTAAGTTACCTCCAAGTTGGAATAATTATAGAAAGAAGTTGTTGCACACATCTGAAAGTTTCACCAAATTTTAAAGCATTTGAGGATTGAAGAGGAAACTCGAAATCTTCAAAGAAAGAGATCAGAATTTACTTCAAAAATAAACTTTGTGGATGCAAGTGCAAACAACAAGTCCCAAGGCATCAATGGTGGTAACAAGAGAAAGAGACCAGATTTGGGTCAAAATTTCAACAATAAAAAGAAGAAATCTTGTTGGGTATGCGGAAAGTCAGGGCACATGAAGCGTGATTGTAGGATTTGGAAGAAGCAAAAGCTTGGCAAATCCAACTCTACAAACATGGTTGAAACTGATGTTGATAGCATTATTGCTACGGTGTCAAGTATGCAAATTAGCATGACTTCTGAAGTAAACATGGCATCGACAACTAAGTCCTCCGACTGATGGTATGACACTAGGGCTACAATCCACGTCTATCATGATAAAAGTCAATTCAAGAATTATGAAGTTGCTAGTGAAGGCCAAGAAGTTTTATGGGAAATGGCAACACCGCAAAGGTTCTTGGTAAAGGCAATGTGGAGTTACAATTCACTTCTGGGAAGAAATTAATCCTGACAAATGTATTCTATGTCCCTGAAATTAAGAAGAATTTAATTTTTGCAAATTTACTTTGTAAGAAAGGTTTGAAAACCATTATAGAGTCCGATAAGATTGTAGTCTCCAAGAATGGAGTATTTGTTGGTAAAGGATACTCTTATGATGGGATGTACAAACTAAGCATTAATAAAAGTAATAATGTTTCTATTTATATGATTGAGTACTCTACTTCTTTGTGGCATAAAAGATTAGCACATAGTAATTATAAATCTATTGAATATATGTCAAAGCATGGCTTACTTTCTTGCAAGAATGGTGTTAATGATAAATGTCATATTCGCATACAAGCTAAGATGAGCCATTTCCTTCTATGGAAAGAACTTCTAAAATCTTAGAACTCGTGCATTCTGATATATGTAAATTAAATGGAGTTCTAATTAGAGGAGGAAATAGAAACTTTATCATATTTATTGATGATCATTCTAGATTTATGTATGTCTATATGATGAAATCTAAGGATCAAGCCTTTGACATGTTTAAGTGTTATAAGTCAGAAGTAGAAAATCAAAAAGAAAAGAAGATTAAAATTCTTAGGAGTGATAGAGGAGAGGAGAATACTTTTCTTTTGAGTTCTCAACCTATTGCAAAGAACATGATATAGTTTACGAAACTAGTGCTCTTTATACCCCACAACAAAATGAATTGGCTGAAAGAAAAAATAGAACTTTGGTAGACATGGTAAATGCCATGATGGTAAGTTCTAGATTGCTAATGAGTCTTTGGGGAGAGGCTTTGCTTACTGCATGTCATATTCATAATAGGATTCCCTTCAAGAAACTAAAGGTCTCTCCATATGAATTATGGAAAGGAAGAAAACCAAACTTAAGTTATCTTAGAATATGGGGATGTCAAGCCTTTATAGAGTTCCAGATCCTAAAAGAACTAAATTGGGACTAAGAGCTATAAAAGGGATCTTCGTGGGATATGCAGAAAATTCTAAATCCTATAGAATATTAGATCTTGAATCTAATGTAATTATGGAATCAAGAGATATTGCATTTATTGAAAATAAATTTATTAATGATTCCATAAGAACAGAATCTGAAAATGACCCTGTAAATGAAGGTCAAGGTAATTCTAATACAATTGGTCATAAAAAGATTGCAGATACTCCAAGTGAACCTAGAAGATCTCAAAGAGCAATGAAAGTGAAATCATTAGATTCTGATTTTATCTCCTCGAAAGTCTTAGTATTTCTAGTTGAGGGTAGTAGAAATTTTCTTCTACGTCTAATACTTATTGTGTTAAATATGGAAGAAGGAGATCCTAAGACCTATAGTGAGGCAATGGCATCTAGGGATGTTGCCTTTTGGAGGAAAGCCATAAATGATGAAATGGACTCTATTATGTCCAACAACACTTGGGTGTTGGTAGATTTACCTCCAGGTTCTAAATCTATAGGTTACAAATGGATATTTAGAAAGAAGTACAATTCCAATGGTACTTTGCAAACTTTTAAGGCAAGACTTGTTGCTAAAGGGTTTGGACAAAAAGAGGGTATTGATTATTTTGATACATATGCTCTAGTAGTAAGAATATCCTCTATTAGAGTACTACTTGCATTAGCATCTATATATAGTTTATTTATGCATCAAATGGATGTTAAGACTGTATTTTTAAATAGCGAACTCGATGAGGAGGTTTATATGGAACAACCTGAAGGATTCGTTCTACCTAGAAATGAAAATAAAGTTTATAAACTTATAAAGTCCCTGCATGGGTTGAAGCAAGCACCAAAGCAATGGCATGAGAAATTTGATTCTGTGATATTGTCTCATGGTTTTAAGCATAATAATGCAGATAAATGTATTTATACTAAATCTACTAAGGATTATTGCGTTATCATTTGCTTGTATGTTGATGATATGCTAATTATTGAGACAAATATGCTTGGTGTGAATGAAACTAAAAAGTATCTATCATTTAAATTTCAGATGAAAGATCTTGGAGAGGTAGATACTATTTTAGGTATAAAAGTAACTAAACATATGGGGGGTTTTGCTTTGAATCAAACACATTATGTTGAAAAGGTTTTAAATAAATTTCAACATTTGGAAATTAGAGAAGCAAATACCCTTATGATGCTTCACACATACTTAAGGAGAATCCAAATAGAGCTATTGCCCAAATCGAGTATGCAAGCGCCATTGGTAGTCTTATGTATGTTGTGCATTGTACTTGACCTAATATATCTTTCACGGTTTGTAAACTTTCAAGATATACAAGTAACCCAGAAGTTGATCATTGGAATAGGATTAGAAGAGTTCTAGGATATCTAAAGAAAATAAAGCATTTAGGGCTCTTCTATGAGAGATTTCCAACAGTTTTGGAAGGATACACGGATGCTAGTTGGATAACTAGCGCAAGTGACGATAAATCAACTTCAAGATGGATATTTACCTTAGATGGAGGAGCTGTATCCTGGGCTTTTAAGAAACAAATGTGTATAACTCAGTCCATAATGGAATCAGAGTTTGTTGCATTAGCAGATGCATGTGAAGAGGCAGAATGGCTGAGAAATTTGCTAGTGAAAATAGTGTTGTGGCCACAACCAATATCAGCCATTTCTTTACATTGCGATAGTGAAGCTACTATGTCTTGGGCCTTTAATAAGATGTATAATGGAAAGTCTAGACACATTAGTTTGAGACATGAGTATGTCAGACAATTAATGTGTGACGGTATAATCACAATTCAATATGTAAGGTTAAGTAATAACTTAGCTGATCCTTTAACAAAGAGGCTGACAAAGAAATTGGTAAGGAAATCATCAATAGGAATGGAATTAAAACCCTTAATATAAGTCACCAATAATGGAAACCCAACCTTCATCTAGAAAGAACTCCAGTGCAAAGGTTCAATGGGTTAAAAACAAGTTATTAATAAGTGACTTGAAGCACTAGAGAAACACCATTCCAAGTCTAGTATGTATTAAAAATATTTTGGGCATAAAATACTAATATTGTAAGTACAAAGAGATTGAGTATTAAACTCTTAATGGAGTCAATTGAAGGCCAAGATCTTAAAGGAAACTTCACCTATGTGAACATAAGGAGTGGTGCCGCTTCTACCAAAAGTTTTTGGGGCTGGCTTTTGGAAATGTTCATGAAACTAGGATGGAGCACATGGCCGTGAAATGTGCTAAGTAAAAATTTTCTATGAATTCTATGAAAATATTATAGATTTATGTGGATGGTATTTCCTGTTCTAATATATAGTGATTATAGTTCAAAGCAATAAGCTACCAATAATTACGTTAGAGCTTTGAAGTATTTATCTTAAGGAAAGGTTCAAGTCGAAAGACACTTTCCTTTAAGCATAGTCTACATGGATATGGATATGGATATGAGAAGTTGAATACTTCATGAAGATTTGACCTATATATATATATATATATATATATATATATATATATATATATAAAATTTAAAATCAAAAGTCATGACTCTTGAAAGTCAACTGTCAAAAATGGTTATAGTGCAGTACCGTGGCATCCTGGTTGTATTGAATTGAAAAAATCTGTTCGAAGCATCGGCGCCGCAGTGCTGACTCTATAGGTAACGTGGTGCTTCGTGAACAGTTGCGATTATTGGATGAGTTGTGATTTTTCAGGCAAGAGATACAAATCTATACCACGATTCTTGAGTCATGATGGTTGAAAAACCATAAACAGAGGTCTCCAAGGCTTCACAACGGACTGGCACACTGCTCTCAAAAAATTTCTTATTTCTCAAATATCATTCGATAGCTTTCTTGAAAGTAAGATTTCTATAATTGCTGAATAGGAATCTTTGATGCTTGGATCATTCCTAGAGACGACTTGCTAGTGCTCTGCAATAACTAGTGGGGGCAAATAACGTCTTAAGAATAGTGAATCATCTCACGTTTCAGGCATCTTCTTGCATAGTGTTCAACATTCTGCTACAAGTTTACATCCAGTTTCTTCCTTCAAGTTTACTTTTAATAACATAAATTAATAGCACTGGCCGTGTGATCTTAATATTTTATTAGGCCGTAGCCCATTTACCTAGTTAAGTGCCATTTTTCAGATTACATGCCAAAAAAAAAAAAAGGCAGCAATAAAAAATAATAAAAGTTGAATGACGAAGATAATAACTGAAGCAAAATAAAAGGACGTGAGCTTAATCAAGTTCTTAAAATTAGTTCTCCCTCCCTCAAAATATCTTTTAATCTATTTAAGCTCCAATTTAATTTTTAAACACTAATCCAGAGATGGCTAATCTTAACCATCAATATCCATTACTTAACCACTTAACCAATTAACCATGAAAAGGAGCAAATATTATTCGTTTGCTACCCAGTTAACCACAATATCCTGTAAAGATGATAGAAATGTTGTTTAGTTGCGAAAAGCATGGGCTAAGTAGGTAAATGTCACTTTTTGGATTAAATGTCACGTTTTGGGTTAATGTTATATTGACAAGAAAGCTAGCAACAAGGAATAGGCAAAAGATAAAGTGCGACAGGTAAAGAGGGGACAAAAAAGAGGAGAGGGCCCTGACGAGTACGTGGAAGTTATCCCTCCACCCATTTTCTTAACTAGATTAGCAAGATAAATAGCCTTCAGGGCCAAGTTTAACCACCCAAATGCGGCATGTTGGGCTAGTTAAACAGATGATCTCAACTTAAAGCCAAGCAGGATCCTAAGCCATGCCTTTTTCAACAAAAATGCATTTTCCACATCAATAAAAAGGGTTGTTTGAATGAGCAGCAACTAAACAACAGTTTTTTAGCTTCATGGTTTGCTGGTTGATATCAATGGTTATGATTATTAAACTCCTCATCTATTATCCAAGGACCAAATAGGGTCTTAGTGGTTACAGCCAGATCTTTAAGTCAAGCCTATTTAAAGTGCTACAAATGCTCTATCCAAATATTAGCTTGCTAACATTTCTAGCACATTGATGTTAGATGCAATAGGTCACAATATAGATTTTGATGAATTCAGATCAAACTAAAAGTAGAATGATTTAGGTAACAAGAGCTAGGATTCAAAGTGAAGGAACTTTTTCGTCGCACATGCAGAATTCAGATAAAAAATTCTACAGCGAAGATGATCCAATTCGGCATGCACGGCGGAAAAGTTTCTTCAACCGAAATTAGAGCTAAAGAGAGAAGGGGCGTAAGATAAGAGAGAGAAAGCATCCAACTTCTTTAGGAGCGTCCATTAATTTATGGCGTGAGAACTAATCTCCCATGAAATTCCTAGACATGGAAAATAGAGCATCTACTCTTAGGAAGAGTCCTCTATTTATTAATCACTTTTTGATGGATAGAGTCCTAAATGGCTGGACTTTAACCAAATCAAAATCTTTATTTCATAAAGAGTCTAATTGCAATTGGGTTTAGGGTTTCTATAAATCCTAATTGGTTTGGTCAATTTAGTCCAAGTCCAGTCCTATTAAATCTTCATGTAATTTGACTTGAACTTCATTCATATTATTTAATTTAATCAAATCAAATTAAATAATATTGAAATAATTACACATAAGTCCTCCTATAAACTCACTAACTGTGAGTAAGTCCTCTCTTGTAACTTTTGCATTTTAGAATCATTAATTTATAATAATTATAAATTAGTCCATTATCAATCACATCAATAATCAAATCCTAAGATGATTCAAAATCGCAATCCACCATCTGATCAGACATAATCTCTTTGCGTGTGATCTCATAAGTTTTGTTCATTCTGGTAGTGAGATATATTGTGATCTCCATCAATAATATCATTGAAACTTCTTTTAATGGATTGAAATAATTCCAACATATTTAGTAAAAATTATTGACCACCAAAATGCATGGATCCCATAAACCATTAGTGATGCCTAGTAATATGTAGTAGTATTTCAGTAAAACAAAATGGATGAACGTCTAGGTGTAGTTACCGTGTGCTATAGTCTTTTTATCGTAAGTTTCGACAAGATGAAGGTTATGGAATTTCTTGTCAAACCTCATCATCTATCACGTGTCAAATTTATTTGACTCAAGTTTTCATTGTAAAAATACAAAAAAAATATTTTTCAGTATTCACGCTGCCCTAGCTAAGGTCTTCTGAACTCAGTCTCATAAATCACATAGAATTTCTTCTTATCTATCAAAATCGATAAATTTTTTTTAGGTGCACATCCTATTCCTACAGTGAACCTATTGTAGCTAATATACACCGTAAGGATCCAAATGGCTAGAAGATCAAGTATGTATATACAGTCAAACTATAGCAACTCCATTATGAATAGCTCAGGCACTGTAGGTCAAAGGACTAGTCACACTACTACAACATTGAGTAAGTCACTGAAAAGTGGATAGACATCTAAGTGACTTCTCGTATTGGTCATGCTCGGTATTCTTGTTCTCTAATAACCACCTGCACTCTCGTTCTAATGTTTTCATATTATAGACTTGAGACTCGTCTATCCTAAAAGGAAAGCGATCCGTATACCAATCTATCTGGATCTATCACTGTTTTCATGATGATTCATCGATCGAAAGCATTTAGAAATTAATTATCAATGACATATGTCTCAAATTTTTAACTTTTGAGAATATATGTCATCATTTTATTAATTTTTTGGACGATTCATGGATATATAAATAACATGAATAGACTAAATAATCCAATAATAAAAATGTCAAATATAAAATTATGCCCTAGAATAAATATGTGATGTCAGCATAATTGGCTTTTAGGACATACATCTAACATAAAGTATGTATGTTAGCATGATAAGAACAAAATTTTTCTTCATTTCTTCTTCTTTTCATTTTGATTTATGAAAACTACTCAATTACATAACTCTATTGGATGGCATTGGAACTTAGAATACAAAAGTTCTAAAATGTCCCCAAGGAAAAAAGAAGATAGATCGATGTTATGGCTCCAAATTCTTCCCACATACGCTAACTTATCTCCCAGCCTTATCCATGTATATAGATGCAAATGGATCGAGTTAGACCGAGTCATGAGTGACCCAACCCAACTCAGTTCCTTGATCAAATCTTAATCTTGGACCCATATCCAACCTAATAGAAAGTTGGATCAGGTCAAATCAGGTCCAAGGTCAAAATTTGTGATCCAATAGATCGTTCGAGTCAGGTTTGGTTGATACATGACCCAGCCCCAACCTAAAAAATTCAAGTCCAAATCGGGTTTAATTTGGTTCCAAGTTGGACCTAGCTATATTGCACTTGCTCTAATAAATTCTGGTGAGAAGAAGTAAAAGATATGAGAAAGATCCAAGTTGTTCTCTTCAATGCAATGTTTTTAGTTTGAGTTTATGCAGACCATAGTGCTCCAGCTTTGTGTTAACTATTAAGAGCTGAAATACATATCACTTGACTATATTTTTTTGATTGTTATGATGACCAAATCATCAATATCTCCTACTATCTTCATATACCACCAAAAATTTTGAAAGAAAAATAAAATAAGAATAAGCTTGCAACCCAAACTAAATAATTAAAGAATACATAAGGACCTGCACTTCATCTAAATTATGTCTAGAAATATATATTTTTTAATGAACCAATATGGCATATTTAAAAAAAGAATGTCTAGAGTATGGGTTTGGCTAATCAGATCTATATATTAGATTCGAGTTGGGTTGGATCAGAATTCACTAAATCCAAATCCGATCCAGAAAATAGAACGGATCCAATTTTAGAATCCGATCCAAAAAATAGAACATGTTCAATTTTAAAATCTGACCCAATCCTATGAGTCCTCTAAAATGATTCGAATCGGATTTAAACAAGTTGGTCGGGCCGAGTTACAGGTCAACCCGATCCATCTGGACCCCTTTCCATGTATAGCCCATGTTCTTTGAAGCTCCACAAAAATTAAAAGATATCATTTACAAAAGGTTGAATCATTCGAAGAATTCTTTTACCACATTATAAGATATTCACTAGGGTAAGGGAATCACTCGTGATGGTTAGCATTTGATGTTTAGGTTACTAATAGTATACAAAACTTCATGAGCAACCAAAGCCTCCCTAAGTTAGTGTTAAGCAATACTCAAGATTTTATATATAGAAACTTAGGGTGAAATTTGTATCAAGCTTAGATCAAACCCAACCAACCTACATCTGCTTTTGATAGGACTAGGACAGGGTTTTATTAATTTGAGTTTGGCTTGGTCTCAAAAAACTTAAACCAAAGCCAGTGGGGATGAACATGAAGCCCACCTAGTTGTCGGTATGCTATTATAGTGGGAGAAGGCGGCATGATTGGAGTTGCGCACTATCGTATACTGGGCGAAGGTGAAGCTGACAGTGCCATTGGTGTTGGAGAAGCCCGGGAACCGAATGCCATCCACCTAGGGTCCCAAGGCCAAAAGAAGACGAGGAAGACCACCACCAGCACCACCCTACAAGGATTAGGAACACAATTGCCACCACGCCTTGTTGGTCGTGATGGTCTTGGAGGAGTACAAAAGCATCACCGTGTCATCTTGGCTCATCATCTCCTACCTATGCATGAGATCGAGCTCCATCATCGTTAATTCCTCGATTGAGTAGCGGATGCAGGAATCATTGTCGCCGATCTGGCAGTCCTCGAGGAGCACGATGGGGAAATCACGGTCACAAGGGAGTTTGCCGATGAGGGGGTGGGTGGCGAAAGCCAAGATTGGGTCAGAGTCAGAGATTTGCTTGACGATTTCTTATGCATTGTTTAGGGAGTTGGTGGAGGTGAGGACGGCGTCGAGAGACATGATGGCAAGAGAAATGATGGGGAAGTGAATGGAGTTAGGGGAGAGAAGGAGGACGACCTGGCCCTTGCAGACAAAGAGCAAGAGGAAAGGATGTCTTCTATTTTTTTTATTTTTTTAAAAAATATTTTAAGCTACGTCAGCACCAATTGAGTCATGCAATCCAAGAATACCCCACATAAGCACTGAAGGTTGCTATATTGGACTTTTGGTAACAGAAAACCATCGAAATCATGTCCGAAGGCAATATTACATAGATTCAAATAGTTCAGAGACTAAACTTTAGCTTTTTATAGTTTAGAAATCATTTATGAAAATTCTACTTAGTTCAGGGATCAGGAACATAATTTATCCAAAAAAATAAAAAAGACAAACCATCAGTTTTGGGGACTTGCTCCATGATGTGCAAGGATTTTCAGGCAAATGCAACTCCAATTATTACAAGTTGTTAGTCCAGCTAACAACCTCTTGCCATGCAACTATCAAGAAAATCATTGATCTAATAGTATTTTGATGGTAAAGCATCATAATCGTTTTTAGGTTTGGATCGATTTAGTGTCGATATAGAATAACTATTGACTTGGTGCTGTGACAGCCGACCTGCATATTTTATATTATTGGGACATCGATTTTAGCCAAATTCTTACTCAACTACAGTAGTTAAGGTCGGCATGTTATTGACCTGTAGGTGAGATATCACCATTTTACATCAGCTGATCTGAAGACCCACCAGCACTGCTTTAAGTTAGATTAGATTACAACCGATCTATCAATATAAGTCAGATCGGGTTATTACGGATCTATCGATATAATACTCGACGCTTAACAAAAGAAAATTAGTTACTCTCCAGCTATATTATAGCTATCATCCAGCTATGCTATAGTAAATTTTCATATGGTAAACAATCCATGATCTTCATACAGCTGGCCATTACGTTATAATAAACCAATGGCCTAACAGATTCCTAACAGTCTAACAAACTCTTCTAATGGCCAACGGCCTAAGCAAACCCTCTCTATATAAAGATGGGCAAGGTATTCTCCTAAGGAGAGAGAATAGATGGAACTTAGACTTTGCTAAACTCTCTTCTTGACTTCTCCATTGAAGGGAGTTAAACCTTCATTCTCTCTACTCATAATCATTCTTCTTGTCTTCCAATTTCCTATTTTCCACTATCTATTCTTAAGACTCCAATTGACTTAAGCATCAAAGGATCCTAAATTAGAGGGTACCTCACCAGTTTTGGAACTTATTTATAGGTTCGTTTGTGGTTTATATCGATTTGACCCTTGGCAGCTCTCCAGCTTGATTTAATGCTAACCTCATCATCTCACCTCTAGAGCCTTGCTATAATTGATTGGGTGGAATTGCTAGGTATGAAGATACCCAAGCTAAGCCAACTGGTGATCAACTAGTAGTTTTTGTTTGATGCCGATATAAGCTAGTTTTCTCTCCAGGATAAAACTTCACTATTAGAGTTTCATTTAACCTCGGACTTACGCCAGCGATAACTAAAACCCCAAGGTACATTGAAAAAAATAAAAAAGAAATGACTCTTCCAATCATGGATGAAAGAAGAAAGAGGTGGACCAAATTTATAGTTAGATCGAGGTAAAAAGTACCACCAGCCTTTTTCATGAGGGTGTTTCTTTAGGATGAAAATGCCCTAAAGAGAGAAATCCTAAGTTCTATGATAGCAAACTAACAACAGTTGCCAAAAACTATGATCATCTTAATGACGTCGGGAGTTACTTGGACCGAATGAAACCTATAGAAATCTAAAACATTGTTAAAGAAGGAATGTAAGAGAAACCAAAGTCCTGATTGGAGTGCCTCATCGTAAAATATAACACAACCTTATTGAGGTTCAATAACCCGATCATCTGGACCTAGGGCTATAAGTTGGAAGTCTTTAGGAATGCAATTTTTACCCTTAAGTCCCTAAAGATCAAGGTCGGTCATGACAGACTACTCGATACTAGGATTGAAGTAATCCAAGAATCTCCTTATTAGAGACTTCGGATTCTTCCAACCTCAAGTACTAACCTCGGTGGTCGCTTGAGGTGAGGTAGTCACCTCAAGCTCGATTTGGGGTTGGATAGACTAAGGAACTCGATCATCCAGGACTTTCTTCCCCCTCATCTTATCTCCATCGGAAGACATATTCTAAGAAGGAAAGGAAGTGAAACTAAGAAGAAAAGTTGAAATGAACAAGAAAAAAGAAACCCTATTAAAAAAGGTGAGCTAGAGACTGAGAAATCTACCTAAATGGAAAATGGACTCTGAAGGGGCTTTCAGGAACTCTTCTCCTACTCCAATGACCTTTCTTTCGGCTTCGATGGTGCTCAACACTTCTTTCTCTAGTTGCAGTAATACTAGAAAGGTTCTGAAAAATTTTAGCAGAGCTCCCACATGGTAAAGGAAATAGTAAAGTGATCTTTTGAATCGGAATAGTCCTATTTATAGAGCACATCAATCATTTAGATCAACCCAATCCACTATTAGATACGCATTGCTTATCAATAATATAGCGACTCTAAGAAAAGACCTTTCAACACACCTCCTTCTGATTAAGCCATGTAGGCTTGATCCACGTGATAGCTAGGGTGACCCATGACAATATGACACGTAGCATACGGCGTCTGGTCCAAGTAATAATGAGCTCCCAATTCTCTAGGTTCTCATGATTATCGAATAGGATGGGTCTTTTCCAAAAAGCTGCATATTACTTCGAATCAGTAAAAAATTAATATTGCCCATGATAGAAACGCGATGTTGTCGTTAAGACACTGTATTTATCAGTTTAATCCGACTTCTTAAAATAATTAAAAATGCATAGATAGCGGTGAGTCGGGTCGAATCCATAGGGAAGGTAGTCTTTTTAGATTTGAAATCTTTGATTTTTGAAAAAAAAAGAAGAAAAGAATTTGAGTTTTCAAAATCAAAAGTGAAGTCGAAAAATTAAAAGCAAAAATTAATAGATGTAGAAATTTAAACTTGGTACTAAGATCTATTAGTTAGATCTTAGCATCTACTTGCAATAAAATAAAAAGTAATAATTAAAGTGCAGAAATTAAATTACAATAAAAATAAAAAGTAAGAAATTAAAATACAAAAATAAAATTTTTATTAATTAAAATTTTAGAATTTAAATACATAAAATTTTTAAAAAAAAGAAAATAAAATAAAATAGCCTGATCTCTGATCTTGGATCGGCATTGGCAGAAAGATGGTGTAGAAGCTCGACTCTTCTTCTCGACATCCGTTGCTTCGAAGCAGCCTTTAACCAATAGCCTAGCTTCGTCCTGTACCAAAGCTTCATCTTGATCGGAGATGTTAATTTCTGGAGGCTTAGGGTCCTTTTTATAGTGCTAGGAGGGCTGGATATTTTTTTCTAAAGGCAATGTGGGACTAATGGCCTTTGCAATCATCAAAATATAAAAGAATTCGAGTAAAATTTGATTCAAAATAGTTTTGATACATCTCTGATAAATCTGATAAAATCCAGCCATTCAATAGAAATCCAACGATCCAAAAATCATCAAAATCGGATGCAGATCAACTCAGATCGGGTCGGATTAAATTCTGGCCGTTGGATCGTGCTTCATGGAGGAAATCTGGCCGCAAATCACGCGCTTGAGAGTTTGATCACCGTCGGGAGCTTTCTGGACCGTCGGATCATCGCCTGAATTGAGCGCTGCCATCCGATGGTGATCCGCATGATGTCTGTAGCTGAATAAAATCCGGAAGCAACCACAGCCGTCCGATCCTGACCGTAAACAACCACATCCATCCGATCGCACAATCACTGTTCCCATGGACCGCGTGGACCGGCCGCACCGCACACCGCAACCAATCAGCACCTCTATTGTCGAGCGAAAAGACTAAATTATTCTTGTGAGCCACGATAAATTTCTGTAGACCCTTTAGGGGTCTAGGTCCACCACGTGGCAAGCTCTGATTCGCCGGATTTTGCTGAGCTGGCGGTCCACGCCTGGATCGTGGACCGGCTGATGGCTTCAATGGCTGAGTCGGCTTTGATGGCTTGGCTTGGCTTGGTGGCTCGGCTTGCGGAGCCGGCTGAGCCATTTTCTTTTTTATTTAATTTTTATTTATTTTATATTTTTAAAAATTCATATCTTTTCCATTTTAGCTCTGTTTTACTTGAAATTTATTTCGTTGTGATCAAAAAAATGAGCTCTTTCTATTGATAATAAAATTTTATTTTTTAATTTTTATTATTTTTTATTATTTTTTAATTAATTTTTTAATTAATAAAAATATGAATTTTTTAAAAATTATATATAAATTGATTAATAATTCTTAAAAATTAATATAAATTAATTAATAAATTAATACTTTTATTGATGAATTTATGATGCTTATCACACCCCCAACTTAAGCTTTGCTCGTCCTCGAGTAAAGAAAGAATTTAGTTTTAAATACCTTTTAACTTTAGAGTTTCGAATTTTACCTAAGCAATTTTCAAAATGGCCATTGATATTCAGTAGAGCTTAAATGAGACATATCATTGGGGTATTAATACTTATCAATAGAAAAATTAAGTAAAGAACATTAAATTTTTCAGAACTTTTTCTAAATTATTCCTACCTTTTATCTCTGATTTGTCTAAACTTTCATATAGGCAGGTGTATTGCTACTTCCATCCTTCATTTATTAATTTTTATTTTTACATTGCCCACTTTTTGATGCGAATATCATTGCTTACTTAGGCAACGGGACCCGGTTACTCGGTGGAAAACCAATATTTTTTTTTTTTTTTAACGTTGTACCACTATTGAGTGTCTTAACTCCTTAAGCTTTCTATTTGATCCATGTAGCGAGTCTTGGGCCAATGACTCCCAAACCAGTTGGCTTTAGGGCACTAGGTATAGAATACCCCTCGGGCTTACTAGCTCGAATCAAATAGGCTACGAGTTAAGACTAGCTTTACAACGAGCTTCTTTGCCCTTCCCACCTTTTGACGCGAAACTCAATGCTTGCTTAGGCAAAGAGGCCCGGTTACTCAGTGAGAAGTACTTGAAAACTATTTTATTAAAATAAATTTTTATATGAAGAAACGTATAGTTATCCCTACACAAGCCTATAAAAAGTAGACTTTTCTTTGATGCTAATAGAAATAATTAGAAATGCTCCAAGGAAAAAACTTTTTATGTTCTAGACTTAACTCTTTATTGAATTTTCTTAATACTTGATTCCTCAATATCTCATAGATTCTCTAATCTGTGCATCAATTTTCTTTTTAAAAATGCTTAGTTTAATTCGATTCTTAAGCATAATCAAGTATCTAAATACTAAATACTAACTTTTTTCGAGGACTTAAAATTTTAAATTTTTTTATTTTTCTCTCCCCCCAACTTAATCGACATTGTCCTCAATGGAGAAGAAAAAATAAAGGGTGTAATAAAGAACATGAAAGAATACACCTAACTCAGTATATTTTTAGTCCAGCACATGCCTTTGAAAATTTGAGCTCTCCCTCCAACTTATTCAAATTATCCTAAAAAAAAATAAACTAAAAAAATAAATTAGATAAAAACTAAATATTGGGTTGCCTCCCAACAAGCGCTAAGTTTACCGTCTTCAGCCAGACACAATGTAGCTCACTATCCTGTGTCGAATATTGGATTGACAAATTCCAATGGATTTTGGATTGCCAATCTCAGAAAGATTGATTTATAATCCCATTATTGATATAATCTTTGTTAATTTTAGGGATATAATTTATGATTCCATTCTCAGACCCATGTTTATTAAGAATTTCTCCTATTTGTTTTTCTAAAATGCTCATGAATGGAGTTTTAGGAGTTAAGTTTGATTCAATGGGTGCTGGAATGGTGACTAAAGGCAGGTTTTAATTCTGGAGGTAAATTAATGTGATCCTGCTTAAACAACTCCATTGACATTTCATTACATGCCTTTTGATTTTTATAAGAAGAACCAGCTTCTAGGGTTGAAGGGAATAGGACATTAGGTTTATAAGTCTCGGGTAAATCATCTATTCTCTTTTCCCTTATTTCTATCTCATTTAAACTGGAACTAGCATCAGTACTAATTCCTGGCTTGGGTTCTTCTATGTGGTTAGTCTCAGTACTAACCAGTTCCTCTAAATTTTTATTTTGGCTAGCATCAGTACTAGCCTCTCTCACCTGATCTTGGTATGGGTCCATAAGAATTCCTATAGCTTTTAAGTTCAGAAATTACTTTGGCATTCTCAAATTGGAGATTCTTAAATGAAACATTAGATTGATAATTTAATCCAGGTGGTTGGTGGTCATTAGGTGGGTTGTTTGAAATTGGTAGGTTCGGTAGTTGATCTAGTTCTCTCCTCATGTTAGACTCAACTAATTATCCTATTTGAGCTTCTAGTCTGGCGATAGATTGCTGTTGAGTTAGAATTAATTGTTGAAGTTGGTTAAATCTATCATCAGCTAGATTGGTCTGTTGAGGAGGTGGGTATGAAGGCTGATTATAATATGATGGCTGGTTAAACTGACTAGGCTGACCATTATTATAGGCATAATTTTGATATTGGAATCTATTTTGATAATTTTGCTCAAGTGAAATTTGGGTCTGAGCCTGAGTCTGTTGGGATGTCCAAGAAAAATTAAAGTTACTCCAATCTGAATTATATGAATTTGAAAATGGATCATTAATCAATTTGGAGTATCCTTGAGCAGCTTGAACTTGTTCTTGGATAAAATATGGAAACTGTGCAGTCATAGGACATTCACTTACATGATGGGTTGGACTAGCACAGATTGAATAATTCTCCTGATAATTAGAAGATGATGTGAATTGTGCAGGAGATTGTTGACCTAGGATTAGGAGTTGATCTATTTTCTGAGCAAGAAGGTCAACTTTATCTAATTTTTGGACTATTAGATTCATATTAGCCATTTGATTATTATGTTTAATGTGAATCAACCATTCAATTAAGTTCAACTAAATCAGAAAAAGCGATTTTCCTACCATGCATGTATTAGTGTAACCCTAATGTATGGTTCAAAAAAAATTTAGAATATTTTTTTTTTATTTTTATTTTATTATAAATTAATTTTTTTATTTATTAATTTTAATTTAATTTAATTATTATTTTTAATATTTTTTTAGTTAGTTTAATTTAATTTTTATTTTATTTTATTTTATTTTTTTAGAGGAGAAAAGAAAAAAAAAATTCTCAAGAAGAGGTCCTAAGGAGTCCTAGAACTAAGAAGAGAGAGAAGAATTAAATTTAATTAGGTTTGATGTTGGTTAGCAATCAAGTTGGTCAATCAATCCTGACTAAGGGTTATCCTAGATCTAGACAGCTCCTAACTGCCAAGGTCACCTTCAAGCCCTCCAAGTGTAGGATTAGCCAATCAACTAGCCAGGTAAGTGTAAGGTCGGTGGGAGTCCCCCCGTTGCTTGCCTTAGACACCAATTGTGCTTGGCCAGGTAAGCGAACGGAACCAATTAAAAACCACCTTCCTTCGGGCCCAGTCGTCCCTGAACCACTTTCCTAGTCACCAGTCAAGTTGACTTATCCTAACCCAGTTCAACTCTTAGGATTCCTTATCCTATTGAGCTCGAATTCCTAGGGTTGATGTCTAATTGATTTTAATTTTAAAGGCTTAGGTCAATGCAGGATGTTGGTTGGTTGTTTGTGGGCTAAGGAAGGGTGATCAAATCCCCACCTTATCTTGTTTAATTGGGTTGTGCCCTTAATTTGATTTAATATGAATATGCACGAAGAAAAAAAATTCAATCAAAGGATTTTATGCAATTTAAACTAGATGCATGCAACTAATTGAATTCTGAAAGGCTTACCTTGCTTCCAGCAATCACCAAAAAAAATAAAAATAAAAATAAAACTAATATGATGCATGCTCTAAACAGTTAGGGTTTCTAATCTTATCATGAGGCTTTTAATTAGGTTTAAATGGATATTTTTTAAATTAATTTAAAAATAAAATAAATAAATAAATAAATAAATAAATAAAAAGAAAAGAGGATCAGGGTTAGGATTGATCTCACCAAAATTTGATGCTTTCTTCGTTTTCTTTTTTATATTTTTTTCTACAAAATAAATAAAAAAAATTAGTAAGCAATATTAAAAAAAAATAATTAATTTATAAAAAAAATTAAAGAAATAAAAGAAAAAATAGCATCTATTCCTTTCCCGGCAACGGCGCCAAAAACATGATAGAAATGCGATGTTATCGTTAAGACACCGTGTTTATCAGTTTAATCCGACTTCTTAAAATAATTAAAAATGCATAGATAGCGGTGAGTCGGATCGAATCCACAGGGAAGGTAGTCTTTTTAGATTTGAAATCTTTGATTTTTGAAAAGAAAAGAAGAAAAGGATTTGAGTTTTCAGAATCAAAAGTGAAGTCGGAAAATTAAAAGCAAAAATTAATAGATGTAGAAATTTAAACTTGGTACTAAGATCTATTAGTTAGATCTTAGCATCTACTTGCAATAAAATAAAAAGTAATAATTAAATTATAAAAATTAAATTATAATAAAAATAAAAAATAAGAAATTAAAATATAAAAATAAAATTTTTATTAATTAAAATTTTAAAATTTAAATACATAAAATTTAAAAAGAAAAGAAAATAAAATAAAATAGCCTGATCTCTGATCTTGGATCGGCATTGGCAGAAAGATGGTGTAGAAGCTCGGCTCTTCTTCTCGGCACCCGTTGCTTCGAAGCAGCCTTTAACCCATAGCCTAGCTTCGCCCTGTACCAAAGCTTCACCTTGATCGGAGATGTTGATTTCTGGAGGCCTAGGGTCCTTTTTATAGTGCTAGGAGGGCTGGATATTTTTTTTCTAAAGGCAATGTGGGACTAATGGCCTTTGCAATCATCAAAATATAAAAAAATTTAAGTAAAATTTGAATTAAAATAGCTCTGATATGTCTCTGATAAATCTGATAAAATCCAGTCGTTCAATAGGAATCCAACGGTCCAAAAATCATCAAAATCGGATGCAGATCAACTCAGATCGGGTCGGATTAAATTCTGGCCGTTGGATCGCGCTTCATGGAGGAAATCTGGCCGCAAATCATGCGCCTGAGAGTTTGATCACCGTCGGGAGCTTTCTGGACCATCGGATCATCGCCTGGATCGAGCGCTGCCATCCGATGGTGATCCGCGTGATGTCTGTAGCTGAATAAAATTCGGAAGCAACCACAGCCGTCCGATCCTGACCGCAAACAACCACATCCATCCGATCGCGCAATCACTGTTCCCATGGACTGCGTGGACCGACCGCACCACACACCGCAATCAATCAGCACCTCTGTTGTCGAGCGAAAAGACTAAATTACCCTTGTGAGCCGCGATAAATTTCTGTAGACCCTTTAGGGGTCTAGGTCCACCACGTGGCAAGCTCTGATTCGCCGGATTTTGCTGAGCTGGCGGTCCACGCCTGGATCGTGGACCGGCTGATGGCTTCAATGGCTGAGTCGGCTTTGATGGCTTGGCTTGGCTTGGTGGCTCGGCTTGCGGAGCCGGCTGAGCCATTTTCTTTTTTATTTAATTTTTATTTATTTTATATTTTTAAAAATTTATATCTTTTTCATTTTAGCTCTGTTTTACTTGAAATTTATTTCGTTGTGATTAAAAAAATAAGCTCTTTCTATTGATAATAAAATTTTATTTTTTAATTTTTATTAATTTTTATTAATTTTTAATTAATTTTTTAATTAATAAAAATATGAATTTTTTAAAAATTATATATAAATTGATTATTAATTTTTAAAAATTAATATAAATTAATTAATAAATTAATACTTTTATCGATGAATTTATGATGCTTATCAGCCCACTACCATACAGTGCATTTATGATGGTAGAGATTAAATAAGACCTTTCAAATTAAGTTTCCAAACCTGACGTGGAAAATTTTTACTTTGGGTCTAAAAAGTTGGGGGTATATATTGGTGCAGCTAACAACCTCTTGCCACATGGCAACACCAAGAAAATCACTAATCTAATAGTGTTCTGATAGTAAAGAATCATAATCGTCTTTAGATTTGGATCGATTTAGTGCCGATTTAGAATAACCATTGACTTGGTGCCGTGGCAGTCGATCTGTTCAGTTTATATTAATGGGATATCGGTTTTAGTCGACCTCTCACTCAACCACAGCAATTAAGGTCGGCATGTTGCTAACCTACGAGTGAGATGTCGCTATGTTATATCAACTGATCTGAAGACCCACCAGCACTGCTTTAAGCTAGATTGGAATAATACCGACCTATTTATATAAGCCAGGTTGGGTTACTACCGATCTGCCAATATAATACTCGATTCCTAGTAAAAGGACATCAGTTACTCTTCAATTATATTACTGCTATCATCCAACTATGCTATATTTAATTTCTACATGGGTAAACAACCCAAGATCTCCAGATAGTTAGCCATTCTGTTATAACAAACCAATGGTCTGACAGATTTCTAATGAATTTCTAATGGTCTAACAAATTCGTCTACAGCCTAACGGCCTGAGCAAACCCTCTCATATAAACAGGAGCAAGGAAGTCTCCTGGGGGAGAGAACAGACGGAGTCTAGATTCTATTGAACTCTCTTCTCAACTTTTCCACTGAAGGGAGTTGAGCCTTCATTCTCTCCACTCACAATCATTCTTCTTATCTTTCAATTCTCTATTTTCTACTATTTGTTCTAAAGGCTCTGACTGACTTAAGCATAGGAGAATCCTAAACTAGAGGATACCTCATAGATTTTGGAACTTCTTTGCAGATTCTTTTGTGGTCTACATCGATTTAATCCTTAGCAGCTCTCCAACTCCATTCACCACTGACCTCATCATCTCACCTCTAGAGTCTTGCTGCAACTCAAGTTATCTCATATGAGTTGCTCCTAGTATCCATGGTGCTTTGCTCAATCATGTTCACTCCAGCATTTTTACCCCAATTTTGATATTTTTAAGTTTTAATAATTCTAGCAAGAAATAGAGCCTAACACCACCCCTTGCATTCACTCCAGTAGGTGCCACTTAATGTTCTGTTATTTGCTTATTTCAAATTTTCAAAAATTTTCATGCATAACTGCCTTTACACAGGAAAAAAATGGGGAAAGCAATATAATGCTCTCTACAACAAAAATAATTTTTGGTGGCAAATTGCTTATGGTATTGCTTATTATATGTTGTTAAAATTTTATATATATATTTTGGTAAAAATGCCGCTATCTCTTAATAAATATTTTTTTATTTATGGTATTTTATTATAAATGCTGCTATAAATTTATATTTTTATGACGTATAACTTGAAGTGTTAGAAATTAGAACTGCTATTATGACATTTAACTAATATGCTGGTAAATAATATAATATTTTATAGAATTTAAAAAATTATCGCTAAATCTTAAATTATTAATTTTTATGTAAAGTTTCTTTTAGTCATACCATCTCATAAAATATATTATTATACATATATATTCTTAGTATTACTTATTTAATGATATGAATGTAGGTTAATAAGTTAAATAAATTATTTTTATATGTTAATAATATAAACCATAATTTGATGTTAAGATCTTGCCATTTAAATAAGAGATCATTGGTTCAAATTCTCTCTTTATTTGAATATACTAGGATATATTGTTTATTTTTTGATTATTCTTATCAGCATATAAAAAATATCAGCATTAAAATTTTAAAAGCACTTATATATGCCATCAAAATAAAATTTTTTTATTGATATTTTTCTAAAAATACTAGTAGTTAATTATCGATGCCATCTTAAAATGGTACATAAGAAAATGCCACAAAAATGTCGATAAAGATATTTGCAGCATTCTTTTTGGCCTATAGCAATACTTAAAATATCACCAATGACCATTTTTGTTGTAGTGGCTCTAATAAAAAAAGACTATAGACACTACAATAAAAATAATCATTAATGGTATTTTTAAGTACCATTATAGGTCAAAAAAATACCAAAAATATTTTTACTAATATTTTTGTAGCATTTTCTTATATACTATCTTAAGATAGTATCGATAATTAATTATTAGCATTTTTGAAAAAATATTGATAAAATTTTTTATTTTAGTGGCACATGTAAGTGTCCTGAAAATTTTATTGTTGATATTTTATATATGCTGATAAAAATTATAAAAAATAAACTATATATATCCTAAAATTCAAACAAAGGGAGGATTCAAATCAATGATCTCTTATTTGAATGACAAGCTCTTAACCACCAAACTATAATTTATATTATTAGCATATAAAAATAATTTATTTAACTTATTAACATACATTGATATCATTAAATAAGTAATACTAAGAATATATATGTATAATAATATATTTTATGAGATCGGTATGGCTAAACCAAGCTCTATATAAAAATTAATAATTTAAGATTTAGCAATAATTTTTCAAACTCTTGCAAAATATGATATTATTTGCCGGCATATTAGTTAAATGCCATAATAGCAGTTCTGATTTCTAGCACTTTAAGTTATATGCCATAAAATATAAATTCATAATGACATTTATAATAAAATACCATTAATAAAAGAACACTTATTGAAAGATAGTGGTATTTTTATCAAAATGTAGTAAAAAAATTAGCGACATATGATAAGAAATGCTACAAGTAATTTACCATCAAAAATCATTTTTGTTGTAGTGAGATTTGGCTCATGACTTAAATTTGTAATATTGTTATGCTTGTTAATCAATTTTTTTATCATTATACCAAGCAGTGGCATCAACTATAATGCTCAATGAACTCTATCTCAATAGGTTGTTTCCTCTCTGTATCAGCTAGTGAGATACAAATCTCTCATGCTATTCTTAAGGGAGATTTGGCAACTATTATGATGTATTTGGTTCACAATCAGCAATGGATACTAAATGCAATGGAATGAGAGTTGAAATGACCATATCCTTTTAACACATTTAGTTCATGATTCAAATCGGAATCAGAATATCAATTAAATATATAGATAATTTTAAAAATTAATTAAATAAAGAGATATTTTTGAAAAAAAATATTTATTTTATAAATTGGTGGAATTGAATTTGAAAATTGAAAGAAAAATTGAGATTAAGTTTTGGATAATTAGAGCATATATTTTCTCATGAATTAGAAATGCAAATGGAAAAGATGATCGGAATAGAAATGAAAACAAGATTGACATTCACTCCTAGAATGAGAATAGAAATTATTGCGGCAAAGCTTCAGATTGTTGAGAAGAACTCGTATTGGAGAACTGATCTGGGGTTGAGTCGATGTAGATTACGAACCAACCTATAAGAAAAAAACTCAAGAATCGATGGGGTACCCTTTGGTTTAGGATCCTTCGATACTTAAATCAGCTAGACCTTGAGAATAGATAGTGGAAATAAAAGATTGGAAGGCAGTGAAGAGGGTTTGAGTAGAGAGAGGATTCGATCTTTTTTTAGTAAAAAAGTCGAGAGCAAATTTCAGTAGAGTGTTATCTCTGAGAATCTTGTGCTTACCTTCGGAAGGATATCCTGCCTCTCTATTTATAGAAAGATTTGCTTAGGTCTTAAGAAAAATTTATTACACCATTAGTTTATTATAACAGAATGGTCAGCTGGATTGCAGCTATAGGCTATTTGCCTTAGTGGCAATTAGCTGTAAGGCGATTGGAGGAGAGCCATGATTTGATTGGAGAGTGGCTAACGCTCAATTGATTTTTTAATTATGTCAAGGTCGGTATTTTATCGATGTCGTTGATATGGCGAGATCGGTATTAAATTGATCTTATCATAGTAAAGTTGAGTGGCACTCTCCTACTGTTGGTGACATCGGCTTTTTGCCGATCTAGAGATAATAAGCTGGTGGCAGGGATAAACTTGATCTCATGCTTAGCTGTCAGGTGAATTACCATTGCTGTGATAGGTATAAATCCAATCTCCTATGGAAAGGCTGCTCATGGAGGTGGGCTACCGATTTTTAGAATGGTGAACTGCTAATTTTATCTTGTATAGCTAATCGCAAATCGATTTAAGACCAATCTTGATTTATAGTGAATCAAGGTATCATTAAGGATAGTGATTTACTGATCTAGCTGCGATGGTTGTCGGTATATTATCAATCTGGTCTGATATGCTATACTTAGCCATGGTACAGATTAATTTGAGCTCCAGATCAGTATTTTGCTCATCTGAAACTGATACTTATCATATTTTTAGCAGCCATCTAAATCGACAACCTTTCTGATGATGCTATATGGTTAGTGATGATTGACCATACCAACACTTGCCCCCTGCTTTTTAAACTTGGAGCGGAACTTTTCTGAGATGGGTGTGGAAAATTATTTTTTAAAAAACATCAATTAATTTTCTCCATCGAGAATTATGCCATATGACCGGCCAAATTTAATTTTTTAATAATTTAAAGTGACATGCTGCCTCGTTTGAAGGAATTTTGCCTTATCCATCGTACCTAGCATTTAAGAAAGCATGAGGAAGCATAAAATCATCATTGGCTATCCTGCTGTAACCCAGGCGATGTGGAGCATGTATCATCTTTTCATTGGTCAGCTGAACCACCACACAAATTGAATCTACAAGGCTTGATCAGAACGAATGTGATGAAACGATTATTTTGCAATCTCTCTAGATTGTTGACAAGTGGATTGAATCCAACGATGGGCAGATTGATCTAGGCCGTTGCTTCTCCCTATATATAGGGTGGTGTCTATTTCCACTATCATTTTGCTGCTGCTTTTTTGGTGCGGAGGTCCTATTATTGAGGTTCTAGAAGCTCCCTTGCACCTAGGTAGTTGGAGACGAAAGTTATTTCGATGACCGCTAGAGTTAAGGAGAGCCACTAGAGAAGGTTCTCTTTCCTCCTAGGTAGATCTCTCTTTCCCGTTTTTAGGTTCGGAGTGTCCTTTATTTAGGATTTCTCTTTTCCTTATCATCTTTCTTCCTTAATCCTTCTTCGACTCCCTTGCACTTTCTTTTCCTTCCTTCAATCATGTCCTCCCAAGAGAGTACTTCTCTTGATTGCGGTAAGAGGGGGAGATAGTCCCGGGCGACCATGAAATCTAGTCGATTCAGTCTCGACTTGCACTTAAGGTTGGTGACTCATCTTAGACGGCCGCCGAGACTAGTACTTCTGGCAATGATGGTTTAGAGTTTTTGATAAAAAAAATTCTAGACTATTTTTGGCCCAAGTACTGATCTTTCCATCTTGATAGATTTTGATCTAAAGAAGCTCAGAAAAATATATTTTATCTTTGAGAATTTTTAACTCATAGCTTCCAGTCCAAGTGACCATGTCACACAGCTTCCTAAGAGTTGTATGGTCTTTTATGATAAAATACTCTGGTCTGATCTACATCCTTTTATCTGTAACATTTTAGACTTTTATAGGTTACATCCAACCCAAGTTAATCCCAACGCCATTAGGATTATCTTGATTTTCATCATCTGTCGTAGTTTTGCCACTATTGAGCTTAGGATTTTCCTCTTCAGGACATTGTTCGTTTTGAAATTGCACCCAACTGAGAAGGGTTGGTGGTACTTCTCACCCCGATCTTATTGTAAATTTGGTCCTTCCCTTTCTTCGTCTATCCATGATTGGAAAAGTTATTTTTTTTGATATTCCTTAGGATTTCAGTCACAGTTGGGGTAAGCCCCAGCTTAACTAGAATTCCCATAAGCAAGTTTTACTTGAAAATAAAGAGGCCTTCAAAGAGCTGCTGGATATGAAGATGCCCAAGCTTAGTTAGCTGGTGATGGATCAATCATTGTTCGATTCTAGCATCAGCCATGTCTCCCCTCAAGATGAGTTTGACATTAGGTTTTCTTTAAGTTTTCATGTACATGATTTTTTTGATCATCATACCTCTTCTTTATTGTGATAGCACTCATGAGGTTCGACCTCAAGAGACTGGCAGAGCAGAGGAAGAGGAAGTCAGAGCCCTCCAATCTTCCTCCTATGAAGAGAGAAAAGGAGAAGGATGTGGCCATCTCCAGCTCGATGTCTTCTCGATCTGCCCTAGTTTTTGCTTCGGGGACACTCGTGATCAATGCGGCGCCCGTCAGTGTCCTCCCCTCACTTGCATCATCTTCAATGTATTGATGTCCACAACATTTCAGGCATCATCTAGCTTTGATGCCAAATTATAGATCCATGATATCGCTCGAACGTCAATCATCCGTGACATCACAAGCACCGATATCATGTTGCAAAAGCTCCTGATCTTTAGCATGGACTTAAAGAAATCTGTGACGTTCTCTATGGATAGCAAACCACTGATCCTCCATCTGAATATGCGATGGGATGCCTCCCTTCTTGGGCTTGAGGGAGATGCCCCATTCTCTAGGGCTTCTTTAAGAATCTTAGGGCGGCAACTCTAGAAAGAAGAGAAGAAGAGAGTTGAGGGAGAAAAGGTCTATATTCCATACCATAATAAAACCCTAATACAACCTATGTATTTATACATAGCCATTAGCCCGATCAAAAAATTTTCTGACTAATCCAATACATGAAAGCACTCACCGAGCTCATGTACACCCATGTCTTCCATGCTCTCATCCTCTGGATCTAGACCCGACCCATATATGAATTAGCCCCCTTAAGACCTCTCAAACCAGGCCTTAAGACCCCTAGGATCATCCTAGATCCTAGTCCAAAATAGATCATCGTGTAACTCTGCCCACGCACTGAGTCGGCTAAGTTCCACTGGGTCAGCTCAGTCTGAAACTGAGCCGGTCCAATTCTGTGCCATGCCAGTAGTTTCGAACGTACAGCTCTCTATTTTGTCTGTACACTAAGACTTAGTCGATCCAATTTTGGACTGAGCTGGCTAACCTATAGAAAATTCTTTTTCTACAGTCTTGATTCTCTGGCTTTGGTTCCTTGCTTCATCTTGTATCCCAGATCTCTGAAGCACCAACCAAAGCTCCTGAAATCTTTGGAGCCAACCTCCTGACTCCTTCCATGGCCTCCTAAGGCTTAGGAGCATCATAAATCCTCATAATCTCCATCTTGGTGCCCCAAGCCTTGGCAAACCCCTCGGTAATAACCTCCTACACGTTTTCTCTATCTCTGCGCACTCGATAGCCCTTTGTGCAATCATCGCCTCCGTCAATCTTCTTCAGCTATTGTGTACCCTTGTGGTCTTTGGGATGATCGCCTCCACCACTGAAGACCTATGCTTGCACCTCTACACCATCCTGAAATTATAGGATCCCTTCTGCTTAGTAGCTGCATCACTTTTTTTAGATTTTTCTAGAGAACCTACAGTATTTCTACACCAGCACATACTGTACCACCTGATACGATCTTTTCAGAGCTACGCCTATCCACCTGCACACGCCGCTCCATCTAGAACTGTACATCACCGACGCTCTAAACTCATGTCAAATTTTTTTCTTTACTTGTGAAGCCACCACTGCGGAGCTCTACCTATATTCAAAGTCCATCTGATGCCACAGAAGCTGACTCTGTCATCGAGTTTCTCGAGGCTAACCACTCAATGCTGTACTGCTGAGCCTACCGCTGCACCTCGAACACCATCGCTGCTCTTTCGAACCCTCCGTGCTCCGTGGACCCCTTCGAAGCTATCTCGAATACCTCCGCAATCTACGGATACCTCTAAAACTCAAGAGCTCATCCAACTCTTCTAAAACCAGCGACTAAATCCTAGAAAATTTTACCTTAGTTCTTCTCTTCTGCTCCTACACCAGCCATCGCTTCAGTTGCACCTGGAGAATCATCCTTTACCTGAACCACGACTCTTTCTGATGCTCCTATAGAAGAAATCTGATCCATGATACTCCCGACTGCTAGAGATGCCTTTAGCGCTCTTTGAGACCCCCTAGCTCTTCCTAAGATCTGCATCCGATCTCCTTGAGATACTACTGACACTCTCTACTGAGATATACTCCTTGGCTGTTGCACCACCGAGCCTCTCTCAGTTCCGTGCCTCTAGGAAAGCACTCCTACAGCACTCCAGCGCTCCTCGACTTGTCTTTGCACTGCTCTACACTCGTCTAGCCCTTACCTATTGAACCTCCATGGATCATCCATCTCCATCACTCCCAAGGCTTTGCAAATCCATGCTCTGATTGAACCACTGAATACATCTTCGACTACTTTCCCACCTTCCAGACATCGAAGGATGTATAGTCGCTTCTTCAGCCTTCCTTCAACCATTATCCCTTGAAAAACTTCTCTTCAACAGCCCTACGCTGCCCATCTTTCTAGCGAATATTGATGCTCTCTATTGAGATACCTCCCTCGACTACTGTATCGTTGAGCCTTTCTCAGTCCTGTATCTTCAGGCAAATGCTACTGCAGCACTCTAATGCTTCTTGCCTGTCACATAACCGTCATATATCCCAATCTTTCCACCAAGACTGATCAGCAAATCATCTACCAAAGCCTTCCATCCCGAGAAAATTTCTTTTCATTAATCCTCTCAACCTCCACATTCAATCCACTACTCCCAGTTGGTCAAACCACAGCAATAATAAGGTAGATTTGAGACATACCGTGGAATTCTTATGCAGATTTTTGATTTCATCTTGTACGACTTCTCCTTCCTTTCCATGCACCATCAGGCTCTAAAACTTGGCTCTAATACTATATTGATGTCCACAACGTTCTAAGCATCACCTAGCTCTGATGCCAAACTGTAGACCCATGATATTGCTCGAACGCCAATCATTCTTGACATCACAAACATCGATATCATATTGTGGAAGCTCCTGATCTTTAGCATGGACCTGAAGGAATCTATGATGTTCTCTATGGGCAGCAAACCATCGATCCTCCACCTGGATCTGTGATGGGATGCCTCCCTTCTTGGGCTTGAGGGAGATGCCTCCTTCTCTAGGGCTTCTTCAAGAACCCTAGGGCGACAACTCTAGAGAAAAGAGAAGAAGAGAGTTGAGAAAGAAAAGATCTGTATTCCATACCATAATGAAATTCTAATACAACCTATGTATTTATACATAGCCATTAGGCCCGACCAAAAAACTCTCCAACTAACCCAATACATGAAAGCACTCACCGAGCTCATGTACACCCATGTCTTCTATGCTCTCATCCTCTAGATCTAGACCCGATCCATACATGAATTAGCCTCCTTAAGACCTCTTAAACCAGACCTTAAGACCCCTAAGATCATCCCAGACCCTAGCTCAAAATAGACCCTCGCGTAACTTTGCCCGTGCACTGAGCCAGCTCAATCTCAGCACTGAACTGACTAAGTTCCACTAGATCGACTTAGTCTAAAACTGAGCCGACCCAATTCTGTGTCATGCCAACAGTCCTAAATGCGCAGCTCTCTATTTTGCCTGTGCACTGAGACTTAGCCGATCCAATTTTGAACTGAGCCAGCTAACCTACAGAAAATCTTTTTTCTATAGTCTTAATTCTCCGACTTTGGTTTTTTACTTCATCTTATGTCTCAGATCTTCGAAGTATCAACCAAGCCTCTAAAATCTTCGGAGCCAACCCCCTGACTCCTTCCATGGCCTTCCAAGGCTTGGGAGCACTATAAATTCTCACACGATGTCCCAGGAACATCGATAGTCTACCGAGATGGTCTGTCTTCCTCTTAAGGAGACAATGACTCATCCGAGGTCAGGCTTAATTACTGTACTGCCAAGATCTGATATGTCAACTACACCGATCTCGGCATCTATTTGCCAAGCTTGGCCCTTTGAAGGGTCGAGGATTTTTGAGGTTGACCCACCATCAACCTCCACCAATAAAATTGATCTTACCCAAGCCTCTCTGCAGGACACGGCGATGCTTGATAAGGACCTGTTGTTCACCATGATGCCACAGCAAGACTTGAATACCCATAGAAGAGATCTTGGGCTAGAGGAGCTGGTCAACTACGGTTTCAGCAGCACTCTAGATATAAAATTTTCTCTCTTCCTTTTTCTTTTTTCTTTTTTTTATGTCAGTCTTTTATCAACCTAAAATCATTTTTTTTCTTTCTTCTATCATGCCATCTCATACTTCAGGCTATTTACTAAGCACATGGCGTGGCTTACTGAAAACAAGAAGTCCATGAAAGAGACATTGCTATCTACAAAGGACTATTTGAAAATGGTTGAGAAAAAAATCCGCCAAGGAGGCTAGAGTCTCGAGGAGCTAAAGAAGCAGCTCCAAGAAAAGTTGGCCACAATAAAGGAAAAAAATAAGATCTTGCTGGATCATCAAAAGAAGGCCAATGAAGGAGAGAAAAGGCTGTTGGAGCTGTAGCAGGAGGTCTCCAAGATTTTCGAGCTTGAGACCAAGGTGAAGGAGTTGGAGGGGATGATGTCCTCTCAAGACGAGATAGTGGGTGCTCAGGACAATACCCTCCTTGTGTTCTAGAGGAACATGGAGCACTGAAAGGCTACTATTGCTAGAACTGTGGAGGACTACAAATCCTTCGAGGCTTTTCAGGAGGAGGTCATGGAGGCTTTGGGAGAGAACTTCGACTACAGGTTTAAGAGCTACAAGGGTTTGGTTGAGAAGTTCTTTCATAACTTAGACTTAAACAGTATTACCCAGAAGGTTGGTCTTTCACTGATGTCAGAGGCAGCCGCCCAGCTAGCGTCGGATGTGGCTTCCCTTATAGGTGCACCTCAGTCTACTTTCGAGGTGACCGCTGTGCAACTCCACCCTTCTATTGAGGCTCTAGTTTTCATTGAAGTCTCTGCTCTCATCGAAGCCCTAGCTCCTGTCGAGACCATAGCTATCGAGGTCATATCACTGGAGGATGATCAGGCGGCTATGCCTGCAAAAGTTTCTTAGGCAAATGTCTGATTTTTGTAGTCTCTGCTCTTCTTTCTTTTGTTTACTGTATCTTTTTGTATTAGCCTAGTTTGGGCATTTTGTAAGAACCTTTTTGATGAAATGAATTTTTTTTATATTATTGTTCATATGAGTGCGACATCAGATATTTCTGATCTAGTGTAGCTCGATGTGAGGCATAAGAATTTTCATTCAAGAAATTTTTCT
Source organism: Cocos nucifera (assembly GCA_006176705.1). Lineage (NCBI taxonomy): Eukaryota > Viridiplantae > Streptophyta > Magnoliopsida > Arecales > Arecaceae > Cocos > Cocos nucifera. The sequence goes on from QRFJ01000619.1 coordinate 664,694, forward strand.
AAGTCCTATATAACAGATAACAATGGTTCTTTAATCAGGTTTGTTTCGGTTGACCTCGGTCGGGTCATTACATGAATTGCCTTAGCAAATATATGCATAAAAGCGTATTCTTCAACTAATAAGTTAAATTTTTAATTAAAACTTAGTAGAAATTTAAGAGTACCTGTACATGAATCCAAAATTGGTGGGTTAGTTTTTCTTTTTATTTTATAGAAATCTAACTGACCGCTTCTTGGTTCTTTGAAGAATGTTTCTATAGACCGGATATTTCATTGAAATTCAGGATAACCTCGATCCTAAGATCGATGTTTTATAAAGCTCTAGAATAGTATCAATCTTGAGATCGGTATTTGATAGAAATTCGAGATAACCTCGATCCAAAGATCGATATCCAATAAAAATTTAGGATAACCTCAATCCGAAGATCGATTTTAAGGATAGGAAGATCTTATTTTCTTTTAGACCCTTCGAGACTTTATCGATCTAAAGATCAGATTTAAGGATAGGAAGATCTTATCTCCTTTTAGACCCTTCGGGGCTTCACCGATTTGGAGATCGGATTTAAGAATAAGAAGATCTTATCTCCTTTTAGACCCTTCGTGTAACATTCTAAACCAGCAAAATAATAAATTAAGAGATTTTTGTTTATGTATGCATGGCATAGCAATTTATTTATGGTATATTTGAGTATAAATTATGACTATCTATCATTTTGAGTCCTGAAAATTTTTTAAGTCTAGAATCTAGCACCCGTATGGGGAGCTATATGAAATATGAACTTTCTTGAAACTAAAATTGATGGTAATTGATCCTTAGATATTGATGAGTCACAAATAATTTTTAATGAATTTTGAAATCCTTTAACCTATTCATTTTGAAGAAAAAAAGTTTTAAGAGTTTTGGATTTTGAAAAATTTTAGCTAGAACCCAAGTTTCGATATCTTATTCCTGAGAATTTTGATTTTTCTGATATTTTTATTGATTCCAACTGAAAGGATATTTTCTTATTTATATTTATATTTTAAAGTTAATAGAGGATAAATAAGAAGAGTATTAAGATTAAGCAAGCATTATGGTTAGAGGTAAAATTTTGAAGAGTATCCAAGCTGATCTCCCGAGTCTTAGGCTACAAAAAAAACTAGTTTCTATTTTTTTGAGAGAGCCAATCTGATTTGAATTTGAGATAACCCGAGTGACACTCGAGTTGATTCGAGTTGGGATTAAGCTAGCTCGATCAGCGAAAACAAAAATGCGGTGCTGGTTATAAGGCTTTAAAAGTTGATTTTTGAATGGAATTTTTAGAAAGTAAGTTGATAGCTGGCTTTCCTAGAGCGTGCCACATAGTTAGAAGAGGGAGAGAGAGGTGTGTTGGTCTTCTTTATGGAGTGACACCTCATAAGTTTTTATTTAATTTATTCATTTTCAAAATAAAAGCCACCGATTCATTTTTCTTCTATTCTGGATTTTTTTGGTTAGAACAACCAGAATAGAAAAGGGAGAGGGCTAGAGAAGGAAGAGTTCTCAGTCAAAAATTCATAGGATTCAGTTGGAAAAAGAGAATGGTTTGGAGATAAGCTAATTTGGAGGATGAAAGACTGCTGGTGATGGGAAAGAAAGAAGTTGATTTCAAAACTTCTATAGGATTATAGCAGTTTGAGATAAGGATTTTTATTTCTAAATTTAGTTTAAATTGAGTTTTCAGTCCTTATTATCAGATTTGAGGATTTTAGTAAGTTAGGTTTTATAATTTAAATTGAGTTTGAAGATGAATTGAAGTATTTATGATGCTGAAATTATTTAAATGATTTAACTATAGATTAAAATGATGTTAGCTGAACTTACAACCATTTATGAGAATAGAAATAGAGTTAAATGTCCGAAAATTTTGAGTTTTAATGAAATTTAGTTAGACCTAAGCTAAAGCAAGATAAAGAAGAAGTGAATGGTTAAAAGACTAAAGTAAAAATATAAAAGCAAAGTATGTGTAGTCCTGATTTTTGAAGTTGCATGGTATGATCTTAATCAGTCTATGGCAATATTATAGAAAGAAAAAAAGGTTCTCAAAAGATGCTTTGAGGAAGTCCTATATCAAAGTGGAATAGTAGCTAGTAGGAGGTGAGTGGGTTTTCTATCTAACTCTAATTTTTTCTAACGATATTTATTATGAAAGGGAGAATCTTTACAAAATAAGTAAGTTTACTTTCTATTATTCTCAGCTTATATATATGTTTACGCAAACAAGAAAAATAGAAAATGGGTTTTATATAAGTATGTGAATTAACTTTGAATAGCATAGCATTATGTTTTGGAATGTGCTAAAATAGCTCGAATAAACTTTACTATGAATGGGATATGCTCTGAAAGTGAATTGTTCTTCATTTTTGCTGCTTTGTTTATGTGATTGCAATCTTGGTGATGGAAGTGGTTGTCATGGTTGACAAGTTATATATATATGTATGGTATGTATGTATGTATATTCCTGTGGGAATAGCAAGATAAGTTTTGAGCAAAAAGCATTTTATTGAATTGATTTTCAATAGGTGATCCATAGGAGTGATCAACCTATATGGTGAATTATGATATTGCTTATGAAAAAAAAATTAATATTTAGCTGACACTCCATAGTGAAACTTTGCCCAGTGGGGCTCTATAATATCATAACCGTATCGACTACCCTTAGTAGGAGTGCGTTGGGATATAGTCGATGGTATTTATGGGCTGGCACATCCACAATCTTATTTGAATATATGATTTTGGCCATTTTGATTGTTCTTGGTAGGGGTGCGCTGGAGTGTAGTTGGCGGTATTTGATAGTTTTATTCTATTGAGCTAGTACCTCCATAGTCTTATTTGATTCTATAGTAGTGACCATATCGACTGTCCTTGGTAGGGATGCACTAGAGTATAGTTGGTGGTAGTTAGTAGCTTGGTGTTAGTTATTTGGTTACATGATTGTATTTTTATTCAACAAGCAAAAGCTTTCTTGAATGTGTTGTTAGCAATTGGTGTGTATGTGAGATATAGATCTCAAATGAATCGGTGCACTATAATTATTTTAGCTCAGCAAAGCTTTCTTTTGATAAAGTAATTTATTTATGATTTTATTCTTATTCAGATCATACTTGTTTGAAAGTATAGCAAAAATATAATATATATATTATAATAATGAGTACTATAGCTATGTTTTTTAGTTTTCTATTGATAGATTGATTATTCACTCACTGAGACTCTCTAAGTCTCACCCCCTCACTCTTTTTATCCATAGTTTTGGAGTAGCTTAGCTTGGAGCTTTGTATCGGTATGTGTATCAACACTTCTAGTAGAAAAAGTTTTTGGAATGTTAGCTTGTAAACTTATAACATATTAAGAGATGTATTATATAGTTGAGATGGTTAAATCAGAAACTGATGAGCTTATTGAATTTTGAGTGATTTGTATAGAATATATAGTATATGGTTTTGTGAATGGAACCTTAGATTTGCTTATGTAAATTGTTGAGTTAAATTATGATATTTGCTTTAGTAGATTATTGAATGATGTTATAGTTCAGCTTAGCTATAGTTAAGAAATCTTTCTAATTTTTAGATAAGGATGGGGTATGGCACCGTCACCCAAATTTAAGGATGGGGTGTTACATATTTAGTATCAGAACAAAGGTTAATGGTTTATTGAGATGAGCAAAGGTTGATGGTTTATTGAGATGAGTAGGGTTAATGATTTATTGAGATGAGCAAGGTTTAATTATTGATATGAGTAAAGTTTAGTAATTAGTAGAGATAAGTAAAAATTTAATGGGTAGTAGAGATGAATGAAAGTTTATAATCAGTGAGCATAAAGTATGGCTTATGGCTAGTGGACAGGAGCAAAGGATTATGAGTAGTAAGGATGGCCTTATGTATACCATAACCAGTTTATTGGTATTATCTGAATAAAGCTCTAGTTAAAAGATTTCCACTAAAGTCAAATATTTTAATTATTGATGAGTAAGCAAGTAAAATGAGGGCTGATACCAATGAACAAGATAGGTCAAAGTAAGAAGGATAACAAGCGATCTAAGTTACCTTTAATGTAGAAAACAAGTATGAGTTAAATATTTTAGTTTGATTTATTTAAGTATAAGTTTAAGTTGGAGGATAAGAATTTAATTTTCAAATGTAATTGTTTGTGATGCTAAGAATTGTTAGTAGTTCTATCTCATAATTAATTGAGTATTTGATTAGTGTGCATGAATTGAGCAGGTGTGTTTACAATGTTGATAGCTTCTAAAATAAGTGAAGTATATATATTCTTATATTTCTTATTTGAGCTTAGTATTGCATATACTTGTGAAATATGTGTTGGTATGGTTTAATGAATAGCGATGAATAGAGAGTCAAATGATAATTGTTAAGGATTGTGATGCACTAAGAGTTTTAGAATTTGTAGGTTTATAGTTTAAGATTTCAAGTTAAAAGAAAATAAGATGAACCCAGATGTTAAGATAGTGTAGACATTGACAATGTGAATATTATTTACTGAATTATTTATGTTGCAAAGAATAATTCCGTAGCAATGATTAATTTGAGATGTTAATTGTAGATCATGAATGTAATTGAGAAATCTTCAAAGATTATTTTAACTGAAATTACAAGAGAGTTGGGACTTCCAGATCCAATTTATAGAGTGGAAGAAAGGGAAGGAAGGTTTGTAAGAGCATATATTGAAATAACCATAAATAGAGGGGAGCAATCCTATGAAACCTTCAAATCAATGGGTCCTCCAGATATGGAGCAAAAAAAATCGGAGGAGCAAGCAGCAGTCTATGCCTAGAATAATTTAAAGCTTCATTTTAATTTTGAGGTTTGAGATATAAATTATGAGGATATGAAAGAGTATAAACATTTATTTCAAAGAGCAAGATTAAAGTATAATGCTATAAGTGCAGAGCTTTAGCAATTAAGATAGGATTATAAAAGAGCAAGTGATAGGAGTAGAAGATATCTTGATTAGTGTGCAGACCTGAGTCACCAAGTGAGAAGATTGAGAGAGGAATTTCCTCCAGATATATGATCTTTTTCTAGAAAAAACTAAAGTTAGGTGGAAAAGGAGTCAATAAAGGTATGGCTCAGTGTTATTTGAAATATGTTTATAAATATCTAATGAGTGAGAATATTCTGATTTGAATTCCTTTGAGAACTAGTTTATGTGAAAAAATTTAAAGTAATATTATGTATGTGGAAAATAGCATAGCTATGTATGTTGATATCAAGGGGTGGAATTATTCTTAAGAAAGGACTCTTTCAAAGGTATATGTTATTTATGTTGGTTGATTAATGAGTGTTTAAACAATGTCATAACCAGAATTTAAAAGTTATTTGAAGTAGAAAGTGCAAATTGTTGATACCTAATATCGGCAGCTCAGATACCAATTATTGAAAAACTATGGTACCGCTCTGATACCATGTTGTGAAAATCTAGGATCTTTAGCATGGATCTAAGGAGATCTTTGACATTCTTTAAGGATAGTGAACCATCGATCCACCACCTGATTCTATGATGGGGCATCTCTCCCCTAGGGCTTGAAAGAGGCACCCCCCTCTCTAGGTCTTTTTCAAAAACCCTAGGATGGCAATACTAGATAGAAGAGAGAAAAGAGATTGAAAGAGAAAAGATCTATATTCCAATTCATATAATGAAATCCTAACACAACTTATATATTTATATATAGCTATTAGGCTTGACCAAAAACTCTTCTGGCTAATCCAATATATAAAAGTACTTACTTAGCCAATGTACATCCATGTCTCTCATGCTCTCATCCCTTGGATCTAAATCTGACACATACATGAGTTAGCCACCTTAAAACTTTATAAACCAAGTCTTAAGATTCATTGGATTAATCTCAATCCAAGACTAAATAGAAAATTTTGTCCAGTTTTGTTTGCCACCGTCAAGTCAGCTCTGTCAGAAGTCGAGTTGGCTCGACTGCATCTTACTCGAACCTTGTCTTTTGTCTGCCTAAGAGAGCCAACTCAAATCTACCACGAGCCAACTTGATCTCAGTCTGAGCTAGCTCAACTACGTATCCGAGCAGCTCACCTGTGTGTCAGTCTCTTATCTTGGCTGATTTTTCTCCTGACTCTGGTCTCTTGCTCCATCTTGTGTCTCAAGTCTCCGGAATACCTACCAAGCTCCTCAAAATCTTCACACCTGAACCTTAAGTTCGTGGAGGGCTATACATCATCTTCACTTTAGGACAACTCCTATCCTAGTCCTAGGACCCACACTCATCCTAATATCCTAGAGCCAATACCCTGACTCCTCCTGTGGCCTTCCAAGGCTTGGGAGCATCACAAATTCTAACATAAATTTTGAGGATGAAATTTATTTTAAGGAAGGTAGAAATGTAATATTCTGAACCAGCAAAATAATAAATTAAAAGATTTATATTTATATATGCATGGCATAGCAATTCATTTATGATATATTTGAGCATAAATTATGACTATCCGCTATTTCGAGTCCTGAAAATTTTTTAAGTCTGAAATCTAGCACTATATGGAGAGCTATATGAAATATGAATTTTCTTAAAATCAAAATTAGCGGTAATTGATCCTTAGATATTGGTGGGTCATAAAATAATTTTTAATAAATTTTGAAATTCTTTAACCTATTCATTCTAAAGAAGAAAAATTTTAAGAGTTTCGAATTTTGAAAAATTTAAACTAGAATCCAAATTTTGATATCTTATTCTTAAAAATTTTGATTTTTTTGATATTTTTATTGATTCCAAATGGGAAGCTATTTTTTTATTTATATTTATGTTTTAAAGTTAATAAAAGTAAAATAAATAAGAAGAAAAGTATTAAGATTAAGCAAGCATTATGGTTAAAGATAAAATTTTGAAGAGCGGAAGTATCCGAGCTGACCAACTTGTAATCGAGCTGATCTGAGTCTCAGGCTACAAGAAAACTAGTTTCTATTTCTCTAAGAAAGTCAGCCTAATTTGAGTTCGAGCTGATCCGAGTGATACTCAAGCTGACCTAAGTTGGGGTGGAGCAGCTTGATCAATAGGAACAGAAAAGCGGTATTAGCTATGAGACTTTAAAAATTGGTTATTAAAGAAAATTTTTGGGAAGTAAGTTGATAGCTGGCTTTCCTGGAGTGTGCCACATAGTTAGAAGAGGGAGAGAGAGGTGTGTTAGCCTTCTTTATAGAGTGATACATCGCAAGTTTCTTATTTAGTTTATTCATTTTCAAAATAAAAGTCATCGGTTCTCTTTTCTTTTGCTATGGATTTTCTTGGTTAGAACAACTAGAATAGAGAGGGAGAGGGCTAGAGAAGGAAGAGTTCTTAATCAAAAGTTCATAGGATTCAGTTGGAAAAAGAGAATGTTCTAGAGATAAGCTGATTTGGAGGAAGAAAGGCTGCTAGTGATGGAAAAGAAAGAAGTTGGTTTTAGAACTTCTGTAGGATTGTAGTAGTTTGAGGTAAGGATTTTTATTTCTAAATTAAGTTTAAATTGAGTTTTTAGTCCTTATTATCAGATTTGAGGATTTTAGTAAGTTAGGTTTTATAATTTAAATTGAGTTTGAAGATGAATTGAAGTATTTATGATGCTAAAATTGTTTAAATAGTTTAGCTATGGATTGAAATGATGTTAGCCGAACTTACAACCATTTATGAGAATAGAAATAGAGTTAAATATTTGAAAATTTTGAGTTTTAATGAAATTTAGTTAGACCTAAGCTAAAGCGAGTAAGGTAAAGAAGAAGTGAATGGTTAAAAGACTAAAGTAAGAGCATAAAAGCAAAGTATGTGTTGTTCTAATTCTAAAGTTGCATGGTATGATATTAATCAGTCTATGACAAAATTATAGGAAGGGGAAAAGATTCTCAAAGGATGCTTTAAGGAAATCTAGTATCAAAGTGGAATAATAGCTAGCAGGAGATGAGTGGGTTTTCTATCTAATTCTGATTTTTCTTTATGATATTTATTATGAAAGGGAGAAGCTTTACAAAATAAGTAAGTTTACTTTTTGTTGTTCTCAGCTTATATATATATTCATGCAAACAAGAAAAATAGGAAATGGGTTTTATATGAGTATGTAAATTTACTTTGAATAGCATAGCATTATGTTTTGGAATGTGCTAAAATAGCTCGAATAAACTTTACTATAAATGGGATATGCTCTGAAAGTGAAAGTGAATTATTCTTCACTTATGCTACTTTGTTTACGTGATTGCAATCTTGGTGATGGAAGTGGTTATCATGATTGACAAGTTTTATATATATATATATGGTATGTGTGTGTATATATTTTTGTGGAAATTAGCAAGATAAGTTTTGAGTAGAAAGCATTTTATTGAATTGATTTTCAGCAGGTGACCCACGGGAGTGATCAACCTGTATGGTGAATTGTAATATTGCTTATAGAAAAGAAATGTTTAGTTGGCACCTCCACAGTAAAACTTTGCCCAGTGAGGCTCTATAATATCAAAACCATATCGACTATCCCTGGTAGGGGTGCACTAGGATGTAATCGATGGTATTTATGAGCTGGTACCTCCATAGTCTTATTTGAATATATAGTTTTGATCATTTCGACTATCCTTGGTAGGGATGCGCTGGGGTGTAGTCGGTGGTATTTGATAGTTTTATTCTATTGAGCCGGCACCTCCACAGTCTTATTTGATTCTATAGTAGTGATCATATCGACTGCCCTTGGTAGGGATATGTTGGGGTGTAGTCGGTGGTAGTTAGTAGCTTGCTGTTAGTTATTTAGTTATATGGTTGTATTTTTGTTCAGTAAGTAAAAGCTTTCTTGAATGTATTGTTAGCAATTGGTGTGTATGTGAGACATAGATCTCAAATAAATTAGTGCGTTATAATTTGTTTTAGCTCAGTAAAGCTTTCTTTCAATAAAGTGATTTATTTGTGATTTTAGTTTTATTTGGATCATACTTGTTTGAGAGTATAGCAAAAATATAATGTATATGTTATGATAATGAGTATTATAGCTATGTTTTCTAGTTTTTTATTGATAAATTGATTATTCACTCACCGAGACTCCCTAAGTTTCATCCCTCACTCTTTTTATCTGTAGTTTTAGAGTGGCTTAGCTTGGAGGTTTGAATTAGCATGTGTATCAGCACCTTCAACAGAGGAAGTTTTTGGAATGTTAGCTTATAAACTTATAATATATTAAGAGATGTATTATATAGTTGAGATGGTTAAATCAGAAATTGATGAGCTTGTTGAATTTTGAGTGATTTGTATAGAATGTATATAGTATGGTTTTGTGAATGGAACCTTGGATTTGCTTATATAAATTATTGAGTTAAATTATAATATTTGCTTTAGTAGATTATTGAATGATATCACAGTTCAGCTTAGCTATAATTAAGAAATCTTCTTAACCTTTAGATAAGGATAGGGTGTGGCACTGTCATCTGAATTTAGAGATGGGGTGTTATACTTTGGGGCTTCACTAATCTGAAGATCGGATTTAAGGATAGAAAGATCTTATCTTCTTTAGTGCCCTTCAGGGTTTTACCGATTTGGAGATCGATTTTCTCTATGAAGAAGTTTATCCTCGTCTGGCTGAAGTATAGTCTTTTCTGGATTCATTTGATTTTTTTACCAAAGTGACCAAAAAAATTCAATATTTTAAAAAGATGTCTTTAGTGGGATAGAATTTTTAGCTTTTATTCAGAATTTATTGATGATACACTTTGAGGTTCTCAGCATTCCATGTTCTTGGAACACTTGAGCCATCTAAATTCTTAATTTTGTATGCCTTCAGTCATATTACTTCAATGATTTGATGTAGCCCTTCCCAATTTAGGACGAGTTTTTCTTATTCTAAGGATTTTGAAACTCCAGCTTGGTGGAGGATCAAATTATCTTTATGGAAGACCTTTGGCTTTACTCGAGTATTATAATATCTAGCCACTTTTTGTTTGTAGGTGGCCATATGAATTTGAGCCTTTTCTCTAGTTTCTTTCAATAGATCGAGATTGGTTCTCAGCTGATCTGAATTACTTTTCTCATAAATTTTTTTTACTATTGATGTTGGAAGGCTGATTTCCATAGGTATCACTATCTCTGATCCAAATGTGAATTTGAAAGACGTTTCTCCAGTCGATCATCTGGGAGTAGTTCTGTAGGTCCAGAGGATATTATACAGTTCATCAACCCAAAGATCTTTGGCTTCAGTGAGCTTGATTTTCAAATCTTGGAGAATTATCCAATTTGTGACCTCGGCTTCTCCATTAGATTATGGATGCCCTACTGAGGTTAATCTGTGGTTGATATGTAGCTCAGAATAAAATTTTTTAAATTTTACATTATTGAATTGCTTCCCATTATCAGTAATAATCTTTCGAGGGAGACCGAAATGGTAGATGATTGACTTACAGACGAAATCTTGAATTTTTTTTCAATGATTTGTGCCAGTGGTTCAGCCTCTCCCATTTTGTGAAGTAATCAATAGCGACCACCAAGAATTTTCTTTATCCTGTCGTCATAGAAAATGGTCCAAGAATATTCATCCTCGAGATGTCGAAAGGCTAAGGAGTCATAATTGATATGAGTTCAGCAGCTGGTTGATGTTGAATATTTGCATATCTCTAGCATTGATCATACTTATTGATAAGGTCAGTAGTGTCTTTCTGTATGGTCGGCTAGTAATAATCTTATCGGATTGCTTTATATGCCAGAGACCTGCCCTCCAAGTGATTGTCATAGACTCTTTCATGAACTTACTGAAGAACATAATCCGCTTCTGAGGGTCTTAAACATCGAAGTAGTGAGAAAGAGAATGATCTTTTATATAGTTTTTCATTTAGAATGATGTACCATGGAGCTTGCCTCTTAATTTTTCTTGCAACAATAAGATTATTAGGCAATATTCTCTTTTCTAAGTAATCCATTAAAGAATCCATCTAGCTGGGTTCATGATCTACTTGAGCAATCATTAGGATTTATGTACTGGATTTTCCAAGAACTTTGATGAATACTTTCTGATTGAGATTGGAAAATTTCAATGTGGCAAGATGCAAAAAGTGCATCTGCTCGAACATTTTCTGATCTTAGTATTTGAATGATTTTGATGTCGTCAAAGTTTTTTGACAATTCTTTTGCGTTATGTAAGTATTGATATATAATAGAATCTTTGGCTTTGTATTAGCCTCGTACCTATTCGACTATAAGCTAGAAGTCAATAAAGACCTTGAGTTTCTCGACGTTGAGATCTTTTGCTACTCTAAGTTCCACGATGAGGGCTTTATATTCAGCTTCATTGTTGAAAGCTTTGAAATTGAATCTTAGAGCATGTTCAGTAATATCTCCTTCTGGACTAGCCAAAATTAGGCCAGCTCCAATTTCTTGGGTATTGGAGGCCCCATCCACATGTAAAAGCCAATAAAATTTTTTAGTAATTTCTTCCTAGATTTTGGGATCAAATCTTCTTCGGGTGTTGAATATTCTACCATAAAGTCGACCAGCACTTGAGCTTTTATGGAAGGTCTGGACCGATAATAAATATCAAATTCACTAAGTTCGATGACCCATTTGGTCAATTGACCAGATGTGTCAAGTCAGTGAAGGACCGATCTCAATGGTTAGTCCATCAAGACGATAATAGATTAGGTTTAGAAATATAGTCGAAGCCGTTTGGCTATTGTGATCAGAGAATAGATCATTTTCTCGATTCTAGAATACCGAGTTTCCGCATCTCGTAATAATTTGCTAGTAAAATAGATGAGTCTGTGCATCCCTGCATCATCTCGGACCAGAACCGAGCTAACAGCATTAGGTAAAATAGATAAATATATAAATAAATTCTCACCTTTGACTAGTTTAGATAGCAGTGGGACTAAGCCAACGTATGTCTTGAGTTTGTCAAAGGTAGATTGACATTCCTTTGACCATCTGAAATCTTTGATTTGCTTCAAAGTTTTAAAGAATGGAAGGTATTTTTCAGCTGACCTAGATATGAATTTGCTGAGTGATGCCACTCATCCAGTAAGCCGTTGCACCTCTTTCAAGAAGTTCAGGGGCTTCATTTCAAGTAACGCTTGGATTTTCTCGAGGTTGGCCTCTATTTCTCTTTGGGTTATAAGAAAACTAAGAAATTTTTTGGTCGTAACTCTGAAAGTATACTTGTTGGAGTTAAGCTTTATCTAATATTTGCGGAGCTCTCTAAATACCTCTTCTAGGTCAGTAATGTGCTGATCTACCTCAGTGCTCTTGACCAGCATGTCATCAACATATACCTCCATATTGCAATTGATTGGATGCCTGAAGATCTTGTTGACCAGGTGCTGGTAAGTAGCATCTACATTTTTCAAATTAAAAGACATTATTTTATAATAGTATGAATCTTTGTTGGTGATAAAAGTTGTATTTTCTTCATCTTCAATAGCCATTCTGATTTGATTGTAGTCAGAGAAAGCATCCATAAAACTTAATAGCTTGTGTCCTAAGGTTGCATCGATCAGTTGGTCGATGTTTGGTAGAGAAAAGCTATTCTTGGGACAAGCTTTGTTGAGGTCGATAAAATTGATGTAGATCCTCCATTTACCACTTGCCTTCTTGACCATCATGATATTGGCCATCCAATTTAGTTATTGTGCTTTTCTAATGAATCCCACTTTCAAAAACTTATTGACATCCTTATTTATTGTCTTTTATCTTTCTAGAGCAAAACTTCTTTTCTATTGTTTCACTAGCCTATGTTTGGGGTTGATATTTAGCTTATACATAGTGATATTGGCAGGAATTTCAGGCATATTTGAAGTTGACCATGCGAATACATTGGCATTCAGCCGAAGAAAGGATACTAATTTTTTCTTTAGGTTGGTATTCAGCCAAGCTTCTATCTGAATGATTTTCTCCTGATCTTTACCTAGTGGGATGGTGATAAATAGCTTTGTCGATTTACCTCGGCTTTCTCCATCCTCACTTTCAAACATTTGATTGAAATTTTCAATTAGTGGGTTTTTGATGGGCTCCTTCATTTTTTAAGCTATTAGAAAACATTGTTTGGCCATTATTTGATCTTCGCACATATCTCCGACATCAAATTTGATCAAGAATCGGACCAGTAGATAGTAAGTTGAGACTATCACCTTAAAAGCATTGAGCCTAGGTCGGCCAATGATGGCATTATATGTGGAAGGTATCTTGACAACTAGAAATGTAAGTTATACGGTTGATTGATAGGATTTTTTTCAGCAATGACTGGCAGCGTGATTTTTCCTTTGACTGCTATCAAGTCACTTGAGAATCCAATCAGTGGATCGCCAGTCTATTTCAATTTACTTAACACATTCATTTTTGAGAGAGCATCATAGAATAATATGTCTGCTGAGCTTCCATTATTCACTAAAATTCTTTTTACATCATAATTTGCTATTGTCATAGAAATGACAACAGCATCATTGTGGGGTGTCTGGACCCTCTATGCATCATCATCAGAAAAGGATACAATATTTTTGGGATGTTGTCCCTTAGGAGAAGGACTCCTAGATGCCTCTGGAAGATCGCTGCCTTTCGAGATCATGTTAATGACTCTCGTAGTCTACCAGTTGTACTCAGTAGCATCATCAGACTTCTGGCACGACTCCAGGACTTGATTTGCCCAATCTTTAACATACTTACCGAGATAACCTCAATGAATTAAAGCCTCAATCTCATCCTTGAGTTAATGACATTCTTTGATATTGTACTCGTGGTCCCGATGGAAGCAGTAGAATTTATTTTTATCTCTATTAGTAGCAGGAGCCTTCATGGGATTAGGGCAATGGAGATATTTTTGATTCTTTATCTCCATCAAGATTTGCGATTGAGGGATGGATAGAGAAGTATAGCTATCAAATTTTCGAGAGGGGCTCCAGGACCTCAAATTTTTTCGAGATGGTTCGCTGTTGCTCCCCTGGTCCCCATGTTCTTCATCATGGAGTCGCTTCCTTTCCTCTTTATTTTTCTTCTCTTTCTTGCTTACCTTTTCTTCTTCCTTTGCATGGGCGTACTTTCGAATTTGGGTTAACATTGTCTCATAGTTCTCCGAAAAGTTCTTGTTGAGAAAGAAAATTGGATGGTAGCTCCTAAGTCCCCGCTTTAAGGTCGACATGGTGATGGTTGAAGTCTTTTACTTTCAGAATAGCCACGTTAAAATGGGCCATATACTCATGAAGAGACTCACCCTTACTACTATAGAACCGAGCTACGACAGCGGTTCGTAACCACTACCGTAATCCAAAAAATTACTGCTATAAGATATGGCAGTGGTTAGCTAACTACTGCCACTACAGCCATCGTCGTAGGTCTATGGCAGCGGTTGTTGCAGCGATTATGAAAACTGCTACTATAGACGTCTATTGCAACGATTTTCAAACCACTGCCATAGGCTTGTCTATGACAGTGGTTATAGAACCATTGTGATAGATTGATCTATGGTAGCGGTTATAAAACCGCTGTCATAGGCTTATCTATGAAAGCAGTTACGTAACTGCTGTCATAGGTCTAATACAACGGTTGACATATTGCCTACGACAGTGGTTGGCATGTCTATGGCAGCAATTGTAAAATCACTGTCGTAGCTTCTAAATAATTAAAAAAATATAAAATTTTTAATTTTTTATAGATTTTACCTGATAAATACAGAGATATATAACACAAAAAAATATTATAAACATAAAAATATTTCTAAAATACTAAAATTTTATTATCGAATAAAATTTATTATAATATTTTTTTAAAAAATACATCAAAAGTCTCCTAAATCTACATCATCGTCATTCCCAGAAGATGGAGCACGAGCTAGAGCCAGAGCTGAAGTTGGAGTCGGAGCTAGAGTTGGAGGATCTGGAGTTGGAATGCGCACCAACATATTTTCAAAATCTATGAAGGCACCTCCAAAATGCGTGCTGAGCGTCGACACCATGTCTCTCACGATGCCATCCAGATGAGATGCACGCTCCTCAGCCCGATCTACCCACGTCGCAGCATGATCTGTCCGTGCCAATGTTGCCTCAAGCTCCTTCCGACTGATAACACCAGAAGCCTATGAAAAAATGCTTGCCTCTAATCAATAGCTGGTCGGCATATGTCCGAATTTATATCGGATCCTTCCAGAGTACTCAGGCCCCAAGACCTGAGATAGATGGTCATGGGGGTTAGAGATATCCGAGCCCTCGTTCACGAGCGCATCTAACTAATTATGTAATTATAAATGCGAATAAAATTTTATAAGAAATGCTATAATACTAATCATATATACTAATATATTTAATACTTATAAAAATTCTTCTGATCACGATGTTCATCGGTCTGTCCTTCTTATCCATACGGTTGGATCGAAAGATCTCACTATAGCTGGGCATCACTCCATCTCTCATTAGCTATAACAATAGATCAATTTATCAAAAATATAAAAAAAATATCAATTTAATTTATCTAGTAAGATTTAAAATTCATTACCTCTCTATGTACATAACTGGCCATAGACTCATGGCCGACTCATGGTCGAGAGTGTGCATATACTTCTGGACTATTCGATTCTCCTGATTTTGACAGAAGATAGCCTAATAAGTATTCAAATAAATAATAAATATTTAAAAAATATTTAAATATAATTTTAAGTATATTAAAAAATTTAAAAGTTAGTAATTTTATCTCGAACTCCTGGCTCCTCCAATGTGTAATCATCCTCTCCCACTAACTCGGAGGACAGTCCTGTATCCAAGAAACAAGCTCCTCTGGAGTGTCTCCTCGGTACTCGAGCCATCCTCTATGGAGCTTAACCTTGTAGCCTCAATACAACTCTCTGATGTTTTTCAGTCAGACATCTCGAGTCCTCTCATGATTAGGAAAGTCGTACCTCCTCTGCATAAAATTATCAAAAAATCAGTTACAAAATTATTCTAATCAAACATAGTGTAAACATGTAAAATGCATAAATATAATTAAGATGCACTTATCCATATCTCTTTCCACATTCGGTCTCTAACAGTATCATCCATCAATCATCAGTCTCTGGGCTCTACGGGAATAATGTCTGACCACCTCACAAGCACTCCAAAAAAAAAATGCATCTCCCATGTGGTCTCCCCTACTGGCCTTTCCTTCGGATTATTCTATACCATCACCTGATGCTGGCGATTCCACACATGCGTCATATGTGTGGGATCGTAAAATATTCTACTGGATGATGCACCTGCAATGAAAATATGTTATACAAATATATGTATACAAATACTATATAAAAAATAAATAAATAATATAATAAAAATATACACTCAGATATCAGTGGAGTAGCATGTATCGGAGATGTGGATGACAGTAGAGGCTCAGATGTCGGTGGAGTACTAGATGCTATCGGTGGAGTAGATGCTGGTGGTGGAGGTCTCTGAATAGTTGATGTGGAGGTGGATGGAGTATGCTCTGACTGCTCCTCAGATGCTAAACTCCGTGTAACCCATTGAGAGGCATGGGTGAAAGCTAGATGCCATCATGACCTGCAACGTTAATGAATATTAACCAATATAACATGTTAAACAATAATAAAAAATATGCCTAGGTACCATCCGTACAATTACATATAAATATACGTATGCCAAAGATTATGTACACTAATCAATTGACGGATCTATCGCTATGCAATGCAATAAACAAAAGCATCAAGATGGAGGTTCTCTTAGCGGTCGGCATGGCCCACGGTATAGCCTATCGGCACGATACGGCCCAAGGCATGAACTACCGACACGACACGGCACGGCCCAAGGCACTGTTCTTGGCTCAACTTGACTATGTGCCATCTCCTGCTCTTAGCTATCTCTGCCCTCTCATCTTTTTGACTGCTCATCTTCCACTCAATTTTCATTGTCGGCGAGGCCAGACCCCCTCCCTGATCTCTCTCTCTCCCTCTCTTGATCTCATCCCTCGTCGGTGAGGTCGGACCCCCTTCCTCCCTCTCTCCCTCTCTCGATCTCCCTCATCGATGACGTGGCGAGGTCGAACCCCTCCCTCCCTCTCTCACTCTCTCGATTCTTCCTCGTCGGTGAGGCCGAACCCCTCCCTCTCTCTCTCTTGGTCTCCCTTATCGACGACAACGATGAGGTCGGACCCCCTCCCTTCTTCTCTCTCTCTCTCTTTCTTAGTTTCGAATCTCAAAATCGGGTTCGGATATCCAAGATCCATTACAGTCTGAGTCTGGTACTTCAAGTACGAATCCATTGGGTATTCGGATTCGGATCCGATATCAGTAATTAAAATTGGATCCGGATCTAAATATTTAGGTTTCTATCCGAACTCGACCCATTGACAGGTCTAGTCTAGTGATTAATAAATACTACTATAAAATTAAAATAAAAAATATACTTATAACTATAGAGAGGAGGTCGCACCAAAAGCTCCGAGAATCGTCGGTGATGGTGCTGGAGGAAGACGACGGCACTAGAGGTAATCTACAAAATAATAGCAAGATAGTGAGATAGAGAGAGAAGAGAGAGAAAGAAGAAAGAGAAAGAGAGGGAGAGGGGCCCGGAGGGGTGTCATGATGGGGAGGCCAGGGGATGGGGAGGGCAGGGGTGGGCAGCCGGGGATGGGGAGGGTAGGTGCAGTGGTGGTCGAGGATAGGAGGGGCAAGGGGCGAGCGATCGGGGATGGAGAGGGCAAGGGGCAGTAGGCGATCGGAGATGAGGAGGGCGGGCGAACACAGCCGGGGATGGGGAGGTCGGCGCGGTCGAGGAGGGCAAGGGGTGGGTGATAGGAGCGGCGGCTGAGGATGGGGAGGGCAAAGGTGGTGGCGGTCGGGGATGGGAGGGCAGGGGGCGAGCGGTTGGGGATGGGGAGGGCAAGGGTGGCGGTGGCCGAGGATGGGGAGGGCGGGTGGGGATGGGAGGGCGGGGGGCGGCGGCCGCGATCGAAGATGGGGGGGCAAGGGGTGGGCGGCCGAGGATGAAGAGGGTAGGGGGCGGGTGGCCGTGGTCGAGGATGGATGGAGTCTCACCGACGTCAGAGAGGAGGGGAGAGAGAGAGAGCGCGCGCGCACAGGAGGGAAGAAAAATTTAAGATTTTAACCTAACCTACGATGGTAATTTTCGAACTACTGTCGTAGATCTATGACAACGGTTATGATAAACCGTTGCAATAGATCTACACAGTGGTTTATAACTGCTGCCATAGATTTATAGCAGCAATTTTTAGGAACCACTATCGTAGGTTAGAAATTAATTTTTTTATTTTTTTCTTAAAATATTATATAATTTTAAAATTAAATACTCATCTTCATTATTTATTATCTAAATAATTATCATTAGAGTGTTGTTACAAAAAATCATCTTGATTCGATGGTCCTAGCTTCATCGATCAAAAAAATTTGATTTCGACGATCACGAACGATGATGCGATGATTGATAGATGAAGACCTCTGATCGATCCAAAAATCTGCAGTGATGATTTTGATGATATTTATAGCATACTATCAAAATTTTACTTCAATCGGATATCGTTATCATGGTCAATTTAGTATACAATAATTTCTGCCGTTAAATTAGAAACAAGTGATCAAAGGGCTAAATGACGTCCGATTATAAGATAATTTTTTAGTTAAATAATTTTTATTATAATTTTAATTATTTTATATGATGATGATAGTAAAATTTAAATCATTTTTGCATGAACTATTCACGTTAAGCAGATATTGCAAAAGTACGAGCATATATATATATATAACAACCAACGAAGTTTAAGAATGATTATCAAGTGACATATAATTTTAGATCATTCTTAATCTCATGAGTTGAATTTTATAATCACCATCATAAAAAATGATTAAAGTAGTAGCCAAGATCATTTATAAAAAAAATTATGTCATAATCGGACACCGTCTGGTCCTTTGATCACTCGTTTATCATTTAACGGTCGAAATTAATCTATACTAAATTGATCAAGATAACGATATCCGATTGAAGTGAAATTTTGATAGTACACTACAAACATAACTAAGATCATCATTTCAGATTTTTGGATCTATCGAAGATCTTCATCTATCAGATCATCGCATCATCATTCATGGTTATCGAAATCAAAATTTTTTGATCGATGAAGCTAGGACCATCAGATCGAGGTAATCTTTTGCGATGATACTCTAATGATAATTATTTAGATAATGAACGATGAAGATAGACATTAAATTTTAAAATTATATATTATTTAAAAAAAATAAAAAATAATATATTGCAGCGGTTATAAATAACCGTTGCCATAGATCGACGTATAGCAGCGGTTACGAGGAATCATTGCCATAGATCCGATTACAAGGAACCGCTGCCATAAGTCAGACCTATGGTAATGATTCCTTATAATCGCTGTCGTAGACTCTATTGTAGCGATTTCAAAAATCGCTGCCATAGTATATGCTGCTATAGGCTCTTTTTGTAGTAGTGCCTCCTGTCGCACTATGGAGAAAAGGCTATTCGAGAGCTTTATCTAGAGACGATTGCTTTCAAAATAGGCTATGAAGAGCCTACTCAGCTGATCAAAGGATGAAATGGACTTCGAGTGGAGTCTAGAAAACCACATTCTCGTGGACTTCTTGAGAGTGATAGAAAGGCCATATAGGGAAGGGCATTAGACACTCCTTAAATCCTCATTACATTTCTATATCCTTCAAGATGGTCTTAAGGGTCCGTTAAACCATCGAACGGCTCTGCCATAGGCATTTTGAACCGGGAGGGGACCAATTCGTTCAGAATTTGAGCAGAGAACGGAAATGTGAGGTGAAAATCCTTCTTACTCTGAGAAGGTCTTTCAAGCTGCACTTCTTTCATCCTTTTTTCAAGATCTTAAAGCTTCTGCTCAAGACCTGCCTCCCATAATGACTTTTTGCTATAGGGGGTCAATTCAGCTTCATAGGATTATTTTTCTTGATAAAAAAGATACTCCTGTTGGAATCCTTAAGGGGCTGGAAGATGGCTAGTTTGCGACACAACTTCTTAGGATTCAGATTCTTACTATTGCTCCATTATTTATTGGAGCTGTTGCGCAGTGTTGGTGAGGGCCTGGGCCTATTGCACTAAAAGATTGAACTGCTATGGGTCAATCATTGCCGAAGAATGGGATTGGACCATCTCCAGAGGAGCTCCTAGAGAAAATAGAGTTGGGTCCTGCGCTTTTTTCACAATTTTTACAAAATTTGGATGAAAGGCCATTCTTCTAGCGTCAGTCTATTGCAGCAAGGCTTCAGATCGTTGAGAAGAACTCGCACTAGAGAGCTGATCTGGGGTTGACTCGACATGGATCATGGACCAATTTGCAAGAAAAGTCATAAGAACTGGTGGGGTACCCTCCAGTTTAGGATCCTTCAATGCTTAAATCAGCTGAAGCCTTGAGAACAAATAGTGAAAATGGAAGATTAGAAGGTAGTGAAGAGGGTTTGAGTAGAGAGGAGGTTTGATCTTCCTTCAAGAGAAAAATCAAGAGTAGATTTTAGCAGAGTGTTGGCTTTAAGAATCTTATGCTTATCTCTGGAAAGATACCTTATCTCTCTATTTATAGAGAGGTATGTTTAGGCCTTAAGAAAAGTTTGTTAGGCTATTAGTTTATTATAACAGAATGGCCAGCTGGATTGCAGCTGTAGGCCATTTGCCTTGATGGCAATTAGCTATAAGACGGCTGGAGGAGAGCCATGATTTGATTGGAGAGCGGCTGGTGCTCAATTGATTTTTGGGTCATATCGAGATCGATGTTTTACCGATATCGTTGATTTAGCGAGGTTGGTATTAAACCGATCTCGTTGTAGTAAAGTTGAGCAGCACTCCCCTGCTGTTGGCGATGTTGGCTTTTTACCGATCTCGAGATAATAAGCTGGTAGCAGGGATAAACCTGATCTCGTGCTCAACTGTCAAGTGAATTACCACTATTATAGTTGGCATAAATCTAATCTAATCTCTTAGGGAAAGGATGTTCAGGGAGGCGGGCCACTAGTTTTTAGAATGGTGAACTGCTGATTTCCTCTTGTATAGCTAATTGTAGGTCGGTTTAAGATCGATCTCGATTTATAATGAATCAAGGTATCATTGAGGATGGTGATTTACTGATCTAGCTGCAATGATCATTGGTATATTGCCGATCTAGTCAGAATATTTAAACCAATATGCCATACCTGGCCATGGTATGGATTAATCTAAGCTCCAGGTCGATATTTTGCTGATCTAAGACTAATATTTATCATATTTTTTTGCAACCATCTGAATCGATAATCTTTCCAATGATATCATATAACTAGCAATGATTGTCTATACCAATAAGAATGAAAGCTTATTTTTATTTTGTGTTTAACTCATCTCAATATATTTTTATTATCCATATTAATGGAAAGATAGCTATGTCCATGATGATGACATCATCATCGTCGTCGTCGTTGTCATCGTCGATTCAAGCTGCTAACTTCTACGTCCGCAATGCATCCTTATGGCCCTACGACTACGATCGACGCCAACGTTGCGCAACTCTTCTTCCTGGCTTGAATTAGGGGGTACCCTTCTTTATACAAAGAGAGGGAGAAAAAATCACATACCAAACCCAAAATGATATCTCTAGCACGAGAAAAATTAAGCATAACTTAAGCTCAATCTCCTGAAAACTGAATCCATTTAATAATTTAGTGGCGTGCCATCGAAAAACTGGCTGCATTTATATAATGGGATAAGTGAAGGTTATCCTTCCAAACAGGGTGTTGTCCCACCAAACGCTCAGAAAGGGCATGCAATGGCTTATATTGGAATAAATACAAAATAAAAAGTTATTCAGATTATTTTATTTAAATAAAATGATGCTTTTCATGAAATAAAAAGAATTTATTTTTAATACATGTATTTTTAAATATATTAAAATAAATATAATAACATTTAATTAATCATAAAAATTGATGCGGTTACCGTTTTTATTGTTTATCTTTTCAATTAAACTATTTTATAAAATAAATAATTTATTTATTAATTTTTTTAAAAAAAAAATTATATTATAGGTAGCGTAGCTTTACGGACACCAACCATACTAATTGGCCCGCATGTGAAGCCGGAGTGAAAAAAACTTTTTTACTTTGGACTCCGTGCTTTGGTGAGAGCCAATAACCGCGGGGGGAGCGGTGTAGAAAATATTTTCTCCAAAAATTATGGCTTGTACCAATAGCAGTCATAATCCCTACTTCGTAATACATCCTTGTAGCCAAATTTAAGTTGAAGTTATTATACAT
The DNA here is from genome assembly GCA_006176705.1 of Cocos nucifera. Taxonomy (NCBI): domain Eukaryota; kingdom Viridiplantae; phylum Streptophyta; class Magnoliopsida; order Arecales; family Arecaceae; genus Cocos; species Cocos nucifera. Next base: position 686,938 of record QRFJ01000619.1, read on the forward strand.
CACTTTATTTCTACGTACGCAGCTCGGAGAGCTCCCTGACCATTTGCTCCAGATCCCGGTAAGAGCTCCCCCCTTCTGCCACCGCCTACGCCGCCTTCCTCCCCAGCGCCGCCGCCGGGGCCCTCATCTCCGGCCACGCCCCCTCTGCCACGGCCTCCGCCATCACCCTCGCCAGATCCTCCAGCTCCGGCGTCCCCTCCACCCCCTCCCCGACCCTCACCGCTACCCTCAACTGCTCCACCACCAGCCTCGCGTTCACGAACTGGTCCGCCCTCATCGGCCATGCCAGCAGCGCCACCCTCCCCACCGCCGCCTCCAGCACCGAGTTCCACCCACAATGCGTCACGAACGCTCCCACCGCCTCGTGGTTCAGTATCTCCACCTGCGGCGCCCACCCGCGCACAACCAGCCCCCGCCCCGCCACCCGCCCATCGAAGCCCTACGACACCACCGCCCCACCACCGCCGGCGGCCCACACAATCCTCGCCCCGTTGCGCTCCAGCGCCGCCGCTAGCGCCCGCCTCTGCTTCTCCGTCGGCGTCTACTGGCTCCCGAAGCAGACGTACACCACCGACCGCGGCGGGCACGCGTCAAGCCAAGCCGCCACCTCCTCCGGTGGGACAGAGCTCCGGCCGCCACGCCCCGCCGCACGACCGGCCGGGAAGATGGGCCCCACCACGCAGACGCGGTGGTAGGCCCGCTTTAGGTGGGAAAGGAAGGGGCCCTCGAGGGCGTCGAAGGTGTTGGTGGCCGCCCCCAGCTGCTGGTGGCGTTGGCGAGGAAGCCCTCCCGCAGGAACTCAAGTCCGGGTCGCCGGCACTGAACCGGCGCCAGAGGCCAGGAAGGTGGTCGAAGGGGAAGACCGGGGAAGAGGGTATGTCGGAAAGGACGGTGAGGGCGTTGGGGCCGTCGCCGTCCTCGCGGCGGGGCATGCGGAGCCAGACGGGGTCGATGACGGAGACAGCGTAGGCGCCGGAGGAGTGGAAGAGAAGGCGGGGGACTTCGAGGTCGGCGGCGAGGCGGTTGGTCCAGCCGAGGACGAAGTCGGAGAGGAGGGCGGAGGCGGGGTGGGGATGGGATCGGGCCCAGCGAAGTACGTCGGGCCCGAGGAGGGGAGGGCGCGGACGAGGGCGGTGGCGGAGGCCTGGGACGGAAGGTCGCGTACGTGCTCGACGCCGCAGGGGAGGGAGGGGTAGGCAGGGAGGGGGCTGGCGGAGGGGGCTGGCGGAGGGGACGGCGGAGAGGAAGGAGTCAAGGAGGGGAAGGTTGGCCAGGGTGACGAGTACGGTGAGGGAGAGGGCGGCGCCGGCGGCGAAGAAGCGGTTGGAGAGGTGGTGGGCGATGTCGAGGAGGGGCAGGAGGTGGCCCTGAGCCGGCAGCGGGACGAGGAGAACGTGGACGTTTTGACGACGAAAAGTCCTCGCAATGCGCCATCAGCAGTGAAGGAGGAAAGGTACTGGTTGTACCAATAAGAGAAGGAACCGGCAGCTTTTACCGGGACTCGTTTGCTTCACGGGAGGTGGAGGGATAAAAAATAAAAAAAAAAAAATAAATAAATAAAACATAGTTTTCAAAGTGAGGAAGGAATTTTTATTTGATGAAAATAAAAATACATAGAGGTGATAGATTTTGATATTTTTAATGGAATGAAGAATAATGATATTTTTTTTTTCTTAAAATATTTTTTTATGATTAATAATTAAAATTTTATAAAATATTATGAATGACTAGGATGAAATAATAAAAAATAATAATATAATATTATTTTAATATTTATATAATATAATATTAATATTAATATTTTAATATTTATTATATTTTAATATATATTAATATAATATTTTTATTAATATTAATATAATATTTATATTAATATATCAATTTTATATTAATATAATATTATATTTATTAATATATTAATAAATTTATTATATTAAATATTAATATTATATTAATATAATATAATATATATTAGTGTTATATTAATATAACAAATTATTATGATTTAATATTATGTTATAAGATATTAATATTATTTTTATATTAATATAAATATAATATTATCATGTATATAAAATTTAAGAGCAAAATATATGGTCTTATATCTATTAAGGATATAATAGATATTTTATATAATTTTTTTAAAAAAATGGATGCTGAATCAAATATAAGCCACTCTTCAATAAGTTATCTTCCAAGGTCAATCAAATATACAAAAATTTTATTTTTAAAAAATAATTTTAAAAAAAATGACTTTCTCGAAAGTTTTTTTCTGTGAAGAAAAGTTCTTCCCTTAAATCAAACAAGTCCCAAATGTCTAGAGAATTGAGATTTGATTTCGGGGGATTTAATTCTAAAGATGGTAATTAGATCGGATCAGATATAAATTGATCGAATTGAAAATATATATAGATTGAGTTAAAAAATTTTGAATCCAGATCCAATCTGTTATTATATAGATCAATTTTAAAATTTAAACTTCATCTATTTAATAAATAGATTATCTGACCTGATCTATTTAGAATTCGTTTATAATCCAGTTAAAATAATAGAATCCTACCTGCTTACAATCTATTTAAAAAAATTAAAAAAAAAATTATAAAGCCCGACCATCTTCCCGCCCTCACAAGCCTCATCATGCTCTCACCGCCTTTAGCTCTGCTCGATCGAAGGTGGTAGATGCCTGAACGATGAGTCATTCATGGTGATGGTGGTGGCAGTCCGTCAAAAGCTCATCTCCCTCTTCGATCTCTCTCATCCTATCAAATGTTTCCTAATCTTCGTCTGTGTCTCCTATCTCGTGAAAAGAAATTTTTATAAATATATGATGGTTGCCATGATTACTAACTCATGACCTTAAAATCAAGATATGGTATATATATAGAGAGCCACAAGGATCCCACTAGGCCACATGATCGCATGATGGTGTCTTCCAAACAGGTCCTTGCATACCATCCTAAGGGCCGCATGCTTTTTTTTGCTGCCTACCGTACCGAAGAGTAAAGATATAATAATGGAATGGAAGGAGAGGTCTCATGGAGTTTGGAGAGATACAGGAGTGGGGAAGTTGGAAACATAGGTTAGGGATGAAGAGATATGAAGGATATTTTTATCTTTTAAGGATTGAAAGTTAAAAGGGTATTTTCCTATGAACTGGTTGTTATAGAATTGTTTTACAAGGGTTAAAAATTAAGGTGCGGTCAACAGATAGACGGGTCATTAATTTCTTCAAAAAATTTTGGCATGGTGCCATAGATGCATCTTGCCATGAAAATGTCAAGAAAACCGGTTATGGGCCACCAGTGTATATTTGTTGGCAAGATAGCAAGTAGTATGGTTGGCAAGAGGAAAATTTTAATATAAAAAATAATACGTAAGTAAGAAAAAATAATATGAGAAAGATGATTATTAAAAGTAAATAAAAATAATATGAGAAAAATATGGTTATAAATAAAACAAAATAAGATGAATATGCATACAGATAGTTGAAGAAATCATAAAGGAACTTCAAGAAACTACTTTTAACTAGATTTTCACAAATAACTCTTGAGATTAATTAAATTACTAGCTAAAAGGTCACCTATATAAATATCATAATTAATATTATATAAATATGAATATAAAAATAAATATACATATATTTAGTTAAAAATAAAATATTATTATTATGATGATGGTATTGTGGATATTTCGGATCGGTGTGCTATTATGAATATCTCAAACCATTTAAGCTATCCATGTAGTCACCGATCTAAACATCGAATTGTAGTTACAGATCTGAGCTATTCTCGTCCAATTTGATAAGCAGTCTATTCAACACGTGAGCTTTCTTCATTATCTTAGTCAACCAGCCATCTATTTTGAGTGGATAAGCTCTGAAGTAACTTTTCTGAATTTCATGGGAACAAATAAGGACCATAATATCTTGCCCATAACAGCATGTCTAATAGCCTCACAACCTCAGAACTGAACGTTTCCATGGTTGTTCGACCATATTCTTTATAAATAACAAAATCTTCGAGGATCCAGGTAAGTAATCAATCTCAAAGAATCATTAGTTGCTCATGTTGTTCTCTGATTCCTGATTTGAGCATCGAAATATCCTCACTGAAGCGAAAACCTCCAGTCCAGACTTTATTTTGCAGGTCATTCTAGTATTCCTGCTCAAAAACTTAGCTGCTTGCATTCCGACCTCAACTGGAACCAGCAGCAATAATTATCATATCTATATTTACAATTTCTTCATATAAATATTTTTATAACAATAATCTATTTTCATATTAATATTTCACTTATTAATAATTTATATGATATCATTTAGGGCCAGTTTGAGTACCTAGAATTTATAATCTTAGGAAAAATTAATAATAAAATACGGATTTGATTCTATAAGATTATACATAAAATTTTATTGAAAGAAAAATCTTGTATAACTGATCATATTCTATATTTTGATAATAAATCAAGATTTCCTCCACCTCCGCTTTCATCTTCTCCATTCTCTCTCTATTCCTTGTTTTATCTTTTTCAACATTTCTAAATTGCAAATGACTCACTATTTTTTTATTTTTATAAAAATACCTCTCCATTTTTGTATACAAACTTGGTGAAACCAATATACCCCTATTGATACCATAGGCAGAATGATATGTCCATGAACTATTTTATACATCTATACATCTACAAGCTATATCTACTGGCTAAATTTGTTTCATTCGCTATTACGATAGTAGTACAAAATTTAAAATAAATTTTTTTATAAAATATAACTAATTATTTTTTTAAGAATAAAATAATTTAGCTTCTGGTCGACCATCAAAGTTTGGAGCCATATTCTCAATAAAAAAATAAAATAATAATTTATATGCACCTTTTTTGATAAGAGAGAAATAATATATTTTCTTTGCATGCTCTGGCCCACTACATCATTCACGATCTTATATTTTATAATAACCAGGATCTCAGCCAAAAAAATTAGTTAGAAGATATTATTTGGATTTCCTAACCCTATATAAGTACTCAAAAATTTTTCAGCAAATAACTGATGTGGGACTAAATATATGTTCTCATATATCCTCATATACTTTCTTTAAATCCTGACATCCTTGTTAGGCTAAGGATCTAAATTCATACTTTCATTCACAAACATTACGATCGATCCATGATCAGTCCAATAAATTCATGTTGCAGTATCTTCTAGTCCATATAGTTATTATTACGGTGATAACATAAACACCTTGGATTGATTTGGTTGATGTCCAAACTATCTCGGGTCAGCATAAAAATATCAATATGCTAAGGCGAGGAGACTCTCTATACGTCCACTGACCAGAGAAATAAGCTGAAGCATGCCTTCGAGCTAATCCTTGAACATCAGCTCATCTCGTGCTTAGAATCCTTAAATTACCTTGGATAAACTATCCTTCGACGTACTCAACTGCTTCTCTCCAGGATATGCGGTGAGTTAGTTGTAATCCAGCCACAATCAAACTATTTTTCACTCCTAAACTTATGGGAGCAGATAAGACATTCCAATCATGCCAGTAACAACCTTCCATTCTGGGAGAGCGGCTTTAATCTCGAAACAACGCGATTAGTGACCCAATATTAACAGGATAGTGTAACATCCACGAAACACTCCCTCTATAAATATTCTAAGCCTCAAGGACCCAGGTAAGAAAGAAATTCCTCTTAGAAAATTCGTTATTGCTTAGCCATTCTCTATTGACTTGAGCATTGGAGGGTCCTCGTCGGAATCACATCCTCCAACTCAAACTTATTTTGCAGGTCACTCTAGTATTCCTACGAGAAGCCGACCGCTCCGCACCTGAAGCATCCAATTTTAAGCAACAACAGATAGAGGAAGGGCAAGATTTTAAAGCATGCTACCCAAGAAAGCATCATCATGTCTCACAGATGCCACCGCCTCCCATCAGGTGGATCTTTGGGCTGACGTCTCGTCCAGCTCCTGGCACCGAAAACTTCTTCATCAGCCAAATCAGTCTCAATCATAATGGATCAATTCAACCTGCTTCTCCAGCAGGTCAACATCTTGACGACCATCATCCAAGTGGTCCAAACTGCATTAGCGCCTCCTCCAATGGTATTGCAGCCAAGTCAGGCTACCCTTGCACCGCCCTTTGCGGTGCAGCCTATACTTTCTTCAATGGTTTCGACTGCACCTCCGGCGATGGCACCACCTCAACCGCTAGCTTTTCAGGTGCAACCATAAGCCAAGCCTCCTTGGACACTCCCATAGAGTCCGAAGAGGAGATAAACTCATCGATGATCTTCTAGCCCATGATCTGGGCATGACTCCACTCCCGGTCATTGCTCTCCCCAGCAATTTGAGGCGTGCACTGTTCGGAACCTTATGATAGAGAAGAGGCTTCAAGAGCTAGATAAGCAGATTGAGGCCATAAATAAAGCTTCTTCTTCTAGACCCTATGATGAGTTTAGCAGCAAGTCTCCTTTTGATGAAAGGATTATAAAGGAGCCGTTGTTACCAAACTTTAAGCTGCCTCAGTTTAAGATCTACGACAGGACCACCAATCCTATCGATCATATTGAAACCTTCAAGGCAGCACTACTCTTTCAAGGAGCATCGAATGCCATTCTCTATTAGGTGTTTTCCATAACTCTTAAGGGAGTGGCTCGATAATGATATTATAACTTGAAATCAGTCTCCATATATTCTTTTGCAGAGTTGAGTTGGTCTTTGGCTGCACTTTTTATCAATAGCCGAATCTAGCAAAAGTGGTTTGACTATCTTAACACTATATAGTAGAGAGAGGAAGTCGATCTGCAACTATGTGAGCCGCTTTAATGCGGCAACCCTGAAAGTCGATGACCTGGATCAATCGATCATGATGACCATCTTGATGGATGGACTGCTGAAGAATGATCTAAAGAGGTTGTTAATAAAATCCTTCCCTCAGGACTATGCTAGGATGCTAGACCAGATGAGAAAGTATTCTCACCTAGAAGAAGCCTTTGCGGAGGATGTTCCTGTCCACTTTGCAGCGGCAGGAGCAAATAAGGAGTGCTCCCCAAGAAGGCAGGAGGTTTATTACCAATGCTCCTGATCTCCACCTTAGAAGCAGAAGGGTGGAGGTCCACCTGAAAAATCGTCGATCTCCGAGTCCTCAAAGAAGAGACCGGCAATGCTCTCCTTTGAGGCGGTACCACAACTATACGCCTTTGAATGCCATTCGAAAAGAGATTTTAATGGAGATTCAAGCTGAGCTTCCTCAACCTCCAAAGATGCAGATGAAGCCTAAACACTGCAACTCTATGAGGTATTATTTCTACCATCATGATCATGGTCATGATATTGAAGACTGCCACCTTCGCGATGTGATCGAGAGGCTTATCCGAAAGAGAAGGTTGAATCACTTTATTCGGGGAAGAACTCTCCTGTGCTGATCTCCTCCAAGAGCTCGACAACCACCTCGCTAGCCTCAGCATCCAATGCTGACACCAGCACAAGAGGCAGAAGAACCAGCGACGATAGAAGAGTGACCTCTCCATGGCGAAATTCATATGATTACTAGGGGGTCGTCTGGATCAGCGGTGGCGAAGAGGTTAAGGCTTGAAGAAAGGCTCAAAGACGCCATCACTTTTATCGAGCAGAATGCAGAAGGTGTACAACAACCACACAATGATGTAGTGGTTGTTACTTTAAATATTGTTGATTATAATGTATATCGTGTATTTATCAATAATGGAAGCTCGATCGATATTCTATATTTTTTTGTCTTCTCCTAAATGAGACTTACTCCAGATTGATTAAGTAGATTTGATATGCCGATCCAAGGCTTTCTAGGAGTTTAGTAACATCTGAAGGAATAATTAAGCTGCTTGTCATAGTGGGTACCCCACCTCGGCGAGTAACAATTCAGGTAGACTTTCTCATTGTGAAGCTTTCCTTAACTTACAATGCAATCCTCGAACGACCTAGCCTTTGGACATTGAGAGCTATAGTGTCTAGCTATCATCTGATGGTCAAATTACCAACCATAAATGGGGTAGGACAAATTTGAGGCAACCAAATTATGGTGCGACAGTGCTTTGCCGCCAAACTTCAAGCAGAGGATCAAATGAAGATCCAGCCTGAACTCCCAATAAGACTAGATGCTCGAGATGACCTGATCGAAGAACGTGCCCAATCATCTTACGAGCTCTTGAAAATTTCATTGAGGAAGGAGAATCCTCATCAAACTATAAAGATCAGCTCCTATCTTGATCAGATAACAAAAAGCCAGCTAACTGCACTTTTGCAGGTGAATGTAGATATTTTTGTCTGGTCGGCCATAGACATGCCTAGGATTGATCCAGAAGTGATGTCCCACTACTTGAGGGTGGATCCAACCTATCACCCAGTCAAGTAAAAAAAGTGAAGTTTCGCCTTGGAGCGCCAAAAAGCCATTGCCGAGGAACTAGACAAATTGATCAAAGCCAGTTTCATTAAAGAGGTGATGTACCCAGACTGGCTAGCGAATATTATGCTGGTGAAGAAAGCAAATAAAAAGTGGTGCATATGCATCAACTTCACCGATCTGAATAAGGCTTGTCCCAAAAAAATAGCTACCCACTGCCCTAAATTGATCAATTAGTCGACACCACATCAGGATATAAGCTCCTCAATTTCATGGATACTTTCTCTAGATATAATCAAATCTAGATGGCTCCTGAAGATGAGGAGAAAATAGCCTTTATTACTGACCATGGACTTTTTTGCTATAGGATGATGCTCTTTGGACTAAAAAATGCAGGAGCCACATACCAAAAGTTAGTCAATAAGATCTTTAAGGATCAGATCGATAGAAATATGGAGGCATATATTGATGATATGTTGGTCAAGAGCCATGCAACTCTGGACCACATTGCAGACCTCTAGGAGACATTCAATACTCTCCGTCGATACCAGATGAAGCTAAACCCTATAAAGTGTGCCTTCGGGGTCACTGCCAGCAAATTTCTCAACTTTATGGTCTCTCGTAGAGACATCGAGGTGAATCTTGAGAAGATTAAAGCAGTTCTAAAATTGACATCCCCAAAAATAGTTAAAGAGGTACAATATCTAACCAGTAAAATAACCTCTTTTAATTATTTTATCTTTAGGTCGCTTGAGAGGTGTCTTCCTTTTTGCTAGACCCTCAAGCAGTCAAAGAATTTTCAATGGACCTCAGAATGCCAAGACACTTTTGAAGAGCTGAAAAAGTATCTCAACTCTCCATTTCTACTCACCAAACCACAACCGGGCGAAGAGCTTCTTCTATACCTGGCTGTCTCTTTAGTGGCAATCAGTGTAGTCCTTATCTGAGAAGAAGGATGGCTATAGAATCCCATCTATTATACCAACAAGATTCTCTATGATGTAGAGACCAGATATACTAAGCTGGAAAAAATTGGTCTTTGCATTGATCATCACAGTAAGAAAACTCTGACCCTATTTTCAAGTCCATGCCATAATGCTACTTACGGATCAACCAATTAAGATGGTGCTTTATTGTCTGAATACTTTAGATCAGATCGTGAAATGGGCTATGGAACTCTTAGATATTTTGATATTCAATAGATTGCTAGGGCACAAAATGCCAGAGCTGACACCTTGTCCAAGCTAGCATCCTCATTGCTTGCTGACATAAAAAAAGAGACCTACTTTGAGATTCTGAGAACTTCAAGCTTAGAAGAGCCTGTCACTGTCTAGCAAATCAATGAGGAGCCCAACTGGATGGATCCTCTTCTTAAGTATTTGAGATCAGGTGAGCTACCACCTGATCGAAAAGAGGCTCGGAGAATTGGAAGCAAGGCCGCTAGATATATTTACTGCTCAATAATAAATTATACAAGTGGTCTTTTTTTCTACCTCTTTTGAAATGCTTGCATCCATCTGAAGCTGACTACGCCCTATGGGAAGTTCATGAAGAAATTTGTGAAAGCTACTTGGGAGGTAGATCCTTATCTTATAAGATCCTCAGGCAGAATTACTATTGATGCACAATGCAACAGGATGCACAAAACTTTGTCAGTAGATATAAGCAATGCCAGTAGAATGATAGGATCCAGCATCAACCAGCAGCACTTTTGACCCTAATTGAATCCCCATGGCCATTCTCCTAATGAAAATTGGATATCTTAGGTTCATTCCCTTGAGCCTTGGGCTCGTGCAAGTTTCTTCTGGTGGTCATTGATTGCTTTACGAAGTGGATTCAAGCTAAGCTCTTAGCCCAATTCACTGAAGTGAAGGTTCGAGACTTTATTTGAAAGTCGATCATCTATTGATATGGCCTCTTTAAGATACTGATTTTTGACAATGGTAGATAATTTAGTGGAGTCCGACTTTGTAAGTTTTGTGAAGACCGTGGGATAGAGTAACGCTTTATATTAGTAGGCCACCTACAAGTGAATGAAGAGGTAGAAGTCACCAACAGAACTCTCTTGCAAGGCTTGAAAGCCAGACTAGACCAGACTAGGGGGTCATGGATGGAAGAGCTTCATCACGTCCTCTAGACCTATTGAACCATCCAAAGAGTCCCCACTGGTGAAACACCTTTTAACCTGGTATTCAGAACAGAGATAGTCATACCCGTGGAATTTGGATTTTCTTTTCTTAGAGTCAAGAAGTATGATAAAGACACCAACCTTATATGGCTCAGAGTCAATCTCGATCTGATTGAGGAAAGCAGGGAATGTGTTGCGATGAGAATGGTGCTTATCATTAGAGGATGGCCAAGTATTATAATGCTCGAGTCAAGGCTAAAGAATTTTGAGCTGGTGATCTTGTTCTTCGATGAACTGAAGTCTCACAACCTATGGAGCAAGAAAAACTCACACCTAATTGGAAGGGTTCCTATCAAGTTGACGAGGTGATACGCCCAAAAACCTACCACCTGAAGCAGCTAAATGGTACTCTACTCCCTAGGCTTTGAAATTCGGCCAATTTTTGCATACATTATCAATAATTCAAATGAATAAATGAATTTCTAAATTTATTTTTCAAATTCATCGATGGACGATTGCGTGACAAAAATGACTCGAGAGAAGTCCCTCAAGATCTCTTTGATCCGGACGTTAATACGATGAGTTTCTCAGATCGAAACCACTTCAAATGAATGTCCCTTTAATCAGGATGTTAATACAGCAAGTTCCTCAGATCAAAACTATTTTTAATGAAGGTCTCTTTCATTGGAACGTTAATACAGCAGCTTCCTTAGATTGGAACTGCTTCTAATGAAAGTCTTTTTGATCGGGACGTTAATATAGTAGGTTGCTCAGATCGAAACTACTTCTAACGAAGGTTTCTTTGATCAAGATGTTAACACAGCAAATTTCTTAGATTAGAATCGCTTCAAACGAAGATCCCATTGATCGGGATGATGGCACAGTAAATTTCTTAGATTGAAATTGCTTCAAACGAAGATCCCTTCGGTCGGGATGCTTATTTAACAGGTTTCTCTAATCAGAACTATTTTGTATGAGATCCCTATGATCGGGATATCAACTTAGCTAGTTCCTCTGATCAAAACAACTCCCCTTCAAGTCCCTTTCATCGAGACTTCAACGTAGCAAATTTGCACAAGTTGGAACATACAACAGAAAAATAAAGAATTATATTTATTCATTGAAGACAAATTCTTACAAGAGCAATAATATCATTATTGCTTTTATAAGAAATAATGAAAAGAAAAAGGAAAATAGAAGATTTTACATCAAAATCATAGTAGATCCCACAAGATCGAGATTCTAACACGATGCTGTCTTCTCCGCTTCGAAAATAGCATAGCGCAACCATGAGCCCACTAAGGTCAAGATCGCATTCACTTGGTGCTTGCCTCTTCGTGGCACTGAGCATTTGTCTCCCAAGAAGCCGTAGCCAATGCCAGGATTGAAGAGAGTCATAAGCTAGAGTCGATGAAGACGATCCCATCGAGGTTGAAGTAGCGTTTGCTTGGAGTCCAACTCTGCGCAGTTTTGAACCAAAGAGCCCTCCATCAATGTAGATGCGTGATAGATACCTTGGAGAATAATTAGATTTGCATCAAAGCATCCCTCCGATGTCTCAAGAATGTGGTCTTCGAGAAGATCGCAATAGAGAGAGTCTTCAAGGCAGAGGATGCAATCTGAACTGTCACCCTCGAGGGCGGTTCGATCCTCTTCTCCTCCCCTTTGGAAGAGGCACACCACACAAGCACCCAAGAAACTATCACTAGATCTCCGCCCTTATCAGACAAGGGAACAGTGACAAAGCTCTCAGGGGTGAGGGAACGACCACCTCCCAAGTGAGGAGTAAAATAATAAAGATCTCAAGATCGAGAACACAAATATCCCACAATCAGAACATCCATTACGCGCATCTCTGAATCAACCGAGGACCAAAGAGGTCCCTCTACTTCCTCAAGTAGGCAACCATGGCCCCAGTGGAGGAATATAGCTTCATTCCTCCCTGAGGGGTTACACCATTTTATCACCATCTCATAGAATGTTCAAAATATCACTAATGAAGGAAAAAGCAGACGGGAGTCTCCCTTAAAAAGAAAAATCTATCATAATAGCTCCTATCAAATTATGCCATGTGCAAGTCCACGATTGGATGAATGCACCACCCTACGGCTGTACATCAAGATCTTATGTGCGAATTATGATTACGTCACTTCTAAAACTATGCGCATTTCATGCTATGCAAAAAAATGAGCACGTCCCGTCAATTATATGCATGATTAATGAAAAGATCGATTCATAAGCCCTCAAGTTAGAGTTAATTAGCCTGAGGCCGTTTGAACTGAACTTCTAACTCCTCAAGTCGAAGTAAAATGGAAAGACCAAATTAAAAAGGAGCAAAGGTTGAAAGCAAAGAAATCTCATTTATATGAAATTTTCTTTATAGTAATCCCGACAAGTCAAAAATACATAAATAAAAAAGAAGGTTCATGAGACATTTTTTGGACTGATTGGAGCTCCAGCCACATTAGCAACGGTCACTTTTGGGACCTCATCCAAGAAATTCAGATTTAATTTTGGATATTGGGAAGCCACCTTGCTTGGGATGAAGTGCTTTTCCTCATCATAGGTGTTGATCGTGAATTCAGCCTTTTCGTCCTCATACTCTTTCGACATCCAAAAACTGTCAATTGCCCTTGAAGCAGCAGCTTCAACTCACACTTTCATGTCGCATCACAACATGGCCATTTTCTCCTCTACTACTTTTAGTATGATTCTTGCCTCTGCTTCAAGTGTCTCTACGTTAGCAGACTGTGCCTTAAGCTCCTTCACCTCCATCATCAGAGCCTCTTTAATGCCTAACAATCGATAATTCTTCTCAGCTGACATTTTTAGTGCTGTTTTGGCATCTTGAGCTCTTCTCTCGGCAACATGGGCCCTCATAGAGGCCTCCCTGGCTTCCTTCAATACTTTATCTTTTGAAATTTTGAGCATATCGACACCCATCTTATATTTTATTACTTCAGTTGAAAGCTCAATAGTACGTTCCCTAAACCCATTCAGATAATGGGTGAGCAGTCAAAATACCCCATATAGTTTGTAACAAATACATCTCAAAATGAAGAGATCAAGCAAAGCATAGCGATATACACCTCTAACTCACCCAGATGAAACAGTCTAGAGCTTTTCATCTCTTTGTCTTCAGAAACTCGGTCAATAATTTAGTTGCATCAGCTGGATAAAAAAGTTAGAAATACCTTACATGCCAAATCATAATCATTCAGCGTAGAAGCTTGGAGTTGTACTCTGGCTGACGCAGTCTCGAAAGTTTCCACAGCCTTAATCGATTCCTCCTCTAGGAAGAGGTCAGAAATGTCAGGGCTGGTAAACTCAAAATAACCTTGCTGAATAAACATTTGGTAGGGCTCCTTTGACCCTCCTCAAGAATCGAAGAGCCTGAATCATGCAGAACCCGCATAATCTTAAAATCATCGATGGCATGGGGATCAGACTCTTTAATCTCAGAGGTTGGCAGTGCAGGAAGAAACTCAACCCGAGCACGAGCACGAGCAGACTTGCCACCAGTTGTTTCTGCCTTTCTCTTTCGAAGGATCTTCGGATCCAACACCTTTGGTAGACTTGGATCCATTCCTGCAACCAGAGGCATCAACCAATTAGCATCAGACTTCAAGATGCAAGAAAGATACAACCATAAGGCAAGAAACAAATGCATACCTTCAAGACCAACTTGGCTGATGCCCACATTAAATAAGGTCTGCTTGGATAAGAGCTCATTCAACTCTGAAATCTTGAAGCCGTGCGAAGTTTTCAAGTCTTGTTTTAAGCATTGGTCAAGTGGTGGATCTTTCAACATGGCCTCTTGGGGCTCACCCCAATCCATGAAATTTCATTCTTCGCCTGACGAACAAGAAACAAACAGAAAGCACTCTTTCCAACCGTGGACAGTGGAAGGAGCATCTCGGATCAATGGAGGAGTCTTCCTACTCCTGGGAGTCACATACCACTATCCGCAAGATTTAGAATGATGCCTTTTTAAAGTAAAATAATAGCAAAAGAGTGTGATGCTGGGTTCAACCCCAACCAAGACACACGCCATGGTAAAGCCGTAGATATGCCTCCATGAATTCAGTACCACTGAACATAACGACATCTCAAGAAAGTAAAAAAGAATGATAAAAAAAAGGATGGAGAGAAAATTTTAACCTAGCCCTGAAGCATTCCTTATAGATGCTGATCCGACTCAAGGAAGGGCTGCAAGTACGTTCCTCCATCTTTGAAACTTCCAACTGAAATCTGGAAGGAATATGGAATTGACTATGGATCAGTACTAGATCCCTCTCCATCATTTTGGATCGAAATATTATTGGCGTGAAGTCTACATCCCCAAAGTGAGCTATTCCTTTGAAAGAGAAAAGAGAAAAAAAAAAGTAGAAAAAGATAGCCTAAGGAAAAACCTATGGCAAAAGAAGACGATAGAACTTAACCCTCTGTCTTGTCCGAAATTTATATGCGCATCAAATTGGAGAGATTTTCAAATGCTCCATCTTCTTAAAGCATTAAATATGAAAAATATAAATCAATATACTCCGGACATGTGGCAAATATCATTTGGATACAACCTTCACCATTGGTACAACAATCGATGTAGATAGTTGTAATCATGCTTTGTGCCACTTCCAAAGAGACGTATGGAGACGTACGACAATAATCGTCATGCAAAGGGCGGTTTCAATTTCATTCCCTTCGAACCCCTTCGAATCCATTAATAAGCACTTTGAAGACAACAAAATATATCTCAGATCGAAATTCAAGATACGGGTTTAAGGCGTAACAAGGAGAAGGAGAGAGAAGAAACAAATCGATTCGGTGAAAATCATACTTTATTCATAATTCTTAAACGCCACATCGGCTTACAAGAAAAAAAAGAAAATACAATTTTCAACAATCTTTCAACGATTGACTCTGGAGTGGCCTTCTTCAGCATTGACCTCTTCTGTTTGTGAAGTAGAATCAACCCTGTTCATTTTTATGGGC
This sequence comes from Cocos nucifera, assembly GCA_006176705.1. Taxonomy (NCBI): domain Eukaryota; kingdom Viridiplantae; phylum Streptophyta; class Magnoliopsida; order Arecales; family Arecaceae; genus Cocos; species Cocos nucifera. The sequence goes on from QRFJ01000619.1 coordinate 702,436, forward strand.
ATATCGGATGAGCTTGCAAATTTTTAAGACAATGGTCAATCATGGCCTTCAAACTTTTATCTAATGGATTTGTCCATAAAGACTTAGCATCATCCATTGGAAGATGAACCATGGCCATCTCTTTATATCTCTTAAAATCCATGAAAAATCCCAATTTGCAAGCCTTGATCATAATTCTAGACCTATCCTTGTAAAATATATCAAGCTTCTCATTCATCTTTTGTAGCTCGATTTGAGAGGTTGAAGGTTCTCGAATTATAAGCGCTCCTCTGGTTGAAGAACCTTCGGGCTTTTGAGATGCCTCATTCCCTTCGAACCCCTTCGAATCCATTAATAAGCACTTTGAAGACAACAAAATATATCTCAGATCGAAATTCAAGATACGGGTTTAAGGCGTAACAAGGAGAAGGAGAGAGAAGAAACAAATCGATTCGGTGAAAATCATACTTTATTCATAATTCTTAAACGCCACATCGGCTTACAAGAAAAAAAAGAAAATACAATTTTCAACAATCTTTCAACGATTGACTCTGGAGTGGCCTTCTTCAGCATTGACCTCTTCTGTTTGTGAAGTAGAATCAACCCTGTTCATTTTTATGGGCATATCGGATGAGCTTGAAAATTTTTAAGACAATGGTCAATCATGGCCTTCAAACTTTTATCTAATGGATTTGTCCATAAAGACTTAGCATCATCCATTGGAAGATGAACCATGGCCATCTCTTTATATCTCTTAAAATCCATGAAAAATCCCAATTTGCAAGCCTTGATCATAATTCTAGACCTATCCTTGTAAAATATATCAAGCTTCTCATTCATCTTTTGTAGCTCGATTTGTGAGGTTGAAGGTTCTCGAATTATAAGTGCTCCTCTGGTTGAAGAACCTTCGGGCTTTTGAGATGCCTCATCTTCATGATGCTCCATGTCGAATGTCCTAGGCCTTTTGTCCGACCTTCTATTGGAATCCCTCGGAGAGCGAGTATCAGATGCTGAATTTCTTCTTCCCTCAAGCATCCTCCTCAGATGTTTGATGTCGTCATGGGCTCGACGACAGTCGCATTCGGCTTTAGACCTTCACCTCTCGAGAACTTCATTCCTTCTACAGGCCCTTCTCAACTCGTCATTTTGACGATTGATCACCTTCCGAGCCTCGAAAAGTGCCTTCTTAGAGCAGTCGATCTTCCTAATCAAATCAGCATTAGCAATTTTCTCCTGCTTTAGGTAGTATCTCAACCTATCTATCACCTCTTTGGCTTTGGCCAGCTCTAAAGCTGAAGCCCTAGGGATAATTCTAGCAAAATTAATTAAATAGCGTCCTATCAGAGCTAAGAATCTAAGGGCACCTACCATCTGGGCACCTTTTCCTTCTAAAACTTGTCTCTTATCAAATAAGAGATGGCTCTATAGAAACTCTGCAATAGTCCTCAGTATTTCGATAGTAGTTGGGACAGGAGACGCCACTCGAGAAGTTTTCACCTGCGTATCAACCAGAAGAAGGCTTGTGGCAGTGATTGCCTCCTTAACCTCGGTTGATCCCACCAGCACCATAAGTTCGGCCATTTCCATAACTTCTGTCACCTTTATGGTAGAATCTCCTGCAGTAAGCTTCATTAAAGAAGCTAGAAGAGTCACCTCCGTGGCAAGCTCCATCATCAAATCAACCGGCACGGTCGTGGCCCCTATCACCAAGTCCGTTGATCCAGCTCTGAGCTTTAACATAGCTTTTGTTGATCTGCTTGCAAGTGGAAGACTATTGTCCCTCTCGCTCACAAAATCAGGAAGAGGCACAACCGGAGAAACGACACCTGGAACCTCAGCAATGGTGCTTTCAGAAGCTTGAGATTGAATAGATGAGGCATTAACCTACTTCCTTCGAGCCGATAATACTTGTAGCTTCTTTGCCAACACAGGATCCATTTAGTTCTCAAAACTCGCAAAGAAAACCCTGAGTAGGAAAGATAATGGACGCTGCTATTGCAATCATCCCTCTCTTGCATACCTTTCAGGCATGCTTAAAAGAAAGAAGATGAAGACAAAAAGATCTCTTTTAAATTATTTCCTAAAAAAATCAATGGTCGAATGATTCCCCTGATTGTGACTACTTTTACGCTACAAGATGACATCATCGATCATTAAGTGTCAAAGACATCGTCAGAAATGAAAAAGCATATCATCCAATCCGAGGCATTCTTAAAGAGTAGTCATTTCGTCTGATTTTTAGATTTAGCACTAGAAAATAGTATTACGGTGGTAACGTAAACACCTTGGATCGGCCTAATTGATATCCAAACTACCTCGGGTCAGCACAAAAACATCAATATGCTAAGACGAGGAGACTCTCTATACGTCTACCGACCAGAGGAACAAGCCAAAGCACGCCTCCGAGCTGATTCTTGAACATCAGCAGTGCTTAGAATCCTTAAATCACCTCGGATAAATAGCCCTTCGGCGTACTCAATGGCTCCTCTCCGAGATAAGCGGTGAGTTAGCTGTTATCTAGCCACGATCAAGTTGTTTTCTACTCTATCTAAACTTATGGGAGCAGATAAGATATTCTAATCATACCAGTAATAATCTTTCATTCTGGGAGAGCGGTTTTAATCTTAGAACAACGCGATTAGTGGCCCAAAATTGCAGGGATAGCATAACATCGGTGAAACACTTTCTTTATAAATATCCTAAGCTCTGAGGATCTAGATAAAAAAGAAATTTCTTTTAAAGAACTCATTATTGCTTAGCCATTCTCTGCTTACTTGAATATTGAAGAATCCTCATCGGAGTCACATCCTTTAGGTCGGACTTATTTTGTAGGTCACTCTAACATTCTTATGAGAAGCTGATCGCTCTGCATCTGAAGCATCCAATTTCAAGAAATAACAGTTATGGATTTAATCGATTCTGATATCATTTTTCTAACATCCAGGATCTCATTAAAAAAAAATAATCAAAATATATTATTTAAAATTTTTAATTTTATATAAATATTTAAAATTTTTAATAAATAATTAATATATAACTAAATATATATTTATATGGATTCTTTTACATATGTATGTGACTAAAGATTTGGCAGGTCTCTTTTTGGACTTTATTTATTTGTCTTCCATGCTGTTTTAGTTGGGTAGCACCGCGTGGAGTGGACCGAGGGCTCTCGTGCGTGCGTCCTCCATAAAACGAAATGGAGTCTGACATGCGCGGCCGCATCTGGCTTTAATTTGACGGGGAGCACGATGGTAGGGGTGCGGTGGTAGAGCCCCATGATGCGAGGATTATTTTTTTCTTATGGGAACTGGAACATTCTATTGTCCCATGATTAGCCTACAATAAAAATATAATTTTTATTTGTAGAATCCATTACTCCCATGGATCCGCATCATCTCAATCCTTGACGTACTTTTAAAATCTGTTTGGCAGTCTGGACCTAAAAGCCTTGAACCAACATAATTAAAAAAATCAGTCTAAACTCAATTTATTCAGATAAAATTTTATAAGATTTTAAGTTCAGACAACTAAACAAACTTTTACTAATATATTTTACTCTTTTTTATGTAAAATATTATATTATAGTTATAATTGAATTATTATATTATACTAAGTTTTATGTAATATGATTGAAAATATAACACCAATATGAAATTTTGATATTACAAATGAAATATATCACCATAGCATACTTGACAATAGTAATATTTTAATAATATTTGGCTTATACTAAAAAAATATATTATAATTATATTCTAGATTTTTTAAATTAAAGTTAGAGCAAAATATTTTGAGTTTTATAATGGCAGCATATTGCATTATATTACGTAATGATAATATGTTTACATATTATTGGATAGTAGTCCACCAACATGGTGGTGTCCAACCCCTGATCATACTGCTGCCACCAGAGGTGATATCACAGACCATCCTTATACCACTCATCCTGAGAAGTGATGTCATTGGTTATGCACCGATCTCTCCAACAAGAACTCGGATACTATTGACATCGTCGGGTAGTAGACGCTCGACTCTTGTGAAGGCACCTCTAACTTCGGGGTCTTGCCAACCACATGAGGGTAGGCAGGCAGATGAAGCCTCTCATCGGCACTTAACCAACCACATCTTGATCCGCCCCACTTCTTCCCCAGTTGTTCAACTACATAGAAGATGTGAGAAGCTCCCAGCGTGCATAGATCTTGCTGACATGCATAAATCTTGCTGACATGATAGTTTGTTATGGCAGCAAATATTTTTTTTACTCGTTGAAAGCTGACACCGTAATCATTTCTGATATTACATAACTTCGACGGCTAACAGCCTGATAATTCTGGCATGCCTCCCTCCATAAAAGATCAAAAAAAGATAAATTGTTGGACTCTCTCTCTCTCTCCCCCTGGCTATCACTTTCTTTGGATTATTCAGATTTCCAAGAGACTCCCAAGCCACTTTCATCATCTTCTTCTATATATTTGTTCTCCCTCTTCGATCATCACTGACTTAAACTTTGGAGGATCTTCTGCCGGAAAAACCCCACTTTCTTCTTTGGCATCGAGGATTTTCCTTGCAAGTCTTAGGGAGCCCACGCTACCCCTCCTTGCTCCAGCTCATTGCAAGCGTTAACAACTATATCCCACGTCCAAAAGGAGCAGCAACAAATTTGGCACTAGAGGAAGGGCCTTGGCCTAATTTTTCAGAGAAAGATGGTGAGAACATGATCTCAAAATTATTTCTCCACATCGTGCCATCAATCTTCCCTTCACAGTGCGCCTAATGCATAGTCGGCCCGAGAACAACACCTCTAATTGTTCATCGTGGTTGATCCAGATCCAATAGCAGCTCTAGTGGGGTAGGTTCAAGCTCTTACAATTGATGTTCAGTAATTGCAACAGAGCACAGTTTGAACTCAAGTCCCTTTGATGGTGGTGTCCCAACATAGCTACTAGACCCATGAAGAGGACATAGAGTGGAGTGACTAATGTTCCTACCCGATCCAAATCCCACATTGGTGGTTGTGATCAGTGGAGCGGACTCTATGCCACATGATTCCCCAAGCTTGAAGCCTAAAAAAGGATGAGCGAAGGTGCAAATCATTGAAGCTCTCTAAGAAAGGCTCCACCTCATAACTCTCTCCACATTGACGATCTTCACGATATGAGGAATATCTCGAAAAGAAGGTCCACAAACTAGAACACCGAATTAGCGAGTGCTAGTTTGCAAGCCGGTGACGAAATGATGACCAACCTCAATACACAGCCACCCTTCTCCTAAGAGATCTTAAGCAAACCGGTCCCAAATTATTTCAAAATACTAGTGATCGAGCCTTACAACAGCTCCACCAATCTCTTTGACCACTTAGAGGGCTACAGAGACCTCATGAAGCTGCAAAGGGCTTTTGACACCCTCCTCTGCCTTAGTGATGCTCAGAAAGATGATGAGAATGTGGTTCTCCAATCTTTCGAAGGATCCATCTATAGCTTCAAGCAGTTAAGAGACTAATTTGTCATCCACTTCGGCAACCAACGGCCATAGCTGAAGATCGATGATAGCTTCTTCTCTATTTAGTAGAGAGAAGGAAAATCCTTAAGAGAATACATGCCACATTTTAACGCAGCCACATTATAAGTCCATGACTTCAACGAGTCTATTGTTGTGCTATCAACTCGCTCTGATACCACTTATTGAGGATCTAGTACTAGATTATTATGGTAGGAAGAAAGAAAAAAATAAAATAAGAACAACAATCACGTACATGGATTAGTCTAAAGACTCATCTCCACAGGATATGCAAAGCTCTACTATGAAAGAGAAAAAATAAGTACAGAAGAAGAATACCCACTTTCAACTTACTGTATATAAATCTCTCTCAACTAGAAGCTATCCTCACAAAAGCTCTTTCATAATCTCTATGAAGACCCTCGATAGTTACAAGATGTTCTGCCCTCATGACCTCTGCACCGGATGCTATATATTTGTTGCTTCTCTCTCATGGATTACATGTACTTGGCACTTTGCCAAACTCCTCTTGGCGGCTGTCTGAGTCTCTCTGTGTACCACACCTTGCCACACTACACTCCACAACATCTCAAGCTTTTAAATAGGATGAAAATCCTCTTCTTAGCAGTTCATAGGAGTTCTAATAGGACTCTATCTTCTAATATAAGTCGAAAAGAATCTTAATGAAGTTTTGAAATATTTTTTAATCTTCAGATCATAACTGCAATCCTTCATGACCACTAGATCCTATGGCCCACATGCAACTCCCATAGATCCCTTTGATTAATCACAATCTAAGTCCAAACAGAAAATCCCATCATGTTCAGTTCATCTCCATCGAGTCGATTCTATCAGAGATCAAGTGGACTCGACTGCATCTCATCTGAATATCTACTTTCTATCTATCTGAGAGGGCCGATTCGATTGCGGTCCGAACCAACTCGATCTTAGTCTGAGTCAGTTCAATCATGTATTCGAGCTAGCCTGACTGCTGTATTGATATTGATTCTTCTTTACTGTAGATCAAATTCGAGGTGCCAAATTCTAATAATCTCTACTTCGATTTGATATTCGGCCTCCATTTGACTTTAAGAGCTTCTAGATCTTCTCGCTCCCATATCTTGAAGTAATCGCCTGCTAATCATGGATGGACAAACATGAGAGTCGAGCCAGGCTCCTTGATTCCATCTTCGTTAATGGCTGTAATCCTCTTGACCTGAGATCTACTCGAGATAGCCTTCTATGGCAATAGAAACTTTATCTTGTGATGTCGCATGTCCTCCTTTCGAGTCTTTCATCTCGTATCCAATCCATCTCCACCTGAAGCTCCACCTCATACTAGACTTTCTACTATGAGGTAATATCCTCAATACTTTCTTCCTCTAAACACCATCTTATTGACGCACATAACTTTTAGAATTCTTACATTAGCTTTTCATCTGAAGCCAATCGAATTCAGTCTGCTCAGTGAGATTAGATTCTTCTTAAAGCTAGGTATGTATTAGACCTCATCTAATTTTTTCATTATTTCATCATGGAGCTTCATGCTGACCGTCCTGCTATCCTTGATCTCACAACTCGATCCATTTGGCAGGAATACAATGGCCTCACTAGTCTTTAGGGAATCAAACATCTCTTCTCTGCAACATACATGATGAAAATAAGTAGAATCTATAATCCACTGAAAGAAAAAAGTAAATACCTCATCCGTAACTAGAAGAACATCATCACTATCTTCGTATCGCTACTGGCTATCACCATAGTAGCTCTCATCCGATCCTTGAGTTATGAGCAATTTTTGACTCGATGCCCCAACTTGTCACATCGGTAGCATTTGATCTTACTATGGTCCCTTACCTTGGACCTGGATCATCCTCCTCATGATCCTCTACCGCTTCATTTTCTACCTCCTACTCCTTCAGAAACCACCAAAGCTAAGCTGCTGTCATTTAAGCTCAAAGTTTGATTCTTCCTTCTAAGGATCTCATTCTGAAGAATCATTGCAGTGACTTCATCCATCTTGATGGTACTCTTTTATACTGAAAGAGTAGTCACTAAATGTTAGGATATCAGCTACTCTGATATCACTTGTTAAGAATCTAGTATCGATGTATCACGATAGAAAAAAAGAAGAAAATAAAATAAAAAAATAATCAAGTATATAGATCAGTCCAAGGGCTTACCTCCATCGGACATGCAAAGTTTTACTATGAGAGAGAAAATCAAATAATATAAGAGAAACTTATCACTCAATCATTGTACAAGAGTCTCTTAATAAAAAAGCTCCAAAATCTTTATAAAAATCTAAAATCTCTCAAAAAGTCTCTTAGCACCTCTAGAACGTCGTCAACTTTCCAATGTAATAAACGATTCATCAATCGGAGTTATATAAACTCCAAAAATTCAAAAATAATGTTTCAATAGAAAATCCAATACTAATCATACTTGAGATCGATTTAGACCGTTCGATCATGTTCGGCTCCCTCCGTGCAATTTCGACCACCTCACTCCACACTCCACCTGTCACTCTTAAATTCTGATGGAAATTGAGGGTGAGGGATATTTACGTCGGCCAAAATTGATGCATCCCAGCCACAGAAGAGGGATCAGAGGAAGTACTGCTGGTTCCATTGAGACCACGGATATGATATGGAGGAGTACCGCCAGCTAAAGAAGATTGAGGGTCAAATCCACTAGGACTATCTTGGAAAATACATCAAGAATAGAGAAAAAGAGCTATGGAAGGGTCTGTTAAGAATTATGTCCCAAAGTCAATCATCAGTCTATTGATAGTTGAGCTTATTTATATAAATATATATGAATTAATTATTAATAAGTATTATTTAGCTTTTTTATCATCAATTGTGCATATTCTTTTAACGAATTCTTGTATTGTGATGAAGTTCTTAGGACTATTTAAAATTGATAAAGAAGGATTTATCGTTTAATTCTTAAATATGTTCACGATCAAATGATATGCTATTATAAGAACGATAGTTATATCAAGTATAGATCATTGTATGCCATGTTGGTTGGTTGTCCTCGTAATCAAGAAGTGTATTATATTGGTATGGCATACAGATGAGATGTAAGAGTACATCATCATCGAACAGTAATTCATCTGCTGAGTGCTTTGCTATTAAGAGCAACTTGCAAAAGATATGGGCATGAGTGTCCCTCAGACTTAAGATCACCACAGTAACTTGCAAGCAACTTACTGTACTTTAGTACCAGACTATTTGTATTTCTAGTATAGTGATGGAAGGTTACTGGATATAGTTAAGTACTTACAAAGTTTATATGTGAGTTAAGATGAGATTGACTCCTCTGGACTACCAGAGATAATGCATCATTATATTTCAATTTAGTAAAGTCTTGACCAGGATAATCTATGTAATGGATTTAAAAGGTTGAAATATAATATGGATGACTCGTTCAGGATTGACAGATAGAATCAAAAGGATAAATCATATGATAACTATACACAGAGATTCTTGAATATTGTTTTGTAAATACTTGACCTATCCGGATGTCGGGAATAATTGCTAGATGATAGCTTTGATTAATATAGGACACTATTCTTATGCTACCGGCTTAGTATTCGAACTTATGGAGTCACACACTAAGTCAAACAAAGTAGGAACAAATTGATTTAAAGTCTATGTGTTCAATTTAAAAGTATAAGACTTGATTGAGCATATAGATTTACTTAATTAGGAATTAAATTATAAGTTATACGAAATTAAATATTGACTATGTCAAGCTAGCACTTGATATGACATGTAGGTTTAATTTTGAGGATGAATTTTATTTGATCAATGATCTAAGGATTTTTGAGAGTATAATTTTAAATTCTAATTATTTTAGATCAGATCTAATTTGATTGAACTTCATTTAAATGTGGTTAATTAGTATAATTTGGTTAAGTTAGACTTGCACCTGAATCCTAATTAGATTAGGTTTCGCAGCTGATAAGTGTTATAGATATAATAATAAAAGTATTAAAGTATAAAATAATTTATCTTATTTTTAAGAAATTGATATTTTTATTCATATTTTGCAGGAAAGAAGGTCGCAAATGAGAAAAGCTTAATTTTTTAGTTCAAAGAAAATAAATTTAAAGCAAAATAGGCTTAAAATGAGCCCAAAATAAATTCAAAAAAAATAAAAAAATTAATTAATTAGCCCACCAGTCCAGATTGAACCAGTTCAAAAATCAGCTCAAAATCGGTCAGCTTGACGTGAACCAGTGCGCACGCAAACCAGCCCACGCCCGGTGGCCCATTCCGGTCCAGCGTGGACTGGAACAGTAAACGGAACACCATAGATCCTTTAAGGGTCTACGAATTAAATCATGCAGTGCATGGGGTATTATTGGTATTTCATATGGCATGGTAGGTTCCGATTGGCGTGGTCTATAGTAAAGCCTGACTCATGATCAGCTCATATAGATGGATGGCTAGAATTTTGGCGCTAATGGATGGCTGAGGTATGAGGCAGTGAAGATCTAATGGTCGATGCGGTTCCCTATTTTGATTAACCAACCGGGTCTCCATCAGCATGATCGATGGCCTAGATGAGTTCCATCAAGCTGATCCAACGGTCATAGTGGAATCTGACTGGAACCGGGTGATAAAAATGAATTCTTGAGAGATTTTTGGACCGTTTGATGCTCATCCAATGGCCAAGGATTCAGGGTTTTTGTTTTGACAATAGATAGCTTCTATTCGAGTTGATTCAGGAGATTTAATCTTGATTTCATCGGGACTTCTTATGAAGGCATCTCTTAGCCCATTTAAAGCCTACTGTCAAGAGAAACAGAGCATACAACAACATAGCATAGCAGATAGAGAAACAGAGAGAGTTATAGAGTAGAGCTAGAAATAGAGGAGGGGTGATCAAAAAGAGGGTTTGAGGAAGAATTTGACCAAAGAAAGAGTCGTACCTTTTCTTCTTTCTTTCTTCTTGGCTCATCTTCCACATCTAGCATGACCGTTAGTGGCTCTCCTTCATCAAGTTCTCCACATCAAGAGCAACAATCGATAAAATTCAATAACCTTCGGCTTTTTTCTATGTGTTCTATTTTATTTGCTATTTTTATTTTGGTTATCATGAACTAAATTTCTTTTACTAAGGCTAAGGTGTAGCCACTTTTTTGATGCAATATTTAGTATGATTGAATTTTATATTTAAATTTTATTTATGAGGAGTATATAAATCTATTCCTAATACTTTTGGAATACTAGTCATCTTCTAATTATTTTGATGGACATAGATGATATAGACCAAGTATGTCTATATCAATGCTTCTTGATTTATATACCTTGTATCTGAATTGGATTAAGATTCTTATGCATGTGATAATTTTAGTACACTTTAGATGCAGCATATTTTAATTAGATAATTTTATAAAACTTAAAGCATCAATATTTATTTAAATTATGCTCGGACCAAAGGATAGTTAATAAGTATTGATAGTTTTGCTATGTCTGGACTAAAGGATAATAAATATCTTAGAAGACTCCACCATCATATGAAATAAAATTAATCTAATTTACATAATTATTTGAATATTATATTAATTAAGTTGGTGAATCAATTGTATTAGTATCCTTTTTCTCTTGAATCAACCCTAATAATTACACCCTCTTTTTCTTATATTTTTTAAATTTTTTTATTATTTTTTAAATTAATTTTTTAAATAAAGTTTATGAAAGAATTTTTTAGTACTTATTTTCAATCCTCTATGAACAAAACTCTACTCATTCAGTTTATTACTTGACCGACTGGTATACTTGTCATAGCGATAGATTAGTACGCATCAAATTTTTGACGTCGTTGCTGAAAATTATGTCTAAAATAATATTAAAATTTTGATTCTTACTTTACTTTAAAATTTAATTTTTAATTTTTAATTTTATTTTATTTTTAGATTTATGTTTGGAATATAACACGTACTGGATATAGTGACTTAGTATATTTTGATCCATAAATAGAAAGGACCATCAGAAGACTAAATCAAGAAGGAAACATGATGACTGAAGATCTAGATGACGTCAATCTAAGATTAGATATAGTGGCATAAGGATAGCAAGAAGCTATTCGAGAGGCACATTTTCTATTAAACGATTATATCACACCATCTGTAGCTGACGCACCTTCGAGCATCAGGAGATCGCCTGTGCAAGCAAATAACTTTGAAATAAAATTGATGATGATCCAGATGATTCAATCAACTATCCAATTTAGTGGACTCATGCATGATGATCCGAATGTCCATATTTTTAATTTTTTTAAATTTTTTGATACTTTTAAAATTAATGAAGTGTTAGATGATGCCATTAGGTTAAGATTATTTTTTTTATGGGATAAAGCTAAAAGTTGGCTTTATTCTCTTTCTGCAGATTCTATCACTACTTGGGATGCCTTAGTCTAAAAATTTTTGATCAAGTACTTTTCACCTTCTAAGACTGTAAAGATGCGCAATGATATTACTTCTTTTATGTAGATGGAGATGGAGTCACTATATGAGGCTTGGGAATGATTTAAGAAACTACTAAGGAGATATCCATACCATCAATTATCCATTTGGCTTTAGGTATAAACTTTTTATAATGATTTATCTCCTACTAATCGTTCTATAATTAATGCAACAGCAACAGGTACTATTGGTGCAGAAATCCGTCGCCGCCGGAGGTCGCCGCAATCGAGGCCGCTGGGCGCCGCCGGGGACCTGCAAAACGAAGTCCCGTTCGGAACCGGTGGGGTGGCGGCTCCGGCAGGACCCTCCGACGGTCAAGTTAGTTTCCGGCCAACAGTAATGGAGTGCTCGGAATGAGTTCCGGAGCTTAGAGATGTGGAGGAGAGCTTAGAGAGTCGAGAGTTCAGAGAGCTTAGCCTTAGTATGTCGGGAGGGGTCCTTTTATAGCGGAGCTTAGTTGATGGTGACGGCTGTGCCGTCTGGCAGAGAGTCGTCGGGCAGCATGGAGTTTGGTACGGAGAGGAAGGCGTCGTCCGGTAGATCGTGGGAGCCATACCGGCGAGTCGTCGTGGTACCGGTGAGTCGTGGGCCGCATGGAGTCCGGTACGGGGAGGAAGGCGTCGTCCGGTAGATCGTGGGAGCCATACCGGCGAGCCGTGGGCCGCACGGAATCCGGTACGGAGAGGAAGGCATCGTCCGGTAGATCGTGGGAGCCATACCGGCGAGTCGTCGTGGTACCAGCGAGTCGTGGGCCGCATGGAGTCCGGTACGGGGAGGAAGGCGTCGTCCGGTAGATCGTGGGAGCCATACCGGTGAGCCGTGGGCCGCACGGAGTCCGGTACGGAGAGGAAGGCGCCGTCCGGTCTTGCTGCAGGCGACAGTTCGTCCAATGGAGTTCGGACTTGTAACAGAGTTCGGCCGAGGGGGAAGCTGGGGGAGTTCGTCTGGCTGAAGGGTCGGCCATCTGTAGAGTTCGGCCGCGGGACGGTTGCCGAGGAGTTCGACCGCTGAGAGGCCCGAAGAAGCTCGGCTGGCCAGTTGAAGGACTTCGGTTGCTAGTTGGTTCGACCAGGGCTCGCTGAGGAGTTCGGTCGCCTAGGGTCGGTCCGAAGGGGTTCGGCCACTTGGGCTCGTCCTGAAGTCGGTCCGAAGGAGTTCGGCCGTGGGGTCCGAAGGAGTTCGGCTGCATGGGCTCGCCTGGGGTCGGTCCGAAGGAGTTCGGCCGTGGGAAGTCCGAAGGAGTTCGGCTGCATGGGCTCGCCTGGGGTCGGTCCGAAGGAGTTCGGCTGCATGGGCTCGCCTGGGGTCGGTCCGAAGGAGTTCGGCCATGGGGTCCGAAGGAGTTCGGCTGCACGGGCTCGCCTGGGGTCGGTCCGAAGGAGCTCGGCCGTGGGAAGTCCGAAGGAGTTCGACGGGCGGAGGGAGTTCGGCCCGGAGCTTGGCGCAGGGGAGTTCGGCCTCTAGGCAGTTCGGTCGTGGTAGGGGCTCGGCCTGGCGCCTGGCGCTAAAGCTCTTCAGCGGCTACTGGTTACATTGGGCTGAGCGTCGGGTCGGGCTTCGGCAGGAGCGGGATTTATCCCCAACAGTAGCCCCCCCACTCCCGAGTTCAAAAATTGAAGGAAGGGAGTACCAAAACAGGCGACTGCCGAAGTCTTCTTCCAGGCTCCGCATTTGTTGCAGCTGAAGCTCGGGGGAGGTCTCATCTCCAGCCGATGTTTGGAGTTGAAATGGAACTCGTTTCCAGCTAAAGTTGATGAAGCTGATGTTGAAGCCGAAGTAAAACTCGCCTCCTTCGGTCGAGGTCGGATTTGAGCTCCTCGGGGGCGACATTATCTTCATCAGTTGAAGTCGACTCGAGGGAGACCTCCTATCTTGCAGCCGAGGTTGAAGTGCGCGCTCGGGGGAGATTTTATCTCCTGTAGCTGAGCTTCCCTCGGGGGAGATCTTATCTCCTGCGGCCGAGGTTGGTGCTCGTGTTAGGACGAGGTTCTCCTCCTGTTCCTAACCGAGATTGTTTCGGTCGCTCGGGAGAGATCTTATCTCTAGCCGAGGTTGTCAACGGTCGCTCGGGAGAGATCTTATCTCTAGCCGAGGTTGGCACTCGTGTTAGGACGAGGTTCTCCTCCTATTCCTAACCGAGGTTGCTTCCGGTCGCTCGGAGAGATCTTATCTCTAGCCGAGGTTGTCAACGGTCGCTCGGAGAGATCTTATCTCTAGTCCGAGGTTGGCACTCGTGTTAGGACGAGGTTCTCCTCCTGTTCCTAACCGAGATTGTTTCGGTCGCTCGGGAGAGATCTTATCTCTAGCCGAGGTTGTCAACGGTCGCTCGGGAGAGATCTTATCTCTAGCCGAGGTTGGCACTCGTGTTAGGACGAGGTTCTCCTCCTGTTCCTAACCGAGGTTGTTCCGGTCGCTCGGGAGAGATCTTATCTCTAGCCGAGGTTGGCACTCGTGTTAGGACGAGGTTCTCCTCCTGTTCCTAACCGAGGTTGTTCCGATCGCTCGGAAGAGATCTTATCTCTAGCCGAGGTTGGCACTCGTGTTAGGACGAGGTTCTCCTCCTGTTCCTAACCGAGATTGTTTCGGTCGCTCAGGAGAGATCTTATCTCTAGCCGAGGTTGTCAACGGTCGCTCGGGAGAAATCTTATCTCTAGCCGAGGTTGGCACTCGTGTTAGGACGAGGTTCTCCTCCAGTTCCTAACCGAGATTGTTTCGATCGCTCGGGAGAGATCTTATCTCTAGCCGAGGTTGTCAACGGTCGCTCGGGAGAGATCTTATCTCTAGCCGAGGTTGGCACTCGTGTTAGGACGAGGTTCTCCTCCTGTTCCTAACCGAGGTTGTTCCGGTCGCTCGGGAGAGATCTTATCTCTAGCCGAGGTTGTCAACGGTCGCTCGGGAGAGATCTTATCTCTAGCCGAGGTTGGTGCTCGTGTTAGGACGAGGTTCTCCTCCTGTTCCTAACCGAGGTTGTTTCGGTCGCTCGGGAGAGATCTTATCTCTAGCCGAGGTTGTCAACGGTCGCTCGGGAGAGATCTTATCTCTAGCCGAGGTTGGCACTCGTGTTAGGACGAGGTTCTCCTCCTGTTCCTAACCGAGATTGTTCGGTCGCTCGGGAGAGATCTTATCTCTAGCCGAGGTTGTCAACGGTCGCTCGGGAGAGATCTTATCTCTAGCCGAGGTTGGCACTCGTGTTAGGACGAGGTTCTCCTCCTGTTCCTAACCGAGGTTGTTCGGTCGCTCGGGAGAGATCTTATCTCTAGCCGAGGTTGTCAACGGTCGCTCGGGAGAGATCTTATCTCTAGCCGAGGTTGAAGTGCGCGCTCGGGGGAGATCTTATCTCCTACGGCCGAGCTTCCCTCGGGGGAGATCTTATCTCCTGCAGCCGAAGTGAAGTGCGCGCTCGGGGGAGATCTTATCTCCTGTAGCCGAGCTTCCCTCGGGGGAGATCTTATCTCCTGCGGCCGAGGTTATTGCTCGCGTTAGGACGAGGTTCTCCTCCAGTTCCTAACGCGGTTGGCCGCTTTTTCCCTGTCACTACATGGTTTTCGCATCCAGGAATAATATTATCGAAAGAAAGAAATTTTATTGAAAGGAAGTTACTAGTAGCGCATCCCCCAAATTCTGTATTTCAAGATCGTGATAACGTTGTTCCTCCGCATTTCTTCGGCAATAAGTTCCGGGGTGGACGACCTCCTCATGCTGAACTCCTCAATTTGGTGCAAGCTCTTGTTGCTGGGAGACGGCGAATCGCTGATGCACCGAGATCTTCCCAGGGGCAATGTGAACGACGCCGTAAGGTGGCCGACCTTCTTGCAGTCTCTGGCTACGGCAGCGCCCTTAGCCGATCTTTTTCTGCTTCAGGCCGGTACCGGAGGAATTTACCCAGCCGACCCGTTCTGACGAGCTCCTCAATTTCGTCTCGGAGCTGGATGCATCCCTCCGTGTCGTGGCCGTGGTCGTGATGGTAGAGGCAGTACTTATTTCGATCGCGCTTGTTTGGGGGAGATCGTAATCCTTCCGGTCTTGGCAGCTGGTTTTTACTTCGGTGAGAATCTGGGTTCGAGGAGCGTTGAGGGGGGCATAGCGGCGGAACCTTCCGGGAGGAGGACTCCTTCGCGCCTCTTTATCAGGGCGAGTTCGAGGAGTTCGGGCCCGCCTGCTTTCGTAGGGGGTCTGCGAGTGCAGCCGAGCTTCACCCAGCTCTTCCTCGTCCGCCAGCCGGTCCTTTCTGACGAGCTCCTCATCTTTCAATTTGAAGGCTTCTTCCGCACGGGCATATCTCTCGGCTCGAGCCAGCAGGTCGGCGAAGTCCCTGGGATACCTTTTTTCCAGAGAGAACAGCAAGTTATTTTTCTGAAGGCCGCCCTTAAGTGCGGCCATCGCGACAGACTGGTCCAGGTCCCGGACTTCCAATGCCGCGGCGTTGAATCGAGTGACGTAAGTCCGGATGGATTCCCCTTGCTTCTGCTTGACGCTCATCAGGGAATCTGAACCTCGGCTCGGTCGTCGGCTGCTGATGAAGTGGGCCGCGAACCGACTGCTCATCTGGTCGAAAGAGAAGATCGTGTTGGGCTTCAACGCCGAGTACCAGTTCCTCGCTGCTCCCTTTAAGGTAGACGGGAAGGCTCGGCACAGCACGGCATCTGAAGCACCGTGAAGCAGCATCATGGCCCGGAAGGCCCCCAGGTGATCAACCGGATCAGAAGTTCCATCGTAGCTTTCCAGTTGAGGGAGCTCGAAGGTCGGTGGAACAGGTTCTTGCATGATTTTCTGCGAGAAAGGAGGGTCTGCGCAAACGTCATCACCACGCGAGGGGGGACGAAGTTCTTCAATTCGCCGGTTCATTTCCAAGAGCCTTTGGCCCAGCAGGTCCTCACGGTCTCTGATCTCCAAGGCTTTCTGGTGAGATGGGCGCGAGGCTTCACCCTTGGTCGATCCATGATCCGAACGAGGGCTCTCCCTCCTCCGCCTCTCCAATCCGGGTATCGGAGGTCGGGCTGCCCAGGTCGGTCGCTCTTGGACTGGATCATCCGACTTCGGGGAGTCCCGCGCCGGTCGGGCTGGCACTGGGACTTGTTGGTGCAGCACCGCCTGCACCGCCTCCGTGAGACCGCGAACGTGCTGGATGAGCTGGTTGAACTGCTCCGTATCCACTGCGGCTATAGACGGGGGCTGAGTCACCGGGGCCGGAGCAGGGACAGACGGACTCGGAGGGGATCGAGCCGTGGAAGCCGTCGAGCGCCGCATCGAAGCCCTTCTGGGGGGCATTTCCTCTTTCCAGAGAAGGAATTCTGAAGAGGGAGAAGAGAGATCCGGAGCAGGGGCGGAAAATCGTCGCCGAGCACTCCTTTAAGAAAAAGGAAACCTCGAAGGTTCATGCCCTTCCTCTAGCGCCAATCTGTTGGTGCAGAAATCCATCGCCGCCGGAGGTCGCCGCAATCGAGGCCGTTGGGCGCCGCCGGGGACCTGCAAAATGAAGTCCCGTCCGGAACCGGTGGGGTGGCGGCTCCGGCAGGACCCTCCGACGGTCAAGTTAGTTTCCGGCCAACAGTAATGGAGTGCTCGGAATGAGTTCCGAAGCTTAGAGATGTGGAGGAGAGCTTAGAGAGTCGAGAGTTCAGAGAGCTTAGCCTTAGTATGTCGGGAGGGGTCCTTTTATAGCGGAGCTTAGTTGATGGTGACGGCTGTGCCGTCTGGCAGAGAGTCGTCGGGCAGCATGGAGTTTGGTACGGAGAGGAAGGCGTCGTCCGGTAGATCGTGGGAGCCATACCGGCGAGTCGTCGTGGTACCGGCGAGTCGTGGGCCGCATGGAGTCCGGTACGGGGAGGAAGGCGTCGTCCGGTAGATCGTGGGAGCCATACCGACGAGCCGTGGGCCGCACGGAGTTCGGTACGGAGAGAAAGGCATCGTCCGGTAGATCGTGGGAGCCATACCGGCGAGTCGTCGTGGTACCGGCGAGTCGTGGGCCGCATGGAGTCTGGTACGGGGAGGAAGGCGTCGTTCGGTAGATCGTGGGAGCCATACCGGCGAGCCGTGGGCCGCACGGAGTCCGGTACGGAGAGGAAGGCGCCGTCCGGTCTTGCTGCAGGCGACAGTTCGTCCAATGGAGTTCGGACTTGTAACAGAGTTCGGCCGAGGGGGAAGCTGGGGGAGTTCGTCTGGCTGAAGGGTCGGCCATCTGTAGAGTTCGGCCGCGGGACGGTTGCCGAGGAGTTCGACCGCTGAGAGGCCCGAAGAAGCTCGGCTGGCCAGTTGAAGGACTTCGGTTGCTAGTTGGTTCGGCCAGGGCTCGCTGAGGAGTTCGGTCGCCTAGGGTCGGTCCGAAGGGGTTCGGCCACTTGGGCTCGCCTGAAGTCGGTCCGAAGGAGTTCGGCTGCATGGGCTCGCCTGGGGTCGGTCCGAAGGAGTTCGGCCGTGGGAAGTCCGAAGGAGTTCGGCTGCATGGGCTCGCCTGGGGTCGGTCCGAAGGAGTTCGGCTGCATGGGCTCGCCTGGGGTCGGTCCGAAGGAGTTCGGCCGTGGGGTCCGAAGGAGTTCGGCTGCATGGGCTCGCCTGGGGTCGGTCCGAAGGAGTTCGGCCGTGGGGTCCGAAGGAGTTCGGCTGCATGGGCTCGCCTGGGGTCGGTCCGAAGGAGCTCGGCCGTGGGAAGTCCGAAGGAGTTCGGCGGGCGGAGGGAGTTCAGCCCGGAGCTTGGCGCAGGGGAGTTCGGCCTCTAGGCAGTTCGGTCGTGGTAGGGGCTCGGCCTGGCGCCTGGCGCTAAAGCTCTTCAGCGGCTACTGGTTACATTGGGCTGAGCGTCGGGCCGGGCTTCGGCAGGAGCGGGATTTATCCCCAACAGGTACCATTAATCGCAAAACATAAGATGAAGCCTTTGATTTGATAGATGAGATGGCATCAAATAGCTATCAGTGGCAAATAGATCACATGATCCCGAGAAGATCAACAGCTGTGCAAGGAGTAGATTGCATTCCAACCTTATTAGCTGAGATTGCAGCCCTTAGAGCCGAAATCAACAATATGACGAGATTAGCTATGTATATATAGAGCATCACTTGTGAGCTATGTGGAGAAGGACATGATACAAGCGACTATCAGACAGGTAATTCTTTTGCTAAAGCCTCTGATATAACTAACTATGTTGATAATTTTTTCAGGCCACAGTAAAACAATCCCTACTCCAACATATATAATCAAGAATGGAGGCAGCATCTAAATTTCTCATGGAATAATAAAAATACAGCACAATAACCACCCCTGGGATTCCAAGTATTTGAGAAAAAGCCTGACATGGAGGAGCTGATGGTCAAATTTATGTAGGACCAAGAAGTAGCCATACAAAATATGGAGATTAAATTCATGCAAAATCAAGAAGCAGTCATTCAAAATCTGAAAACCAAGCTTAGGCAGGATCAAGCAGCAGTGATTCGAAACTTGGAGATGCAAGTTAATCAAATGACCAAGATAATCTTCGGAAGATCATAAGGATCCTTACCTAGCAACACGAAGATCAATCCAAAGAGCAAATCAATGCTATCACATTAAAAAGTGATAAAAAGCTAGAAGAGCCACATCAAAATAAAAAGACCGAAGAGAAAACTAAGAAACAACCAACTAAAGTTTGTTAGTCACCAAAATAACCAGTAGATGGATGGTCCTCGGGTATAAAATTTGCTGATCCAAATGTGAAGCCCTATGAGCCGCCACTACTATTCTCAGAGAGATAAATACAGCATCCAAATAAGAAATTTTTAATTTTTTTTAAAATTTTAAAGAATTTACATATTAATATTTCTTTTGTAGATGCTATCACTCAGATGTCTAGGTATGCTAAGTTTTTTTAAAAAAAATTTAAGCAATAAAAAGAAGCTGAAGGAGTATGAAATAGTAAATTTGAATGAAGAATGCTCAACAATACTTTAAAATAAATCATCACAGAAGCTAAAAGATCTTGAAAGTTTTACCATCCGTTGTATTGTTGGTGATTATAGTTTTAACAAAATTCTATATGATTTAGGAGCAAGTATAAATCTCATGCCTTTCTCTATTTTTAGGAAGCTAGGTCTTGGAGAACCAAAGCCTACTACTATCACTCTTCAACTAGTAAGCAGATCCATCAAATATCCAAGAGGTATAGTGAAAGATGTCTTGATAAAGATAAATATTTTTTTTTTCTGTTGATTGTATTGTTCTAGACATGGAAGAAGATATTGAAGTACCCCTTATTCTAGGAAGACCCTTTTTAACTACTGGAGGAGCTTAAATTGATATTTAACAAGAAAAATTAATTCTTAGAGTCTAAGAGGAACAAGTTACCTTTAATATTTTTAAGGCTATGAAACATCCTAATGATAATCAAACTTATTTTTGAATTGATAATATTGATAAATTAGTACATGAGTAATTTTTAGAAAATAGATTTGAGGATCCTATTGAGGCTTGCATTGTCCAATCATAAGAGAGTTCGGCTCAAGATGAAAGGTAATTAGAGTGCATAAGATTGTTGGAGGCTTGGCTGTACATTCCATGCACATACAAACCATATTTTGAAGAGTTAGAAAGATCATTTACTCCTCTTCCAAAGCTATCAATTGAAGAGCCACCTACTCTTGAACTTAAATCTCTTTTTTTTCATTTAAAATATATTTTTCTAGAAGGTTGTTCATACTTATCTGTTATTATTTCTTCTTCTTTGATAGGATTAATGGAAGAGAACTTATTGAGAGTGCTAAAAAAATATAAGAAGGCATTTGGATGGATCATAGCAGACATCAAGAGAATCAGTCTCTCAATTTGTATACACAAAATTCTCATGGAGGATAATTATGAGCCTACGGTCCAACCCCAAAAAAAACTCAACCCAAAAATGCAAGAAATGGTCAAAAAGGAGGTAATCAAGCTACTTGATGTAGGTATTATTTGTCCTATCTTTGATAGTTCTTGGGTGAGTCTTGTTCAAGTAGTTCCTAAGAACGATGGGATTACTGTAATTCAAAATGATGATAATGAATTAATTCCCACTAGGACCATGACTGGGTGGAGAGTATGCATGGATTATAAAAAATTAAATTATACAACTAGGAAAAAATATTTTTCTCTTTCATTCATAGATTATATGTTAGAAAGATGCTCCTTTAAGGTAGCGGGAAGGCTCGCACAGCACGGCATCTGAAGCACCGTGAAGCAGCATCATGGCCCGGAAGGCCCCCAGGTGATCAACCGGATCAGAAGTTCCATCGTAGCTTTCCAGTTGAGGGAGCTCGAAGGTCGGTGGAATAGGTTCTTGCATGATTTTCTGCGAGAAAGGAGGATCTGCGCAAACGTCATCACCACGCGAGGGGGGACGAAGTTCTTCAATTCGCCGGTTCATTTCCAAGAGCCTTTTGGCCCAACAGGTCCTCACGGTCTCTGATCTTCCAAGGCTTTCTGGTGAGATGGGCGCGAGGCTTCACCCTTGGTCGATCCATGATCCGAACGAGGGCTCTCCCTCCTCCGCCTCTCCAATCCGGGTATCGGAGGTCGGGCTGCCCAGGTCGGTCGCTCTTGGACTGGATCATCCGACTTCGGGAGTCCCGCGCCGGTCGGGCTGGCACTGGGACTTGTTGGTGCAGCACCGCCTGCACCGCCTCCGTGAGACCGCGAACGTGCTGGATGAGCTGGTTGAACTGCTCCGTATCCACTGCGGCTATAGACGGGGGCTGAGTCACCGGGGCCGGAGCAGGGACAGACGGACTCGGAGGGGATCGAGCCGTGGAAGCCGTCGAGTGCCGCATCGAAGCCCTTCTGGGGGCATTTCCTCTTTCCAGAGAAGGAATTCTGAAGAGGGGAGAAGAGAGATCCGAGCAGGGCGGAAAATCGTCGCCGAGCACTCCTTTAAGAAAAAGGAAACCTCGAAGGTTCATGCCCTTCCTCTAGCGCCAATCTGTTGGTGCAGAATCCATCGCCGCCGGAGGTCGCCGCAATCGAGGCCGTTGGGCGGCCGCCGGGGACCTGCAAAATGAAGTCCCGTCCGGAACCTGGGGGTGGGCGCTCCGGCAGGACCCTCCGACGGTCAAGTTAGTTTCCGGCCAACAGTAATGGAGTGCTCGGAATGAGTTCCGAAGCTTAGAGATGTGGAGGAGAGCTTAGAGAGTCGAGAGTTCAGAGAGCTTAGCCTTAGTATGTCGGGAGGGGTCCTTTTATAGCGGAGCTTAGTTGATGGTGACGGCTGTGCCGTCTGGCAGAGAGTCGTCGGGCAGCATGGAGTTTGGTACGGAGAGGAAGGCGTCGTCCGTAGATCGTGGGAGCCATACCGGCGAGTCGTCGTGGTACCGGCGAGTCGTGGGCCGCATGGAGTCGGTATGGGGAGGAAGGCGTCGTCCGGTAGATCGTGGGAGCCATACCGACGAGCCGTGGGCCGCACGGAGTTCGGTACGGAGAGAAAGGCATCGTCCGGTAGATCGTGGGAGCCATACCGGCGAGTCGTCGTGGTACGGGCGAGTCGTGGCCGCATGGAGTCTGGTACGGGGAGGAAGGCGTCGTTCGGTAGATCGTGGAGCCATACCGGCGAGCCGTGGGGCGCACGGAGTCCGGTACGGAGAGGAAGGCGCCGTCCGGTCTTGCTGCAGGGACAGTTCGTCCAATGGTGTTCGACTTGTAACAGAGTTCGGCCGAGGGGGAAGCTGGGGGAGTTCGTCTGGCTGAAGGGTCGGCCATCTGTAGAGTTCGGCCGCGGGACGGTTGCCGAGGAGTTCGACCGCTGAGAGGCCCGAAGAAGCTCGGCTGGCCAGTTGAAGGACTTCGGTTGCTAGTTGGTTCGGCCAGGGCTCGCTGAGGAGTTCGGTCGCCTAGGGTCGGTCCGAAGGGGTTCGGCCACTTGGCTCGCCTGAAGTCGGTCCGAAGGAGTTCGGCTGCATGGGCTCGCCTGGGGTCGGTCCGAAGGAGTTCGGCCGTGGAAGTCCGAAGGAGTTCGGCTGCATGGGCTCGCCTGGGGTCGGTCCGAAGGAGTTCGGCTGCATGGGCTCGCCTGGGGTCGGTCCGAAGGAGTTCGGCCGTGGGGTCCGAAGGAGTTCGGCTGCATGGGCTCGCCTGGGGTCGGTCCGAAGGAGTTTCGGCCATGGGGTCCGAAGGAGTTTCGGCTGCATGGGCTCGCCTGGGGTCGGTCCGAAGGAGCTCGGCCGTGTTAGGACGAGGTTCTCCTCCTGTTCCTAACCGAGGTTGTTCCGGTCGCTCGGGAGAGATCTTATCTCTAGCCGAGGTTGTCAACGGTCGCTCGGGAGAGATCTTATCTCTAGCCGAGGTTGGCACTCGTGTTAGGACGAGGTTCTCCTCCTGTTCCTAACCGAGGTTGTTCGGTCGCTCGGGAGAGATCTTATCTCTAGCCGAGGTTGTCAACGGTCGCTCGGGAGAGATCTTATCTCTAGCCGAGGTTGGCACTCGTGTTAGGACGAGGTTCTCCTCCTGTTCCTAACCGAGGTTGTTCCGGTCGCTCGGGAGAGATCTTATCTCTAGCCGAGGTTGGCACTCGTGTTAGGACGAGGTTCTCCTCCTGTTCCTAACCGAGGTTGTTCCGGTCGCTCGGGAGAGATCTTATCTCTAGCCGAGGTTGGTGCTCGTGTTAGGACGAGGTTCTCCTCCTGTTCCTAACCGAGGTTGTTCCGGTCGCTCGGGAGAGATCTTATCTCTAGCCGAGGTTGTCAACGGTCGCTCGGGAGAGATCTTATCTCTAGCCGAGGTTGGTGCTCGTGTTAGGACGAGGTTCTCCTCCTGTTCCTAACCGAGGTTGTTTCCGGTCGCTCGGGAGAGATCTTATCTCTAGCCGAGGTTGTCAACGGTCGCTCGGGAGAGATCTTATCTCTAGCCGAGGTTGGCACTCGTGTTAGGACGAGGTTCTCCTCCTGTTCCTAACCGAGGTTGTTCCGGTCGCTCGGGAGAGATCTTATCTCTAGCCGAGGTTGTCAACGGTCGCTCGGGAGAGATCTTATCTCTAGCCGAGGTTGGTGCTCGTGTTAGGACGAGGTTCTCCTCCTGTTCCTAACCGAGGTTGTTTCGGTCGCTCGGGAGAGATCTTATCTCTAGCCGAGGTTGTCAACGGTCGCTCGGGAGAGATCTTATCTCTAGCCGAGGTTGGTGCTCGTGTTAGGACGAGGTTCTCCTCCTGTTCCTAACCGAGGTTGTTCCGGTCGCTCGGGAGAGATCTTATCTCTAGCCGAGGTTGTCAACGGTCGCTCGGGAGAGATCTTATCTCTAGCCGAGGTTGGTGCTCGTGTTAGGACGAGGTTCTCCTCCTGTTCCTAACCGAGGTTGTTTCGGTCGCTCGGGAGAGATCTTATCTCTAGCCGAGGTTGTCAACGGTCGCTCGGGAGAGATCTTATCTCTAGCCGAGGTTGAAGTGCGCGCTCGGGGGAGATCTTATCTCCTACGGCCGAGCTTCCCTCGGGGGAGATCTTATCTCCTGCAGCCGAAGTGAAGTGCGCGCTCGGGGGAGATCTTATCTCCTGTAGCCGAGCTTCCCTCGGGGGAGATCTTATCTCCTGCGGCCGAGCTTGATTGCTCGTGTTAGGACGAGGTTCTCCTCCTGTTCCTAACCGCGGTTGGCCGCTTTTTCCCTGTCACTACATGGTTTTCGCATCCAGGAATAATATTATCGAAAGAAAGAAATTTTATTGAAAGGAAGTTACTAGTAGCGCATCCCCCAAATTCTGTATTTCAAGATCGTGATAACGTTGTTCCTCCGCATTTCTTCGGCAATAAGTTCCGGGGTGGACGACCTCCTCATGCTGAACTCCTCAATTTGGTGCAAGCTCTTGTTGCTGGGAGACGGCGAATCGCTGATGCACCGAGATCTTCCCAGGGGCAATGTGAACGACGCCGTAAGGTGGCCGACCTTCTTGCAGTCTCTGGCTACGGCAGCGCCCTTAGCCGATCTTTTTCTGCTTCAGGCCGGTACCGGAGGAATTTACCCAGCCGACCCGTTCTGACGAGCTCCTCAATTTCGTCTCGGAGCTGGATGCATCCCTCCGTGTCGTGGCCGTGGTCGTGATGGTAGAGGCAGTACTTATTTCGATCGCGCTTGTTTGGGGGAGATCGTAATCCTTCCGGTCTTGGCAGCTGGTGTTTTACTTCGGTGAGAATCTGGGTTCGAGGAGCGTTGAGGGGGGCATAGCGGCGGAACCTTCCGGGAGGAGGACTCCTTCGCGCCTCTTTATCAGGGCGAGTTCGAGGAGTTCGGGCCCGCCTGCTTTCGTAGGGGGTCTGCGAGTGCAGCCGAGCTTCACCCAGCTCTTCCTCGTCCGCCAGCCGGTCCTTTCTGACGAGCTCCTCATCTTTCAATTTGAAGGCTTCTTCCGCACGGGCATATCTCTCGGCTCGAGCCAGCAGGTCGGCGAAGTCCCTGGGATACCTTTTTTCCAGAGAGAACAGCAAGTTATTTTTCTGAAGGCCGCCCTTAAGTGCGGCCATCGCGACAGACTGGTCCAGGTCCCGGACTTCCAATGCCGCGGCGTTGAATCGAGTGACGTAAGTCCGGATGGATTCCCCTTGCTTCTGCTTGACGCTCATCAGGGAATCTGAACCTCGGCTCGGTCGTCGGCTGCTGATGAAGTGGGCCGCGAACCGACTGCTCATCTGGTCGAAAGAGAAGATCGTGTTGGGCTTCAACGCCGAGTACCAGTTCCTCGCTGCTCCCTTTAAGGTAGACGGGAAGGCTCGGCACAGCACGGCATCTGAAGCGCCGTGAAGCAGCATCATGGCCCGGAAGGCCCCCAGGTGATCAACCGGATCAGAAGTTCCATCGTAGCTTTCCAGTTGAGGGAGCTCGAAGGTCGGTGGAACAGGTTCTTGCATGATTTTCTGCGAGAAAGGAGGGTCTGCACAAACGTCATCACCACGCGAGGGGGGACGAAGTTCTTCAATTCGCCGGTTCATTTCCAAGAGCCTTTGGCCCAGCAGGTCCTCACGGTCTCTGATCTCCAAGGCTTTCTGGTGAGATGGGCGCGAGGCTTCACCCTTGGTCGATCCATGATCCGAACGAGGGCTCTCCCTCCTCCGCCTCTCCAATCCGGGTATCGGAGGTCGGGCTGCCCAGGCCGGTCGCTCTTGGACTGGATCATCCGACTTCGGGGAGTCCCGCGCCGGTCGGGCTGGCACTGGGACTTGTTGGTGCAGCACCGCCTGCACCGCCTCCGTGAGACCGCGAACGTGCTGGATGAGCTGGTTGAACTGCTCCGTATCCACTGCGGCTATAGACGGGGGCTGAGTCACCGGGGCCGGAGCAGGGACAGACGGACTCGGAGGGGATCGAGCCGCGGAAGCCGTCGAGCGCCGCGTCGAAGCCCTTCTGGGGGGCATTTCCTCTTTCCAGAGAAGGAATTCTGAAGAGGGAGAAGAGAGATCCGGAGCAGGGGCGGAAAATCGTCGCCGAGCACTCCTTTAAGAACAAGGGAACCTCGAAGGTTCAGGCCCTTCCTCTAGCGCCAATCTGTTGGTGCAGAAATCCGTCGCCGCCGGAGGTCGCCGCAATCGAGGCCGCTGGGCGCCGCCGGGGACCTGCAAAACGAAGTCCCGTCCGGAACCGGTGGGGTGGTGGCTCCGGCAGGACCCTCCGACGGTCAAGTTAGTTTCCGGCCAACAGTAATGGAGTGCTCGGAATGAGTTCCGGAGCTTAGAGATGTGGAGGAGAGCTTAGAGAGTCGAGAGTTCAGAGAGCTTAGCCTTAGTATGTCGGGAGGGGTCCTTTTATAGCGGAGCTTAGTTGATGGTGACGGCTGTGCCGTCTGGCAGAGAGTCGTCGGGCAGCATGGAGTTTGGTACGGAGAGGAAGGCGTCGTCCGGTAGATCGTGGGAGCCATACCGGCGAGTCGTGGGCCGCATGGAGTCCGGTACGGAGAGGAAGGCGTCGTCCGGTAGATCGTGGGAGCCATACCGGCGAGCCGTGGGCCGCATGGAGTCCGGTACGGAGAGGAAGGCGTCGTCCGGTAGATCGTGGGAGCCATACCGGCGAGTCGTCGTGGTACCGGCGAGTCGTGGGCCGCATGGAGTCCGGTACGGGGAGGAAGGCGTCGTCCGGTAGATCGTGGGAGCCATACCGGCGAGCCGTGGGCCGCACGGAGTCCGGTACGGAGAGGAAGGCGCCGTCCGGTCTTGCTGCAGGCGACAGTTCGTCCAATGGAGTTCGGACTTGTAACAGAGTTCGGCCGAGGGGGAAGCTGGGGGAGTTCGTCTGGCTGAAGGGTCGGCCATCTGTAGAGTTCGGCCGCGGGACGGTTGCCGAGGAGTTCGACCGCTGAGAGGCCCGAAGAAGCTCGGCTGGCCAGTTGAAGGACTTCGGTTGCTAGTTGGTTCGGCCAGGGCTCGCTGAGGAGTTCGGTCGCCTAGGGTCGGTCCGAAGGGGTTCGGCCACTTGGGCTCGCCTGAAGTCGGTCCGAAGGAGTTCGGCCACTTGGGCTCGCCTGGAAGTCGGTCCGAAGGAGTTCGGCCGTGGGGTCCGAAGGAGTTCGGCTGCATGGGCTCGCCTGGGGTCGGTCCGAAGGAGTTCGGCTGCATGGGCTCGCCTGGGGTCGGTCCGAAGGAGTTCGGCCGTGGGGTCCGAAGGAGTTCGGCTGCATGGGCTCGCCTGGGGTCGGTCCGAAGGAGTTCGGCCGTGGGGTCCGAAGGAGTTCGGCTGCATGGGCTCGCCTGGGGTCGGTCCGAAGGAGCTCGGCCGTGGGAAGTCCGAAGGAGTTCGGCGGGCGGAGGGAGTTCAGCCCGGAGCTTGGCGCAGGGGAGTTCGGCCTCTAGGCAGTTCGGTCGTGGTAGGGGCTCGGCCTGGCGCCTGGCGCTAAAGCTCTTCAGCGGCTACTGGTTACATTGGGCTGAGCGTCGGGCCGGGCTTCGGCAGGAGCGGGATTTATCCCCAACAGGTACCATTAATCGCAAAACATAAGATGAAGCCTTTGATTTGATAGATGAGATGGCATCAAATAGCTATCAGTGGCAAATAGATCACATGATCCCGAGAAGATCAACAGCTGTGCAAGGAGTAGATTGCATTCCAACCTTATTAGCTGAGATTGCAGCCCTTAGAGCCGAAATCAACAATATGACGAGATTAGCTATGTATATATAGAGCATCACTTGTGAGCTATGTGGAGAAGGACATGATACAAGCGACTATCAGACAGGTAATTCTTTTGCTAAAGCCTCTGATATAACTAACTATGTTGATAATTTTTTCAGGCCACAGTAAAACAATCCCTACTCCAACATATATAATCAAGAATGGAGGCAGCATCTAAATTTCTCATGGAATAATAAAAATACAGCACAATAACCACCCCTGGGATTCCAAGTATTTGAGAAAAAGCCTGACATGGAGGAGCTGATGGTCAAATTTATGTAGGACCAAGAAGTAGCCATACAAAATATGGAGATTAAATTCATGCAAAATCAAGAAGCAGTCATTCAAAATCTGAAAACCAAGCTTAGGCAGGATCAAGCAGCAGTGATTCGAAACTTGGAGATGCAAGTTAATCAAATGACCAAGATAATCTTCGGAAGATCATAAGGATCCTTACCTAGCAACACGAAGATCAATCCAAAGAGCAAATCAATGCTATCACATTAAAAAGTGATAAAAAGCTAGAAGAGCCACATCAAAATAAAAAGACCGAAGAGAAAACTAAGAAACAACCAACTAAAGTTTGTTAGTCACCAAAATAACCAGTAGATGGATGGTCCTCGGGTATAAAATTTGCTGATCCAAATGTGAAGCCCTATGAGCCGCCACTACTATTCTCAGAGAGATAAATACAGCATCCAAATAAGAAATTTTTAATTTTTTTTAAAATTTTAAAGAATTTACATATTAATATTTCTTTTGTAGATGCTATCACTCAGATGTCTAGGTATGCTAAGTTTTTTTAAAAAAAATTTAAGCAATAAAAAGAAGCTGAAGGAGTATGAAATAGTAAATTTGAATGAAGAATGCTCAACAATACTTTAAAATAAATCATCACAGAAGCTAAAAGATCTTGAAAGTTTTACCATCCGTTGTATTGTTGGTGATTATAGTTTTAACAAAATTCTATATGATTTAGGAGCAAGTATAAATCTCATGCCTTTCTCTATTTTTAGGAAGCTAGGTCTTGGAGAACCAAAGCCTACTACTATCACTCTTCAACTAGTAAGCAGATCCATCAAATATCCAAGAGGTATAGTGAAAGATGTCTTGATAAAGATAAATATTTTTTTTTTCTGTTGATTGTATTGTTCTAGACATGGAAGAAGATATTGAAGTACCCCTTATTCTAGGAAGACCCTTTTTAACTACTGGAGGAGCTTAAATTGATATTTAACAAGAAAAATTAATTCTTAGAGTCTAAGAGGAACAAGTTACCTTTAATATTTTTAAGGCTATGAAACATCCTAATGATAATCAAACTTATTTTTGAATTGATAATATTGATAAATTAGTACATGAGTAATTTTTAGAAAATAGATTTGAGGATCCTATTGAGGCTTGCATTGTCCAATCATAAGAGAGTTCGGCTCAAGATGAAAGGTAATTAGAGTGCATAAGATTGTTGGAGGCTTGGCTGTACATTCCATGCACATACAAACCATATTTTGAAGAGTTAGAAAGATCATTTACTCCTCTTCCAAAGCTATCAATTGAAGAGCCACCTACTCTTGAACTTAAATCTCTTTTTTTTCATTTAAAATATATTTTTCTAGAAGGTTGTTCATACTTATCTGTTATTATTTCTTCTTCTTTGATAGGATTAATGGAAGAGAACTTATTGAGAGTGCTAAAAAAATATAAGAAGGCATTTGGATGGATCATAGCAGACATCAAGAGAATCAGTCTCTCAATTTGTATACACAAAATTCTCATGGAGGATAATTATGAGCCTACGGTCCAACCCCAAAAAAAACTCAACCCAAAAATGCAAGAAATGGTCAAAAAGGAGGTAATCAAGCTACTTGATGTAGGTATTATTTGTCCTATCTTTGATAGTTCTTGGGTGAGTCTTGTTCAAGTAGTTCCTAAGAACGATGGGATTACTGTAATTCAAAATGATGATAATGAATTAATTCCCACTAGGACCATGACTGGGTGGAGAGTATGCATGGATTATAAAAAATTAAATTATACAACTAGGAAAAAATATTTTTCTCTTTCATTCATAGATTATATGTTAGAAAGATTAGCTAGGCATGATTTTTATTATTTTCTAGATGGTTATTCTGTTTATAATCAAATTACTATAGCACCTGGGGATCAAGAGAAAACTACGTTTACATATTCCTATGGTACATTTAGTTTTAGGAGAATGCCATTCAGTTTATGTAATACACTAGCTACTTTTCAACGATGCATGATGACTATTTTTTATAATATGATTGAGGATTTTCTTGAGATCTTTATAGATGATTTTTCTATTTTTGGATCTACATTTGATAAATGCCTGCATAACTTATCTCTTGTTTTACAAAGATGTGAGGATACTAATTTTGTCTTAAATTAGAAGAAGTATTATTTGATGGTGCAAGAAGGCATAGTGCTAGGCCACAAGATCTCATATTAGAAAATTAAAGTGAATAGAGCTAAGATTGAGGTAATCGAAAAGTTGCCTCTACTGACCTCAGTTAAGGCTATTAGGAGCCTCTTAGGGCATGCTAGATTTTATCATTGATTTATAAAGGACTTCTTCCTAATTTGTAGACCTCTATTTAATCTATTGTGTAAAGATGTCTCTTTTCATTTTACTGATGAGTATTTGCAGGTATACAACACCCTCAAGAAGAAGTTGGTCACAGTATTTATTGTAGTGGCACCAGATTGATCCCTGCCTTTTGAGCTGATATGTGATGCTAGTGATATAGCCATAAGAGCGATACTTGGCTAGAGAAAGAATAAGATTTTTTAGACTATTTATTATACCAATCATACTTTGATAGAAGTCTAATAAAAATATGCAACTACAAAAAAGAAGCTCTTGACAGTAGTATTTGTATTAGATAAATTTTATTTTATCCAAATTTATTATATATATTGACCATGCAGCTCTGAAGTATCTTCTTGTCAAGAAAGATGCAAATTTAGATTGATCAGGTGGGTTCATCTGCTATAAGAGTATGATTTGAAGATCAAAGACAAGAAAGGCATAAAAAATTTAGTTACTGATCACGTTTCAAGGCTAGAAAATGTCATAGAAAAGGATTTAGATATTTGCCCTATTAAGGAGAAATTTTCAGATGAGTGCCTTTATACTATATCAAGTAGAACATTTCCATGGTTTGCTGATATTGTTAACTACTTGGTTGGTAAGATTTTTTCACTTAATCTTTCTTTTTAACAAAAGAAGAGGTTTTTATCTATTGTCAAATATTATTTTTGGGATGAACCTTTCTTGTATAAGTATTATGCATATCAGGTTATTAGAAGATATGTCCCAGAGGAAGAGATGGAAAATTCTGGACCATTGTCATGATTGGAAGAAAGGAGGACATTTCGGCCTAACTAGGACAGTCTATAAGGTTCTTCAATCATATTTTTATTGGCCCTCTCTACTTAAAGATGCTCATGCTTATGTCTCTTCATGTGACCGCTGTCAAAGAATTGAAAATCTTTCTAGGAGACATGAAATACCTTTAAATAATATTCTTGTATATAAAATTTTTTATGTTTGGGATATTGATTTTATGGAATCTTTTTCTAGTTCTTTTTTATGTCAATATATTCTTATGGCTGTAGATTATTGTTTTAAAATGGATAGAAGCAGCAGCTTTTCCAACTAATAATGCTAAGATAGTTGTCAAATTTTTGAAAAAGCATATTTTTACATGTTTTAACACTCCTAGAGCAATCATTAGTGATGGGGGCATCCACTTTTGTAATAAATAATTTAAAAATCTGTTAAATAAATATAGTGTCACTCACAAGATAGCTACCCCATATCATCCACAAACAAGTTGTCAAGTAGAGGTATCTAATAGAAAATTAAAAAGAATCTTGAAAAAGATTGTAAGTGCATCTAAGAAAGATTGGTCATTAAAATTAGATGATGCATTATGGGCATGTAGGACTGTATATAAAACACCCATTGGTGTGTCTCCATATAGGTTACTCTTTGATAAAGTATGTCACCTTCTTGTTGAGCTAGAACATAAAGTATATTAGACTATGAAAATTCTTAACTTTGATATACAAGATGCAGGAAAGAATAGATTGATGCAGTTGAATGAGATGGATGAATTTTGCCATGATGCTTATGAAAATGCTCGAATCTACAAAAAACGTACTAAGAAATGGTATGATAATAACATTTTAAATAGAGAATTTCATGAGGAATAGCAAGTTCTCTTGTATAGTTCATGGCTATATTTATTTTTAGAAAAGCTAAAATCAAGATGGACAGGTTCCTATACAATTACTAAAGTTTTTCCATATGGAACAGTAGAGATCTCTGACAAATCAAAAGATACTTTTAAGGTAAATGGACATAGGCTAAAGCATTATATTGGTGGAAGTTTTGAGAGAAAGAAGAAAGCCCTCTGGTTGCAAGATCCAGCCTAGAGCTCTAAGAAAGTCAAGTTGAAGACTATAAATTAGAACTACTAGATAGGTGGTTTCTTTTCTTTTTAGTTTTGATCCTTTTCTTTTATTTTTTTATAGTTTCTTATTGCTTTTTTATGGCTTTGGTGTATGTTTTCAATTTTGCAGAGAAAACTAAAGAAGAGCTTAAGCTAGTTTGCAAAATTTCAAAGAACCAGTCTAGATTGAATCAAGTGTATTCTTTCCTATCCTTTATTGTACCTTTATTTTTTTTTCTATTAATACAATGTTGATTAAGTTAGGGGATAGAAAAATTTTTTATAAAAAAATTAATTAATTAAATTTTTTAAAAATTAAATTTAAATAATTTAAAAAAATAAAAATAAAAATAAATTATGTATCAAGAAAGAAAATCTTGAGCAAGATAAAATTAGGACAAGTAAAAAAGTTAGAAAGTGTTGCTAATGAATGTAGCAAGTGAAGAAGTAGACTAGTAGGTCAGATTTTTAGTAGCCTACTTAGATCATTTAAAGACTATTAGCATTTTTAATTACACATGCACACTAATAAGGTAAAGTAGGTATTGATTATAAGGTAAGCTAAGAATTCGATTATCACTGAAAATTAGAGATTAATATACATTCCAATAAAAAAAACTAGAATTTAAGAAAAAATCTACCTGCTAATAATAAAAGTATAAAATATAGAGTATATGTGGATTATCCAAAACTTAGTAACTGGGTCTCTACATCTAAGTCAAGTGTGGAGGTTCACATCAAATGATGGAGGAAAGGCCAGGATGCTCAGCACATACAAAAAAAAAAAAGAGGCAGGATGAAAACAACCTTAATTCATGAGCTTAATAGGGAGTGTATAGAAAATTAACCAAAATAAATGATAAGAGAAGATACATTTGTCCTTTGAGTTAGCACTAAAATGCTAAGTTAGTCATCACTAACACAAGTGCTATAAATTTTTAGATATACTTTAAAAAAGTTTCTGATTGTACTAACTACGAAATCTACTTTTAAAGCTCAATACTTAGTTAGTGGTACTTGCTAAATTTTTTGATTTTCAATCCTAGATCTATTTTTATGAAAGAAAATCTTATTAAAATATGGTGATTAATTAAAATTAAAAAAATATATTGTTAAGGAACTAGCAATGAGTAACTTGAGGAATGTGATAAGTGTTATAAATATAATAATAAAAATATTAAATTATAAAATAATTTATTTTATTTTTAAAAAACTGATACTTTTATTCATCTTTTGCAAGAAAGAAGGTTGCAAA
Organism: Cocos nucifera; assembly: GCA_006176705.1. Taxonomy (NCBI): domain Eukaryota; kingdom Viridiplantae; phylum Streptophyta; class Magnoliopsida; order Arecales; family Arecaceae; genus Cocos; species Cocos nucifera. The sequence continues at coordinate 736,200 of QRFJ01000619.1, forward strand.
TAAGAAGAGCTCAATTTTTTGGTTCAAAGAAAATAAATTTGAAGCAAAATGAACTTAAAATGAGCCTAAAATCAAATTAAAAAAAAAATTAATTAATTAATCAGTCCAGACCAAACCGGCTCAAAAACTGGCTCAAAATTGGTTGACCTAACAGAACCAGCGTGCACGTGAACCAGCCCATGCCCGATAGCCCATTTCGGTCCAGCATGGATCAGAATAGTAAACGAAGTATCGTAGACCCTTTAAGGGTCTACGAATTAAATCATGTGGCACATGGGGTATTATCAGTATTTCATATGGCATGGTGGGTTCTGGTTGGCACGATCTATAGCAAAGCCCGGTTCACGATCGGCTCACATGGGTGGATGGCTAGGATTTTGGTGCTAGCAGATGGCTGAGGTACGAGGCGGTGAAGATCCAATGGCTAATGCGGTTTCCTATTTTGATTAAGCAACCATGTCTCCATCAGCATGATTCGACGGCCCAGATGAGTTCCATCAAGCCAATCCAACGGTCATAGTGGAATTTGACTGGAACTGGGCGATAAAAATGAATTTTTGAGAGATTTTTGGACCGTTTGATGTTCATCCAACGGCCAGGGATTTAGGGTTTTTGTTTCGACAATAGATAGCTTCTATTCAAGTTGATCCAGGAGATTTAATCTTGATTTTATTAGGATTTCTTATGAAGGCATCTTTTAGCCTATTTAAAGCCTATTGTCGAGAGAAATAGAGCATACAACAGCATAGCATAATAGATAGAGAAACATAGAGAGTTATAAAGCAGAGCTAGAAACAGAGGAGGGGTGATCAAAAATTTGAGGAAGAATTTGATTAGAGAAAGAGTCCTACCTTTTCTTCTTTCATTCTTCTTGGCTCATCTTCCATATCCAGCAGACCACCAGCGGCTCTCCTTTATCAAGTTCTCCACATCAAGAGCAACAATTGACAAAATTCAGCAACCTTTGGTTTTTCCTATGTTTTCTATTTTATTTTCTATTTTTATTTTATTTATCATGAACTAAATTTCTTTTATTAAGGCTAAGGTGTAGCTACTTTTTTGATGCAATATTCAGTATGATTGGATTTTAGATATAAATTTATTCATGAGGAGTATATAAATATGTTCTTAATGCTTTTAGAATACTGGCCATTTTCTAATTATTTTGATGAACATATATGATACAGACCAAGTACGTCTATGTCAACGCTTTTTGATTTATATACCTTATATCTAAGTTGAATTAAGATTCTTATGCATGCGGTAATTTTAGTATGCTTTGGATACAGTATATTTTAATTAGAGGATTTCATAAATTTTAAAGCATCAATATTTATTTAAATTATGGTTGGATCAAAGGATAATTAATAAGTATTGATAGTTTTGCTATGCCTGGACCAAAAGATAGTAAATATCTTAGGAGACTCTACCATCACATAAAACAAAATTAATCTAATTTGCATAAGTACTTGAATATTATATTAATTAAGTTAGTGAATAGATTGTTTTAGTATTCTTTTGCTCTTGAATTCAATCCTAATAACTATACCATCTTTTTCTTACAATTTTCTTAATTATTTTTTAATTATTTCTATTTCTTCTAAATTGATTTTCTAAATAAAGTTTAGAAAAGGGTTTTTCAGTACTTATTTTTTAATTCTTTAGGGATGATACTTTACTCATTCACTTTATTACTTGATCGACTGGTACACTTGCCATAGCGATAGATTAGCATGCATCAATAGACTTTCAAATTTGATTCAAATCGGATTTGAATTAAATTCGAATTGGATCCAAACTTAAACCTAATTAGATTAGGCTTACTTAACCACATTATTCAGGGCTTCTCTCTCATTATGGCCAACCAAGATGGTGTAGGAGGTGTTGGTTTTGGCACCTATCTCTAGGGCATGCGGTAAGTAGATGGGATCCATGAGTTGACACTTCTCCTAATTGATTTAGGACTCCTCATGTTTAAGGAAACATGAATCCTAACCAAAGTAGAATTTTGACCGGGCTTGGATTTTTTATCTATAAAAGAAGAGGAACCTTGGCATGTGAGACATGCAACCTAGAGGCAATCAAGAGAGAAAGAGAAGGCTAGAGAGTTTGGATGGGCGTGAGCAAGGCTAGGGCGTCCTACTCTTGGTTGTCCCCTTCCTTAGCCATTCTCATCTTTGGCATGGTGATCCCCTGGCATGGAGCATTCTCTCTTGGCTTGAGATGATCTCAAGGTTCTTTTTTAGTAGGATTCTCCATCTCTTCTTGCTGCTGAGTTTGGTGTGCATGCAAAGTAGAAGATTTATATATCCAGATCTCGCGAAGCATCAGACTTTAGAAATCTTAGTTCTTGATTTAATTTTTCATTGCAAAATCAAGGTATGCTTTCATATTTGATATGAAAAGTTTTTGAAAAGAATCTATATATCTACCTTTTTCGGGCTTTTGTTGTGAACCAAAAGTATATTTTTCCTTCAATTAAAATCAGAGCAGGTTTTTATGTATGCCTAGTATATTTCTTGATTTTTATGTATTTCTCTGATCTATTTTTTATCAGAATTTTTGCATAAGATCAAAGTATGTTCCAATCTGATTCTCTTATAATTTTTTTATCTGGTTTTGATCAAGTTATTAGATTGAAAATAGACTCTAAAAATAGAATTACTAAAAACCTATTTTGCTAGAAATTTTTAGTAGATTTTTTTGTTTAACTAAAATGCTGATTGTAATCTATTTTAAATTTGTATTTGACAAAATTTTTATGAAAGTATTTTAGTTATAAAATAGGTATTTGAATAAGGTTTGAACCTGAAATTGTTTTGTCAAGTTTTTAGATTAATTTGAACAAAATTAAAGGCATATGTTTGATCATCACGTAAATCTAAAATTTTCTATGCATGCATAATAAGGTTTTGGATAGGTTTCTTCATTTATCCAAATCTGAATTTTTGTGTTATAAGTTGTATAAATAAAGGTTCAGATTTGAATTAATGCATGATGATATTCTAATAAAATTAGATATTGATATGATCATATGTGCACGCTTTGATTAATTATGCTTAATGTACATGTAGATGTAATTAATTTTAGAAATCAGATCTCTAATCTTAGCAATGTAGTAATATGATTGGGCAGATCTCCATGACTGTCTGGTCATAGGAGAAAAGCACGATTTTATAGACCTCTCCTTCCATTTGGCGGGGTTCTTCTAAGGTTAGAATTAAAGAATGAACTTAACTAAAGTAGTTGATCAAATCTAATCAAATATTAATTTAGATTAGATCAAGGATACTCTAGATCAAATGCAATAGTTATAGTTAGTCAAGTCCATACTTTAACTAGACCAAATGGATCGGATTGTGGCTTAATAGTCGAGCCAAATTATTAGGTGGACTTAATCAAAGCTAATTAACCAGTTGGTATCCAAGATAAGTTTAGTAGTTATGATCGATGGTTTTTAATTGGGAGCTACTCACATAAATTTGATGTATGGCGAGTTAATGGTATATTCCTTCCACCGATCTCACTTACATATCGGCCGACATGGTGGATTAGATTTTGATAGATCACTTGATGATTCAAGTTAATTCATGTTAATAACATAAATTAGTGTGACCGATTTAGGTGCCCCTAGATCAGCTTATCTCTAGTCTTCTTTGATCTGACTTGGTGAAGTCAGTGGAAGGATCATGATTAATTAGTCAATTTTTTTTTTCTCTTAAAATTGTTAACTAAATTTTCTAAATTATTATATTCTTAAAAATAAAATAGTTATGATGATAACTGGATTATAGCCTTCCATTAAGTTGGATGATAATTGGTTCATTAGTTTGATAATCATTGGAGGCCCAAAGGCCTGGTGCTTATTTGCTATTAGAATTATTATTCATAATATGATAACTCAGTCGTGTCTTTCTGATAGGTGGTCAGGTTGGCCGATCAAAGTCGGATCTAATCATTTGTTAGTTAGATACACTGAGTATGGTCATGTTAATGATTGGACTTAGCTAGACCTTTCAGTGGAGACTAAAGCCTACTGAAAAAGAACATGGGGCAACATTAAATGCTAGAAATTATTTAGAAAAATAATTAGGTAAGAACGTACCAATAGATGCACATAGGTTGGTGGACCAAAGTCGGGCTAATATGTAGCCTGTGTGGATTCTAGTACCTACTAAGGAATTAAAGTAATTCCTCGAATTAGAGGTAGAGATTATCAATTCATATAAAATAGTGAAAAAAATTTTAGACTAAAGTCTAAGTCTTTAGGCTTAATTATTCATATACTAATTAGGCTTTGTTTTTCTTTTATGTAGTTATGGCCACTATCTTGTCGCTCTGATCGTTGTTGGATAGTGATAAATTGATGGAATCAAATTTTGATAATTGGTATTGAAAATTGAAGATAGTTTTGGAGCATGAGAGGATTTTGTACGTGCTTATAGATCCGGCACCTGAGGAGCCTACTCAGAATGCTCATGGGATAGTCCGAAATACTTACTAGAAGTAGCTTAAGGACCAAGCCATAGTATATTGTATTATGCTGGTAGCAATAAATGATAAGTTCATACATAGATTCGAGAATGCTCAGCTAGAGAACATGCTTCAAATATTGAATGAGTCCTTGGCACTCTCAACGATGTTGAAAGACACAAGATCAGTTATGTTATCTTCAATGCTTGGATGAGGGATGGGGTGCTAGTACTGATCATATATTATACATGATTGAGTTAATTAAGCACCTGAGTAAGCTCGGCTTTTTTTTACATGAATAGCTTGGGAAAGATGTGATTTTGAATTTCTTGCTTAAATTCTACCTCCCATTCTTTACTCATTACATAATGACAAAGCCTGCAGTCAACTACCATGGTTTATTAGGATGATTATAGAACTTTGAGAAGGATCATCAGCTCCATAAGAAGTCGGTGAATGTAGTGGGAGGATCTTTTTTTGCATGACTCTTTAAGAAAGGAAAGAAGAACAAGAAGATGAAAAACAATAAGGTGCAACAACGTGCTGCGACATCTGTGCCCAGTCAGACCAAGAAGCCCAAGTCTGATTAGAATTAGGCAGAATACTTCTACTGTAAAAAGCAAGGGCACTGGAAGAGAAACTATCCTCAATACATTGCCTTCCTAGACTCGAATAGGCCGAAAAAGAAGCAAGCTATTGCCATGCAAGGTAATTATACGATAACACCTTGCAATCTTTCTATTTGTGATACTATTATCTGGATATTAAATACTAGAAGCTTGTTTAATATTTCAATTCATTGTAGGATTTACAGGTCAGTAGAAGATTTGAAGAAGATGAGAGATTCTTGAACATTGGAGATGAAGACCAGCTCTAGTTCTAGCTTTAGGGATCATTAAGCTTATATTCAATTCTCATGTCGTTGTCCTTAGTCATTGTCATTTTTGTTCTAGTTTCTTATTAAATATTATTTTTGTTGGCTTTTTGGCCAAGAACAGTTATGAAATATCAATAAAGAAAAATTTTTATAATGTCACTTTGAATGATATTACGGTGATGAATGGATAATTGAACAATGGGATTTACGTATTATCAAAGGTTGTTAGTGTAGTCTACTTGTTTGATAAATGTCCTACAATAGATAATGTCTTTGATGCCTACCTTTGGCATTATAGGCTAGGTCATATTAATAAGAGTAGGATGAACAGGTTGACACAAGACGAAATCCTCGAAATCAATGATTTTGAATCATTACCAACCTGTGAATCTTGTCTATACGGAAAGATGATTAAGTCATCTTTTATTGAAAAAGATGATCGAGCTAGTGAGCTTCTAGGTTTAGTACATACTAATGTATGTGGACCTATGAGCACTGGTGCCAAAGGTAGATATCACTACTTTATTATGTTCACTAACAACTTATCCAAGTATGGGTACATCTACTTGATGAAACATAAGTTTGAATCATTTGAAATATTCAAATGGTTCTATAATGAGGTAGAGAAATAGATTGAGTATTGGGGGGTTTGGCCAGGACACTACTACCTCAAGATATTTTTGATACCATTTACATTGCACTTGATCATGTGTAGATATCATATGAGAAAGAATGAAGAATAAAAAATAAGAGATAACACACAATCACGTACGTGACTAGACCATAGTCTATCTCCATGGGACATGTAAAGCTTCACTAGAAGAAAAAAATAAATACAAGAAGAGATTATCCACTCTCTATACTTATATATAATCCTCTTACTTAGAAGCTATCCTTACAAAGCTCTCTCTTAGAGATCCTTTAAAACAATCACAGTCTATTGCCTAGCTTTTTGCCTGGAGCTCCTTGCTCCCGTTGTCTGTTGGTGCTCTTTGGACTATTGTTTTAGCTCTCTGTCGATCCACACAACCACCAAGAAACCCTTTGCTCTGGGCCACCCTGACTCTTCTATGACCTGTTGAAACCCAAGGCCTAACAAGCCTTTAAATTGCCAAAAATAGTAGCCCAAATTGATTTAAATAGGGTTTGATCATGTTTGCAGCACTCTCGGCCATCGAATCTCGATCGACTGCACCATTGGCTACTTGATCATGCCTTATCGCACCTAGATCAAGCCATCAAATACTGGCCATCATCTGATCAAAGTCGAGATTGAACTACACCTATTCGATCGTGCTTAGGTCCATGAAAAATCCCATGGACCACATGAAATGTATGGGAAAACATTATCAGTCCATGCCCGCTTGTGGAATGCATGACAGGCTATGTGGGCTGCACTTGTGTGCCTGCCTGGGCCTAGGCCACGCAGTGCATGCGCCCACCTAGGCCTAGTCACCTGCACCAGCTTGCGCTGCAGCGGCTTGGACCATGCTTGCTATGGGCTGGCCTGCACACTGTAGGCCCCACAAGCCACATGCTATGGGCCCCATCAGGCTCCATTTTTTATACTTGTCAGATTGGGCCTCCCTAGATTTTTTTCTCACCGTACATGGTCTTCGCTATAGGCTTCATGTGGGTTGAATTTAAGATATTTTCTCAATACTAAAAGAAGTATTAAAACTCTTCGGTCTGACCAAAGTGGTGAGTATCTTTCTAGTGAGTTTCTGATATATCTAGGAGAGAATGAAATTCTCTCATAATGAATTTCTTCTGAGATACTACAACATAATGGTGTGTTAGAAAAGAGAATTTGAATCCTGTTACATATGGTTCATTCCATGATAAACTTTACCAATCTGTCGATCTTCATTTGGAGATATGTACTCGAATCGGTATGTTATGTTCTTAATAGTATTGTGAGTAAGTCTATAACTAAATACCATATAAAATATGGATAGGACGTAAGTCAGTACTCTCATACTTGAGGGTTTGGGGGTGTCCTACTTATGTCAAATATTTAATGATAGACAAGCTCGGACCTAGGTCTGACAGATGATTTTTCATTAGATACTCGAAAGAAATCAAAGAATATTATTTCTACCTTGCTGATAAATAAAAAGTGTTTATCAACCTTAAAACAGTCTTGTTAGAAAAGAAATTTCTTGGTGAAGAAACTAATGCCTCTAATGTCAAGCTTGACAAAGTTCGATAGGTAGAAAAATCGATATAAATAGCTGAATTTGAATTGAATTTGATTAAATCAAATTCAGAGCTCAATATACCTGCACCCTTAAAGCGATCCGATAGAGTACCACGTCAGCCAGACATAGACTATGATTTCTTGGTCTAGGATGGTGATCCTATCGAGCTCGATGAGAACGATGAAGATTCAATCATCTACATGGATGTAATATATAGATTCGACTCTGATAAATGGCTTGAAGCCATAAAATTTGAAATAGAATTCATGAAGGTCAATGATGTATGGACATTAGTTGATCCACCTAAAAAAATTAAACCCATAGGATGTAAGTGGATCATCAAAAGAAAAAGAAGCATGGATGGAAAGGTGGAGACATATAAAGCTCATCCGATTGCTAAAGGATATCGTCAGCATTATGGTATAGACTATGATGAGATATTTTCTTCTATGGCAATGCTCAAGTCTATTCGAATAATGCTTGTGATAGCAGCACATCTAAACTATGAAATCTGATAAATGGATGTGAAGACAATCTTACTAAATGGAGAGTTGGACAAAAATGTATATATGATACAATCAGAAGGATTCATATCCATAGATAAGTCTAAGATGTGTAAGTTTTAGAGATCCATTTATGGATTGAAACAGGCATCTAAGAGTTAGAACATACATTTTGATAAAACAATCAGAAGGTATGGCTTTATTAAGAATAGAGAAGAATCCTACATTTACAAGTAGGCTAACGATTCTATGATTATATTTCTTGTGTTGTATGTGGATGATATTCTTTTAATCGAGAATGATGTTCTTGCATTACATGGAATAAAGTTTTGACTATTGTCACAGTTCTCCATAGAGGACTTGGGAGAAGCATCATACATTTTAGGAATAAAGATTTATAAAAATAAATCCAAGAGGTTGCTTGGATTGTCCCAGTCCATGTACATTGATACTATGCTGAACCGATTCAGCATGGAGAATTTTAAGAAAGATTATTTTTTGATAGACCATAAAGTTTCTCTCTTAAAGAAGAATTATTTGACAACCCCTCAAGAGAGAGAGCATATGAATAGAATTCTATATGCCTCAATAATGGATTCTATTAGGTACACTATGACATGTATGAAATTAGATGTGGCATATAACTAGGGATAGTGAGCAGATACCAGTCTGATCTAGGGGAGAACCACTGAAAGGTTGTAAAAATCATCCTTAAGTATTTAAAAAATATTAAGGATTAGTGGCTCTTTTATGGAGAATCAGATTTAAAACTTATGAAATTTGCAGATTTTAGTTTTCAGTTTGATCATGATGATAGCAAGAATGTGTCAAAATATATTTTTATCCTTAATAGTAGAGCTATCTATTTGAAAGGTTCCAAGCAGCATATTGTAGCTGACTTAGTATGCGAGGTGAAATACATTGCGGCATCAAAAGTTGCAAAGAAAGCTGTATGATTGAAAAAATTCATCACCAAGCTTAGGGCTAAGCAAATAACTGAAACTCAAAGAAACCCACCCAATCCAATCCAATGAACATCGATTTCGATTGGCTGAAAGACATAAATTAGATGGAATCGGGTTGAAATTTATAAGAAATCATTATTTATGGTCGGTTCAATTTCTATACTCTTAACACACAATCCAATCGAACCTGATATAATCCATCCAAACCCGACACAACCCATCCGAACCCATAAATAAGCTTAGGTAGGGTAACATTTGATTTAAAATCAACATCAAGTCAATATTGAAGCTCCAACCAACACAACCCATCCAAACCCACTACAACCACTCAAACGGTTTATACATGGTAAATGATTGATAGCGAGTTAAATTTTTTTCAATCTAATTGGATTTGATTGGATAAAATTTTTCTCTCAACCTAACCGAACCCGACTGATGCTCAGTCCTAATCAAGCTTAGAGTGGCATCCTTCCTTGATGTTCTAGTTCTGCTATACTACGATAGCATTGGAGCCATTGTTTAAGCAAAAGAATCAAAGGTATATTAGCAGACGAAGCATATTCTATATCACTACCATCTTGTACAAGAGATCATGGATCGAGATGATATCGACCTTCAGAAGATCGATGGAAAGAAGAACGTAGCCAATCCATTCACTAAATTCCTTACGTCAAGGAGTTCGATGATCACAAGTCAAAGATGGGTATACGATATTATACCAAATGGCTTTAGTCCAAGTGAAAGTTATTAAGAATTATATCTTAAAGTCAATCGTCAGTCTATTGATAGTTGAACTTATTTATATAAATATATATAAATTAATTATTAATAAATATTATTTAATTTTTTCATCATAAATTGTGCATCTTCTTTTAATGAACTCCTATATTGTGATGAAATCCTCAGGACTATTTAAAATCAACAAAAAAGAATTTATCATTTGGTCCTTAAATATGTTTGTAACCAAATGATATGCTATTATAAGGATGATAGCTATATTAAGTATAGATCGTTGTATGCTATGTTGGTTGGTTATCCTCATAACCAAAGAGTATGTGACATTGATTTGGTATACAGGTGAGATATAGGAGTACATCATCATCGAATAGTGACTCACCTACTGAGTGCTCTGCTATCAAGAGCAGCTCGCAAAGGATATAAGTGTGAGTGTCCCTCAGATCTGAGATCACCAAGATAACTTATAAGTAACTCATTGTTCTTTGGTATTGGACTATCTGTATTTCTAATGTAGTGATGGAAGGTTACTGGATACAGTCAAGTATTTATAAAATCTGTATGTGAGTAACCATGCGGTAACCATATACTGAGGTTCTTGAATATTGCTTTATAAATATTTAATCTATTTGGATGTCGGAAATCATTGCTAGATGGTAACTTCAATTAGTATAAAGAAATTATTCTTATGCTATCGATTTAGTGTTCAAACCTATGGAGTCACACACTAAGTCAAACAAAGTAGGAAGGAATTGACCTAAAGTCTATATGTTCAATTTGGAAGTATGAGACTTGATTGAGCATATAAATTTATTTAATTAAGAATTAAATCATAGGTCATATGGAATTAAACATTGACTATGTCAAGCTAGCACTTGATATGAGAAGCAGGTTTAATTCCAAGAATGAATTTTATCTGATCAATGATCCAAGGATTTTTGAGAGAACAATTTCAAGTTCTAATTATTTAAATTAGATCTAATCTAATTGAACTTGATTTAAATGTGGTTAATTGGTATAATTTGATTTTGCACCTGAACCTTAATTAGATTAGGTTCAACAGGCTTTCAAATTTGGTTCGAATTGGATTCGAATTAAATTCGGATTGGATCCAAACATAAACCTAATTAGATTAGGCTCACTTAGCCGCATTATCCAGGGCTTCTCTCTCATCATGGCAGACCAAGATGGTGTAGGGGCATTGGGTTTAGCGCCCATCCCCTAGAGCATGCGGTAAATGGATAGGATCCATAAGTTGGCACTTCTCCTAATTGATTTAGGACTCCTTATGTTTAAGAAAACATGAATTCTAACCAAAGTAGGATTTTGACCGAGGCTTGAACTCTTTGTCTATAAAAGAAGAGGACCCTTAGGCATGTGGGATATGCAACCTAGAGGCAATCAAGAGAGAAAGAGAAAGCTTGAGAGTTTGGGTGGGCGTGAGCAAGGCTTGGGTGCCCTCCTCTTGGCCATCCCCTTCCTTGGGCGTTCTCATCTTTGGCATGGTGATCCCCTAGCATGGAGCATCCTCTCTTGGCTTGAGATTTGATCTCAAGGTTCCTTTTCAGCAAAGTTCTCTATCCCTCCTTCTTGTTGAGTTTGGTGTGCACGTGAAGTAGAGGATCTGCACATCCAGATCTCGCAAAGCATCAAACTTCGGAAGTCTAGATTCTTAATTTAATTTTTTGCTGCAAAATCAAGGTATGCTTTCATATTTGATATGAAAAGTTTTTGAAAAGAATCTATCTTTTCTTGGCTTTTGGTTGTGAACCAAAAGCATATTTTTCCTTCAAGGTCTTATTAGTCGAATGTCGATCTAGATGGTGACCATGGCAACCTACCAATGGTTGGCATCATCAATATGGTCTCGAGCCTAGCAAGTGACTAGAGGGCAAGAGGTGGAGGAGAAGAAGCTGAAGGATCCACTCCAAAGAGGAAGTGGATCGGGGAAGCAATGATCTATCCAAATAATATAATTTTCTTTTTTGAGTTTGATGTAAGCAAGGTCCAAACTCTGCATAATGATGCTATTACCGTATCAATGATAATAGCAAATTATGATATAAAAAAAGTTTAGTAGATAATGAAATCTTAGCCGACGTATTATTCTATGATGCTTTTCAAAGAATGAAGTTGCCTAGAGATCGGCTCAAACTGATGAGCACACCATAAGTCAAATTCTCTGAGGAATCTGTATCTATAAAATGCAAAGTAGAGCTGCCCATGACATGGGGAAAGCACTTCAACAAGTGATCATTCTCCTAAAATACCTCGTGGTTCGAATACCCTTGGCATATAAAGTGATCATAGGGCGACCTAGACTTAATGCCTTGAAGACCATCTTCTCCGCGTACCACCTACTCATCCATTTTCTAACCAAAAATGAGGTTGATGAAATGTGAGGAGACTAGGTGCTGGCTAGGCGCTATTTCATGGTGATGGTCCATGGCAACAAGCCCAAGGAAACTCTGCCCATCAAGAGGTTAGACTCGAGGGAAGATGAAGTCCAGTATCGAGCTGAACCAACGAAAGAGCTTTTTGAAATAAAGCTTGAAAATACCTGGACCGGACTATAAAGATCGAAAGTTAGCTACCTAAAGACCTCAGAGACAAGTTGGTTAGCTTTCTTTGGCCGAACGTTGACATCTTCGCTTGATCAGCTTTCGACATGCTAAGTATCCCCCCCTGACATCATCACTCAGAAGTTAAATGTCGATCCTCATTATCACCCCATCTATGAAAAGAAAAGAAGCTTTGCTTAAAAGAGGCAAAGGGCGATAGAAGAGGAAGTCGACAAGCTCCTCAAGGTAGGGTTCATCAGGAAAGCCCGCTATCCTGAATGGATTGCCAACATGGTTATGATAAAAAAAGCTAATGATAAATGGAGGATTTATATCGATTATACTGATCTCAATAAAGTATATTTAAAAGATTGATATCTATTATCGAGAGTCAACTAGCTGTAGACTCCATCTTGAAAACTAAGCTGCTCAGTCCCATAAATGCATTATCTGGTTACAACCAGATTCATATGGCACCTAAAGATAAGAAAAAGATAACCTTCATAATTGAGAGGGGGCTATACTATTATAGGATGACGCCATTCAGATTAAAGAATGTGGATGCAACTTACTAGTGCCTTATGAATAAGATCTTTAAGAATCAGATCGATCAAAATATAGAGATCTATGTGGACGATATGTTGGTTAAAAGCATCAAAGCCTACCAGTATTTTGCTAATCTGAATGAAGATTTAAATGAACTCAATATTATCACATGAAATTGAATCCAAACAAGTGCATTTTTTGGTTAAGCTCTAGAAAGTTCCTCGGTTTCATGGTTACTCAATGATCGTTGTCACAGATGGTCAAAAATAAAACCTAACTCACTACCATATAGATAGGATGAGTTAGGATAGTATCCTTAGAGATTGTGTTAATTGCATTTAAATAATTGATTAAAAGAAAGACTAAGATTAATTAAAAGACTACTTAAATTGTTGTTCCTATGGCTGCTTGGAGCCATAGCCATAGATTCGATCTCTTGCATGAATCTGGATGTTAATCCAGCAAACTGAAGAAGATCTAAGAAAGATAAGAGAAGCTAGGATTTTGGTGTTAGAACCAGAGAGAAAAGGAAAGAGAGTTAGGAAGAAAAGCTCAATTGTATTCACTTTTCTTATAAAAGTTACAATGTCCTGGTTTATATATCCTAGATTTTCCACATGAATCCTAATAAATCATAGCTTAAAAACTCCCTTAGGCTAACTCAATACATGAAAGCACTCACCGAGCCTAAGTCTCACATGCTCTCATCCCCTGGATCTAATCCCAACCCATACATGAATTACCCTTAAGACCTCTCAAACTAGGCCTTAAGACCCCTAGGATCAACCCAGACACTAGCCCAAAATAGATCCTCGCATAACTCTACCTATGCACTAAGCCGGCTCAGTCTCAGCACTGAGCCGGCTAAGTTCAACTGGGTCGGCTCAGTTTGAAATTAAGCCGACCCAGTTCTATGCTATGCCAGCAGTCCCGAAATTCGATCTTTTTATTTTGCCTGTGCTCTGAGACTTAGTCGATCCAATTTTAGATTGAGCCAACTAACCTGTAAAAAATATTTTTTTTATAGTCTTGATTCTCCGACTTTGATTTCTTGCTCCATCTTGAATCTCAGATCTCCGAAGCACCAACCAAGCCCCTTGAGGTCCTCAATATCTGAACCTCAAGCCTAGACAGCTACATGCCACTTTCATCCTAGGATTACTCCTGTTCTAGCCCTAGAACCATACCTATCCTAGCCTCTATGGAGCCCTCACCCTGGCTCTGCCCGTGGCCTCCCAAGGCTTGGGAGTACCACACCACCTACAATCTCCACCTTGGTGCATCCAAGCCTTGGCACATCTGGCAACATATTCCTGCACGATTTTGCTGTCCTTACATGTCCTGATAGCCCCTCATGCTCATCTTACCACTGCCATTCTTCTTCAACTACTGAACTTCCTTTGAGGCCTTTGGAATGACTGCCTCGATCGTTGAAGTTCTTGGCTTGTTTCTCTGCATCATCTTTAGAATTATAGGCATCCTTCTACTTGGCAGCTGCATCACTTATCCTGAACTTCCTTGGAGATGATGCAACATTCCTTTACCGACGCTCGCCGCATATCCTGATGCTCCACCTGACATTGTTCTCTCAGAGCCACGCTTATCTCCCTACACAATCCTCTCTACTGGATCTGTACAGCCCCGGCACTGGTGCTGGGATATAGGTCCTCCCTCTGCACCTCCTACTCTGAATCCATGTCACAGCTTCCTCCACCCGTGAAGCCACCTCTGCCCGGTGCTCCACCTGGAGCTGAAGTCTCCTTGATGCCGCAAAAGCTGACTCTATCTCCGAGTTTTCTAAGGCCAACCATCTAACGCTGCACTACTGGACCTGCTGCTGTACCTTAAACACTGTTGCTGCACCTTCAGATTCCTTGCACTCTGCAGACCTATCCGAAACCATTTCAGATACACCACACCCTATGGGCTCCTCCAAGACTACCAAGATTTCATCCGAATCTACACTTTCAACGACTGTACTGATGGAATCCAAGCTTTCTCCTCTCTTGCACTTCTTTCAAAGTGGATACTTCTGATTAAAGTGCCCTGCTTCTCCGTACTTGAAGCATCTCTTGGATCCCTTACTGCCCCTCTATTCGTCCTTCTTCTTTTCTTTCTTGTGCTTCTCTGAAATCACAAGACTCTCCTGGAAGACCTCCCTCTTCGTCATCTATTCTCATTGCTCGTTGGACCTGAGCACTGATACGATCTCTTCGTACACCAGTGTCTCCTTACCATACAGCAAAGTTGTCACTAACGGATCGAAACTCCCGGATAGAGAACACAACAACAATAGACTCTTATCCTCTTCTTCTAAATCCATTCCTATATTGAGCAAGTCCATGCTCATTCGATCGAACTGTTGAATATACCCCCCAACATCCTCGTCCTCCTGCATCCGAAGGCTATACAGTTGCTTTTTCAGCATCAACTTATTGCACATGTTCTTTCCCATATACAACTATTGTAATCTCGAACATAATTTCTTGGGTGTTCTCTCCTCCAATACACCATACAAAATCTCATTCACCAAACAAGCCCTAATCGTGGCACATGCCATTTTCTCCAAGGATACCTACTTCTTATCTGTGATCTCCTCCGGCCTATCTTCCAAGATCGAATCCAACCTCATCTGAACCAGTAGATCCTCCACCCTTATCATCCACATCGTGAAACTTTTTTTTCATCAAACTTCTCTAATCCTACCTTTAACCCACTATTCTCCATGATCAATCCAAATCAAATAACAGCAAACAGATAGATCTGAGAAATACCTTGACTAGGGATGGTGGACAACAGTCCTATGATCTCTTTCTTCCTCATGAAGCCTAGAGAAAGCCTTTAGATCTGAATCTCGCTGTTGATCTCTACTAAAAACTGATCTTTCTTCTTCATGCTCAACCTTGCTCTGATACCAATTATTGTTCCTACGGCTGCTTAGAGTCACAGCCGTAGATCCGATCTCTTACATAAATCTAGATGTTAATCCAGCAAAGTGAAGAAGATCTAACAAAGATAAGAGAAGCTAGGATTTTGGTGTTCGAACCAAAGAGAAGAGAGAAGAGAATTAGGAAGAAAAGCTCAATTATATTCACTTCTCTTATAAAAGTTACAATGTCCTGATTTATATACCGTAGAATTTCTACATGAACCCTAATAAACAATGGCTTAAAAACTTCCTTAGGCTAACCTAATATATGAAAGCACTCACCGAGCCCAAGTCTCATATGCTCTCATCCCCTGGATCTAATCCCAATCCATACATAAATTAGCCCCCTTAAGACCTCTCAAATCAGGCCTTAAGACCCCTAGGATTAATCCAGATCTTAGCCCAAAACAGACCCTCACGTAACTCTGCCCGTGCACTGAGCCAGCTTAGTCTCAGCATTGAGCCGGCTAAGTTCCACTGGGTTGACTCAGTCTGAAATTGAGCTGGCCCAGTTCTGTGCCATGTCAGCAGTTCCAAAACTCGATCTTTCTATTTTGCCTGTGCTCTGAGACTTAGTCGATCCAATTTTGGATTAAGTCGACTAACATGCAGAAAATATTCTTTCTATAATCTTAATTTTTTGGCTTTAATTTCTTGCTGCATCTTGAACCCCAGATCTTCGAAGCACCAATCAAGCCCCTTGAGGCCCTCAATATCTGAATCTCAAGCTCGTAGAGAGCTACATGCCACCTCCATCTTAAGATAACTCCTGTCCTAGTCTTAGGACTACACCTATCCTAGCCTTCACGGAGCCCTCACCCTGGCTCCGCCCATGGCCTCTTAAGGCTTGAGAGCACCACACCATCTACAATCTTCATTTTGGTATGTCCAAGTCTTGGCACACGTGGCAACATCTTCCTGTACGATCCTGCTATTCCTGCATGTCCTGATAGCCCCTCGTGCTCACCTTGCCACTACCATTTTTCTTCAACTACTAAGCTTCCTTTGAGGCCTTCAGAATGACCGCCTCCACCGCTGAAGTCTTTGGCTTGTTTCTCTATACCATCTTTGGAGTTGTAGATATCCTTCTGCTTGGCTGCTACATCACTTATCTAGAACTTCCTTGGAGATGATGCAACGTTCCCTTATCGACACTCGTCGCATATCCTGATGCTCCATCTGACACTGTCCCCTCAGAGCCATGCCTATCTCCCTGCATAATCCTCTTCACCTGGATCTATACAGCTCCGGTACTGGTGCTGGGATATAGATCCTTCCTCTGCACCCTCCTACTCTAAACTCGTGTCACAACTTCCTCCATCCATGAAGCCACCTCTATCCGATGCTCCACCTAGAGCTGAAGTCCCTCTGATGCTGCAAAAGTCGACTCTGTCTCTGAGTCCCTCGAGGCCAACCATCCAATGCTGCACTACTGAGACTGTTGTTGTACCTCGAACACTGTTGCTGCCCCTTCACACTTTTTGCACTCCATAGATCTATCCGAAATCATCTCAGATACACCATATTCTGCAAGCTCCTCCGAGACCACCAAGATTTCATCTAAATCTTCACTTTCAACGACTGTACTGATGGAATCTGAGCTTTCTTCTTTCTTGCACTTCTTCCAAAGCGAACACTCTTGCTTAAAGTGTCATGCTTCTCCACACTTTAAGTATCTTTTGGACCCCTTGTTTTCTCTCTGTTCGTCCTTCTTCTTCTTTTTTCTGTGCTTCTTCGAAACCACAAGACTCTCCTGAATGATCTCCCTCTTCATTATCCATTTTTACTGCTCGTTGGATCTGAGCATTGATACGATCTCCTCGTACATCAGTATCTCCTTACCATATAGCAAAGTTATCACTAACGGATTGAAACTCCCAGGTAGCGAATACAGCAATAATAGACTCTTGTCCTCCTCTTCTAAATCTATCCCTATATTGAGCAAGTCCATATTTATTCAATCGAACCACTGAATATGCCCCACAACATTCTCGCCCTCCTACATCCGAAGGCTATACAGTTGCTTCTTCAGCATCAACTTATTACACATGTTCTTCTCCATGTACAACTGCTGCAATCTCAACCATAATCCCTTAGGTATTCTCTCTTCCAACATACCATGCAAAATCTCATCCACCAAACAAGCCCTAATCATGGCACATGCCCTTTTCTCCAAGGATACCCACTCCTTCTCTATGATCTTGTTTGATCTATCTTCCAAGATCGAATCCAACCTCATCTGAACCAGCAGATCCTCCATCCTTACCATCCATATCATGAAACTTTTCTTTCCATCAAACTTCTCTAAGCCTACCTTCAACCCACTATTCTCCACGATCAATCCAAATCAAATAATAGCAAACAGATAGATCTGAGAAATACCTTAACTATGGATGGTGGACCCTGTGATCTCTTTCTTCCTCACGAAGCCTGAAAAAAGCCTTTATATCTGAATCTTGCTGCTGATCTCTGCTGAAAATTGATCTTCTTTCTTCTTCACGCTTAACCTTACTCTGATACTAATTATTGTTCCTACGACTGCTCGGAGCCACAGCTGTAGATTCGATCTCTTACGTGAACCTGGGTGTTAATCCAGCAAACTGAAGAAGATCTAAGAAAAATGAGAGAAGCTAGAATTTTGGTGTTAGAATCAGAGAGAAGAGAGAGGAGAGTTAGAGAGAAAATCTCAATTGTATTAACTTCTTTTGTAAAAGTTATAATGTTCTGGTTTATATACCCTAGAGTTTTCACATGAACCCTAATAAATCATAGCTTAAAAATTTTCTTAGGCTAACCCAATACATGAAAGCACTCACCGAGCTTAAGTCTCATATGATCTCATTCCTTGGATCTAATTCTAATCCATACATGAATTAGCCCCCTTAAGACCTCTCAAACCAGGCCTTAAGACCCTTAGGATCAACCCAGACCCTAGTCCAAAATAGATCCTCGCGTAACTTTACCCGTGCACTGAGCCGGCTCAGTCTCAGCATTGAGTTGGCTAAGTTTCATTGGGTCAGCTCAATTTGAAATTGAGCCAGTCCAGTTCTGTGCCGTGCCAGTAGTACCGAAACTTGATCTTTCTGTTTTGCTTATGCTCTAAGACTTAGCCGACCTAGTTTTGGACTAAACTGGCTAACCTGCAGAAAATATTCTTTCTACAGTCTTAACTTTTTTGGCTTTGGTTTCTTGCTCCACCTTGAATCCCAGATCTCTGAAGTACCAACTAAGCCCATTGAGGTCCTCAATATTCGAACCTTAAGCCCGTAGAGAGCTACATACCGCCTCCATTCTAGAACAACTCCTGTCCTAGTTTTAGGATCATGCTTATCCTAGTCTCCATGAAGCCCTCATCCTAGCTCCATCCATGGCCTCCAAGGCTTGGAAGCACCATACCACCTACATAAATTAATTAAGAAAGTAAGTAAATAGTAAATTAATTAAATGTTAGGTTGTAAGTATGAAAGGTGGATTCTCAGGATCCCGACTGCTCTCTTATTTGAGAGTTAGTATTCTTTTTAATATATTTTAATTAATATCTAATTAAAAAGATATAATAAGAAGAACAATCTTTATTGTATATTAAAAAATATATAAAAAATAAAAAATAAAAAATATTATTAAAATAAGATCATAATGATCTTTTGAGAATAAGTTGATTAGTCGGCCATTGAATAGCTTCTTGTTGAAATCTTCATTTTTGAACTTGAGGTCTTTCTTTCAATAACTTGGAGTAGGAATCAAGAGTAGGATGAAAAAATTTTATGATGAAAAAATTTTATGAAGAAGAGAATTGAGATTTATGAAAAAAAAAAAAAAGGAAGAAGAAGAAAGAGAGTATGGTTGCTGTTGGTATTTGGAGAAGAAAAAGGGAGAAAGATAATAGAGGCTGTGAAGGGGCTTGAGGGGCTGCTTGGCTTGGCGTGAGGAGAGTTGATCCTATTTATAGAATAAAGGGTAAGATGTGAGAGGAGTTTGTGCTATTTTAGAATTGCATCCGCGTGAAAGTGTCAACGCACCCATCAACCCGCAAACGTATGGACTTTGTTTCCTTATGAGCCGTGGATTAAAAAAACTCTTTATTTCGACTGCGTGAAGAGTGGGTTGCGTCGTGAAGAGTGGGTTGCGTCAGAGAATAACAGTGCGTCTGATACTATAAAGGAAGAAGGCCAAGGAAAAGAGAAATTACTGGATGGAACAGTTCCAACAGTTCCAACACCTGTGCGTTGCACCAGCCATTAAAACGAGAACATGTTACTTTTTAGATTAAAAAATTCTCACTTCGTTTGAATGGAAAAAGTTTAACCATGGTTAGCCTTTTGGATTTTAGCAGGATTCTGAAAAAGTTGGAACGGAGCCCATTGTCCCTTCGTCTGCTCTCCCTCCCGTAGTCCCTTCTTCTCTGGGCCATCTCCCTCTGTAACCCGTGGTCCCCTCTCCCTGCCGGCCTCCTCCCTCGTCGGTGGAGGCCTACCATCGGATCTGCTCTTCCCCCATCATCTTGCTGACCACTCTACCTCAACGCCGCCACCGCTACGGTCCACCATCCCCACCATCTCCCACCATTCTTACCGTGTCTTTCCTCTTCTCTTTGCCATCTCGCCGGCCTTCTCCCTCGCCGGAGCCAACCCCAATCTCACAGGTGTCTTCCCTCAGAGCCACCCATCTCGACACCGCCATCCACCTCGACGCCGCCACCGCTACAGTCCCACAATCTTCCCTCTTCTCTTTGGCCTCCTTCCTCATCGGAGCCAAACCCATCTCGCTGGTCTCCTCCCTCCTCGGAGCCACCCACCTCGATGCCGCCACCGATATGGTTCCACCATCATCCTCCCCACGGTCTTTCCTCTTCTGTTGGCCATCTTGCCGGCCTCCTCCCTCGCCACCGATACAGTTCCACCATTAGGTATATATTTTTTAATCTATTTTTTTAATCATAATAAATTTAAAATAATATTTATATATATATATATATATATATATATATATATATATATATATATATATATATATATATATATATATATATATAGAGAGAGAGAGAGAGAGAGAGAGAGAGAGAGAGAGGTATATCTGAATAATTTCTATCCATTAAATTATTTACCTTAGATGTATCATTACCCATCCCAACTTCCATTGCCTTTACAGCTGAATTATCAAAAAAAAAAAAAAGAGAAAAAATAATAGAGTTATTTATTTATCAAAATTTAATATATTTAAATTATTTAATATGATGTTGGCAAATCTTAAAGCTCTCATGTATCTCTACAATTGGATGCTATAACTTTTACACCAAATGTTTCTTTTAAAGTCATGCGATAAGGGTTCTTTAATCAGTCACAGGTATTGTTGGTGCGAAATCTGATAGTCATCGAAGGAGCACTAGAATCGGACAAGACGAGGTCGCCGTTGGTAACCTACAAAATAAATTTCATCCAGAGCCTAGGGGTGGCTTCGGTAAAACCCTCCGATGATCAAGTCAGCTTTTTCGGCCAATATGAATGAAGTGCTCAGTAGAGAAAGTTGCAGAGTATCGAGAAGGAGAAGAAAGCCTAGAAAAAATATATCTGTAGGATCTCTTTTATAGACGGAGTCCATAACAAACTGATAGTGACAGCCGTAACCATCCGGTAGTGAGCCGCTTGGAGCCACGTGGAGTTTGTTATGCATGATAGTATTTGTTGTCGTGACGTGCCAGTCCGTTGAGATTTAATAATCAAAGTTTGGAAGAGTAGGTGTTAGTTGGCAATGAATCTTTAAGTTACATCAATACTAAGGGAGCTCAGACTTCTCTTAAGCGGTCTGTGGGTGAGTTGATTCATGCCGTGTGGAGCCGGATTCGTGCGGAGACCTTCCTGGACAACTGCGGAAAGTTCGATCGGAAGGAGTTCGGAAGAAGTTCGACCGTTGGAGGAGTCCGAAAGAAATTCAACTACTGAAGGAGTCCGAAAGGAGTTTAGCTGCTGAAGGAGTCCGAAAGGAGTCTGGAAGAAGTTCGATTGCCGGAGAAGTTTGGAAGGAGTTTGCAATTGAAGCTCTCCTGCGATCATGAGTTACACCTGATCGAGCATCAAATCGAACTTCGGTGGGAGCGAGGTTTACCCCCAATAATAGTTCCTCCACTTTCGAATTCAAAATTCGAAGGAAGAAAGTAAAAAGATGACCGCCAAAGTTCATTTTCGGGCTTCCGCCTTAACGGGATGAGATATTTTAGCATTTACTGTGCTGGCACCAAAATTTTTTAAATCTAAAATGCGTTTGAAAAGATGGTCTTTCATTTCTCCCGTCAAAACTTTGCCCCAAGTATGGCGCCATAAAGACTCGACCTATGGCTACTTTTTTATCATGATGAGTGGGACACGTGGCGCACACTGATCGGCTGAAGTTGATCCGCGATCATAACTGCCTCGGGTTACTTCTGGCTATTTAAGGTCTTCTTCCTTCGCTTAGAAGTCATTCCTACAAGAGTTTTTTCCTTCCATCAGCCTCCGTTCGTTTTCTTCCCAAGGGTCTTAACCTTCTTCCACTCCTTCTTGAGCTCCCAACACCCTTTTGATTGGTCCTTATCATATCAATCGTCCTTTCATTCTCTCCAGACAGCTTAGGTCAGTTTTTTAACCCTTTTCTTAGGTTATTCGTGCTTTTCATTTCTAACTTCTTGCTTCCCTAATTTTTTGGTGGCGACTTTTGCCTTGCATTTTTTCTTCTTATTTTTTTTTTGGAGGGGGGGAGGGTTTATTGGGATTTAATCTCGATCCGAATATCTTTCAAAACCTCCCACTTCATTAGTTCATGAGGCTCATCCGGACCGACCTTCTTTGGCCCTGCACCCCTGATCGAGGTAGAACTTAGGAAGATATCCCGCTCGTCTTTCGCTCTAGACACCATCCCATCTATTTTTACCTCAGACGACCTTTCTCTAATTTGAATCCAATATGGATTTCCTTCAGAATACGATCTTGAACTTTCTAGCTCGAACGATCGAGTCAGCTCCCCTCTGACCGATCGATTTTGTTTGTACTTAGAAACTTTACGTGCCGGGCTTAGGCTCCCACTGCGCTTTTTTGTAGTTGTCCTCTTTCAAACATCTCCTTTGCATCTATCGTATCGAACTTCTTTTGGTTCGTCATAGATTTCCTCTTTCTCTGTTGATTGATCGAAGTTCAGCCGATCATTTTGCTTTTTAGAAATTTCTATACCTTCAAGCACCATCCTTCCATGAAGAATTGATGGTACTTTTTTTCAGATCGGTAAGAAGGGGTTATTGAAAGGTGCCCCTTCGTCTATTCATAACTGAAAGAAAAAGTTTTTTTTTTCTTCTTGTCTTATACTCAAAAGTTTTGATTAAATGAAAATGAATTTTTCTATACCTTTAAGCACTTTTCATACCTCGAATGCAGTCTCTCACCAATGCCGATCCACTGCCTCAAGGCATTCTGATAAAGCCTTTGATAAAGAGCCTGAGGAAGAAAGTTCATCTTCTGAAGAAGAAGTTGAAGAAGATGGAGGACGATCTTCGAGCCTCTCGAAAGAATGCTTTTGAGGCGACCAAAGAGGTCACTCGCCTCCGTGGCTTGCACATGAAGGACGTGGTGAGCTTCAGTATCCAAAAGGACAGCTTTGAGAAGAAGATCGTCGAACTCAAGAGAAATGCCAGCAACAAGTCCTGGGCACTGATGGCGAAGATCAGCTCTCTTGAAGCTGACCTGAAGAATACCAAAAAAAATCCATCTCCTAGAAGGCAGCTCACCGTGGTCCATCGACAAGGCCCGGTATGACTGGGACTGATCAAAAAAGTTCTTCCAACTTCGAAAGCAGCTGCAAGATACTGATGACTAGCATAATAACTATCGAGTGATCTGAGCGAAAAAGATGTCCAGGCTTGAAGGCGAGCTCAAGGCTACCAGAGATGAAGCAGCTCATCTTCAAAAGCAACTGCATAATAGTCGAGAAGCCAGCGCGAGTGATGAGTCGGAAGAGATTGCCTCCTTGAAGAAGATCGTTGGTGAGCTTTCAATGATGGTTGGGATGGAGAAGATCGAGGTTCAATGGCTGAAGCTTCAGCTCACTTGTGAACATCGGGCTGTCGAGGATGCGAAGGCCGAGTTTGAAGTTTTGAGGAGACAACGATGAGAGCTTGAGGGTAAGTTTCAACGCGCCAACAGAATGTACGTAGAGGGTCTTCATACGAAGAAAGAGCTTGAGGAGGAGATCCTTAGGCTAAAGTAGGTCTTGGTGATGGCCGGGGTCGGTAACCTAAAGTCCGAGGAGTCCGATTTGCCTTAGAGCATTGGTTCTCTTCTCCTCCTCTTTTCTTTTTTTCAGTGTAATCGGCCTTACCAACCTATATTTTGCTTGTAATGAACTTATTTTTGTAATGAAATAATATATTTCTCATTATTTTCATTTCGCATGTATTTGAGGCTTATTTGTAGCCTTACCTTCTTTACCTCATTTTTCTCTATATTGCCTTCTCATGAAATGCTTGTTGTGGATGCCGAAGTAGGACCTCTTCTATAAACTAGGATAAGGTTCCGCCTTTCGTATTTAACGCTGTCAGGTTGTCGTGAAAAAATACGTGTAAGGATTCTCCGTCGAGCTTCTTTCTTTTCCTTATCTTTGGTCAATGAGGTTCTGACCTTTGCTCATGTTAGGACGAGGCATTCCTTCTGTTCCTAGCATGGCTTATGGGGGCACGTTAGGATCGTCAGTAGGGCTTCTCTCTCATGTTGTCTTAGTTTAACGAGGCCTTTGACTTTGCTCACATTAGGACGAGGTTCTCCTCCTATTCCTAACGGATAGTAGAGGCACATTAGGGCCATTGGTAGGGCCTCTCTCCTCATCTAGTCTTAGTTCAATAAGGCCTTCGACTTTGCTCACGTTAGGACAAGATTCTCCTCCTATTTCTAATGGGCTATAGGAGCACGTTAGGACCGTTGGTAGGGGTCTTCCCTCATCTCGTCTTAGTTCAACAAGGCCTCAACTTTGCTCACATTAGGATGAGGTTCTCCTCCTATTCCTAATGGGCTATAGGGGCACATTAGGGTTATTGGTAGGGCTCTCCCCTCATCTCATCTTAGTTCAACGAGGCCTTCGACTTTGCTCACATTAGGACGAGATTCTTCTCCTATTCCTAATGGACTGTAGGGGCATGTTAGGGCCGTTGGTAGGATCTCTCCCCTCATCTCGTCTTAGTTCAACGAGACCTTCGACTTTGCTCACGTTAGGACGAGGTTCTCTTCTTGTTCCTAATAGGCTATAGGGGCACGTTAGGGCCGTTGGTAGGACCTCTTCCCTCATCTCATCTTAGTTAATGAGGCCTTTGACTTTGCTCGTGTTGGGATAAGGTTCTGCTCCTATTCCTAACGGATTGTAGGGGTACGTTAGGGCCCTACCAAGGGCCTCTTCCCTCATCTCGTCTTAGTTCAACGAGACCTTCGACTTTGCTCGCATTAGGACGAGGTTCTCCTCCTGTTCCTAATGAGCTACTTTAGATTGCTTCAGAGAGTTATTAGTTATTACACGATTTTTGTACTAAGAAGTAGTGATGTTAAAATAAAAAAGTTTTATTAAAGGAAAGTTACTAGTAGTACATTCTAAAATTTTCTGAATTTAAAGGCCGTGGAAGAGTTATTCCTCCGAGCTCCTTCAGGCGATAAGTTTTGGACTGGATAACCTCCTCTATTTTATATGGACCTTTCCAATTCAGAGTGAGCTTTCCTTGATTCTGAGGCTGTGAGACAGCCGCTCGTCGAAATATCAAGTCCCTCACTTTGAATATCTTGCCTTTGACTTTTGAATTGTAGTAGCGAGCTACCTTTTGCTTGTAGGCTGCCATTTGAGCTTGGGCTTTCTTTGATTTTTCTTCTAACAAGTCAAGGTTAACCCTGAGGTCTGATGAGTTTCACTGCTCATTGAATGCCATGACTCATACTGATAGAAGTTTGAGTTCTATTGGGATAACTACTTCCATTCCAAAAGCCAAGGCAAATGGGGTCTTCCTAGTTGGCAACCTTTGGATAGTTCGGTATTCCTAGAGCACATGATAGAGTTCATCTATCCAAGTCTCCTTCGCTCTTTCAAGTCTTACTTTGATACCTTACAATAGGGTTCTGTTTGTTACTTTGGCTTTTTCATTTGCTTGTGGATGGACAATTGATGTAAAATGGTGGGAGATGTTCAGATCTTCACAGAATTCAATAAATCTTGCCTCAGAAAACTATCGTCCATTATCAGTTATGAGAGTTTGGGACAGACGGAATTGATAAATGATTGACTTTCAGACGAAGTCCTGCACCTTGGCTTCAGTAATTTTTGCTAATGGTTCGGCCTCGACATATTTGGTGAAGTAGTCGATTGCAACTAGAAGGAACTTTCGTTGTCCTGATGCCATTGAAAAGGGGCCAAGTATATCCATTTTCTACTGTGCGAATGGCTATGGTGTGCTTAGTGGAGTAAGCTCGGAGGTCAGCTATTTTTATATGTTTGTATTTCTATGACAGCGGTCACATTTCTAGACATACTCTATGAAATCATGGTACAATGTCGGTCAATAATACTCCTACCGAAGTAGTCTTTGTGATAAGGATCAAGCTCCAACATGACTTTCATAAATTTTTTTTATGCACTTTTCATAATGCAAAGTCGACCTCTGAAGATCGGAGACATCTCAAGAGCGATAAAGAATACAATCTTTTATACAGCTTGCTTTCATATAGAACATATCGAAAAGTTTGATTTATGATTTTCTGAGCTTCTTTTGGATCATGAGGGAGAGCTCCGTCCTTAAGGTAGGCAACTAATGGATTGATCCAGCTCGGTTTGCACTCAACTTGCATAACAGACTGTGACTCCTCTGAGCTTGGGCACTTTAAGATTTTAAAAAATAATTTTTTGGGCAATTCGACCGGGGCTGAAGTGACCAATTTAGAGAGAAGATCGGCTCTTATATTCTGTACCCTCGGAATCTATTGAATACCAAAATTATTGAAGGCTGGAGTCAAGTTTTTCACTTTCTCAAGATACTTTATCATGCTTTCCTCTCGAGCTTTATAACTATTGCTGACCTATCCGACCATCAGTTAAAAATCATTATAAACTTGGAGCTGATCTACTTCTAACTCTTTTGCTATTTTTAACCCAGCGATCAAAGCTTCATATTTGGCCCCATTATTAGTTGCTGAAAATTCAAAGTGCAGTGCATATTCAGCGATGACACCTTCTGGGTTAACCAAGATCAACCCTGCGCCCGCTCCAGAAGCATTGGATGAGCCGTCCACATGTAGGACCCAAAAACCTTCAGGAAGGTCGGCCCTCTCTTCAAGGGAGCCCGGCTGTAACCATGGAACACTGGTTTCATCCTGTTCAAGCTCGGCTTCATCTAGGATGGTACATTCTACTATAAAATCTGCTAATATTTGGGCTTTGATCGACGGTCGAGGTCGATAGTTGATGTCAAATTCTGTAAGCTCTATCATTTATTTTGCGATTCTTTTGGAGGCATCCATTCGATGAAGGACTGCCTTAATTGGCTGATCCATGAGAAGCATTATAGAGTGCCCTTGAAAGTAAGGTCGGAGTTTTCTGACAGCAATTAGAAGAGCGTAAGTTAATTTTTCTAATTTAGAGTATCTGATCTCTGAAATGCTCAGGACCTAGCTTATTAGTAGACCGATTGCTGCACTTTCGTTTCCTCCTTGATCAGGACTGCCGCCAAGGCTACTGGGGAGACTGCTAAGTATAAGAATAATTTTTTTTAGGCTCAGGCTTTATCAACAATGGAGGTGAGTCGAGGTAGTTTTTAAGCTCCTCGAATGTCTGTTGTTATTCCATCGTTCAGAAGAAGTTCTTTAGCTACTTGAGAGCTTGAAAGAAGGGCATGCATCGCTCGACCGATCTGGAGACAAAGTAGTTTAGGGATGCCACTTTTTCAGTCAGAAGTTGAACTTTTTTAATTATTTTTAGAGCAGTCATCTCTTGAATAGATCAAATTTTTTCTGAATTTGCTTTAATCTCGTGCCTCGACATCATGAATCCTAAAATCTTTCTCGAGGTCACTCCTAAGGCGCACTTGGTCGGATTCAGCTTCATCTTATACTTCTTAAGTATACTAAAGATCTCTTCGAGGTCGGCGATGTGGTTCATTGAAGCTCAGCTTTTGACGAACATATCGTCCACATGCATCTCCATGTTGCGATCGATCTATTCCTCAAAAATTTTATTGATCAGGCGCTAGTACGTTGTCCCTATATTTTTTAGTCCGAAAGGCATAACCCTATAATAGTAAAGGCCACGGTCAGTAACAAAAGAAGTTTTCTCCTCATCCTTTGGCACCATCTGGATTTGGTTATAGTCGAAAAAGGCATCCATGAAGATGAGGAGTTTATGGCCCGAGGTTGCATTCACCAACTGGTCAATCCTGGGTAGGGGGTAGCTATCTTTTGGGCAAGCTTTGTTCAGCTTTTTGAAGTCTATACACATCCTCCACTTATCGTTCCTCATTTTGATGAGCACCACATTCGAGACCTAGCTCAGGTAGTTAATTTTTTGAATGAATTCAGTCTTGAGAAGCTTATCGACTTCTTCCATAATTGTTTTCTGCCTCTTCGGAGCATGACTGTGCATCTTCTCTTTCATTGGCCGACACCTAGGATCAGCAGCTACCCGATGTTTCATGATCTCGGCATCGATTCCCAGCATATCTATTAGAATCCAGGCGAAGACATCTGCATTCTTTCGAAGGAAGGAGATGAGTTGTTCTCGAACCTCATCCCCCAAGTTGGAATCGATCTGCACAGTGTGTTCTGCATTCCCGTCATCCAAGGATACGACTATAAGATCTTTCATAGGCTCGCCCCGCTCCTCCGTAAGGCCATCGCGGACATCCAGCTCATCAACAGGGCAAAGGTCGGGCTGAGTGTTTTTCTGTAGGAAAATGGAGTAACAGTGCCTTGCTAAGGCTTGGACTCCTCTAATCTCTCCAATTTTATTGCTCGTTGGGAACTTCATATTTAAGTAATAGGTTGATACCACAGCTCGAAGTGCATTCAAACCAGGTCGGCCAAGAATAGCATTGTAAGCAGATGAAGCTTTTATGACTAAAAAATTGACTTGCGCTCTGGCTAATATCGGACGTTGCCCTGCTGCCACAGTTAGAGTTATTATGCCCTCAACTGGCATGGTGTCGCCAGTGAAACCTACCAATGAAAAGTTCATAGATTCCAAGTGATTATTAAGTAAAGATATTTTTGAGAAAGCATCATAAAATAAAGCATCAACAGCTTTCATTATCTACCAGAACGTGGCGTACATCATAGTCAACAATGTTTAAAGAGATTACAACTACATTATTATACAGAAATTGAACTCCTTGGATATCTTCGTTGGTGAAAGCAATGGATTAAGACTAGCTTTACAATGAGCTTCTTTGCTCTTTCCACCTTTTGATGCTTGTTGTTACAGCAATAAATAAAAATTAAAATCGATCTTACTATTAATTAAAATAGTGGTGAGTCGGATGTCGATTTTTTCGAAGATTGAAAGTTGAGTTATGTTCAATTTTAATTAAAAAAAATTAAATTAATTTATAAAGTAAAAATTTAAATAAGTAAATTTAAAAAAATAATTTAAATTTAGTAGATTAAAATAAAAGAAAGTAAATAATTAATTAAGTAGGATTTTAGAATTAATAAAAAAATTATCTATGGTTTCAATTTTATCTTTCATTATTTAAGTTTATAATTGATTCATGTAATCTTTTCATTATCACATATAATCTTATGAGATATATATTTTCTTGATCCAATTCTAATATAACTTATTTTATCGAGTATGGATCATATCTAATATGATCATAACCTATTTCATCTTACTGATATAGACTATTTAGATTATGCAATCAAAGAAAATAAATATAAATCATATTAATTCTGATAATTCATCCTAATATGAGCATAGATTGTATCTATCTACAATCACAATCTATCTTCTTAGTATAAAGTACAAAAAAAATAAATATTAAAGTATAAATAAAAAAATATGTAAAAGATAAATAAATTTTATTACTTAATAAAAAAAAATAAGGTTCAAATTACAAACTCTCACGCTGAAGACTTTTCTTACTCTCCTGGATACGAGACCTTTAGCCATACTTGATTTTGATTTTCATAGCTTTTGGCATGTTCAAATCTCCTAGATAAAGAAAAATAAAAGAAAAAGAAAGAAGAAGAAAGAAAACAATAGAGAGAAAGAGGAAGAGAGAGGCTTGGAGGTCCTAAGAAAAGGTTAATCCTCCCAAGGGAGGATCTGGAAGAGGCTTATTCCTCCCAAAGGGGAGGTCTGAGAGGCTTCTGGCATGAAGGAGAGGTTAAATAGGAGAAGAAACAGGGGGTTTAGAGTTATTTTCAGAGTCTTAATTTGAGTTTGGCTCGAATTCCAACTTTTTAGTATTTTCTAGCCCTTGATCTCGGATCTAGCATTCCAAAATCCATCGCATAGCCCTTGATCTGCACCCAGATTATTTTTCAGCCATTGGATTGCGTAGAAACCCTAGAGGGATCTTGATCAAGTTAGGAGCTATTCTCCACCATCGGATTTCGACCAGCATGATTTTTGGCCATTCGATCACGCACATTGCTGGAGGAATCCTGAATTAAACTATGTAAAGGGCCGGTCCACCGGCATAGTAACTACCTCCTGTGAGCTATGTGATTTTTGGCATAAGCATGACGTCGGCAGCCGCTGGGCCAGGTTGGTTTGCGCTGGGTCACTGTCGGTCTGGGCTGGTTCTTTCCTAAGCCGATTCAGACCAAACCAATTGACTTTGATTTTTTTTTTTTTAACTTTTAACTTTCATTTCTTTTCCATTTTAGCTCTGATTTTCATCAAATTTAATTCATTTGAACCAAAAAATTGAGTTCTTCACATTGGTAAGCTTCTTTCCTACAAAACATAATTTAAAAAATATTAATTTTTAAAATAAATATTAATTAATATATATTTTAATATTTTTATTTATAAATTTATGATAATTATTAATATGATATAGCTTGAAGGGTTCACATCCATAGACGAGTCTAAGGTGTGTAAGCTTTAGAGATCCATTTATGAATTAAAGCAGGCATATTGGAGTTGCAACATGTATTTTAATAAAATAATCAAAATGTATAGTTTCATTAAGAATGGAGAAGAGCCCTGCATTTATAAGTAGCAAAATGGTCTAGCAGTTATATTTCTTATCTTATACGTGGATGACATTCTCTTAATCGAAAATAACGTCCCTACACTGTAAAGAATAAAAATATGGTTGTCATATTGGCTCTCCATGAAGAACTTGGGTAAAGCATCCTATATCCTAAGGATGAAAATCTGTAGAGATAGATCTTAGAGGATGCTTGGATTATTTCGGTCTACATATATAGATAATGTGCTGAAGAGGTTTAGAATAAAAAATTCTAAGAAAGGCCATCTTCCTATAGGCCATAGAATTACTCTCTCTAAAAAAGATTATCCGACAACTCTTGGAGAGAGAGCATATGAGTAGAATTTCATATGCTTTGGTAGTGGGATCTATTATTTACGTTATTACATATATGAGATTAGATATGGGATACACTAGGAGTAGTAAGTAGATACCAATCTGATCTAGAAGAGAACTACTGAAAGATGGTGAAAACTATCCTTAAGTATTTGAAAAATACTAAAGATCAGTGGCTAATCTATGGTGAGTCAGATTTAAAATTTATGAAATTTACAGACTCTAGCTTTCAATCTGACCACGATGACAGCAAGAGTGTGTCAGATTATATTTTTATCCTGAATGGTGGAGCCATCTATTGGAAGAGTTTCAAGCAGCACATTATGACAGACTTAGTATGCAAGGCAAAGTACGTCGTGGCATCCGATGCTGCGAAGGAAGCTAGGTGGTTGAGAAAATTCATCATCGAGTTCGGAGTAGCATCCTTTCTGGATGGTCCGATCTCGCTCTACTGCGATAGCACTAGAGCAATTTCTTAGGTGAAGGAATCGAAGGCATACTAGTGGACGAAACATATATTGCACCACTACCATCTGGTCTGAAAGATCGTGGATCGAGGTAATGTTGATCTTCAAAAAATTGATGGAAAAGAGAACCTAGCCGACTCCCTCACTAAAGTCTTGGCAGTAAAGAAGTTCGATAACTACAAGTCAAAGATGGATATTAGATACTATACTGAGTGGCTTTAGGACAAGTGGGAGTTATTGAAAAATATGTTCTAAAGTCAATCATCAGCCTATTGACGATTGTGCTATTTTATAAATATACATAATTTATTAATGAATAAAATATTTATTTTGATATTTTTTATCATAAATCTATATCTTCTAATGAATTTTTATGTTGTGATGAAGTTTTTAGGACTATTTAGATTTAATAAAGAGAGAATTTATCGATTAGTCCTTAAAACTATTCATGATCAAATGATGCATTGTTAATTAGGATGACAATGTTTATCGAGGGTATGTCATTGTATGTCATATAAGTTGGTTGTCCTCTTAACCAAGAAATATGGACACACTGATATGATATATAGATAAGATGCAGGGATACATCATCACTGAATGTGACAAACTCTAGAGCATTCTGCTGTTAAAAATTACTTTGATGGGATATGGATATAAGTATCCCTTGGACCTGAAATCACTATGGTAGCTTGTAAACAATTTACTATGCTTTAGTGCCAGACTACCTAAATTTTTAATTCAATGATAGAAGGTTTTTAGATACAATCAAGTACTTATAAAGTCGGTGAGTGATTAACACTACTACAGAATTGGACTACGGCAATGATTCATAATCGCTGCCGTAGCCCAAAAAATAGCTGCTATAGGATAGCCGTAGCCTAAAAAATAGCTGCTATAGGAAATGGCAGCAGTTAGCTAACCGTTGCCATTGTAGTCATTGCTAACCGCTGCCACTACAGCCATCGCCATAGGTCTATGATAACGGTTGTTGCAGTGGTTATGAAAATCGCTACCATAGACTTGTCTATGATAGCAGTTATCGAATCGCTGTGATAGATCGATCTATGGCAGTGGTTATGGAATGGTTGCCATAGGTCTAATGCAGTGGTTGACACATTATCTATGACAGCAGTTGTAAAACTATTATCGTAGCTTCTAAATAATTAAAAAATATAAAATTTTTAATTTTTTATATATTTTATCTAACAAATGTAGAGATATATAACACAAAAAAAATATTATAAATATAAAAATATTTTTAAAATGGTAAAATTTTATTATCAAATAAAATTTATAATAATATTTTTTTTAAAAAATACGTCAAAAGTCTCCTAAATCTACATCATCATCGTCTCCGAGAGATGGAGCACGAGTTGGCACTGAAGCTGGAGCCGAAGCTGGAGTTAGAATGCGCACCAACATATCCTCAAAGTCTATGAAGGCACCTCCAAAATACGTGCTGAGCATCGATATCATGTCTCTCACGATGGCCTCCAGATGAGATGCATGCTCTTCGGCCCAATCTGCCTACATTACAGCATGATCTGCCCGTGCCAACGCCACCTCAAGCTCCTTCCGACTGACGACACCAGAAGCCTATGAAGTGAAGCTCTCCTCTGATCAATAGCTGGTCGACGTATGTCCGAGCCTGCATCAGATCCTCCCAGAATACTCAAGCCCCAAGACCTGAGATAGATGGTCATGGGGGCCAGAGGTATCCGAGCCCTCGCTTGCGAGCGCATCTAACTGATCCTGTATTGTAAATATAAATAAAATTTTATAAAAAATGCTATAATACTAATCATATATACTAATATATTTAATAATTATAAAAATCCTTTCGATCGTGGCATTCATCGGTCTGCCCTTCTTGTCCGTACGGTTGGATCGAAAGATCTCGCTACAGTTGGGCATCACTCTATCTCTCATCAACTATAACAATGGATCAATTTATCAGAAACATAAAAAAATATTAATTTAATTAATCTAGTAAGATTTAGAATTTATTACCTCTCTATGCACACGACTGGCTATAGACTCACCGTCGAGAGTGTGCGTATACTCCTGAGCTGCCTGGTTCTCCCAATTTTAATGAAAGATAGCCTAACAAGTATTTAAATAAATAATAAATATTTAAAAAATATTTAAATATAATTTTAAGCATATTAAAAAATTTAAAAGTTAGTAATTTTATCTCGAACTCCTGACTTCTCTAATGTGTAACCATCTTCTCCCACTGACTTGGAGGATAGTCCTGTATCCAAGGAACAAGCTTCTTTGGAGTGTCTCATCGATGCTCGAACCATCCTCTATGGAACTTGACCTTATAGCCTCGGTACAACTTTTCGATCTTCTTCAGTCAGGCATCTTAAGCCCTCTCATGATCAGAAAAGTCATACCTCCTATGCACAAAGTTATCAAAAGTTAGTTACAAAATTATTCTAATCAAATATAGTGTAAACATATAAAATGCATAAATATAATTAAGATGCACTTACCCATATCTCCTTCCACACCCAGTCCCTAACAGTATCATCCATCAATCACCAGTCTTTGGGCTTTATGGAAATAATGTCTAACCGCCTCACAAGCACTCTAAAAAAGGAATGCATCACCTGCACGGTCTTCCCTACTGGCCTTCCCTCCAGATCATACTGTACCAACATCTGATACTGGCAGTTTTACACATGCGCCATACGTGTGGAACCGTGAAATATCCTATTGGATGATACACCTACAATGAAAATATGTTATGCAAATATATAAGTATACAAATACTATATAAAAAATAAATAAATAATATAATAAAAATGTACACCCAGATGTCGGTGGAGTAGAAAGTGTTGGAGATGTGGGTGACGGTAGAGGCTCAGATGTCGATGGAGTACTAGATGCTATCGGTGGAGTAGATATCGATAGTGGAGGTTCCTGAGCAGCCGATGCAGAGGTGGATTGAGTATGCTTTGACTGCTCCTCAGATGATGAACTCTGCATAATCCATCGAGAGGCAGGGGTGAAAGCTAGACGGCATTTTGGTGCCATCGTGACCTGCAACGTTAATGAACATTAACCAATATAACATGTTGAACAATAATCAAAGATATGCCTAGGTATCATCCGTACAATTACATATAAATATACGTATGCCAAAGATTATGTACACTAATTAATTGATGGATCTATCGTTATGCAATGCAATAAACAAAAGTAACAAGATGGGAGGTCTCTTAGCGACCAACATGATCCACAGCACCGTCTACCGACACGACATGATCTAAGGCATGAACTATCGATACGGCACGGTACGACCTACCGATACGGCATGGCATGGCACGGCACCACCTACCGACACGGCACAGCTCAGGGCATGGCACAGCACGATACGACTCAAGATACGGCATGGTCTACCGACATGGCATGACCCATGGTATGGCATGACATGGCCTATTGGCATGGCTCAGATGCGGAGCTCTGCATAGTCATTCGAGGGGTGGGGGTTGCAACCTCTGGGCAACAAATTTAATATTTTGAACAATAATATTAGCAATACATTAATAAATAGACTATAATAATTTATACCAGAATATTGAAGTCATCGTCTAGTGGCATTTACAATATGGACATCACCATTGCTCCTGATAAATGTGTCTGGAACCTCGACAGTACCAGATAAGTTTTGTCCAAGAGAAGCACTTTATATGCATGGTCCAACATCATCGTCAACTTCGGTATCATTAAAAATATGCCTAGGCATCATCTTCACAATAGCACCCCATTGAGGCTCCAAGGGATCACTAACGTAGAAGACTTGACTAGCTTGGAAGGCAAGTATACATGATTCTTCAGTGTGGAGATGGCATTACATGTTAACAAGAGTAAAACCACATTCATTAGTTTTCATCCCAGACTGTGACAAGTTGTCAAATCAATCATACTTCATCAATGCAATCCTTCTTTTAGAATAATAGTCCAAGATGACTATCTTCTCCACTATGCCATAATAGTTCAAATCCTCCATATGAGGCTGTGAATCTCTCGAGCTAGCATAACACCCAATGGTGGCACTCAACATGATGCCATTATTTTGTGTTGCTATATTTATGAATCTGCTATAAATATTAAACTTGTAGCCATTAATAACGAGCTATTTATACTCACTCACGGTAAGATTAGGATCCATTGAAAGAGTACGCACTTCAGGGCTCACATCACTGAATGGCAATCTTCACACCTAATTAAGGAGATGACACCTAATTAGTAAATATGTTCAAATAAGTTATATAAGACAAGAATATATAATCACTTACATGATCTTTGAACCATTCAGAAAATTCTTTGCTATGCATTTTCTCTTTCTTCCGCATACTTAGAGCGTCATATTTTACTCTTATGACCTCCTTGTGTTTGCTGCATGCATAAAGAATAAATTTAGGTATAATTGAATATTTTTTTTAATTATTATGAAATAAATAAGGCTGAGTGACTCACCTTATGTACGGCTCAATGACATCACAGTTGAAGAGCACGTAGCGGTGTGCCTTATTTCTTTCCTCAATGCTTAAATCAGTGAGGCAGTATGAAGTGAAAAGTCCACCTGGCTGTGGAATGGACTCAAATGCAGACTCAATTGGCTCATACCGATCATCCTGATTTTTCATTAGCCGATTACGACGTGTCTCGAGTTTGTTTAAGTATATAGTACAAAAATTCATATACTCTTGATCAAAATAACCTTCTACTATGGATCCCTCTGGGTGATTTATATTTCTTACATAAGATTTCAGAGTTTGAATATTCCTCTCAGTAGGATACATCTATCGACAGAATACTTGACCTCCAAGTGCAACTTCTGCCGTAAGGTGCACGATAAGATGCATCATAACCGTGAAAAATGATGGTAAAAATATCTTCTCTAGATCACATAATATAGTCACCACCCTTGCCTTCATTTTCTTCACATCTTTCTTAAGCAACCTCTTTGCACAAATATTTCTATAAAATTTATAAAGATGAATAACAACCATTTTGACATTTTTTGACAACATGCGGTGAACAGCTATTGGAATTAATTCCTGCATCAGCACATGATAATCATGAGTCTTCAATCCTCCTAGTTTGACATCCTTACTATTTATATGCTTTGATATGTTGCTTGAGTATCCATCAGAGATCTTTATGTTCTCCAACATATGAATAAATGTGAACCATTCAGAGGCATTCATAACATAGCATGCATGAGGGAGCCTCCACTGTTCTCCCCTGTCGACTCTGGATGGAGTGATCTCCTAATACCCCATTCTTTCAAATCAAATCAAGAATTCAAGTCATCCTTAGTCTTATTTTTTATATTTAAGATTATTGCCAATAGGAGCTCGCACATATTCTTTTCAATATACATTATATCTAAGCAATGGCACAATAAGTTTGTCTCCTAATATGACAAGTCAAAGAAGATGCTCTTTTTCCTCCAATTAAAGTGTGTGTCATCTTTCTTTGATCGATGTTTCTTCTTTTTACCATCAATCGAATCATCTTTCTCAAATTCAACACTAAGACCATCCAACTCTCTAAGTACATCACTTTCAGACATCCGGCTAGGCATCTCACCTTCTTCAATAGTATCATCGAAGGAGCGTTCATCCCTTTTATATAGATGGTTTCGACGGAGAAAATGACGATGCCCCATATAGCTAAAGCTCCTTCGATGTATCAATCTTCTAGATTGGATATTCTTTCCATAAATCGGGCATGCTAGCTCACCTTTGGTGCTCCAACCCGATATTAGGGCATAGGCTAGAAAGTCATTTATTGTCCACAAAAGCACTACGCCCATAAAGAATGACTAATTCAGCAAAACATCAAAAATTGAAATACCTTGAATGTTTCATAACTATTTCAGCTTGGCAATAAGAGACTGTAAATAAATATCAATATCATTACCTACCTCCATCCATCCAAGGATGAGCACTGTCATGAAAGCAAATAATTTTTTCATATACATCTATGATGGAAGATTATAAACATGAATAAATACTGGCCATACACTATGGACGGTATTCATATGTTTGAATGGATTGAAACCATCGCACGATAAGTCCAACCTCACATTATGTATCTCATGTGCGAAGTCAGAATGTAATTCATTAAATTTTTGCAATACTCTCCATCGGCTGGATGCTTCGATGCATCATCTTTTATTCAGTCCTCTTCATGCCATCTCATGTCCTTCGATGTTCTTGCCAACAAAAATAACTTTTATAGTCTTGGAATCAAAGAAAAATATTACATCAACTTTTAAGGTACACGAATTGATGTGCCGTCTTTATTCTATTTCTATCTTGATACACCACACCTCATGCACTCGTTTTGGTTGACATCCCCCTCCCAATGGAGCATGCAATCATTGGGACATGCATATATCTTAATGTAAGCAAAGCCCAGCTGTTCAATAATCTTCGATGTCTCATAATTATTCTTCAAAATTTATGCATCATTCGGAAGAATGTCTCCCAAAAGCTCTAATATGCAGTTCACTCCATTATTACTGAATCCATTGGAACATTTTGCATGATACAATCGGATTAAGAACTCTAGCTTCGCCATCTTTTCACATTCGGGATACAACGAAATATTAGCATCCTTCATCAGCTTGTGGACCTTCTTAATATCCTTACTATTTGTCATTCTA
This sequence comes from Cocos nucifera, assembly GCA_006176705.1. Classification (NCBI taxonomy): domain Eukaryota; kingdom Viridiplantae; phylum Streptophyta; class Magnoliopsida; order Arecales; family Arecaceae; genus Cocos; species Cocos nucifera. The sequence goes on from QRFJ01000619.1 coordinate 774,680, forward strand.
CCAACCACAGGATCAGGCATGGACGTAGATGCACCGTCATTGTGGCCAACAAATAAAAAAAATATCACGAACCATTTGTTCCACTCTTTCATCATGTTGATCACCTTTTTATAGTCTGCCCTCACCATATTGGTCCAAATAAATTTCATAATTGACTTTAAAGCTATAAATAGTGAGGTGATCATTTACATCATGACGAGGTAGCCACGGTCCATCCATATACTTTTTATAAGGATATTAGATCAGTCCATGATCTCCAAATTTTTCTATAGCAAAATCAAAAAAAATTTTAAGTGCAGCCTCATATTCTGGCAAGAGCCTACTAAACTTCATCCATCCTTTATCTATTTTAAAAATAATATACTATAATTAAATTATTTATGAAACTTAAATATATACTAATGCATTATAAATAAATATGCAATAAATGCATCCTATCACCAACTACTAGGTAAAGATAGGTCCTATTCTATTCAAAAATTATATTAATTCTATAGGTTCAATACAGTAATCAAATAATATGCAATAGGGATCGAATAAAATTTTGACAGTATTTTTTCTTAGTTCTTCCGTATAGGAAGAACAAAAGAAAAATACTATCTAAAATTTCATTCAAATTTTTTAGCATATCGTTTGATTACTGCAACTACCTATAGAATTATATATAATTTTCAAACCATCCAAATTGGATAATCAATTGATCATTGTACATAATTCTCTCATCCATATAATTATATATAATTATACAGATGTTGGAGATTATGTACACTAATCAATTGATGGGTCTATCATTATGCAATGCAATAAACCAAAGCAACATGATATAAACATCTAGAAAATATTATCCAATAAATTTTACAACATGAATTATATTCATAAATAATTAAGGATGAGCAACAGTCATAGATTCGATCTCTTGCGCAGATCTGGATGTTAATCCAAAAATCTGAAAGAAGAATGAAGTAGATGATGGCGGTACCTTAGGGCTTAAAGTTGGAACCTTAAAGAGACCTATCAAATTTTGTTCGCACCCATCGAGCTGGCTCACTTCAGAAATTTAAAAGAAGAATGAAGTAGATAATGGCGGCACCTTAAGGCTTAAAGTTGGAACCTTAGAGAGACCTATCAAATTCTATTCGCACCCATCGAGTCGGCTCGCTTAGAAACTAAGCTGGCTCCGTGCCTGAGACAACCGACTCCATGCCTGAGACATTCAGCTTGAGTCCTCCCCCAGTCGGCTCGATCTCGATCCGAGCTGGCTTGACTGCATATTCGAGCCGACTCGACTGTGTGCCATCCCCTATTCTTGGCTGTCTCCGTCCTCCCCTCATCTTTTCGACTGCCCATCTTCTACTCAATCTCCATCGTCGACGAGACTGAACCTCCTTCCTGATCTCTCTCTCCCTCTCTCGATCTCATCCCTCATCGGCGAGGCCAGACCCCCTCCCTCCCTCTCTTGATCTTTCTCATCGATGACGATGGCGAGGCCGAACCCCTCCCTCCCTCTCTCACTCTCTCGATCTCCTTTGCCGGTGAGGCCGAACCCCCTCCCTCTCTCCCTCTCCCTTTCTTAGTTTTGGATTCCAAAATTGGGTCTGGATACCTAAAATCTATTAGGGTCCAGGTCCGGTACTTCAAGTATGGATCCATCGGATATTCGAATTCAGATCTGGTACCAGTAATTAAAATTGGATCTAGATCTGAATATCCAGGTTCTGATCCAAATCCAATCCATTGACAGATCTAGTTCAGTGATTAATAAATAATACTATAAAATTAAAATAAAAAATATACTTATGACTATAGAGAGGGGGTTGCAACGAAAGCTCCGAGGGTCGCCGACGATGGTGCTGAAGGAAGACGACGGCACTAAAGATAACCTGCGAAACAATAGTAAGATAGTAAGATAGAGAGAGAAAGAGAAAGAGGAAAGAGAGGAGGGAGAGGGGCCTGGAGGGCGTCGTGACGGGGAGGCCAGGGGATGGGGAGGGCGGGTGGGCGGCCGTGGATGAAAGGGCAGGGGTGGCGGCCGGGGCATAGGGAGGGCAAAGGGGTGGTGGGCAGCCAGGGATGGGTGGTAGGGGTGGATGGCAGTGGCTGGGGATGGGAAGGGCGGGAGCGAAGTGGCGACGATCGGGGATGGGGAGGTGGGGGTGGGCGGCCGCGCAGGGCAAGGGGTGGCGGCAGGGTGGTGGTCGGGGATGGGGAGGGCAGGAGGCGAGCAACTGGAGATGGGAGGGCAAGGAGTGGCGGCGGTCGGGGATGGGGAGGCGAGTGGTGAGCGACAGGGGATGTGGAGGGTGGGGGGCAGGCGACCACGGTCGGGGATGGGGAGGGTGGGGGGCAGGCGGCCGCGATCGGGGATGGGGAGAGCGGGCGTGAGATAGCCGCGATCGAGGATGGGTGGAGTCTCACCGACGATGGAGAGGAAAGGGGAGAGAGAGAGCACGCACAAAAGGAAAGAAAAATTAAAGATTTTTAGCCTAACCTACGGTAGTGATTTTCGAACCGCTATCATAGATTTATGGCAGCGGTCATGTTAAACCACTACAATAGATCTACAGCAGCAGTTTATAACCACTACCATAGATTGAAAATAATTTTTTTTTTAATTTTTTCTTTAAATATTATATAATTTAAAATTTAATGCTCATCTTCATCGTTTATTATCTAAATAATTATCATTAGAGTATCATCATAAAAGATCACCTTGATCCGATGGCCCTAGCTTCATCAATCAGAAAAATTCGATTTCAACGATCACGAAAGATGATGCAATGACTGATAGATGGAGATCTCCGATCGATCCAAAAATTTACTATGATGATCTTGATGATATTTATAGCATACTATCAAAGTTTTACTTCAATCGAATATCGTTATCATGGTCAATTTAGTATGAAATAATTTCGACCGTTAAATTAGAAATAAGCGATCAAAGGGCTAAACGTCATCTGATTATGAGATAATTTTTTAGTTAAATGATCTTTGCTATAATTTTAATCATTTTATATGATGATGATAGTAAAATTTAAATCATTTTTGTATGAACTATTCACATTAAGCAGATATTGCAAAAGTACGAGCATATATATATAACAACCAATGGAGTTTAAGAATGATTATCAGGCAACGTATAGTTTTATATCATTTTTAGTCTCACGAGTTAAATTTAATAATCACCACCATAAAAAATGATTAAAATAGTAGTCGAGATCATTTATAAAAAAAATTATCTCATAATCGAATACCGTCTGATCCTTTGATCACTCGTTTATCATGTAATGGTCGAAATTAACCTATACTAAATTGACCAAGATAACGATATCCGATTGAAGTAAAACTTTGATAGTATACTACAAACATAATTGAGATCATCACTGTAGATTTTTGAATCTATCGGAGGTCTCCATCTATTAGATCATTGCATCGTCATTCATGGTCGTTGAAATCAAATTTTTCTGATCGATGTAGCTAGGACCATCAGATCGAGGTGATCTTTCGCGATGATACTCTAATGATAATTATTTAGATAATGAACGATGAGGATGGATATTAAATTTTAAAATTATATATTATTTAAAAAAAAATAAAAAAAAATATTGCAGCGGTTACAAATAACCGCTGCCATAGATTGACGTATAGCAGCGGTTATAAGAAACCGCTACTATAGGTCAGACATATGGCAGTGGTTATCAAAAATTACTGTCATAGGTTAGATCTATGATAATGGTTACAAGAAATCACTACTATAGATCGGACCTATGGTAGCAGTTGCAAAAAATCGCTGCCATAGGTTGGACTATAGCAGCGATTTGTTGTAACCGCTACCATAGGTCGGACCTATAGCAGCGATTTCTTGTAATCACTGCCATAGACTCTATTGTAGCGATTTCAAAAATCGCTATCATAGTATGTACTGTCGTAAGCTTTTTTTGTAGTAGTGTAAGATGGGATTGACCACTCTAAGAGTTTGGAGATCATGCATCGCTGTATTTCAATTTAGCTAAACATTGGCCAAGATAATCCATGAGATGGATTTGATATTATAAAATACAATATGGATGACTTATTTAGAGATAACAGTTAAAACCTGAGTTATCTTATAAGTATTTATGGTCAAGAGGATGAATTATATGAAAACCATATCCATATGGGTTCTAAGAGTATTGCTTTATACATTCAACCTATCTAGCCATTGGATATCATTGCTAGATGGTCACTTCGATTAATACATAAATTTATTTTTGTGCTATCTATTTAGATTTGAACCTATGGGATCACATACATTAGAGGTCTCGATCTGATTGAATGGTTGATCAACGATTAAAAATCATTTTAGAGTCAAACAATCACCATGATTGCTGTTTGACCTAATGCAAGTATTGCAGAAGGATCGATTAGCAATCGGATTGCTAATTGACTCAATTTGATTGAGAAATTGGACTAAGATTAAGTCTAATTGAATGTAATTCAATTAAATTTAATTTAGGCTTGATTGGATCAAGTCCAATTGGTTTATTGAATAAGCCAATTATAAGAGATAATAATTTTTAATTGAACTAGGACTTGAATGCACCTAATTTCTAATTTGATTAGAAAACTAAATCAAAAATAAATTAGATTTAATATGATATAATTGGGTTTCTAATTGGATTAGAAATACCATTAATTAGGTTGCATCAAAATCTCTTTTAATTGGGCTAAAGATTTGGTTTGATTAGTCAAAGCAAGAAGTCCTAGTTAGACTAGGACTCCTCCCTTGCACCATCTTTCCTTTCTCCATGCCCTTTCCATGGATTTTTTCATGGAAAATCTGATTTTTAGAAAGGTTCCATGCCTATCCTTGTCCTCATATCCCTCTTAGATAGTTTGTGATTTTGGATTTGATCAAAACTAAGAAGTAGTGATAATTTAGACTTTATTTGATAGAGTTTGGACAAACCCAAAACTCTTATCTATTATGGTGCCAATTAATCTAATTTTTTTCTAAAATTTTCATAAAAGAAAGAGAAATTAATTGTGTACCAAATATTTTAAATCTATGCCAAAAAAGTTTGAGGAGGCGCCCAAGAGTTGAGTGCCCCAATCTTTGTCATATTTCAATTTTCTATCTAGGTATTTGATCTAGGCAGGGACTCTTCTCCAACTCTTTATTTAAAGGGAGTTAACCCATGAAATTTTGAGAGGTTTTAGACCTAAGAGAGAGGGCTTGGGTGTGGAGACCTTGGGCATATCTGAAGGAAAATCCTAATTTTTTAGACCAGGTTCGTTCAGATCTGATCAGATCAAGAGATATATTTCAAAAATTTTTCTCTTTGATCTAAATCAGATCTAAGATATTTTAGATCTGATTATTATTATTTTAAAAATTAAGTAAAATCTAGATAAATTAAATCAAATTTAATTTACCTTAATATGGGTAATCCTATTATCCGTTGATAATCCTATATGCAGTGGAAGGTTCTGGATCTAGCCACGCAAGTGCCTGGCCTCTACCGATATCCACTCGGGCTGGATCTGAAGATCCTGTTCTTGTTTATCATGCCTCCAAAAATTAGATCTGAATCTGATCTAGAGGATCTTCAAAACTTCTTTTGAAGATCAGCAATCATCTTTTGCAGCAGCGCAGCCTTCTAGCTTTCAGCCGCCTTTCTTTGATCTGGATTGCACCAACCAAAAATCCAAAACTCCTTTTGGACGTGGAGAGGAAGGAGAGAAGGTGGTTTGGCATGGAGAAAGAGGGGAGAGGCAGCCTTGGGGCATGGGGAATTATGATTCAATCAATCAGTTCCAATCACGATCTGGGTTGGGCGCAGGATCTTATTTATAGACTGTCTGTGATCCAACTTCTCTTCCTCCCAACCAATCACAACTCTTTATGAAATCAGATCTAAATCTGATTGATGGAAATAGAGTCCCCTGGATTTCTCCTTAGAGGGTGCCTAAGATCAGTCAAAGTTGGTTCTTAGGAGAACTTTAATTGAAATCCAAAAAGGAGATGGAGTCCATGTCCAACAAGGACTCCTAGGCGCCTCCAACTTGGGCACACGCCTAGGGTGGCGTGCACCCTCCTCCTTGCCAGGTTCTGGTAGGGGGACAAGCCCCCACCAGCTCTCCAATAGATGCGTGACATGTGGTCAAAAGTCAAAGTATCAATGGTCAACATGGACCAGTCAAAGGTAGACTTTTGACCAAAGTCAAAGAACAAGAAATGACAGATGACCAAAAATGGTAGGTAATATCTTACAAAATAAGATAACTTTTTCTGACTTGGACAACCTCCAGTCAAACCATATGAAGGCCTCTGATTAAGCACAAACTCCTTTGGCTCAGGCAGGACAACTTATTTGTGATAGTAAAAGAAGAACATTAGGTTCAATCGAGTGCTAGCACGATTTTTTTGAACCTAATTGAATCTCATTCAGATCAATTGAACTGAATCAGTTCAATTGATGATCACCAGATTCAAACCCTTATTTGTATGATCCAGTTAGGTTCAGTTCTATATAGTAATGGGATATATCATGATCTCTATCATCGACATCATCGAAATTCCTTTCGATGGATCAGAACTCTTCTGATTCGAACAGCTAGAATGATCGATCATCTAAATCATTCTAATTACTTCCAAAATCCATCAGTGACACCTAGCAGTATATGGTGGCAACCCATCAGAGCTGAATATGAACCTCTTGGTGCAGCTACGTGTGTGATTAAGTCCTTCTATCTTGAGCTCCGATCAGATTAGGGTAAAAGTAAACTCGTCAAATCCTAGTTTCTATCATATGATGCAATCATTCGATTCGAGTCTGATGTGAAAATCTAAATAGAAACTCTTTCTATTATTTCACTCCACCATGGCCATGGACTTCTGGACTTGATTCTCATGATTATCATAGGGCTACTCCTCTACCACCGAGGTAGATAGATTCCATCTTGATGCTATTCAGTTCTTACAATGAAGAAGGATCTTTAAACCCTTCTTCATTCTTATGACCGGACGGCCAAGAGGAATGCCTTAATCAGGAACATGCAATACTACAAAATAGTTTTAGATCTATATCATATATCTCATATACAAATTAGATCTAATCATGGCATATTTTGCATACATCTCATGTATCGAATCATGCATATTTTTAGATCTAAATTATCTCATAATAATCTAAAAAATTAGATTTAAATTGATCTAATCAAAATAAATTCTAATCTAGATAATTATGTAGAACTATTCTACAACTAGTCTAGACATGCATCAATCATATCTCATATGATATTTAAAATTAAATAATTTTATTTACTATTTTTTAGATATTATTATAATCATTATAATATCAAAAATTAGTAAATAAATAGATCTAAAATATGATTTAATCAGATTAAATTGAAAACATGCAAGACTATTCTATAGAACTATTCTATTTTAGAACTAGTCATGCATATTTTCTAATCTTAGATCCAAATCATTTAATTTTAATTTTTTTCTGATTTTAGATCTGATCACATCTCATGTGACATCTAAAATCACTTATTTTTTAATTAAAATAAATTTAAAAATAGATCTAAATACTTTTAGAACCTTGGCTCTGATACCAGTTGAAGGAAATCCTGATTTTTTGGACCAGGTTCGTTCAGATCTGATCAGATCAAGAGATATATTTTCAAAAAATTTTTCTCTTTAATCTAGATCAGATCTAAGATATTTCAGATCTAATTATTATTATTTTAAAATTAAAATAAAATTAGATAAATTAAATCAAATTTAATTTACCTTGAAGTGGGTAATCCTATTACCCGTTGATGATCCTGTAAGCAGCGGAAGGTTCTGGATCTAGCCACGCAAGTGCCTGGCCTCTACCGGTATCCACTCGGGCTGGATCTGGAGATCCTCTTCTTCTCTATCACGTCTCCAAAAATTAGATCTGGATCTGATCTGGAGGATCTTCAAAACTCCTTTTGAAGATCAGCAGTCGTCCTTTGCAGCAGTGCAGCCTTCTAGCTTTCAGTCGCCTTTCTTTGATCTAGATTGCACCAACCAAAATCCAAAACTCCTTTTGGACATGGAGAGGAGAGGGAGAAGGTGGTTTGGCATGGAGGGAGAGGGGAGAGGCAGCCTTGGGGCATGGGGAATTGTGATTCAATCATTTCAATCCAATCTTTGAGTTGGGCGCAGGGTCTTATTTATAGACTAACTGTGATCCAACTCTCTTCTTCCCAACCAATCACAACTCTTTGTGAAATCAGATCTAAATCTGATTGGTGGGAATAGAGTCCCCTGGATTCCTCCTTAGAGGGTGCCTAAGACCAGTCAAAGTTGGTTCTTAGGAGAACTCTAATTGGAATCCAAAAAGGAGATGGAGTCCCTTGTCCAACAGGGACTCCTGGGCGCCTCCAAGCTTGGGCACACGCCAAGGGTGGCGTGCGCCCTCTTCCTTGCCAGGTTCTGGTAGGGGGACAGGCCCCCACCAGCTCTCCAATAGGTGCATGACATGTGGACAAAAGTCAAAGTGTCAATGGTCAACATTTGACCAGTCAAAGGTAGACTTTTGACCAAAGTCAAAGAACAAGAAATGGCAGGTGACCAAAAATGGCAGGTAATGTCTTACAAAATAAGACAACCTTTTCTGACTTGGACAACCTCCAGTCAGACCATATGAAGGCCTCTGATTGAGCACAAACTCCTTTGGCTCAGTCAGGACATAACTTATTTATGATAGTAAAAGAAGAACGTTAGGTTCAATCGAGTGCTAGCACGATTTTCTTGAACCTAATTGAATCTCATTCAGATCAATTGAACTAGATCAGTTCAATTGATGATCACCAGATTCAAACCCTTGTTTGTGTGACCCAGTTAGGTTCAGTTCTGTATGGTAATGGGATATGTCATGATCTCTATCATCGACATCATCGAAACTCCTTTCGATGGATCAGAACTCTTCTGATTCGAACAGCTAGAATGATCGATCATCTAAATCATTCTAATTGCTCCCAAAATCCACCAGTGACACCTAGCAGTATATGGTGGCAACCCATCAGAGCTGAATGCGAACCTCTTGGTGCAGCTACCTGTGTGATTAAGTTCTTCTATCTTGAGCCTCCGATCAGATTAGGGTTAAGGTGAACTCGTCAAACCCTAGTCTCTGTCATATGATGTAATCATTCGATTCAAGTCCAATGTGAAAATCTAAATAGAAACTCTTTCTATTATTTCACTCTGCCATGGCCATGGACTTCTGGACTTGATTCTCATGATCATCATAGGGCTGCTCCTCTACCACCGAGGTAGATAGATTCCATCTTGATGCTATCCAGTTCCTACAATGAACATGCTATAGCCAACATACACCTCAGGGTTCCATATGGCTAGGAGATCGAGTAATGGTGTAGTCAAACTATAACACCCTCAAGGTGAACTGCCGATGCATCTCAGGTCAAAGAACCAGACACACCTACTGCAGCATCGAGTCAGTCATTGACGAGAAGGTAGACTTCCCTAATGACTACTCGAGGTGGTCACGCTCAGTGCCCTCGTTCTCTAACGAGTACCTGTACTCTCGCTCCGGTGTCTCCACACCGTAGACTTAAGACTCATCTACTAAAGAGAAACGATTGTACACCAACCTTTCGGATCAATCACCATCCTCGTGATGATCCTATGGTCGGGAGCATTTTATGAGTTAACAATGATTATTCATGTCTTAAATTTTCAACTCTTAAAAATATGAATTATCATTACCATTAACTCAAAGGATGTATCACAGACACTAAATACACATATGTGATAGAAAATAATCCATTTTATTGATATTAGTCAAAATTATAATTTTGCCCTTAGAAGTGTATTACAAGTATCAGCCAATTCTGACTTCTAGGGCACATATATCTAACAATATCAAGATTGAGGGCGTAAAATTTTGTAAAGGCATAAATTGTTGTGCTTAGGTGGAAGAAAAGGGCCTAAAGAAGAAGGATCTTCTCTAGAATTTTTGTTTGAAATATTCTTTTACCAATTTTTGAGAGAAAAATATGGAAAGAAGGCTTCTTCTAGATCCTCCCTTATCCTCTTTTGATCCTTGAAGAGTTCAAGTCAATTGAAGAAGAAAATTTGGCATCAACCATCGATGAAGGATTAGTACAGTGCTAGTATACTATGCTGATTTTCATATTGCTGACTTCAGATCGTGATTAGAATTTTGTATAGACTTCTCATAGAGGCCGAACACATGTGTAGCTCGAAGCAACAATTTCAGCCTCTAATCAGCAAGTTGAGATTCTGACTTATGAAAAATAAGAGAGATGCAATCTCTTTCTCCCACTAGATCAAATCTAGTTTTCCTATTTGATGTTGATATGATCAACATCATTATTTGATATTTTATTTAATTTTTAGATTTATATACATGCTTTGATTATATCCTTGGATCCTAAATTTGGGGTTTATTTGCATATTTTATAGATTAATTGGATTAATCTATAGCTTCCGCTATTCTGATTTTGAAAAAATTTTAAAATACATGCTAAAAATTTGAGATTTTTATTTTGTCCATTATCTCAGTGGCTAACAGTCTCATGCCCCCCTCCAAAAAAGATAGAAAAAAGATAAATGGGGGACTCTCTCTCCTTGGCTCTCGCTCTCTCTGAATTATCCAAACTTTAAAGAGACTCCGAAGCCACTCTCATCATCTTCTTCTATCTATCTATTCTCTCTCTCCGATCACTGACTTAAACTTCGAAGGATTTTCCACTAGAGAATCCCCACCTTCTTCTCCGACATCAAAGAGTTTCCTTACAGGTCTTTGGAAGCCCATGCTATCCCTCCTTACTCCAGCTCAAGCATTAGCAACCACAGTCCACATCGAAGAGCAGCAGCAACACATCATATTAATTATAATAAAATTAGTATAGTAGGTTAAGGTAAAATTTGTATTTTAGAGAGAGAATAGTTTCATTTTCTAACTTTTAAATTTACTATGGAAAGAAATTCTATCTAGGTACAAGAGGATGAGCCTCTACAGTTGCTTTTTTATGATACGAATGTTATGAATTTAAATCATGGAACCACTCTACCCGAATGTGGGGATTATTCAAAGATAAAACTATATATATCCAACCCTCGTAGACCCTATACTGGACCACCTTGTTTATTCCATCAAAGAATAGGATTTAATCGCCACGAAGAATACGACAGAAACGTACACTTGATGTATAATTTGTTGGAGTTTCTATTTATACAAATATTTAAAATTTAAAAATAAAAACATATCTTATCCCCCGTTTGTTAGTTGTTTCGATGGTTTTAATTTTTTTTCCTATTTAGTCCTGGATCGGATATATGAAAGCAAAGTCTTCCGTTTTAACCGGAAATCCTTTTCCAAGAATTTCATATCACACGTTGAGAAAAGTGGATTGGTAACCATGTGTACATGCACAGCAAAAGATCCATTCGAATTGATGATTATCGTTTCTTTCCAAAATTATCTTTATAAAATTATCTTTATAAGATCAACGACTAAAAAATATTTATATTTTATATAAATATTATTCTAATATTTATATTAATATAAATAATATATTATAAACTAATTTAATATTTTTATTAATATAATATATATTTGTATTATATTTATTTTAATAATATTAAGATATTAGTATTATATAAATATAATATTAATACATATATTAGTATTATATTAATATAATAAATTATTATTATTTAAATATTATAATATATTAATATTATATTTATATGAATATAAATATAATATTATTTTTATGCATTGTTTGGGAGCAAAAATACATCATTTTATATCTACTAAGAGTATAATAGGTATTTTATAAAATTTTCCTAGAAAGATGAATGTTCAATCAAACATAAGTCATAATGAAATAAATTATTTTTTATGGCTAATTAAAATTAATTCTTAGAAAATAATTTTTTTAAAAATTAGTTCTTAGAAAGTAACTTTTTGCAAAGAAAATTTTTTTTCACGAATCAAATAAAATCTTAAAAATTTCTTTTGTTTCTAAAAAATGAATATTATAATGCTGGACATAGAGTGACTGCAATCTTTTCTTATAGGTATGGAATGATGTATTGGACCAGTAGCTCGTGAACATACAAAGACTATCGTTTCAGCACAGCATTTCTAATTAAAATTGACAAAAATGATTATATATTCAATTAGGACAGAAAGCTGTCGTTGTACTGTCATATCTTTTCTTATTGCAATATCAATGGTATTTTACTAAATTTTACATTTTCCAAAGTGAGTTGTCAAGGCCTAATGTGGATGAATCAATTTGCCATCCTGATCTGGCAGCCTCGATGTATTGGTGCTCCTTTGATACAGTCTGGATTATCTATAATTAGTTCGCACGTATTGAGTCTTTCCAAATGTTGAAGAAGGTGGGGGGGAAGGGCCAGCGATGCCGCCTCTCTTCCGTCTTTAACCTTCTTTTTTTTTTTTCCGTTCCTTCGTGTATGCTTGTGTTTATTTCTTTTTTCACATTTGTATTAGAAAGGCTACTACCAAACTAGCAAACGTTATGCGGTATACACCCTTCGGAAGAAGTCAATTTGAGGACTTCCATATTTTGTACATGTTTCATGCTCGAACCATTCTTGGATCATGCATGTGGTTCTTTGTAATTTGGTGGCAAGATTGTTGGTCTTTTTTTTTTTTTTTTTTTTGGTTAATGTATTTCTAATCTCTCGTGCTATTGGTGATTCTGTCATTGTGCCTTTTTTAGAGATGCCGGATCATAGCTTCCACCTGATCTTCATCCTCTATTATGCATTCGCATACACATATATTAAAGTAGTCTATCTTTTGTTATGCATCTATTTACATAGATCTTAAAATATTTCATCCTCTATTACCTATCCATCAGCATAGATCTCAAAGCACTCCATTCTCTCCTATCAATCCATCTATACATATTTCAAAGCACTTTATTATATGTTATCCATCCATCTATATAAATCTCAAAGCACTATTGCTTTATTATCCATCCACTTGTCAAGGTACTCCATCTTTTTTTATTCATCTGCATGAACAGATTTAAAAACACTTCATTATTTATCAGCATCCATCTTTACAAATCTTAAAGCACTATATTCTATATCATCCAACCATTTGGATATATCTTAAAGTGTTCCATCTTTTATCACTTATCTGTCATGTCTCAAAGCACTCCATCTTCTATCATTTATCTCTCATACAAACATCAAAGTGCTCCATCCTCTATCATTAATCTATCTACATAAATATCAAAACACTCCATCCTCTATCATCTATTTACTTGTATAGATATTAAATTATTCTATTTTCTATCATCCATCCACTTCCATATATCTCAAAACACTTCTATTAATAGGGCTGGAAACAGACCGAGCTGGGCCAAGCCATACCCCTACCCGAGCCCGACCTGAAACATTTTATCGGGCTTTGGGTCGGGCTTAGGCACGAATTTTTTTAAAAATATGAGGTCCGAGCCCAGCCCACATCCAAGCCCGAACCCAATCAGGCCGACTCATGTCCAAGCCCGAATTAGGCCTGGCCCACATCTAAGCCTGAATCAAGCCCAAATCATTTTGTTTCTTTCGCTAAAATAAATTATTGCCACGTCAATGAAAAGAATATCACGCTCCACATCAAGAGGATTACTAGGGAGTGGAGATACTTCAAGCTCTGTGCAAGGCCCCAAACAATAACTTTAGAAATTCTTTCTTAAACAACAATCATCCAAAAAAATTTCAACTCACGTACTCAATCTCAGAAATATTGGCATCAAAACATTCAACAATCTCAATTATTCAAGCCAAATTTTTCAAGCCTTCCTTCTAATTTCTAGCTCACTGACAAATCACATGTTCTTCTCTAAAATTTGAAATCCTGCTACTATATCACCCATAACAGAGACAGAGAAGTAAATAATAGATTCTTAGAATCAATATAAATCTCTCATTGATACTAATCCTGTTCCAAAATCCAGCAGCAGTAATAATACTAATTAGTCTAATTTTAAATACAATACATGTAGTTTTCTTCCATAAAAGGATCCTGAGTGATGACCCCATACACATATCACCACCATATGGTCATTGTGCATACACCAGCTTTAAAAAAAGAAAAATGTGGAAACAACAAAAAGGCTCGACAAGAGATTTTCTAAGACTAAACAAAGAGCTAATTGTTAAGTGTTAACTTCAGTAGCCATAATGATCCAAAAACAAGGTTTGCCATGAAATATCTACACATACCCTCCTCCACTTAATTATCTGACTCACAACATCAGGTTCACATACAGCTTTGGCATCTTCAATGTTGACACCATCTTTTAGCTTTCGTAAAGCTGTTTGAATAGCCTGAAGATAAAGCAACCAAAAGATAGTCACAATCAAGATAGTAGTATTAGCATTCAAATGTTTTAAAAAATAAGTGAGAAATAATAGTACCTCATTTTAGCATGTATAAGATTGCAAACAACAATAACATTTTCAATGCATAAGTATGAAAAAAATAAGCAACTCTAGAAATAAGAACATACAAGCAGTAAATCAAGATACGATTTGAGAGAAGATCATCCCAAGCCCTCAGCATGATGCCTTTTTCCTCTAAGCCTTCAAAAGAAATTATCCTGATTAATGCAGCAAGAATATGATCAACAGAAGAACATAATAGTTTTACCTATTAAATGCTTCACAGCTACAGAACAATTAAAAATTGGAGAAGAATTTGCAAGTACCATGGCAAACACTTTCTATGGTATGGCTTTGGACAAAAGTGAAAACAGTGCAAACTACAACTCCAAAAATTTGAAAATATATAGATGGTTACATTTAAAATTATTAAATATAAAAATTTATAATTTCACATGGATTAAAGAAACACTATATAGATGATTACATAATATTATATTCACATCCCAATTTTACTGCTTGGCTCGCTTTGGGTGCCATCATCCACATTCAACTTAAAGAAATTTGAGCAACTTGTAATTATTAACACACATATCAATAAAAAATCTTCAAAATATAAAAATTGAGTAAATAAAAAATATAACATAAATTTAAATTATTTATATACCTTCAATATATTCTTTACGAAGTCAATCTTGGGTACAAACCAAAGCTTCGATTGTAGATGGGCTCAATGAACTTCGATATTGGTCTGCAACTCTACCACCAATGCTAAATGTCGATTTTGATGAAATAGTAGAGATTGAAATAGCAAAAATATTTCTAGCCATTTTTGATAATATAGGATAGACTGTTGTATTACTCTTCCACCATGCCAAGATATTAAACTGCTTGTTCCTCATATCAGAAAATACATCATCATCTAAATAACTATCTAGCTCTGATCTCTTTGGCCTTTTCGAAGAATAACTTTGAAATCTGAACTGAATAAAATTCATGCCAAATTTGATTTTACTCATGTTAAAAGAAGAAACTAAAGTTATATGACTTTGTCCATCAAAATTAACTATTAGCTCACTTGAATTTACAAAAGACTGCACTCTTATTGCATCTACATACTTATTATAAAATTTATAAAGATAAGTACGAACCTCATCAATCTTCTTCTTACTCTCTTTCACATCAAATGCCATTTGATAATAAAACTTTATAAATATCAACTTTGATCTAGGATCCAAAATTGAAATAATGACCAATAAAATATTGCACTGAGACCAACATTTGTTGAACTTCTTTTGCATCTCATTTATCAATTGCTTTAGTGTATCATTAGTATCAACACTCCCATATGTTAATAAGGTTCTAATTCCTCAAACTTCTTTTACATAAAAATTAGATGTAGGATACTTGTAACAAGAAAATACTTTAGTGGCATCTAGAAAGCCTTCTAAAAATTTTTTAAAAAAAGCTTGTTTTTATTCATCACTGGTGGGGCACATACATGAATATTTGGTTACATATCTACTAAAAATATCTTTATAAGTAATTGTATCAGTCAACATTTTATAAGTAGAATTTCATCTTGTAGTCACAACCAAAGTAAGCCCTTTTTTAGTAGGAAATCTCATATATTATGCAATTTTATTAAATCCTTACATTCGAGATGGGGATATCGACACATATTTAATAATCTTCCTGATGCATTCAATGGCTTCATGAATTATTTTCATCTCATCTTGAACTATAATGTTTAATATGCGTGCACAACATCTAATATGACCATACTCCCCATTAAATAACATTCCATGACACAAGTGATCTTCAATCCTTCTAATTATAGCATCATTTGTAGAGCAATTATTTAAAGTAAAGGCACATATTTTAGAATCCAGTTTTCATTCAACAAGGCACCTTCCAATAGCATCTTTAATTGCAAAACTTGTATGAGGGTATACTAGTTTCTTAAAACTAATTATCCTCTTATGGAGAATAAATTTAGAATCAATATAATATGCCATGAGAAAAAGATAATCGATTTTCTAATTTGATGTCCAAATATCAGTAGTGAAACTAATCCAAGAATTTAATTTCTTAAATGCATCATACAATTTTTTCCTTTCTACTGGGCACAAAGCCATACAATCACTTCTTAATATCTTACGATCAATAACATTAAATAATGATTGAGCAGATCTCATAAAATCAGAAAAAATAGAATGCTCAATAGTATGAAATAAAAGTTTGGTACATATAATAAATTTTGTAAGCAATTTTCTGCTCTCTTCTTGATTGAATTTAAAAGACTTCACCGGATCTTTTAAACTTGCTACTATAAATATTTGATTCACTGGATTCTTTTGATATTTATTATAAATATTTTCAAGATGTTGTTTTAGATGACTTGTTTCTCCTTTAATACTACCATTTAATATCTTTTTACAATATTTACAAATAGCTATTGGTCTATCAAATTTTTTTTCTTCAATAAAGTGATTCCATACCCAAGATATTTTTTTAGCACCTTTGTCACTTTCAATAGCTTTAGTAGTATCTTCATCTTTATCATCCCTATCCCTTATATCTTCAATAATCTTGTTGGTGCAGAATCTGGTTGATGTCGGATCGAGCTGGAGCCGAGGAAGATGAGGTTGCCATCGGTGATCTACAAAATAAAATTTCATCCGGAGTTGGTGGTGGTAGCTCCGGTAGGACCCTCCGATGATCAAGTCAGCTCTTTTGATCAACAAAAATAGAGTACTCAGAAAAGAGTTCGACAGAATTTTAGAAAGAAGAAGAAAGCTCGAAAAAATGTATCTGAAGGATCCTCTTTTATAGATGAAGCTTGATTGATAGTGATAGCCATACCATCCAGTAGTGGATCGCTCGAGATTGCATGGAGTTCGATACGGAGAGGAGGGTGTTGTCAGACTGATAGTGACAGCCATAATCATCTGGTAGTGACTGCTCGGGGCTGTATAAAATTTGCTATGAAAATAGGGGCATCGTCAGACTGATAGCGATCGTTTGTCGAGATTTAATAGTCGTAGTTCGGAGGAAGCAGGCGTTCATTGGTGAAGAATTTTGACATATATCAATTTCAAAAGAGTTTGGACTTCTGAAGAAAATACGTCTGGAGGGGATCATCCGAGAGGAATGCTAGTTGAAATTTGGAAGCAATCCCCTAAAAGAATTCAATTAAAGAAGAAGTCCAGATGGGATTCGGCTCCTTGAGAAATTCGACTGAAAGAGAAGTTCGAAAGAAGTTTGACTCTTGGAGGAATCCGGCTCCTATAGGAGTTCGACTGAAAGAAAAAATTCGGAAGAAGTTTGGCTCCTAGAGGAGTTTGACTGAAGGAGAGATCTAAAAGAAGTTTGGCTTCTAAAGGAGTTCGACCGAAGGAGAAGTCTGGAAGAAGTTTGGCTCCTGAAGAAATTCGGCTAAAGGAAGAATCTAGAAGGAGTTCGACTCCTATAGACATCCGACTAAGAAAGAAGTTCGGCTCCTGTAGGCATCCGACTGAAGGAGGGACTCGGAAGAAGTTCGACTCCTGAAGAAGTTCGACTGAGGGAGAAGTCCGTATGGAATTCGGCTCCTAGAGGGACTTGACTGAAGAAAAAATTTAGAAGGAGTTCGGCTCCTATAGACATCTGACTGAGAAAGAAGTTCGGAAGGAGTTCGACTCCTATAGGTATCCATCTGAAGAAGAGATCCGAAAGAAGTTCGGTTCATGTAGGCATCCGACTGAAGGAAGAGATCCTGGAAGGAGTTCGGCTCCTAAATGAATTACTGAGGGAGAAGTTCGAAAGGAGTTCGGCTCCTAGAGGAGTCCTCGAATTTTGACCGCTGAGGAGTTTCGATCGACTGAAGGAGTTCGGCTAAGATTTGGCTGTTGGAGGAGTTCGATTGGGATCCAACCACTGGAGGAGAATTTTCGATCGAAGCTCTTCCATGATTACCAGCTCGCATTAGGCTAAGCATCAAGGCTAGACTTCAACGGAAGCGAAATTTATCCCTAATAATAGTCTTCCCTACTTTCGAGTTCGAAATTCAAAGAAAGGAAGTACAAAAAAGATGACTGTCGAAGTCCTCTTTCCGGACTCTGCACTCAATTTCAGATTGAAGCTCGGGGGAGACCTTATCTCCAGCTAAGGTTGAAGTTGAAGCTCGGGGGAGATCTTATCTCCTATTGAAGGATTGACGTTGAAGTTGAATTTTGGAGGAGATCTTGTCTCCAACCGAGGTTGATGTTGAAATTGAATTTCAAAGAATATCTTGTCTCCAACCGAGGTTGACGTTGAAGTTGAAGCTTAGGGGAGATCTTATCTCCAACCGAGGTTGACGTTGAAGTTGAAGCTCGAGGGCAATCTTGTCTCCAATCAAGGTTGAAAGAGATCTCATCTTCTGTTGATGTAGACGTAGAAGCTCGGAAGAGATCTTATCTCTAGCTAAGGTTGAAGGAGATCTTATCTCCTATTGACGTAGAAGCTTGAAAGAGATCTTATCTCCAATCGAGATTGAAGAAGATCTTATCTCTTGTCGACATAGACGTTGAAGCTCAAAAAATATCTTATCTCCAATCGAGGTTGAAGAAGATCTTATCTCCTATTGTCGTAGACGTTGAAGCTTGGGGAAGATTTTATCTTTAGTCGAGGTTGAAGGAGATCTTATTTCTTATTGATGTAGATATTGAAGCTCGGGAGAGATCTTATGTCTAGTCGAGGTTGAAGGAGATCTTATCTCCTGCTGTCATCAAAGCTCGAGGAAGATCTTATCTCCAGCTGAGGTTGAAGAAGGTCTTATCTCCTATTGACATAGACGTTGAAGCTTGGAAAAGATCTTATCTTCAGTCAAGATTGAAGAAGATCTTATCTTCTGCTGAAGTTGATGCTCGAAGGAGATCTTATCTCCAACCGAAGTTGAAGAAGATCTTATATCCTATTGACGTAGACATTGAAGCTTGGAAGAGATCTTATCTCCAACCGAGGTTGAAGAAGATCTCATCTCCTGTTGACACAGATGTAGAAGCTCGGAAAAGATCTTATCTCCAGTCGAGGTTGAGGGAGATCTTATCTCCTGCTATCGTAGAAGCTCGGGGGAGATCTTATCTCCAATCGAGGTTGAAGGAGATCTTATCTTCTATTGACGTAGACGTTGAAGCTTGGAGGAGATCTTATCTTTAGCCAAAGTTGAAGGAGATCTTATCTTCTACTGAAGTTGAAGCTCGGGAGAGATCTTATCTTCAGTCGAGATTGAAGAAGATCTTATCTCCTGTTGACGTAGACATTGAAGCTCGAGAGAGATCTTATCTCCAGCCGAAGGATGAAGGAGATCTTATCTCCTACTATCGTAGAAGCTCGGAGCATATCTTATCTCCAGTCGAGGTTAAAGAAGATCTTAACGTAGACGTTGAAGCTCGAAAGAGATCTTGTCTTCAGTCGAGGTTGAAGAAGATCTTATCTCCTACTGTCGTAGAAGCTCAGAGGAGATTTTATCTCTAGCCGAGGTTGAAGGAGGTCTTGACTCCTATTAACATAGACGTTAAAGTTCAGAGGAGATCTTATCTCCAGTCGAGGTTGAAGAAAATCTTATCTTCTGCTAAAGTCGAAGCTCGGAGGAGATCTTATCTCCAACCGAGGTTGAAGAAGATCTTATCTCCTGTTGATGTAGATGTTGAAACTCGGACGAGATCTTATCTCCAATCGAGATTGAAGAAGATCTCATCTTCTGTTGACATAGATGTAGAAGCTCGGGGGAGATCTTATCTTCAGTCGAGGTTGAAGGAGATCTTATCTTCTGCTATCGTAGAAGCTCGGAGAAGATCTTATCTCCAATGGCGTAGAGGCTTAAAGGAGGTTTTATCTCCTGTTGACGTAGATGTTGAAGCTCGGAAGAGATCTTATCTTTAGTCGAGGTTGAAGAAGATCTTATCTCCTACTGAAGATTGAAGCTTGGGAGAAATCTTATCTCCAACCGAGGTTGAAGGAGATCTTATCTCCTATTGACATAGACGTTGAAGCTCGAGGAAGATCTTATCTCTAGCTGAGGTTGAAGGAGATTTTATCTCCTGCTGTTGTAGAAGCTCGAAGAAAATCTTATCTCTAATCGAGGTTGAAGAAATCTTAATATAGACGTTGAAGCTCGAAGGAGATCTTGTCTCCAACCGAGGTTGAAGGAGATCTTATCTTCTGTTGACGTAGACATTGAAGCTCGATGGAGATCCTTATCTTCAGTCGAGGTTGAAGAAGATCTTATCTGGTTGAAGTTGCTAGTCGAAGCTTAGAGGAGATCTTATCTCCAGTCAAGGTTGAAGAGATCTTATCTCCTATTGACGTAGACTGTTGAAGCTCGAGAGAGATCTTATCTCTAGCCGAGGTTGAAGGAGATCTTATCTCCTATTGATGTAGATGTTGAAGCTCGGAGGAGATCTTATCTCCAGCCAAGATTGAAGGAGATCTTATCTCCTGCTATCATAGAAGCTCGGAGGAGATCTTATCTTCAGTCGAGGTTGAAGAAGATCTTAACATAGATGTTGAAGCTCGGAGGAGATCTTGCCTCCAACCGAAATTGAAGAAGATCTTATCTCCTGTGAATATAGAAGCTTGGAGGAGATTTTATCTCCAACCGAGTTGGGGCCTCTCTTCTCACCTCATCTAAAATGAACAAGGCCTTCGACTTTGCTCACGTTAGGACGAGATTCTTCTCCTATTTCTAACAGACTGTGGGGGCATATAAGGACTATTGTCGGAACCTCTCTTCTTACCTCGTCTAAAATGAACGAGGCCTTCGACTTTGCTCATGTTAGAATGAGGTTCTCCTCCTATTCCTAATGAACTGTGGGAACACATAAAGACCATTGTTGGGGCCTCTTTTTTTATCTTGTCTAAAATGAACGAGACCTTCGACTTTACTCACGTTAGGACGAGGTTCTCCTCCTGTTCTTAATGGACTGTGGGGGCACATAAGGGCCATTGTCGGGGCCTTTCTTTTTATCTCGTCTAAAATGAACGAGGCCTTCGACGTGCTCATGTTAGGATGAGATTCTCCTCCGATTCCTAACATGGCACTAGGGGCATAGATGGTATGTTGAATGGGCCTCTCCACTCCTCCTATCTTAAATAATCGGAGGTCTTCGACCTGCTCATATTAGGACGAGATCCTCCTCCTATTCCTAACATGACAATAGGGGCATAGATGGACCGTTAAATGGGCCTTTTCTCTCCTTCTGTCTTAAATAATCGGAGATCTTCAACATGCTTATGTTAGGATGAGGTCCTCCTTTTATTTCTAATATGGCACTAGGAGCACAGATGAACCATTGAATGGGCCTCTCTCCTCCTCCTATCTTAAATAATCGAAGTCTTCGATGTGCTCATGTTAGGATGAGGTCCTCCTCCTATTCCTAATATGGCAATAGGGGCACAGATGGATCATTGAAGGAGCCTCTCCCCTCCTCCTATCTTAAACAACTGGAGATCTTCGATGTGCTCATGTTAGAACGAGATCCTCCTCCTATTCCTAATATGGCAATAGGGGCACAGATGGGCCATTGAATGGACCTCTTTTCTTCTTTCATTTTAAAATAATCAAAAGTCTTTGATGTGCTCATGTTAGGACGATGTCCTCCTCCTATTCCTAACATGGCAATAGGAGCATAGATGGATCATTGAATGTGCCTCTTTCCTCCTTCTGTCTTAAATAATCGGAGGTCTTCGACGTGCTCATGTTAGGACGAGATCCTTCTTCTATTCCTAACATGATAATAGGGGCACAGATGGACTATTGAATGGATCTCTCCCCTCCTCCTATCTTAAATAATCAGAGATCTTCGATGTGCTCATGTTAGGATGAGGTCCTTCTTCTATTTCTAATATGGCAATAAGGGCATAGATGGGCCGTTGAACGGGCCTCTCCCCTCCTTCTGTCTTAAATAATCGAAGGTCTTCGACGTGCTCATGTTAGGATGAGGTCCTCCTCCTATTTCTAACATAACAATAGGGGCACAGATGGGCCATTGAATGGGCATCTCCTCTCCTCCTGTCTTAAATAATTGGAGATCTTCGACGTGCTCATGTTAGGACAAGGTCTCCTTTTGTTCCCAATATGGCAATAGGAGCACAGATGGGCCGTTGAATGGACCTCTCCCCTTCTCCTATCTTAAATAATCGAAGGTCTTTGACGTGCTCATGTTAGGACGAGGTCCTCCTCCTATTCCTAACATGGACACTATTAATTGCTTCTTCCCTGCCATCACATAGTTTTTGTACTAAGAAACCATAATATTGAAATGAAGGAGTTTTATTGAAGAAAAATTACTGATAGTACATCCTTAGATTTTTTGAATTTTGAGGTCATGAGAGTGTTCTTCCTCCAAGCTCCTTCAGGTGATAAGTTTTGGATCGGATATCCTTCTCTATTTCATATGGGCCTTCCTAATTCGGGATAAGCTTCTCCTGGCTCTGAGGCTGAGAGATGGCGATTCGCTAAAATACTAAGCCCCTCTAGAGATAGTGTTGATGATGCCGAAAGGTGGCCGATCTTCTTGTTGTTCCTTTCTCATTGGTGGTTCTAGCTACGGTAGCGCCCTTGGCTGATCTTCTCTTGCTTCAGGCCAATGTCTGTGGAGCATTGAGGGGGCATAGTTGTGAAACCTTCTGGGGGGACTTCTTCGCACCCTTCCATTAGAGCTTCTTTGATGACGAGCTCGGAAAGGAGTTCGGGCTCGTTCGCACTCGAGGGAAGTCTGAGAGCACGGTTGAACTTCATTCGACTTTCTACTAGCAATGTTGAAGAACTTTATTTGGCCCTCCCTGATATTCAATAAGAAATCCAAACCTCGACGCGGACGTCGACTATTGGTGAAGTGAGCCACAAACTGATGACTCATCAGATCAAAAGAGAAGATCGTATTCGACTTTAATGTCGAGTATCAATTTTTTGCTGTTCTCTTCAAGATAGACAAAAAAAGCTCAGCATAAGATGACATCCAGTGCGCCATGGAGCAGCATCATAGTCTGAAAGGCCTCTAGGTGATCGATCGGATCAGAGGTTCCATCATCGCTTTCAAATTGGGGAAAGCTCGGAGTTCGACGAAATGGGCTCTTGCATAATTTGAGAAGAGAAAGGGGGATCGATGCGGATGTCGTCATGGTGAGTCGGGCAACGTGGTCAAGCTTCTTAATCCATCGATCCATCTTTCATAATTTTTGATCGAAGACGTCATCTCGATTGTAGATCTTGGAAGGCTTTCAGCTATAGATGGAGAAAGTTTCTTCTGAAGAAGAATCACGATCCGAATAAGGATCCTCTGCTCTCTATTTTCCTTCCCAAGGACGACGGGTATGCTAGCCCAAGTGCTCTTCCTAGGGATCGATTCTTGACATCCTGATGGTGGATTTTCTGATGGAATCATCGTCGGAGGCTACTGCATGGTCTGCACCATCTTGATGAGGCTCTAAACTTGCTGCATCAGCTGGTTAAACTACTCTGGATCTACCATGGCCATCGGTAGAGGAGGAGGTTGAAGTGCCAGTGCTGGAGCTGGAACGGACGGATCTGGCTCGGATCTGGTGGCAAAAGCGGTAGATCTCCTGGTAGTTGCCTTCTTTGGAGGCATTTCTTGAAATTGAGGGAGAGGATGGAGATGGACCTTGGAGAAGAAGCTTCATAGGATCGACTGAGCACTCCTTTAAGAACATGAATACCTCAAAAATAGAGTTTCTTTCTCTAGTGCCAATCTTGTTAGTGTAGAATTTGGTTGACGCCGGATCGAGCTGAAGCCGAGGAAGATGAGGTCACCGTTGGTGACCTGCAAAATAAAATTTCATCCAGAGTCAGTGGTGGTGGCTCCAGTAGGATCCTTCGACGATCAAGTCAGCTCTTCTGACCAACAGAAATGGAGTGCTCAAAAAAGAGTTCGATAGAATTTTAGAAAGGAGAAGAGAGCTTTGAGAAAACATATTTGAAGGATCTCTTTTTATAGATAGAGCTTGATTGATAGTGACGGCCATACCGTTCGATAGTGGACCGCTCGAAACCACATAGGATTCGATACGAAGAGAAGGATGTTGTTAGACTGACAGTGACAGCCATAACCGTCTGATAGTGGGCTGCTCGAGGTCATATGGGATTTGCTATGAAGAGAGGGGCATCGTCAGACTGATAGCGACCGTTCGTCGAGATTTAATAGCCATAGTTCGGAGGAAGCAGGCATTGGTTGGTAAAGAACTTTGACATATATCAATTTCAGAGGAATTTGGACTCTTGAAGAAAATACGTCTAGAGGGGATCATCCGAAAGAAATGCTAGCAGAAATCTGAAAGTAATCTCCTAGAGAAATCTGACTGAAAGAGAAGTCCGAAAGGAGTTCGACTCCTAGAGGAATTCAACTGAAGGAGGAGTTCGGAAGGAGTCCAACTCCGACTGACTGAAAGAGAAGTCCGAAAGGAGTTCGACTCCTGAAGAAATTCAGCTGAAGGAGGAGTTCGGAAGGAGTCCGACTAAAAGAAAAAATCTGAAAGAAGTTTGGCTCCTAGAGGAGCTTGACTGAAGGAGAGATCCGGAAGGAGTTCGGCTCCTTGAGGAGTTCGGTCGAACGAGAAGTCTGAAAGGAGTTCGGCTCCTGTAGACATCCGACTAAGAAAGAAGTTCAGAAGGAGTTCAGCTTCTGTAGGCATCTGTCTGAAGGAGAGATCTGGAAGGAGTTCGGCTCTTGTAGGCATCCGACTGAGGAAAAGACCTGGAAGGAGTTCGGCTCCTGGAGGAGTCCGACTGAGGGAGAAGTCCGTATAGAGTTTGGCTCTTGGAAGAACTTGACTGAAGGTGAAATTCAGAAGGAGTTCAACTCCTGTAAACATCCGACTGAGGGAGAAGTCCGAGAGAAGTTCGACTCCTATAGGCATCCGTCTGAAGAAGAGATTCGGAAGGAGTTTGGTTCCTATAGGCATCCGACTGAAGAAAAAATTCGAAAGAAGTTCGGCCGCTGGAGGAGTTCGGCTGGAGCTCAATCGCTGAGGAGTTTGGCCGGCTGAGGGAGTTCGACTAAGCTTTGACCATTGGAGAAGAATTTTTGATCGAAGCTCTTCCATGATTACCAGCTGCATTAGGCTAAGCATCAGACTGGACTTCGATGGAAGAAGAATTTATCCCCAACAGATCTTATTTTCATCTATTTTAGAATAAGACATTAATAAAATAATTTATCCAAATAAGAACATAAATTACTAAA
This sequence comes from Cocos nucifera, assembly GCA_006176705.1. NCBI lineage: Eukaryota > Viridiplantae > Streptophyta > Magnoliopsida > Arecales > Arecaceae > Cocos > Cocos nucifera. The sequence continues at coordinate 800,330 of QRFJ01000619.1, forward strand.
AAAAATTAATATTTATAAAATCAATATTTGTAAAATATATATCTCCTCATATCTAAGAATGAAAGTACTAGAACCAGAATTAAAAGATTTATGGTGTCAAATTTGAATATGGATGATATTCAAAATCAATAATGATATAATGTTACATATAGTGGAAATATATTTACTAGTATTATTTTTTAATAGATATTTTGCATACCTCAAAATTTCTGCTTAATATCATATCATGAATTACACAAGGTAGTTTTCTATCCAAACTTATTCAATATTTCTTATTTTACCACATATTTTTATTTTTTTAATATTATTTTTAAATTTTGGAGCTTCCACTTTTCTCTCCATGAGTCTTGGCGTACTTGAACAGAGGATGAAATGGTACCAAAGAAAAAAAAAAAAAAAGAGTACATGGGTGACTACAATTTTTTTTCAATTTGTATCGATATTTTCAATTAGCTAATCTGATAATTAGAATTCTTGTTCTTTAACAAAGCTCAAATTTTTTTTATCTATTTAACATATAACATTGTTCTGATTTTTTTATATAAATAATATTATTATTGATTTACAGAAAGAATGAGTTTGATTTCATATGTCATGTGTTCCAGCAAACTACTATTTTTTTCATAACCAAATTATTTTCTTCTTATTTACAGACTGCAAGAAGAGTTGAGGGTTTCTTATATTTTGTTTATATTTTTTTCTATTTTAAAAAGAAAATAACAGAAATCTTATAATCAAAGATTGAAAGGGAAACCAAAGAACAAAATTTCAGATCATGGAGCTAAGAACAGATTAAACTAAGAATAGTTAAAAAACTTTAAAAAATACCTAGATATTGCAGCAAAAATTGAGTAGGAAACTGGCTAAATGGAAAGGAACCACTATCCTCCTATAAGCACATAAAAGTAAGACCGGGGCTACCGAGTCTTGTGAGTTGTGATGAATATTGGGAGCCTTTATTGACTAGAAGAAGAAGAAGGTTAAAAAAGAAAGGGCTTGAAAGCAAATTGAGAAAAAAAAGAATAAAACATTGACTTTGAGTGGATCAACTCTGTCGCAGAATCAAATAAAATAACTCATACGAAAACCCATGCATGGAGGTTTTGGTGATAAACAAACAATAATGAATCAAAAAATCATAAAAATTTTTAAAATCAACTTCCTTTGGATTCCATGGGTTCCAACGGCACAAATAACACACTATTTACTATAACCAGATCGAAGAAAAACATGCCAATAACAAAAAAAATCATATTTTTTCATCTATTGATCAATCTTAGATAAAAAAATAACTAAAAAACTAGTAAAAAAATAAAAAAAGGACTAATCTTCCAAGAAACCTCAATCGAAGCTCATTTCCTTCTTTCCATGAAGACGAATTAGCTTTAAACCAAGTCTGAGGTGATACAACTTCAAAATCCTAATCTTAAGAGGAAAATAAAATATTGAAATAGGGATTGAGGAATCTTAAGACTTGAGAATCGAAGATCCAAAGGAAGGGAGATTCGATAGGATGCATATCTAAAACGGCAAATAGTGATAGTCGAAAATAGGAAGATGGAAGACAAAAGACGGCATACGGCGATGGGGGAAGATAAAAGATGGCAAATGGCGATGGAGAAAGATGGAAAACAGCAATGGCAGACAGACACGGACTAGAAGCGAGGAGGGCTAGAGGCTACGGCTCTGCAACTTCTTCGAGACTTCGATGGAGAAAGTCGGGAAAGACGAGTGGAGACTGAAGCGAAAAGTTCAAAATCATTCAGAATATTCGGGCTAAATCAGTTTCAGTATTAGGCTTGGGTTGAATATATAGACTTTTGGTCGGACTTGTATTTGGACTCGAATTCGGACTGGGCTCAGGACGCTTTTGATCGGACTTGGATTTGGGCTAGACTCGGGCTGGATCAAAGATAAGTCTGAGTCCAACCCGAAAGATAAACGGGCTCTGTATTTAAGTTCAAATCCGACCTAAATTGTCTCAAGTCTAATCCGAAGCCCGACTCGAAATTGATCCAACTCGAGTCCAATTCTAGCCCTATCTATTATTCATTCGCTTGCATAAATCTCAAAGTCATCTAAGCTTTGTCATGTATCCATCTATACAAATCTCAAAACACTCATTGATCTCTATCATTCATTTGCCTATATAAATCTTAAAATAATATATATGTCCTTTATTTTTGTCATTCATTTGTTATACAAATCTCAAAGTGCTATGTTTATAAGACTCTCCTTTCCATCAAAATAAAAATTCCTTGCTAAATAATTAGTAGGAAGAGTAATGCTAAAATTTTATAAAGGTTTAGTTTATCAGGTAATCTTTATGTGATAATATTTTGTAATAAGGATAGATGACTAAAATGAATGTGAAAGTTTGGTGGTTACTTGAAATTTTTTAAACTCTTGGGGTCTAACGTAAATAGCTCAAATTTAAAGAATATCTTTGTAATTTTTTTTAAAAAAAATAAAAATAAAAAAATACACTATTAGTTTTGGTGACCCTACTCCTTTTTGTCCGAGGATTTTTCAGACAAACGCGCAGTTCCAATCATTACAAGCTATCTCATATGACTTGCGCCTAGCATCTACGGTGATCGTGTTCACTCCAGTATTTTTTGCATATTTAAGTTTTAATAATTCTGGCAAGAACGGAGCCTGACTCCACCCCGTGCATTCGCTCCAACGGGCACCGCTCAATGTTCTGTTATTTGCTTATTCGAAATTCTAAAAGGTTTCCAAACATTCTTGCTGCCTTTGCACGGAAGGAAAAGAAGGGCAAAAAACGGTATAACGCTCTCGTGAAAAGGGCTATGGCCTTGGCTCGTCGAGAGATGGACTAGGAATAGATTTAATGTTTAATAAACTCAAATTCATATCATTGTACTTGTCAATCAGATCTTTTATCATTAAATAAACTCACATTTTATTGCTCCATGAAAAGCTACCTCGCTGGATTGATTGTGATCGTTTTCTCCCTTTATCAACTTGGTGAACGAGATACAAACCTCTTACGTTATTCTCTTTTGTTTATGTCTAGAATCAAAATCAGAACCAATTAGCATTCCGAAACTTTAGTTCACGATGAAAATTAGAATAAAAAAATTAAAAAAATAGAGAGATATCTGGAAATCAACTTAAATAAAAAAAATATATATTTTTGAAAAATTAATTTTTTGGGTGAATTTGGTGAAATCAAATTCGAATACTAGAAAGTGATTCGGGAATTAATTTTGGTGTAGTAGGACGTTCCCATTCCCTCCTAGAACGAGAATAAAATGTCATCCTCTTCTGGAATAAGAATGGAAACGAAACGGAAGCCACACATTTTTATTATCTCTCGGCGTTTCTCGCTAAGGTCTATCCGCGAGGGCGGCGGGTGCGTTATTCTATCTTTTATACTGTCAATTCAAGCTGCCAACCTCGTGGCAAACCTGACTTCCCTTCACGTGAACCCACGCCCGACGCCAACATTGACCAATTCTTCCCCCACTTCCGATGGACGTGATTCCTTTCGTTTCACAAAGAGAGGGGAAAAAATAAAAAACATTCCAAACCCATAATGATTACATTTAAGTACAAGTAAATCTCAATTTCTTGAAAACTGAATACATTTAATAATTTAGTGCGCCACGGAAAATTTGATTGCTTTTAAATAAGGGGATAAGTGAAGATTATCCTTCCAAACAAACTCTAAATTGAATATATATATATATATATATATATACACATAGATACATATATACATATATACATACATACATATGTATATATATATATATATATATATATATATATATATATATATATATATATATATATATATATATATATATATATATATATATATATATACATATATATGTATATATGTGTGTGTATATATATATGTATGTATACATACATACATATATATACATATATATACATATATATATACATACATATATATATACATATATATATATGTATATATATACATATACATACATATACATACATGCATACATACATATATATACATATATATACATACACACATACAAGTAAGTTTGGATATTATAAATATCTATAGGTATGGATATTATCACTATCCATAGGTTCGAATACGGATTTATATAAAAATTAGTACTATCCATCCTCTATCTATATCTATGCCATAGTTTTTGAGTTTTTCTCAAATTCAATCAAATTCTATTTTTTAGATTTGATGAATTTAAATAAGATATATATTCATCTTAAAACCAAAATTTTTTTATAAAATAGGGAAGTGATAATCCCTAATTCATGATACATCCATGTATCCCAAATATATGTTTAAGTTATAAACCACTTCATTTCTACGAAGGCAGCTCGGAGAGCTCCTTGACCAATTGCTCCAGATCCCCGTACGAGCTCCCCCCTTCTGCCACCGCCTCCGCCGCCTTCCTCCCCAGCTCCGCCGCCCGGGCCCTCATCTCCGGCCACGCCCCTTCCGCCACCGCCTCCGCCATCACCCTCGCCAGCTCCTCCGGCTCCGGCGTCCCCTCCACCGCCTCCCCGACCCTGACCGCCACCCCCAATTCCTCTACCACCAGCCTTGCGTTCACGAATTGGTCCGCCCCCATCGGCCATGCCAGCAGCGCCACCCTCGCCACCGCCGCTTCCAGCACCGAGTTCCACCCGCAGTGCGTCACGAACGCCCCCACCGCCCGGTTGTTCAGTATCTCCACCTGCGGCGCCCAGCCCCGCACTACCAGCCCCCGCCCCGCCACCCGCTCCTCGAAACCCTCCGACACCACTGCTCCGCCGCTGCCGGCGGCCCACACGAACCGCGCACCGCTGCGCTCCAGCGCCGCAGCCAGCGCCAGCACCTGCTTCTCCTTCGGCGTGTACTGGCTCCCGAAGCAGACGTACACCACCGACCGCGGCGGGCAAGCGTCCAGCCAAGCCGCCACCTCTTCCGCCGGGACGGTGCTCCGGCCGCCCCGCCCCGCCGTGGGACCGGCCGGGGAGATGGGCCCCACCGCCCAGACGCGGCGGTAGGCCCGCTTTAGGTGGGCGAGGAAGGGGCCCTCGAGGGCGTCGAAGGTGTTGATGGCGGCCCCCCAGCTACCGGTGACGTTGGCGAGGAACCCCTCCCGCACGAACTCCCAGTCCGGGTCACCAGCCCTGAACCGGCGCCAAACGCCGGGGAGGTGGTCGAAGGGGAAGACAGGAGAAGAGGGGAGGTCCGAGAGGACGGTGAGGGCGGCGGGGCCGTCGCCGTCCTCGCGGCGGGGCATGCGGCGCCAGAGGTGGTCGATGATGGAGACGGCGAAGGCGCCGGAGGAGTAGAAAACGATTTTTGGGACTGCGAGGTCGGCGGCGAGGCGGCTGGTCCAGCCGAGGAAGAAGTCGGAGAGGAGGACGGAGGGGGGTTGGGGATGGGATCGGGCCCAGCGGAGGACGCTGGGGCTGAGGAGGGAGAGGGCGCGGATGAGGGCGGCGACCGAGGCCTGTGGGGGAAGGTCGCGTATGTGCTCGACGCTGGCCGGGAGGGAAGGGTGGGCGGGGAGAGGAAGGGCGAGGGGGCGGGCGGAGGGGACGGCGGAGAGGAAGGAGTCAAGGAGGGGGAGGTTGGCCGGGGTGACGAGGACGGTGAGGGAGAGGGTGGCGCCGGCGGAGGCGAAGCGGTTGGAGAGGTGGTTGGCGAAGTCGAGGAGGGGAATTAGGTGGCCCTGAGCCGGGAGCGGGATGAGGAGGAGGTGGACGGCTTGACGACCAGAGTCCTGTGTATTCGCCATCGGAAGTAAAGGAAGGGCAACCGGGAACTGGGGATTGATTGCCGCTTTTCCCCGAATCCTAGACAAACGGGAATTAATAAAAGCTTTGCAATTTGGACCATGGCGGTCAAAAAGGGCACGCTAATGGTCGGGAGAGGGAGGAAAAAAAAATATATATATATATATAGAGAGAGAGAGAGAGAGAGGAGAATATTTTTTTCAGCTTCATACGATTTCATTTACGTCCATTTATATTTAAAACATCTCTCAAACTACTGTAATAATTCAATATGATACTATCATCTATCATCATTAACAAAATAATATTATATAATTTTATTATAATATTATATTTTTATGTAATAATAATAATATCCTTATGTTTAATTTATAGTAGAGAATTAGTTTCATTGCACCAAAAATATGGAAGCACCTGTCTCATATGACCCATGATTTTAGATGCCCTAAATCGAGAAGATCCTCCTTCCTAAAATCAAACATCATCCTCCTTTCTAAAATCAAATTTTATGGAGAGAAAAAATTCTCAACGAAGTTACGGCTAGAGAAGAAGATATCTTCAATCAAGCCACGGGTGGAGGAGAGGACATCCGATAAAGAAAGAAAGTGTTGTAGTAGGAGAAGAAGGCCATGAAAGGTTCTCAGTCAAGTTCTTTCAGTTACTCATTGGTTCAAAATTTCAAGTTTTGCAATTATGAGACCATATCACCTCTAAGGACCTTATGGACTAGCTCAAATCCTGATCGGTGCTTTTTTGGATGCAGGATCTATGAGGTACATTATCATTTTTCTTATTATTTATATTTTATCTAATTTTTAGTTTTAATCTCCCACCCCAAATTATATTTCCAGGAAAGCGGGGGTTGTGGTTTCTTCCGTTGGTACAATCCTTCTTTAAATTAAGACTGATAATGGATTGATTATGGATCGAATTGGTCCATACCCATATCCACTCCATAAGTAAAAATTTCATATCCATATCCATCCGATATCCATCTCGAATCGAGTCGGATCGGATCAAGTAGAGATACGGACCGGATCAGATCGAGTATATAACAGGGATTGATTGGATCGAGTCAGATTGGATACATATAAATAATATAAAATCATCATAATTTTGAATGAGGAATATGTTTTAAGGTTATCTCAGATCAGATTCAGATTAAGATATACTATTATCCATACCCGACTCAAACCTAATTCAGATATTATTTTTAGAACACATACCCATCCCGATTTTCAATCGGATCGGATAAAACTTGCCCCATTCGGATTGGATCGATTTGAATATCCGGTGGGTCAGATAAAATTGCCACCCCTACTTCAAATGCAAGGGATAAGGACATATATTAATAGACTTTTGCAACAGAACAAGAAGCTTGAGTGTCAAATTTTAGGATACAAAAGAAGGGCCAAATTGGTAGTTTGGTGTATGGTAGCATGCTTGTTTGCTATGGTTTTTCATGTAATGTAATGGGGTATAAGTTTTAAATGTACTAAGTATGCTTTGTTATGTAAGTGGGTCTGCTTTGTTTTGGGGATGTTATGTAAGTGGGCATGCTTTGTTTTGGGGACATTCCAAAATTAAGTTGTAATGTATAATGGTTTATATAATGAGAAAGCAATTATCTAATGAAGCCAAAAAAATTTCTTGTTGAAATTGTGTAATGGTTTATATAATGAGAAACAGATGCAAGTTATGTTTAGTGTAATGGTTTTAATGCATTACATGAAGTTAGAATACCACCTTAAGAGATGATTTAATATGGTTTTGGTGCACTACATAAAATTGGAATACCATTTTAAGACTTGTTTTAATGTCACATATATACCCTCATTTTTTCTGATTTTTTCAAAATTTCCTTCTATAATATTATAACATTATTATGAGCTCCCCTCAACATTCAAAATGTTATAGTTACACCCCCTATACTTTTAAATAGTGGTAGATACACCCCCAGCTTATAAAATTTGATGAACAAGGGTACATTATCTAATTTGTTTAGAGATACCTGTAAAACACTTGTTAATGATACATAACCTTGAATCATCACAATATATAATAATTCAAGATAAAAAATCGTAATGTATCTTAAATGTATCATTATGTATCGCAATGTATCACAATGTTTTATAATGTAACATAATGTATATTACAATATATTTTTGTCAAAATGATATCCTAACAAACAAAAGTCTGATACATTAAAATAAACTCAAAATGATATCCAAAGTTCCAAAGTGATATATTCAAATACATCCAAAGGGCACTCCAAATAAGCTGCAACTCATGGCTCGAAAGGTACTGCTGCTGGCTGAGATGAGACTAGTGCAGCATATAAGGATGATGTTTGTGAAAGAATTGGCTGAGAGGTGGCTACTGCTGGTTGATAAGCTGCTGCAGTAGGATGAGAGGAGGAAGCAGAAGGCTGAGAGGAGGTTGATGTAGGCTGAGATGAAGTTGCTGCTAGCTGAGAGGAGAGATGTTGTGCAGCAAGATAACCCAAGAGAGGGGGGGTGAATTGAATTTTTCAAAACTTAAAATAAGTTAGGTATTGTTTTAAAAAATAAGTGATGTGATGGTGTATGCTTTAGATCTAAGTATGTAGAAATTCAGAAATATAAATGCAATAGAATTAAGTAAACAAGACAATCATAAATACTAAAAAATTTATAGTGGTTCGGTATCTCTTGCACCTACGTCCACTCTCCAAGGCCCACTTGAAAATTTTGTTATAATCTCTTCAAGATTACAATCGGATAGTTTTTCAAGGCTCACTATCCAAAATCTAGTTGGTATTTACACTGGCTTACCAACCACAACTAACTCCTAAGCCAATCCTTAGCTTACAATCCAATTTTCAGGCTTGGATAAGCCTTCCCCTTAGCTTCAAAACCCTATTGAAGCTAAGTTACAAGAAAGAAAAAGGTTGAACAACAAAAATAAATAAAAAGCTCCTTTGATGAGCAAATAAGTCGATGAAGCTTTTTGGAGTCTTCTTGGAGGAAGGATTTTGAACTGTTTGAGCTTGTCTTCTTGCATAATGGAATCACTTGATTTAATATTTCTTGGAGTTGGGAGTGGAATGCTCTCTTTTCAGAGCTCTTTTGACTCTTTCTCTTAACCTTTTGATTTCTTTCAATGATTGAATGGTCATGTCACTTTCTTCAGGTATTTTGTAGGAGATTTTTCATGTTTGAAAGGTTGGAGAACCCTATTTGATCGTTGGAGAAGCAAAAATGACTGTTTGAACCTAATCTGCATAGTTCTGGACAATCTGCAGAAACTAGCTATTGGAGCTCGAGTCGAACCTCGAGTCATTTGCTCCACTCGATCCTCAGCTCGAGAGTTTTTGTATGAAGATCAGTCTTTCTGTATTTTACTGAGACTTTAGCTTGTGGACCTTGAGTCGACTCAAGCCTTTGCTCGAGATTGTGCCGACCTTTGTTTCAAAATTATCATCTTCTGTATTTCTCCTAAGATTTTGACTCGAGAACCTCGAGTCAACTCAAGCCTCTGCTTGAGACCTTGTCCCAAAATCATCATTCTCTGGATTTTTACTGAGACTTTGACTCAAGCCTCCACTCGAGATTGTTCTTTCTAAAACTTCTGCATGCAAGTCTATATATCAGCTCGAGCTGAACAACGAGTCAAACCATGAGTCGACTCATGGGCTTCTTAAGCTAAAAAATTTTAATTTTTCTAAAGGTTTTTCTCTTCAATTCTAGTTTGGGGATATCCTTTACAAACCTTATTTCACATGTGATTTATGCTTCAAAAGTCTCCAAATCTTCTCTATCAATTTTCAATTGCATTTATATAAAAGTTTTATTTGATACTTTAAAATACATCTTGAAACATGATCTCAATAATTTTATTAGTTCAAATATATACTTAAATATTTTGTTACTCATCAAAATCAATCCTTGGGGTCAATAATCTCCTCCTTTTTGATGATGATAAAACTTTAAGTATATGAGTGAGAAATATACAATAACAATGCATTAAGGATGTTTTTAATAGAGTATGTATTAAACAATCATACATAGAGTATGTATCATGGCATAAACTCCAAACTTATAATGCACATCATATATGCTAAAAATTTCAATCCTTAACATATTCAAAGTGAATGAATTCATGCTTATATACATATTACTCTTTCTTTTTATCATCAATCAAAAATATAAAGTTAAGACAAATATTCAGAATGAGTGTAAGAGTACGTCATCATAAGTTTCATTGCATTAACAAAATGCACTATGATACGATGAAATATCAAGTTCAAAATAAGACTAGGTTAAGCAAGTTTACATCTATAAGTGCCAAGTACCTAGAGTCAAATACAATGATGGCATCAAATACAATCATATACTCCTAATACATAGATCTAAGTACAAGAAGTGATAGACACTAGTGCCTACGTGGCTACTTATCATCAGATGGAATCTCTAATATCTGGGATGAGACTCGTGAGGTAGAAGGTCTGGCTCTCCTGCTTCTAGTCCTAGCAGAAGATCTGGCTACTTATGAGGGAGGAGATCCTCCACGAGTGTAGACTCTGAGTGGTGGTCTGCTCTCACCCATGGATACCTGGGTGGACTGATCAGGTGACATAAGTGGAGGAGGTGGAGGTCGGGGCATGGTTGCCCTAACCGCGACATCTATTGCTGCTGGTGGTGGTGGTATCGCACCTGATGCGAGTCTCTCTATTTTTTCAATCAAACTATCCATGACTCCAAGTACTGAAATAATGTCTTGCTGCTGTGCCTGACCTAGGCTACTGATCGCTGCCATTATCTCAGTGCCTCCAGACTCAACACTTTTTCTAAGCCGAGCAAGCTCCTCAATGATGCTAGAGTGATCAATGGATGTGTCATGTGTGTGCTTTCTCTGCTCTAGAATAGAAAGCCTCTAAGAGATAGACCTCATCTCTGTCTGTACAGTCTCTACTATCTCAAATAGTCTCTGAATCTCTCTACTAACTCTAGTAGATATCATGTCTACCAGTCTCTCCATAGATGCAAAGTCAGTAGGTGGTGTCTATGAAAACCTCTCCGTGGGTGGAGCTCAAGGTGTCGTAGGTGTACCGGTATTAGTATCAGGTGCATCTCGAGCTGCAACTGGAGTAGAGGGCTCTCCTACCTCTACAACCCTAGGCACTCTCCTCTCTTGACCAAAAATGTTCTCAATCCATCTTCCATCCTCTACATGATATTACATTCCGATCAAGGCTCTCATGTCATAAACATCATAGTGAGACTGCTTCTTACTTGCTTCATTCTCTAGTGATACTCCTGCAGTCTCAAAAATCCTAGTCAGGGTCATTCCATAAGGCAAGCATATCTTGTTCCTTGATGCAGTCTCTCTCATCTGATGCATCATAATATCGAGCAGATTTATCTACGTCCCCTAAACCATCAAATATATCATACATAGTTCTCTCTCAGATACAAAGTCATATCTACCCAATTTGGGTATAAAAATTTCACTGATGATATGATGAAGAATCCTCATCTCCACTGATAGTGTAGGTGCCAGTACATCTCCTACAATATCATCCCTGCCCACAATCAGTCTCAAACCCCTCCTTTTGTTAGATATTTTATCCGACACAAATTCTTCCTTTGTGATTCCAAAGGCCTGGACCAAACTCTCCTCTGTCACCTCAATTTGAACATCTTTGATCGTAGTTGTAATTTCAAAAAATTCTCTTTTAAGATTTTTATAGAACTCTCTAACCAACTTAGGGTACATGAGGATGTCCATTATACAGAAATTTCTCCATCACATCCTATCAATCCAAGTCCCAATGAAAAAATTATAACTTTCAAAAAAATCAAAATTGATTCTTCTCCCCATTGCTATGGCTCTAGTGGCCATTCTACCAATAGGTGGAGATGGTGGAGGAGGAGAGTTCGGCATACCTTGATCTGATTGAGTTTCTTCCTGAATGGGTTCTTCCTGAATGGATTGCTCCTGAATAGATTCTTTGGAGGGTTGAAAAATTCTAGATGGTTGGAATGTTGCCCGTTCCATTCAGGCTTTTCTTCTTCTCTTCCATTCTTCGACTACACGGATATTGCAAACCTTCCGCACTCCTTACCGTTTCCTAACCATTATATCAAAGTTGGCCTTTGATTCCACGAATCGAAATGAAAGGTTGGTAAGAAGATAGGTGAAACTATTAGATTGGGTTCTTGGAGGGACAAGAGGCCCTCTGCTCATAGAAACGAAGACTTTCTAGGGCATCGCAAACAGTCATGGTTCATTTTAACCCCTGTGGCCCCCAACCCTCGAGTTGACTCGTGGTTTTGAACTAGTTTGCTCAAGTCGACTCGAGCAATAGTTTTGAAACATCTAGAGTTTCAGAGAGAATTTGATATTCAGATAATATTTAGTTATTTCCTAAATATTGACCATTAATTTTGTATATAAGATTTAATTCTTTTGGATTTAATTTGAGTTACTTGGAAATTTGGAGAATGAAATTTAATCAGGTTGGTAGCATAGTCCTAAGTCTCTTCTAATAATGCTAAATTTTCTTCATTAAGGGGTTTTATGAATATGTCAGCTAATTATTTATCAGTATTAATAAATTTAAGCACCACATCATTATTTTATACATAATCTCTTATGAAGTGATGTCTTATTTCAATGTGTTTGGATATTGAGTATTGAATTAGGTTATTGGTTAAATTGATTGAACTTGTGTTGTCACATTTTATGAGTATCTTATTAAGTTTGAATCCAAAATCTTCTAATTATTGTTTAATCCAAAGAATTTATGCACAACAACTTTCAGCAGCTATATATTCAGCCTCGGCCATTGAGAGTGCTACTGAGTTTTATTTCTTACTAAATCAAGAAATTAAATTTACTCCTATGAATTAACATATGCCACTAGTGCTTTTTCTATCAAGTTTGCATCCAGCAAAATTAGTATTAGAGTAACCAAGTAATTTAAATTGAGATGCTCTATCATACCATAGTCCTACATTAAGTGTTCCAGATAAGTATCTAAAGATTCTTTTGACAGCAAGCAAATATGATTCTCTAGGATCTTATTGATACCTAGCATACATGCAAATACTAAATACTATATCTGATTTACTTGCAGTAAGATAAAGAAGTGAGCCTATCATACCTCTATATAATTTTAAATCTACTTTCTTACATTTTTCATCTTTGTCAAGTTTGCAGGATGTACTCATTGGTGTGCCAATTGGTCTTGAACTCTCCATCCCAAACTTCTTGAGTATTTTTTTTGTATATTTTGTTTGGTTGATGGAGATCCCCTCTTCATTTTACTTAATTTAGAGTCCGAGAAAGAAATTTAACTCTCTCATCATGCTCATTTCAAACTCATTCTGCATTAGCTTAGCAAATTCTTGATAAAGAATTTCATTAGTGGCACCAAAAATAATATCATCCACATAGATTTGTACAACTAATAGATTCTCATCTTTTATTTTTAAAAATAAGATTTTATCTATATTTTCTCTAGTAAATTTATTATCTAGTAAGAATTTACTTAATCTTTCATACCAACCATGCGGGGCTTATTTTAGACCATATAGGTTTTTATGTAATTTGAATATATGATTTGAAAATGCATGATTTTTAAATCCAGATGGTTGTTCAATATACACTTTTTTTGCTACAAAATCATTAAAAAATATATTTTTTACATTCATTTGGTATAATTTAAAATTCATGAAACATACAAAAGCAAGCAATAGTCTAATAGCATCTAATTTATCTATAGGGGCAAAGGTTTTATCAAAATTAATGCCTTCTTTCTGATTATATCCTTTTGTTACTAATCTAGCCTTATTTCTTATAATGGTTCCATGTTCATCTAATTTGTTTCTATATACCCATTTAGTTCTAATTATTGGATGATCATTTGGTCTATCGACTAGGGTCCATACTTTGTCTCTTTCAAATTGATTTAATTCTTCTTGCATGGCATCTATCCAATATGGTTTATTTTCAGCTTCTTCTATTGATTTAGGTTTAATTTATGAAACAAAAGCTATGTAATTATTTATATTTCTAAGATAAGATCGTGTTCTTACCTCTTGTGATGGATCATCGATTATAAGATCTTTAGGATGTCCATGTGCATACCTTCATTCTTTTGGTTGCTCCTTTCTTGAACTATGAGAGGACTCTTTATTCTTCTCTTCTTCATTATTTTGAGGTGGAGCATTCTTGAGTGTTAGATTGTCCATCTTGTCATGAAGATTTTCTGCATCCTCATTTAAAGCATCTTCTTTTCTAATAGATTTATCATTATATTCATCAAAGATAACATGAATTGATTCTTCAATAACGAGAGTTCTCTTATTGAAGACTCTGTATGCCTTGCTTGAAGAGGAGTATCCTAAGAAGATACCCTCATCGGACTTGGCATCAATTTTTTTCAGATTATCTTTTTTATTATTAAGTATGAAGCATTTGCAACCAAACATATGAAAATAGTTGATATTTGATTTTCTATCTTTGTAAAGTTCATATGTGGTTTTCCTTAAAATAGGTCTTATTAGAATATGGTTTAATGTATAACATATAGTATTTATTTCCTTAACCCAAAAATATCTAGGTAAATTATTTTCACACAACATAGTTCGTACCATTTCTTCTAGTGTTCAATTTTTCTTTTCTACTACTCCATTTTGTTGTAGGGTTCTAGGTGTTGAAAAATTATGATCAATTTTTTTTCATTATAAAAATATTCAAAGTGCTGATTTTCGAATTCTGTACCATGATCACTATATATGCAAACTATTGATGTGTTCTTTTCATTCAAAACTTTTTGATAAAATTTGAAAAATGCATTAAAGGCTTCATCTTTTTGTGCTAAAAATATTATTCAAGTGAATCTTGAAAAATCATCTATAATTACAAGACCATACTTTTTACCTCCTAGACTAGTGGTCCTTGTGGATCCAAACAAATCCATATGTAACAATTCTAAAGGTCTAGAGATTGAAATCATTCCTTTTGGTTTGAAAGAATTCCTAGTTAGCTTTCCAAATTGACATGCACACAAATTCGATTCTTTTCATAACTTAGTTTTGGTAATTCTCTTACAAGATCTTTCTTAATTAATTTTTAGAGTAAGTCCATACTAGCATGACCTAATCTACGATGCCACAACCAACTAGCTTCATTGACCTTAGCATCCATTGCCACAAGACATTGACCATTCTTCATATGTAGATCATCAAGATCTATCATGTAGATATTGTTATGTCTATGTACTATGAATATGATGCCATTGTCATTTGGATTAGAAATAATATATAATAGAGATTCAAAAGTTACTTTAAATTCTTAATCACAAAATTGACTAATGCTAAATAAATTATGTTTCAACTCATCAACTAGCAATACATTTTGAATAGAAGTAGAAAGAGTGATACGAATGTTACCGACGTCAATGATACGTTCCTTTTCATTATCACCAAATATAACTACTACTTCTTTAGGGTCAAAAGTGATAAATTAAGATTTGTCACCCATCATGTGCCTTGAACAGCCACTATCAAGATACCAAAGCCTTTTCTTGTTTCAGGCTGCAAGACACTCTTATACAAAAAAATCAAGTTGAGTTTTTAGGTACTCAAATCATCTTGGATCTTTTGGAATTAGTACTAATGATTTCTTTTCAAATCCAAATCATTTTAACTATTTTTTTATTTAATTTTCTAAAATCATATGCATAAGACTTATGACCAATTTTGCTATAACAAAAATATGAGATATTTGAAGTAGAGTTTAATGAAGCTTTAACAAATAGATTTTTGAATAATTTTTATTTTTTATGAGATTTAAATCCTAATCCAGCCTTGTTAAATCTTAATCCAGTCTTGTTAAAAATTTTAATCATTTAGTAGCATATTTAATTTTTTGAAACTATAGGTAAATCTTTCTACAAATGGTTTGATTTTTGCTAGTTCATCATTCAATTTCTGATTTTCATTAGTAAGCAAATTCAATTTTTTAAAAAATTTTTTCTTTTCATGAGTAAGCTTTCTCAAATCTTTATTTTTCAAAGTTACTTTCCTATATTCAGCCATAAGTTTAGAAAAAGCCTCTTATAACTCATCAAAAGTAAAATCTAAGAAGTTTTCAGCATTTACCTCCTCATGATGTGCCATCAGATAAAGGTTGGCTTTTCTTGTGATTCTTCCTCAGAGCTAGAGTCCTCACTATCACTCCAAATCACCATCATTGCCTTCTTCTTGAGCATTTTGGATGATTATGATTTCTTGAAAAGGAGATAGTCCATCCTAAAGTGGTCGAGTTTCTTGCACTCGAAGCAAATTGGTAGCTCCTTCTCTTTTTTCTTACTTGGTTCATCTTTGAAGGTCTTCTTCTTGAATCCTTGCTTCTTCTTTCTTATAAACCTCTTAAACTTTCTTGCAATCATGACCAAGTCTTCTTCCTCCTCTTCATCAGATTCCTCATTCTCATCATCCTTGAAAGTAGTTATCTTGAGAGCTATGGTCATTTTCTTCTTAATTTCTTCCTCCATGTTTTGTCTCATATTCAATTCATGAGTCATTAAGGACCTAAGAAGCTCTTCCAATGGTAGCTTGTTGAGATCTTTAGCTTCTTGGATGGTGGTGACCTTTGCTTCCCAAGCTTTCGAAAGTGATCTAAGAATTTTACGAACAAGCTTACTGTTAGTGTAAGATTTATCCAAACTTTTCAAACCATTGATAATATCAATAAATCTAATAAATATTTTAAAAATAGACTCATTTGACTCCATCTTAAATAATTCATATCAATGGACAAGCATATTTATTTTAGACTCCTTTACTTGATTGGTATCGTCATGGGTAACCTCTAGTCTATCCCAAATCTTCTTGGTCGAAGCACAAGTAGAAATTCTATTAAATTTATTAGGGTCTAATTCACAATATAGAACATTCATGGTCTTAGCATTTAATTTTATCATTTTCATATCATATTCATCCCAATCCTCTTCTAATTTAGGAACATCATTACCCTCTATTTTGATTATGAAAGTGTGTGGGCCTTTGATTATCACTCTCCAAAGTTGATAATCAAGTGCTTGAATGTAAATGCGTATACGTGCTTTTCAATAAGTGTAATTTGTTCCATTGAACAAGGATGGATGGTTGGTCGATTATCCTTCGATAATAGATGCACTCATATGGGTTGCCATTTGATCTTAACTCTTGATTGCTAAATCAAATGAAGTGAGTACCAAACTCTGATACCATTTATTGTCCAGCAAGATAATCCAAGAGGGGGGGTGAATTGAATTTTTTAAAACTTAAAATAAGTTAGGTGCTATTTTCAAAAATAAGTGATGTGATGGTGTATGCTTTAGTTCTAAGTATGCAGAAATGCAGAAATGTAAATGCAATAGAATGAAGTAAACAAGACAATCATAAACACTAAAAAATTTATAGTAGTTTGGTGTTCCTTGCATCTATGTCCACTCTCCAAAGCCCACTTGAGAATTTCACTATAATCTCTCCAAGATTACAGCTGAATAATTTTTTAAGTTTCACTATCTAAAATCTATTTGATTTTTACACCGACTCACCAATCACAACTAACCTCTAAGCTAATCCTTGACTTACAATCCAATTTTCAGGCTTGGATAAGCCTTCCCCTTAGCTTCAAAATCCTATTGAAGTTAAGTTACAAGAAAGAAGAAAGTTGAACAACAAAAATGAATAAAAAGCTTCTTTGATGAGCAAATAAGTCGATGAAACTTTTTGGAGTCTTCTTGGAGGAAGGATTTTGAACTATTTGAGCTTGTCTTCTTACATAATGGAATCACTTGATTTGATATTTCTTGGAGTCGGGAGTGGAATGCTCTCTTTCCAGGATGCTTTTGATTTTTTCTCTTAATTTTTTAATTTCCTTCAATAATTGAATGGTCATGTCACTTTCTCCAAGTATTTTATAGGTGATTTTTCATGTTTGAAAGGTTGGAGAACCCTATTTGACCATTGAAAAAGCAAAAATGATCATTTGAACCTAATCTGCACAATTCTAGATAGTCTGCAGAAACTAGCCGTTGGAACTCGAGTTGAACCTCGAGTCGACTTGAGCATCAGCTCGAGGCCATTTACTCTGCTCGATCCTCAGCTCAAGAATTTCTGTATGAAGATCAGTCTTTCTGTATTTTATTGAGACTTCAGCTTGTAGATCTCGAGTCGACTCAAGCCTCTGCTCGAGACTGTGCCAAACTTTGCTTCAAAATTATCATCTTCTATATTTCTCCTGAGACTTCGATTCGAGAACTTCGAGTCGACTTAAGTTTCTGCTCGAGACCTTATCCCAAAATCATCATTCTTTAGATTTTTACTGAGACTTTGACTCAAGAACCTCGAGTCGACTCAAGCCTCCGCTCGAGACTATTCCTTCTGAAACTTCTGCGTGCCAGTCTGCGTATCAGCTCGAGCTAAATGAGTTGAACCATGAGTCGACTCATGGACTTCTTAAGCTGAAAAATTCCAGCTTCTCCAAAGGTTTTTTCTCTTCAATTCTAGTTTGGGGACATCCTTTATAAACCTTATTTCATGTGTGATTTATGCTTCAAAAGCCTGCAAATTTTCTCTATCAATTTTCAGTTGCATTTATATTGAAGTTTTATTTGGTACTTTAAAATGCATCCTAAAACATGATCTCAATAACTTCATTAGTTCAAATATATACTCAAATATTTTTTTACTCATCAAAATCAATCCTTGGGGTCAACAAAAGAGTATGGGAGAAAACTGGCTGGGAGGAGGTCTGCTCTGAGCCTACTGATTTCTTCCTTCTCCTACTTTTTTGAGATTGAAAAATAGTTATGAAACATAAGTAAATATCAGCAAAATATTATTGAATGCAAATGAATTTATAATAATTATGATCCCTTTCTTTTCCTACTAACTTGGCTTTCGGTTTGACTGAATACAATGTCATCTTTTTTTTTCTTCTCCTTCTTGGGGCCTTTGTAAGTCCTAGAGTTATGATCCTATTGTTGGCAATTCCTATATCTTAAGGATGTACCCCTCCTTTTAAATTTAGTAGAATCCTTTGGCTTATCCTCTTCTCTTTTTCTTGCCTTTTTGGGTCTACCTGGAGGAGCCCTTAAGGGATGGGGGGATACTTTAGTGTAGTCTATCCTTGGCCAAGATTTCATGCTTAGAACTGGCTTAATAAGATGCCCATAGGCAATAGAAAGTGTTTGTTTACTGTACCATACACTGATAAAGTGTTCTACCTCTTTTCTAGTATACATAATAGTTGCTATAGTATGACAGCATGGAATGCCAGTTAAATCCCATACCCTACATCTATAAACACTCTTACCCAAGTCAACTATAAATGTGTCTACGTAATAATCAACTTTAAATCTTTATCCTCCTTTCTATATGCATTGACAATCCATAACTTGCAACATAACCTTCTTTATTTTTTTTGAATTTTTGGATAAAGATTGCCTGTAATTTCATCCAAACCCTCTCTTTTAGCTTGGAACTACTGTATCAATAGACTTCGAATAGTCTCTAATAAGTTAATGATAGGTTTATCTTGAGCATCCATAATATACTTGTTAAAGGACTTGCACATACTATTCAATAACATACCCGACTTGCTCCTAGGGTTGAAAGCATACCTCGACCACAACTCAGGTAGGTGCTGTCCAAGCCACTACCATGAGGTCTCATCAAACTATCACATCTTCTCCATAGCAGCCTCAAAATCAGGAAGTGTAGTTGCCCTGGCACACCTCCAAAAGACATCTCTATGTTATTTTTCTTGAACCCAGTGCTTTTAAAATTGATATGTAGGTGTTGCACATAAAATCTATGATCCATGCTAGGAATAACAATCTGAAACGTCACAACAAAGCCCTATAAAAGATAATGGAATAAGTTATGTTTAGTAGAAATCTAGAATGTATTGAGAAATTCACCTCATAATTCGGTCCATAATAAATCTAGAACAAGGTCCAAGATGATGAATGAAATCCAACGAGATCAAGAATAGTCCAATCTGAGTCTAGATGAAAGAGATATATATGAGGGAGCACTAAAAATAAGTGGCATAGCCCATGGATCGTCAGAGGGGCCCACAGGCTAGTGTAGGCCGGCGAGCTACCATGGCCTAGCGCACAGCGTAGGCCAACCCCGAGGGCATGGCCCAGTGCGATAAGCGCAGGTGCATGGGCACGCATGCATGGGCCTTGCAGGCCTAGCGCGGGTGAGCCCACTTCCACATGGTCCATGCGCACAACATGGATCAGGAGCTATTTCCAAGTGGTTTCCCATGGTCCACATGGACCAATGAGCATTTTCCAACCATTTCTCATGGTTTATGCCCTATTTTGTGGACCAATTGTGTGATCAAATAGTCTAGGCACGATCTGGGCTTAATTAGAAGACTTTTTTCATGATCGGATGGCTCTTATTCAAGCCAGTCATGATTAGATGGTCAGAAAATGATCTTGGATGTGTTTGGAATTGGATTCCTACTAAAATACTATTTTAATAATTTTGGAGTCTATATAACTTCGATTGATGAACTATTTGTTGCATCGAAGAGTTGATAATGTTCTAAAGATGCTGAGGAGCTTCTTGAGAGATTTGAGAGAGCTTTTATAAGAATTTTAGGGCTTCTTATTGAAAGACTTGTACAAGGGTTGAGTGTAAAGTTTTTCTTATATTTATTTGATTTTATTTCTCTCATAGTGAAGTTTGCATGCCCTATGGAGATAGATCTTGATCTAGTCCACATACTTGATTGTGTGCTATCTCTTATCTTTTATTCTTCTTTCTCTCTTATGGTATGTATACGTGATTGAGTATAATGCAAGTGGTATCGAAAAAATCTTGAGATGGTGGTGTTCTGGCCAGACTCCCACAATAATTGGTATCAGAGTAAGATGATACCAGCACATGTGGTTACCCAGATCATGAGGATATTGATCGAGATCAAAGAAGATGGAGAAGACGAGCTCAATCAAGGTGAAGATCAGCCAATTTGAGCAATTTCTTCTTATAGCAAGCAAAGATGAAGGACGTGCTCATCCAACATGGGCTGATCGATACTCTCTTGTATGAGAAGATACCTGCTACTATAGAGATGAAGGATTGGAAGTGGCTCTAGATGTAGGTGGTGAGCATAATCCTTTTGTACCTAGTAGATGATATAGTGATCCATGTACTTAGAAAACTTTTTGACAATGATGTGATCGAAGCTCGAGGAGTTATACATGATAAAGTCGCTCACCAATATGCTATTCCTTTAGAGGCAATTCTACCAGTTATGGATAGACGAAAGTCAGAACATGCAGAAGCATCTATCCAACTTTCAGAAGATTCTCACTGACCTTCTCAGTATAGACAAGAAAGTCGAGGAGAAAATCAAGACTTTGGTCTTACTAGTGTCATTTTTCTCTTCATATGAGTTCTTGGTGATCACTCTTCTAGTGGAAAAGAGCATCATCAAGATGGACGAGGTTACTATGACGATTCTCTAAAATGAGGTTCTTAGAACAAAGAACTTAGCTTCGAGCTTAGATGATGGTAACTCAGCTTTGACGATTTTTGGAAGAGCAAGTAGCAGCGGACGAAGCAGTAAAGGATCGCGAGAAGCATGATCCAGATCTAAGATGAGGGACTCCAGCAAGATCAGGTGCTATGGATGTGATAAGTTAGGGCAATATGTTAGAGATTATCCTCAACTCAAAGATCGGATACATGATACTATAGCGATGGCTAGTAGTGAGTTAGAGAATGATGTCCTATTAATATCTAATAAGATATCTACTTCTTTTTAATAGTGAATTTTAGATTCTGCATGCATCTATTATGTTTATTGTAAAGAAGAATAGTTTGACTCCCTGGAGAGTAGTAAGGGCATTATTCATCTATCGGATGGATCGAGTCATGCAATTAGAGGCATTGGAATAATCAGCTAAGGATACATGATGATGCAGTAAAAAGATTGGAGAGGTTCGATACATACCTGATTTCAGGCAAAATCTTATCTCACTGAGCAGATTGGATTCAAACCGCTATAAATGGATAGCTAGTGATGGACTGAACGTCATGCACAGCAATAGGATGGTATTAGAGAGGAAGAAAAAGATAAGAGGATATTACTATCAAGCAAAGAGTTCAGTGCGAGGTGGAGCTTCAGGAGCCAGAAGAAGCTCAGTACGAGATGGAGCTTCAAATAGAGATGGATCGAGCATGAGACAGTAAACTCAGAAGAACGAGAGGTGACATCGCAGAATGAAGTTTTTATTACCATAGAAAACTTTTTTGAATAGATCTTTGGTCAGAGTGGATACAACCCATGATGGAGGTGGAATCGAGTGGTCTGACTCGACTCTCATATTTGCCCATTTATGAGATAGCAAGCGTGCCCCATGGCATGGGGGCGAGATGGATCTTAGGCTTTTAGAGATAAGTGGAGTCAAGTATCGAGTCGAGATAGAGATTGTTAAGAAAATTATCTCGTGATTCGATTTATAATAAGTCCAGAATAAGGTCCAGGATAATGAACAGAATTCAACAAGATCAAGAATAGTTCAATCGAAGTTCAGATGGAGAAGATATACATGAAAGAGCACCAAAAGCAAGTGACATGACCTATGGGCCGTTGGAGGGGCCCATAGGCTGGTGCAGGCCAACAAGCCACTAGGGCCCAGCATGCAGGTAGGCAATGCCCGCATGGCTGGCCCATGCGCTAGACATGCAAGGCCCAATGCGGGCAAGCCCACTTCTATGCAGTCCATGTGCATAGTGTGGATCGAGAGCTATTTTCAAGTGGTTTTTCATGGTCCACAGTGGATCGACGGGCATTTTCCAACCATTTCTTGTGGTTTATAGCCTATTTCTGGATTGATTGCATGATCAGATGGCTTTGAAGCGAGTCGATCATGATCGAATGGTCCAAGCATGAAGTGAGCTTGATCAAAAGACTTTTTACGTGATCGGATAACTCTGGTTCAAATCGATCACGATCAGATGGCCAAGAAGTGATCTCAGATATGTTTGGGACTGAATTTCCTACTGAAATACTATTTTGATGATTCTAGAATTTATATAACTCTAATTATCGAACTATTTATTGCACAATAAAAAATATACTCTTTTATGATGAATTTATTTATGATGAAAAAAATTTTATCGCAAATAAAATTATTAGCGATGAAAAAAAATTTCAACATAAATAATTGATAATTTGTGATGGTAAAGTTTTCTATCATAAATAATCGATTATTTATGATGAAAATGTTTTCATCATAAATAATCAATTATTTATAATAAAAAGAATTTGCTAATAAACTATCATTAATTAATTATTTTAAAAAATTAAAAAGGTTGATTATTAGTGATGAAAATTTTTCATCATAAATAATCAATTATTTATGATGAAAAATTTTTGTTGCTAATAAACTATCATTAATTAATCATTATAAAAAATTAAAAGGTTGATTATTAGTGACAAAAATTTTTCATCATAAATAATTAACTATTTATAATAAAAAATTAATTTTACATCTCAAATAATTGATTATTTATGATGAAATATTTTCATCACTATTAAACTGTCGGGTTGATTATTAGCGATGAAAGTTTTTCATCATAAATAATTAATTATTTATGATGAAAATAATTTTTTCATCATAAATAATTAATTATTTATGATGAAAATAATTTTTTTATCATAAATAATCGATTATTTACGATGAAAAACTTTCATCACTAATAAACTATCATTAATTAATTATTTTAAAAATTTAAAAAGATGGATTATTAGCAATGAAAATTATCCATCATAAATAATTGATTATTTATAATGGAATAAAAATTTTTATCATAAATAATAATTATTTGTGATGGAAAGTATCCTTTGCTAATATTCCATCGTAATTAGCTCGACCAAAATTTTAACTTATATAAAAAAAATATGAACTATTTTAAAAATAAGAAAGAGCAAAAATGAGCCATGCATGATCGATATGATGGGATCGAGGGATACGAGCGCATCCACTGTTAGCTCGCTCGTAAGTAAAATCATAATTTTTTAATAATTTTAAAAAACTATTATTCTTTTTTAAAAAAAATTATTTTTTACTAAATATTACATAATTTTATAATTTAAATTTTATCTTCACTATTCATTATTTAAGTGGTTATCGTGTAAGCACTATCACAAAATATCACCTCGATCTGGTAGTTCTAGCTATGCAAATCGATAAAATTTGATTTCGACGATCACGAATGACCGTATGATAATCTGATAGATAGAAACCACTAATGGGTCCAAAAACTTGTAATGATGATTTTTATGATATTTATAGTATACTATCAATATTTTACTTCAATCGAATATAATTATGATAGTCAATTTAGCATAAAATTATTTAGACCGTTAAATAAAAAATAAGTGATCAAAAGTCAAAACGACGTCCGATTATAAGATAATTTTTTGATAAATGATCTTTGCTACTATTTTAATTATCTATATGGTAGTGATTGTAAAATCTAAACTCCGCATATATGAATCATACACATTAAATATATTTTATCAAAGAATAAGTATAATTGCTTAAGAACTTTAAGAATATGCATCAGAAGACGTATAGTTTTAGATAGTTTATATACACATGGTTTGCTTTTTACAATCACCACTATAGAAATGATCAAACTATCAGCAAAGATCATTTATCTAAAAAAATTATCTAATAAACATACACCAATTAGTGTTTTAAGCACTCATTTTTCATTTAACGATCTAAATCAATCCATGCTAAATTGACTATGATAATTATATCCGATTGAAGTAAAATTTTGCTAGTGCACTACAAATATCATAAAGATCATCGTTGCAATAATTTTTGAACTGATTAGTGATTTCTATTTATCAGATCATCATGCAGTCATTCATGACTGTCAAAATCAAATTTTATCGATCTACATAGCTAGAGCTACCTGATCGAGGTGATATTTTGAGAGAGCATAACTTATTCAACTTTGGCTTGAGTCCTCTCAATCCCGTAGGTACCAATTGCATTTGTGTATATATATGTGTGTGTGTGTATGGACTCTTATGAAATTTTATGCATACCTTGGCTCATCGTGATCTTTCTTTGCTGCAGAAATGGACACCGATGCCATAAAGAGGCTCGCCAAGGACCTTTATGCCTAGAAGAAAAGAAAGGGGAAGGCCCCAGGTGAGAGCTCAAAATGAACAAAGGTCGGCACCTTCGATCCTATGGCTTCTACCGTCACTGATGCTGCTCTCGATGTCCTCCCGAGAGATGAGGCCATCCCGATCGGTGGCCTCAAAGAGACCTTCAGCGCCCTCTGAAAGTACAAAATAAAGCTAAACCCAACCAAATGCACCTTTGGAGTGACCTCGAAAAAATTCTTAGGGTTCATAGTCTCGAGGCAGGGGATCAAAGTCAATTTAGAAAAAATTCGAGCAATCTAGAAGATGACCATCCCAAAATCAATAAAAAAAATTCAATGCCTGACCAGAAAAGTGGCATCCTTAAATCACTTTATTTTGTAGTCAACCGAGCGGTGTATGCCATTCTTCTAGATCCTCAAGCAACCAAAGAACTTTTGCTAGACGATGGAATGCCAACAGGCATTTGAGGAGCTCAAGGGCTACCTCAGCTCTCCGCCACTATTTGGCCAAGCCTGAGCTTGGAGAAGAGCTATTCCTCTACCTTATGGTCTCTCCTGCTACCCTAGCAGTGGTCTTGATAAAGCAAGAGGCAAAAGTATAATGATCAATTTACTACATAAATTGAGTCCTGAGGGATGCTGAGATTAGGTACACTAAATTAAAAAAATTAACTTATACTCTTTTGATTGCAGCCAAGAGACTTCGGCCCTATTTCTAAGGGCACACCATAATGCTCCTTATCGATCAGTCCATCAAAGCAGTTCTTCATCAAATAGATGCTTCTGAAAGAATTACGAAGTGGGCTATTGAATTGATGAAATTCGACATAAACTATCAACCTCGACCGCCAATCAAAGTCTAGATATTGGCCGACTCTATAGTAGAGTGTACGATCCTGGATGATGCCAAATTTGAACAAAATGATGCCAGCATTCCATGGTTACAGTCAAGCTCCTCCGAAGAGAGAGCAGATCTTTTCGAAGGATTCTAGGCCTTGTATGTGGATGGCTCCTCCAATGCCTCGAGCGTAGGTGCTGGACTGATCTTGGTCAACCCCAAGGGGGTCATTACTGAATATGCATTGCGCTTCGAGTCTTCTGCAACAAACAACGAAACAAAATATGAAGCTCTAATGGCGAAGCTCAAGATTGCTACGGAACTAGAAGTCGATCAGCTTCAAGTCTATAGTGATTCGCAGCTAGTGGTGGGATAGGTCAGTGGCAGCTACGAAGGTCGAAAGAAAAATATGATGAAGTATCTTGAAAAAGTGAAGAGCTTGATCTCAGCCTTCAATGGCTTTGGCATTTGGCAGATTCCAAGGGCAGAGAACGCTAGGGTCGATCTCCTATCCAAGCTAGCCACACTTGCCCCCAATGAACTTTCCAAAGAGCTATGCTTCGAGGTACTAAAATGTCTGAGTATGGAAGAACAGCTGACTATAATGCAGATCGATCAGAAGCCTTATTGGATTGACCCTTTGGCCGCCTATCTCAAAGATGGGACTCTCCCTCGTGACCCTAAAGAAGCTCGAAAGCTAAGAAATCAGACCTTCCGATATGTTCTTTATGAAGGCAAATTGTATAAAAGATCATACTCCCTACCTCTCCTAAAGTGTCTCCAACCTTTCGAAGCTGATTTTGCATTATAAAAAGTGCATGAAAGAATTTGTGGAAGCCATCTGTGTGCCAGATTCTTTTCTCACAAGCTACTTCGATAAGGTTGCTACTGGCCAACCATGCACCGTGATTGTGTTGAGTATGTTAAAAGATGCGGCCGTTGCTAAAGAAATACGAGTATACAAAGGTAGCCGACCTCTGAGCTTATCCCACTAAGTGCATCTTGGCCATTGGTACAATGAAGGATAGATATACTTGGACCCTTCTCGATGGCATCCAGATAATGAAAGTTTTTCTTAGTAACGATTGACTACTTTACCAAGTGGGTCGAGGCCGAACTCTTAGCAAAAATCACTGAGGTCAAAGTGCAAGACTTCATCTAAAAATCAATTATTTACAAATTTGGTATGCTTCGAACTCTCATAATGGACAATGGGCAACAGTTTGTCGAAATGAGGTTTGCTGAGTTTTGCGAAGATTTGAACATCTTCCATCACTTTATGTCGGTGGCCTACCCACAAGCCAATGGTGAAGCAGAAGTGACCAATGGATCCTATTACAAGATATCAAGATGAGACTTGAAAGAACAAGAGGAACTTGGATGGACGAACTCTATCATGTCCTCTGGGCATACCAAACTATCTAAAGACTATCGATTGAAAAAATACCATTTGTCTTGGCTTTTAGAATAGAGACGGTCATCCCAATCAAGCTTAAACTCTCAGAGCTGACCTCGACCTACTGAAGAAAAAAAGAGAAAAAGTCTAAGTTTGGATGGCTACCTACAAGCGAAGGGTGGCCAGATATTACAACTCCAGAGTCAAAGATAAAATGTTCAGAGTGGAGGACTTGGTGCTTTAACGAGCGGCCATCTCTCAGCCTCAGAATCAGGAGAAGCTTGCCCCAAATTGAAAAGGACCCTACGAGATCAAAGAAGTCATCTGACTCGGGACATATTATTTGAGGAAGCTTGGAGGAGCAGATCTACCCCGATCATGAAATTCGAAAAATCTATGAATGTATTATCAATGATTTGGTTGCAATAAAATCTTTCTACTTTAACACCCTAATCTTTATTGTATATTTGTAATGATGGAGAATTACCTCTCGAACTTAACCATGTGACGAGTACAGTCATGTTAGGAACAGGAGGAGAACCTCGTCCTAACATGAGCAAAGTTGAAGGCCTTATTAACTTAAGATAAGATGAGAGAAGAGGTTCTGACAATGATCCTAATATGCTCCTACAGCCATGTTAGAAATAGGAGAAAGATCTCATCCTAATATGAGCAAAGTCGAGAGCCTCGTTGACTTAAGACAAGATAAGGGGAGAGGTCCTAACAATGGCCCTAATCTGCTCCTACAACCATGTCAGGAATAGGAGAAAAATCTCATCCTGACATGAGCAAAGTAGAAGGCCTCATTGACTTAAGATGAGATGAGGAAAGAGGCCCTGAGAATGGTCCTAATGTGCCCCTACAGCTCTATCAGAAATAGGAGGAGAACCTCGTCCTAACATGAGTAAAGTAGAAGACCTCATTGATCTAAGACGAGATGAGGAGAGAGATCCTGATAATGGTCCTAATGTGTCCCTACAGTCATGTTAGAAATAGGAGGAGAACCTCATCCTAACATGAGTAAATTCGAGGACCTTACTAACCTAAGCCAAGAAAAAAAGGGAGGTCCGTCCGGTGGTCCCGAACGAACCCCCAACCTAAAGCAAAGGGAAGGAAGAAATTCTATCATCGATCCTTACACGTATTTCTCCTACGACTATCCGACCATATAAGATGCAAAAGGAAAAATCACACCCAGGTTCATGAAAAGGATCTCGGATAGATATCCACAACAACCACTTTATCGAAAGATAACACAGAAGAAAGATAAAGTGAGAAAAATGAAGCCACAAGCAAGCATTGAGTTCATGCAAGACGAACAATGGAGAAGAAAGGTACTATTTTATTGCATATGTTAAGTTCATTACAGGCAAAATGAAAATTGATAAGACTGATTACACATATCTATTACAAGCAAGACGAAGGTCGGTGAAACTGATGACATGAAAAGAAAGAAGAAAATAAAAAGGGCCAAGTCCTAAGATGGACCAGGCTCTTCAGACTTTGGGTTGTCGACCCCAGCCATCACCAAGGCTTGCTTCAGCCTAAAGATCTCCTCCTCAAATTTTTTTTTTTTGTATAAACCATCTATATACATCCTGTTGGCATGTTCAAACTTGCTCTCAGACTCCTGCCACTACTTCCATAGGACTTCGGACTCAACCTCCGCATCCTTCAAGGCTTGATGCTCGTAGGTCGGCTGGAACTTCAACCGCTGGACCTCGACCTTCTCCACCCTAATCGCATCTGAGAGCTCATCGATGGTCCTCTTCAAGAAGGCAATCTTCTCTGACTCATCGCTTGTATCGACCTACCGACTGCTGTATAACCATCCCTGAAAGTAAGAAGCCTCATCTCTGGCAGCCTTCAACTCACTTTCGAGCCTGGACATCTTCTCTATCCAGGATATTCGGTAGCTATTATGCCAGTTCTCAGTATCTTGTAGCTGCTTTTAAAATTGGAAGAACTTTTTGGATCAATTCTAGTCGTACCGGGCCTTATCGGTAGACTACAGTGAGCTCCCTTTCAAGAGATGAATTTTTTTCTTTGCCTTCTTGAGATTGGCTTCAAGGGAGCTAACCTTCATTGTTAGTGTCTAAGACTTGTCGCTAGCACTTTTTCAGAGTTTGGCAAGCTCTCTCTTAAGATTATCCTTTCGGATATCGAAGCTCGCTGTGTCCTTCATGTGTAAGTTTTGGAGGTGTGTGACCTCTTTGGTCGCCTTCGAGGCATTCTTTCGAGAAGCCTAAAGATCGTCCTCTATCTTTTTCAATTTTTTCTTCAAATGATGGACTTTCTTCTTCAAGCTCTTTATCAAAGACTTCAGCGGGACTCCTTGAGGTAAGGGATCAATGTCGATTGGAGACGGTGGGTTATGACCCTGGTTAGTAGGAGGATACTGGATAACATATGACATAACACCAATGTGAAGAAAGGTATAGATAAAAGTGAATTTATTTTCATTTAACTAGAAATTTTTAGGTACAAAGTAAATCAAAAGAGAAAAAAAAAGGTACAACTACTCGAGGTCCTCAACCTCAGGGGGTGCAGTGGCAAAAAAAGTTGGGGCAATCTCGACAAGCTCGGGCACCTTTGAAGCAGGCTCGGGCGCCTCCACAGCAGGCTCAACAGAAGAAAGATCAGCCCTAGTGCTTGATGGTCCCGCTTTTTCGTCGGCCTCCTCCTCTTCCAGAAAGTCAAGGTCGAGCTCAGGGAACCTCCAGGCTACCCTGCCTTTGCAAAGCTCGAAGCCCTTGATGAATATTTTCTGGCTGAAGGTGATGTTTAGGTCCTTCATTTCGAAGGAGGTCTTGAACTCCTCCGCGGCTCGGGCCGCTGCCTCCAAAATGGACTTCATCAATTGGGCCTCCAGCTTAGCGATCTTGAGCTTGGCTTCTTTCTTCTCCTCTTCCTCCAGAGCTAAGCTGCCTTGAGTTTAGCCGAGATGAACTCCTCCTTTTGAAGTATGCCATGCAGGCTCTCATTTTCCACTATCTTCTTCCCCACAAGATGCTCAGCCTCGATAGCCATCGTGTAAAGGTGATTGATCTCGACCTGAAGGTCTTCTCGAACTTTTAGCACCTCCACCTTCAGACGATTTGCTCTCTTGAGGTGGGCAAGCATATGGTAGCCCGACTACCATGAACAGATCACTGTAAGGTGAAGAAAGAAAGAATGAGAACATAAAAAAAAGTATGATGAGATGATTATCCTAAGGACAATCCTGAGAGACTCGCAGATGAACTACCTTTGATCAAGATCGGCCAAGCGGTCCACCTCCTCTGGCAGGGCGAACCTATCAGTTAATTCTCGATGATGTTCGGGTTATCGAATGGGTCCGTCCCCTATTCTTCACTGCTGCCCCAGTAGGACTCGTCCGGACGCACCTTGTGAGCCTTTTTCATGATGGCCACTTTTTTCTTTCTCCTTTCCTTCTCTTTACCAACAGAGGGATCGGGCGTGCGATCCCTAGGGGGAGATTCGCATGCTCAAGGGGAAGAGTCTCCCCTTCAACGACATCGACACGGGCGGTCGTGATAGCCTCGTCTCCCAGGTAGACCTCGAAAGCAACATCGGTGGTGACAAAAGCCATAAGGTCGAAGGTGCCGACCTTTGCTCATTTTGATTTCTCATCTGGGGCCTTCTCCTTTCTTTTCTTCTAGGCATAAAGGCTCTTGGTGAGCCTCTCTACAGAATCGGTGTCCATTTCTGCAGCAAAAAAAAATCATGATCAACCAAGATACGCATAAAATTTTATAAGAGCCCATACATATATACATATATACAAATGCAATTGGTACCCATAGGGTCGAGAGGACTCAGGCCGAAGTTGAATAAAGTCTGCTCCCTCAAAAGCTCGAAAAGATCGAGAGCTTGGTACACCTTCAGCCTGTTAGAAGACTCGAGGTCGGCTTTGTCCAAGCTAAGGGCTCGATGGATGGATTTCCTAAGGAAGCTCCAAGAAAGAAGGTCGAGCAGCAAGGTTGGGCATCGAACGAAGAAGTACTTCTCCTTCCAATTATGAATAAAAGAAGAAGCGCCTTTCAGCAATCCCTTCTTACTAAATTGAGGGAAGAAGTACCACCAGTTCTTTATGAAAGGATGGCATTTTAAGGTATAAAAATTTTAGAATAACGAGATGGTCGGCCGAACTTTGGTCAGATGGCAGAGGAAAAGAAAATCAATCACAAATCGAAAGGAGTTCGGCACAATGGAAGCGAAGAAGATGTTCAAGAATTGAAAGAGGGCAACTACAAAGGGGGGCAGCGAAAGCCAAAGCCCAGCATGCAAGGTCTCTAAGTATAGGCAAAATCAATCGGTCGGAGGTGAGCTGGCACGTTCGTCTGACTCAGGGAGCTCAAGGTCGTACTCGGGGGGGATCCCATATTGGATGCGGACTAACGAAAGATCGTTCAGAGTCAAAATCAAAGGGATGGTATCTGGAATAAAAGACTGGTGAGACATGTTCCTAGGCTCAACCTTGGCCAAGCGTGCGGGATCTAGGAAGGCCGGTCTGGACGAGCGTCAAATATTGGTAGAATGGGAGGTTTTGGAAGACATTCAAATCAAAATAAAACTCTAGAAAAACCCCCAAAAATCAAGAAAAAACATACTCTAAATGCTTCTACTAGAGAAATCAAAAGAGCAAGAAGATAAAAGATACTAGAGAAATCAAAAATAGATGATAGAAGGCTGACCTAAGTTAATTGAGAGGGGCAAAGAAGTGATGGGCATGACAAAAATTGAGTGGAGGAGCGTCGAAAATCAGAGAGGATGCAGGGAAGAATCGGTGCTCTCAAGCAGGAAGAAGGCATGGGCTCAAGAGGGAAGAAGACTTAGGCAAGATTGAATTTTGGAGGGGGGAGAAGGCCTTAAATAGCTAAGGGAAATCCGAAGCGGTTATGATTGCAGATCTTACTTGGTCATTCTATGTGCGCCGCATTCCACTCATCATGATAGGGGAGTGGCAACGGGCAGATCTTTAATTACGTCATACCTAGAGTAGTGTTACAATAGAAAATTTGAAGGCCAACTTTTCAAAGTCATTTCAAATTTAATAAGCCCAAGTGCCGACATGGTAGATGCCAAAATGTCTCTTTCGAATAGATCCAGAAAAAGAAAAGAACTTCGCCAGTCGCATCCATACTTCCTTCTTTCAAATTTTGAACTTGAGAGTGGGAGGACTATTGTTAAAAATAAATCCGCTTTTATCGAATTTCGACCAAAATGTCTTACCTTTGAATTAGCCCATTCGGTATCAATAGTCAGGGATGATCTTGCACCAAATTCATAAGACCTCTCGGACTCCTTCAGTAGTCGAACTCTTATCGGACTTCTCATTCAACCAGACTTTTTCAGTAGTCAGACTCCTGTCGGACTTTTTCTTCAGTCAGACTCCTTCAGTAGTCGAACTTCTACCAAACTTCTTCTTCAGTCGGACTCCTTCGATGGTCAAACTCCGGACAAGCTTCACCGCCAGTTGAACTCTTCCCGGGCTTCGCTACCTATCGAGCTCCTCTCGAACTTCTCTTATCAGCTATCCGAAAAGGCCTCGGCACCAACTCATGATATGGCAAACAACGGCCCAAGCGCGGATAATCTTAAGAACATCTAAACTTCTCTAGAACGGTGTTAGCTAAGAATTCTTCATTACCTACGGCTATCCCATTCGAACTTAAGTTGTCAGACTCTAGCGGACTAACACGTCACGACAATAAACACAACCCTCCATAACAAACCCCACGTGACCCTGAATGGCTCACTATTAGATGGTTATAGCTATCACTATCAGTTTATTATGGGCTTCACCTATATAAAGGATCCTCCAGATATGCTTTCTTCTCTAAGCTCTTGATTTCTTTCTAAAAACTCCATTAAAATCTCTCTGAGTACTCCATTTTTGTTGGCCAAAAGAGCTGACTTGATCATCGAAGGATCTTATCGAAGCCACCATCCCCAACTCTAGATGAGACTTGTTTTGCAGGTCACCGACGGCGACCTTATCTTCTCCAACTCCAGTCTTGATTCCGACGATAATCAGATTTTGCACCAACAATAATAATAGCAAAAATAGTAGTAATAATAATAAAATAATAATAATAATAATAATAAATAATAATAGTAATAATAGTAATAATAATAGTAAAAGTGGTAGTAGTAGTAATAATAATAATAATAAATTAGATATTTTTTTATAATTAAAATAGTTAAGTTTTTAATTATATTTTTATACTTTTATTTGTTATAGTTTATTTTTTTTATTTATTTAGTTCATGTATTTTATTATGATTATGATTTAATATTTTAATTTGCATTAGTCGAAGGTTTTAATTTCTAATATATATGAACTATCCAGTCTGGGATCCAGATCGAGTTCTGATCAGAGATATGAGTTGGGATCCTGTCTGAAATTTGGGTTATGATCTGGGTTGGATCTTGGTCTGAAATTCGGATCGAGTTTCGATCAAGGATATGAGTCGGGATCCTATCCAAGATTCGGATCATGATCCAGATTCGATCTCAATCTAAGATCTTATTTGAGATCTGATCTAGGATCTTGATCAAGATTCAATCTAGAATCCTATCTGGTATTGCTTTAATGCATGCTCTGATGTAACCTTAGACTTCTATTCAAGAGTCGGTCCTAGGGTCCCCCAAAGGAACTCTATGAATGGTTCTTGATGATTTGGAGGACGACGATCATTTTATAAATGATGATGAGATAGAAGATGATACATTAATCAATTATTGTGATTCAGAGGAGGATCTATAAATCGAAGAGAATACGGATATTGGTAAGTAGATCTATATTCTTTGTTGAATCTTCTCTTGCAATAATGGTATGCAATACAAATCTATTCATTAGCATTTATGCATTTTTTACTATTATTATTGATTATTACATTAATTTATATGTCAAATTAATTATATGCATAGTTTAAGCATTGCAGGTAAGGCGTCAGGAGGGATACGATGACATTCGACTTCACAGCCTACCCCTAAGCCTTCCCCCATTTTCATTGCTGCACCATTGGAGTCACTAGAGGGCCCTCTATAGGTGGATCTGACTGAGGTGGATTTGAGTGATCAGACGGGCCTGAGTGGTATTTTTATATTTTTTATAAAATAAAATTTAATTTTAATTTACCTATTAGGTTTATAGATTGCTATTATATTAATAATTTATTCATTATTTTTCAGGCCATTCTCTTTCGATGGTGAGGCGAGGACGAGATCCGTCGAAGAACCTCATCCTTGAGCATTGGAGATGCGAGCATGAGAGACAGCATCTCTGCATCGAGATTTCGCCAAGCTATGCCAAGCCTATTAGGGGATGGTGTGAGCCATGGTAGACTGAGCTAGGTATTATTTGCCGTAGCTATGCCCCGAAGATGCTCTTCGATTGGCGTCAGGTTATACGACCTCAGAGGAAGGTCTTTTATAGCTACTTATAAATATAATAATATTTATTTAAATATTTAATTAGCATTGTATTCTTATAATATTTGTTATTCGTAGGCTATTTTTGACATTATTGATTTTGAGCACGATCGTGTGCGGCGAGCTATAGATGATCATTTATGCTTGTATTTGAAGAAGTATCGACGTCGCATTCATCACCACTGGTATGTTGTAGTGCACGATCAGGAGGTAGAGACAACATGACAGCAGCCATATGACAGCATCACTATAGAGGACTAGGCTGTTATATATCGCACATACAAGGATTCGACATATCAGATAACTTTTTTATTTAAAATTTAATAATTAAATATTATTTATTTTTAAATTTAATTATTTATTGACTAATTTGAATGTTAACTATGCAGGATCGATGTGCCAAAAATGCTACAAATCGGGTGAGATAGATAGTCTCACATTGTGGGGGTTCAAGGCCATTCGTTCGCCATATAGAGTAGATGATAAGTAATTTCTATTTATCATATATTAACTCATTAACTATTTAAATTTTTTTATTAATTATTTTTAAATTATAGAGAGATGTAGAGAGTGGCGAGCTTTCTGGTAGAAGCGAGATCTACCAGCGGACACATCAATGATGGTTAGGAGGCTGGACGATCGGGAGCCAGGAGCTTTATGTAATTTTTTTTAACTATTTTTTATTTATATTTTAATTTCAGTACAAACATAGATAGCTATAAATTTAATTTTTAGGATCATATGATAGATATTAGATCCCAACCTACTTCAGAGGGCTCGACCGCACCAATAGATGATGAGATCTATGATCGAGTGTTTGGTACGAGATCCTGTTATGTTAAGAAGCTAGGACATGGGATCAGAGCTCCTACATCTTCACGTTCATTTAGGGCTGACATTCATACTGCCTGTGATGTTTGGCTAGCGGAGATACAGAAATAGGCTGTCGAGGATCGACAGTGGACTGCTGAGTTGACTACATGTGTCAATAAGTACTAGCTATTTCAAATACAGATGATGGAGCGAATAATACAAATGGAGCAGATGATGCAGATGATGAGGCAGCAGCAGACCGATCTGAGTTTCTCTGAGTGCTCTCCTCGTTCTTCGATCCATTTTTCTTTTCTAGATACTGTCGATGCTTGATGGCTGACTACCTATTTCTATATATTTTTATTTCTATTTTGAATATTTTATATTTATAAAAAAATACTTTCTATAATTATATTTGTTGGTGTAGAATCTGGTTGACGTTGGATCGAGCTAGAGTCAAGGAAGATGAGATCACCGTCAATGATCTACAAAATAAAATTCCATCCGAAGACGGTGGTGGTGGCTCTGACAGGATCCTCCGACGATCAAGTCAGCTCTTTTGGCCAACAAAAATGGAGTGCTCAGAAAAAAATTTGGTAGAGTTTTGGAAAGGAGAAGAGAGCTTAGAGAAATGTATCTGGAGAGTCTCTTTTTATAGATGGAGTCTGTAGCAGATTGATAGTGACAACCATAGTCGTCTAGTAGCAAGCCACTCGAAGCCTGATGGAGTCTGTCATGGAGGAAGGCACCGCCTGTAGCGCCGCTTGTAGTGGACTGATAGTGACAACTGTAGCCGTCCGGTAGTGGGCTACCTAATAGAAGTCCGAAAGGAGTTCAGAATCCAACTGAAGAAGAAGTTCAAAAGAATTTTGGCTCCTGAAGAAACTTGACTGAAGAAGAAATTTGGAAGAAGTTCGGCACCTAAAGAAATCCAACTAAGAAAGATGTCCGAAAGGAGTTCGGCTCTTAGAGGAACTCGACTGAAGAAGGTGTGGGAAAGAAGTTTGGCTCCTTGAGGAACTTGATTGAAGGAGAAATCCGAAAGAAGTTTGATTCTTGAAGGAACTTGACTGAAGGAGATGTCTGGAAGGAGTTTGACTCCTAAAGGAATCCAACTGAAGGACATGTCTGGATGGAGTTTGGCTCCTAAAGAAATCTGATTGAAGGAGATATCCAGAAGGAGTTCGACTCCTGAAGAAACTTAATTAAAGGAGGAATCTGGAAGGAGTTCGGCTTTCGTAGAAATCTGACTGCAGAAGGAATCCAGAAGAAGTTTGGCTCCTATAAAAATTCGAATGAAGGAGTCCGAAAGAAGTTTGGCTTTTGAAGGAATCTGGAAGAAGTTTGACTCCCAAAAAAATTTTATTGAAGAGAAGTTCGGAAGAAGTTTGGCTTTTGTAGAAATTCGATCGAAGAAAAGGTCTGGTAGGAGTTTGACTCCTGTAGAAATCTGACTGCAGGAAAAATTTGGAAGGAGTTTGGCTCCTGTAGAAATCCAGCTGAAGGAGATGTCTGAGAGGAGTTCGGCTCCTGAAGAAGTTCGACTGAAGAAAAAGTCTGGAAGAAGTTCGGCTCCTAGAAAAGCCCGACCGAAGGAGAAGTCTGAAATTCGATCGCTAGGGGAGTTCGAGAGGGGTTCAATTGATGGAGGAGTTCAGTTGGGGCTCGACCGTTGAGGAGTTTGGATGACTGAAAGAGTTCGACTAAGATTTGACCGCTGGAGGAAAATTTACGATCAAAGCTCTTCCATGATTATCGGTTGCATGAGGCTAAGCATCAGGATGAACTTCGGCAGGAGCGGGGTTTATCCCCAATAATAGTTTTCTCTACTTTCGAGTTCGAAATTCGAAGAAAGGGAGTACAAAAAAAGCGGCTGCCAAAATTTTTTTTGGGCTCTGCACCCGTTGAGGTTGAAGCTCAGGAAAGATCTTGTCTCCAACCGATGTTGATATTAAAGTGGAAGCTCAGCGGAGATCTTGTCTCTAGCCGAGGTTGAAGGAGTTCTTATCTCCTATTGACGTTGAACTTGAAGCTCGGGGAGATCTTATCTCCAGTCGAGATTAACGTTGATGCTCGGAAGAGATCTTCTCTTCAGCCGAGGTTGAAGGAGATCTTATCTCCTATTGACGTTAAAGTTGAAGCTTGGAGGAGATCTTGTCTCCAGCCGAGGTTGACGTTGATGCTCGGAGGAGATCTTGTCTCTAGCCGAGGTCGACGTTGAAGTGGAAGCTCGAAAGAGATCTTGTCTCCAGCCGAGTTTGAAGTTGAAGCTCGGGAGAGATCTTCTCTCTAGCCGAGATTGAAGGAGATCTTATCTCCTATTGACGTTAAAGTTGAAGCTCGGGGGAGATCTTCTCTCCAACTGAGGTTGACGTTGATGCTTCGGAGAGATCTTCCCTCTAACCGAGGTTGAAAGAAATCTTATTTTCCTATTGACGTTGCGGTTGAAGCTTGGGGAGATCTTGTCTCCAACCGAGGTTGACATTGAAGTTGAAGCTCGGGGGAGATCTTGTCTCCAACCGAGGTCGAGGGAGATCTTGTCTCCTATTGACGTTGCGGTTGAAGCTCGAGGGATATCTTGTCTCCAACCGAGGTTGACGTTAAAGTTGAAGCTTAGAAAGATCTTGTCTCCAGCCGAGTTAAAGTTGGAGCTCGACGGAGATCTTGTCTCCAGCTGAGATTGATGTTGAAGTTGAAGCTCGAAGGAGATATTATCTCCAATCGAGGTTTCGGTAGATCTTGTCTTCTGTTGACATTGCGGTTGAAGCTCGAGAGAGATCTTGTTCTCAGCCGAGGTTGATGTTGAAGTAAAAGCTCGGAGGAGATCTTGTCTCCAATCGAGGTTGAAGTTAAAGCTCGAGAGAGATCTTCTCTCCAACCAAGATTGAAGGAGATCTTGTCTCCTATTGACATTAAAGTTAAAGCTTGGGGGAGATCTTGTCTCCAGCCGAGGTTGATGTTGATGCTTGGGGGAGATCTTCTCTCCAACTGAAGTCGATGTTGAAGTGAAAGCTCGGAAGAGGTCTTATCTCCAGCTGAGGTTAAAGTTGAAGCTCGGGAGAGATCTTCTCTCCAACCGAGGTTGAAGGAGATTTTATCTCGGAGAGATCTTCTCTCCAGTCGAGGTTGAAGGAGATTTTATCTCCTGTTGTTGTTGGGCACAATGGGACCGTTGTCGGAGGCCCTCCCCTCATCTTGTCTAAAATGAACGAGGCCTTCGATTTTACTCACGTTAGGACGAGATTCTCCTCCTATTCCTAACGGAATGTGGGGCACATAAGGATCGTTGTCGGGGCCTCTCCCCCCATCTCGTCTAAAATGAATGCGACCTTTGACTTTACTCACGTTAGGACGAGGTTCTCCTCCTATTCCTAATGGACTGTGGGGGCACATAAGGACCGTTGTCAGGGCCTCTCCTCCCATCTCGTCTAAAATGAACGAGATCTTTGACTTTGCTCGCATTAGGATAAGATTCTCCTCCTATTTCTAATGGACTGTAGGAGCACATAAGGACTGTTATCAAGGCCTCTCTCCTGATCTCGTCTAAAATGAACGAGACCTTCGACTTAATCATGTTAGGACAAGGTTCTCCTCCTGTTCTTAACATGGCCACTATTGATTGCTTCTTCTCTGTCATCAGATAGTTTTTGCACCAAGAAACAATAATGTTGAAATGGAGGAATTTTATTGAAGAAAAATTATCAGTAGTACATTCTCAGATTCTCTGAGTTTCAAGGTCGTGTTAGCATTGTTCCTTCGAGCTTCTTCAAGCGATAAGTTTCGGACCGGATGACCTCCTCCATTTCATGTGGGCCTTCCTAATTCGGAGCAAACTTTTTCTAGCTTTGAGGCTGAGAGATGGCGGCTTGCCGAAGTATTAAGCCTCCCAGAGATAGCATTGATGATGTCGAGAGGTGGCCAATCTCATTGTTGTTCCTTCCTCATTGGTGGTTCTAACTACGGTGGCACCATTAGCTTGCTTCAGGCCGACGTCTGTGGAGCATTGAAGGGGGCATAGTTATGAAACCTTCAGGAGGAAACTTCTTCGTGCCCTTCCATTGAGGCTTCTTTGACGATGAGCTCGAGGAGGAGTTTGGGCTTGCTTGTGCTCAGAGGGAATCCGTGCGTGCGGTCGAACTTCATTCGACCCTCTATCAACGATAAGTCTATGTCGCTCTCCTACGACTTCCTCATCCTTGAACTTGAAGGCTTCTTCTGCTCGAGCATATCCCTCAGCATAAGCTAGTAGATCGACAAAATCTCTAGTACTTTTTCTCCAGGGAGAATAGTAAATTATTCTTCTAAAGGCTGTCCTTGAGTGCGGCCATCGCAACTGAATGGTCCAGGTTTCGAACCTCCAATACAGCAGCATTAAATCGGATGACATAAGTTTGGATGGATTCTCCCTTCTTCTACTTGATGTTCATCAGAGAATTCGAACCTCGACGCAGACGTCGGCTACTGACAAAGTGAGCCGCAAATTGATGGCTCATCTGATCAAAAGAGAAGATCGTATCCGACTTCAACATCGAGTATCAGTTTTTTGCTGCTTCCTTTAAGATAGATGGAAAAGCTCGACATAATATGGCGTCTGGTGTGCCATGGAGTAGCATCATGATCCGAAAGGCTTTTAGGTGATCGACCGGATCAGAGATTCCATCGTAACTTCCAAATTGGAGGAGCTTGAAATTCAGTGGAACGAGCTCTTGCATAATTCAGAAAGAGAAAGGGAATCGATGTGGACATCGTCATGGTGAGCTGGGGCAACATGGCTGAGCTCCTTAATCCGTCGATCCAACCTTCGTAGTTTTTGATCGAGGACGTCAACTCGATCGTAAATCATGAAAGGCTTCCGACCGTGGATGGGGAAGGTCCCTTTCGGAGAAGAACCATGATCCAAATAAAGATCCTCTTCTCTCTATTTCTCCTTCTCAGGGGTGACGGATATGCTAGCACAAGTGCTCCTCCTTGGATCGGTTTCTGACATCTCGACGATGAATTTTCTGATGGAACCACCACCGGGGGCTGCCGCATGGCATGTACCATTTCGGTGAGGCTCTGAATCTACTGTATCAGTAGGTTAAACTGCTCCGGATCTACCACGATCACCGATGAAGGAGGAGGTTGAAGCACCAATGATGGAGTAGGGACAGACGGATCTGACCTAGATCTGATGGTAGAAATGGTAGATCTCCGAGTAGTCACCCTCTTTGGAGGCATTTCTCGAGGTTGAAGGAGAGGATGGAGATGGACCTTGAAGAAGAAGATCCATAGGGTCGGCTGAGCACTTCTTTAAAAATAAGGGTACCTGAGGAATAGAAGGCTCTCCTTCTAGCACCAATCTTGTTGGTGCAGAATCTGATTGACGTCGGATCGAGCTAAAGTCGAGGAAGATGAGGTCACTATCGGTGATCTGCAAAATAAAGTTCCATCTGGAGTCGATGGTGGTGGCTCCGGTAGGATCCTCCGATGATCAAGTTAGCTCTTCTGACCAATAAAAATGGAGTGCTCAGGAAAGAGTTCGGCAAAGTTTTAGGAAAGAGAAGAGAGCATAGAAAAAATATATCTAAAGGATCCCTTTTTATAAGTGGAGCCTATAGCAGATTGATAGTGACAACCATAGCCATCTGATAGCAGGCCGTTCGAGGTTTGATAGAGTCTGTCATGGAGGGAGGTGCTGTCTATAGTGCCGTCTGTAGCAGATTGATAGTGACAGCTGTAGCCATCCGATAGTGGGCTGCTCGGTGAAAGTCTGAAAAGAGTTTGAAATCCGACTGAAGGAGAAGTCCGAAAGAAGTTTGGCTCCTAGAGGAACTTGACTGAAGAAGAAATTCAAAAAAAATTTAGCTCTTGAAGAAATTCGACTGAGAAAGATATCCGAAAGAAGTTTGGCTCTTGGAGGAAATCGACTGAAGGAGGTGTGGGGAAGGAGTTCGGATCCTGAAAGAATCCGACTGAAGAAGATGTTCGAATGGAGTTCGGCTCCTAAAAGAATATGACTGAAGAAGATGTCCGAAAGAAGTTTGGCTCCTTGAGAAACTTGACTAAAGGAGGAATTCGGAAGGAGTTCGGCTCCTGAAGGAATCCGAAAGGAGTTTGGCTCCTGAAGGAATTCGACTGAAGGAGATGTCTGGATGGAGTTTGGCTTCTGGAGGAATCCAATTGAAGGAGATATCCGAAAGAAATTTGGCTCCTAGAGGAACTTGATCGAAGGAGGAATCTGAAAGAAGTTTGACTCCCATAGAAATTCAACTGCAGAAGGAATTCGGAAGGAGTTCGGCTCCTATAGAAATCCGATTGAAGGAGTCCGGAAGGAGTTTAGCTCCTAAAGAAATTTGGAAGGAGTTCGACTTTCATAGAAATCCGACTGAAGAGAAGTCCGAAAAAAGTTTGGCTCCTATAAAAATTCGATCGTAGAAGAAGTCCGAAAGGAGTCCGACTCCTTGAGGAGTTCGACAGAAATTCGATCGTTGGAGAAGTTCGAGAGAGGTTCAATCGATGGAGGAGTTCTGCTGGGGCTCGACCATTGAGGAGTTTGATCGGCTGAAGAAGTTCGACTAAGATTTGATCACTGAAAGAGAATTTTTGATCGAAGCTCTTCCATGATTACCGATTGCATTAGGCTAAGCATCAGACTGAACTTCAACGAAAGCGGAGTTTATCCTCAATAATATTTTTATATAATAAAATAAAATTTATTTATGGATGAATGCAATGATGAAATTTATTTATGGATGAAATGATGAAATTTATTTATATATTTTTTATTTTATTTTTTTAAATTATAATAATTGATATGAAA
The DNA here is from genome assembly GCA_006176705.1 of Cocos nucifera. Classification (NCBI taxonomy): domain Eukaryota; kingdom Viridiplantae; phylum Streptophyta; class Magnoliopsida; order Arecales; family Arecaceae; genus Cocos; species Cocos nucifera. The sequence goes on from QRFJ01000619.1 coordinate 842,578, forward strand.
AATATAAAAAAATATTTTTTTATAATTTTTAAAAAAATTAATTTATGATGGAATTATTTATGATGGATATTTTTTCATCATAAATAATTAAATTATCTATGATGAAAATAATCCATCGTAGATAATTATTTATTTATGATGGATTTTTTCATTAAAAAAAAATTATTTGTGATGAAAAAAATTTCATCATAAATAATTTCATTGTAGATAATTTAAGAAATAAATTTTTTTTTAATAAAAATTTTTTATCATAAATAAAAATTATTAGTAATGAAAAATAATTTTCATCGTTAATTATTATCTACGATCCCATTTTTTGCGATGAAACATTAATGATGGAATTTCCATCGCTACTAATTATTAGCGATGAAAATTTATTTTTTGTGATGAAATTTTTGCATCGCAAAAAATCTATTTTGTTGTAGTGTTGCATCGGAGAGCGGGTGATGTCTTGAAGGTTCTAAGAAATTTTTTGAGAGATTTTAGAGAGCTTTTATAAATATTTTCGTACTTCTTGTTCAGAGACTCTTATGCAAGGATTAATTGATAAGTTTTTCTTATATTTGTTTGATTTTATTTCTCTTATAGTAAAGTTTGCATGTCCCATAAAGGTAGATCTTGGTCTAGTCTACATACTTGATTGTGTGCTATCTCTTATCTTTTATTCTTTTTTTTTACGGTATCTATACATGATCGAGTGTAATACAAGTAGTATCGAAAAGGTCTTGAGGTGGTGATAGCCTGACCAGACTTCCATAATAGAAAGCATTTAAAAAAAATAAGTAGTGAGCAACAATAACTTATCTTTTATCTGTCCGACATGAAGATCCAATCATGCTCCTCCAAGAGCCTAATATCCTGTAATAAACATGTTAAAAATCAACTCGAGCTATCTTTTGTCTCTACCTCCACTGTGGCATATGCAATGAAAAAAATATTTTCATTACCATTCTTTCCCACTGTAGCTAGGAGCTATCCTCCAAATGAACCTTTCAAGTAACATCCATCAAATCCAATGATAGGTCTACAACTCTTGACGAAGCCATACTTGCAAGCTACAAGATAACAATATAACCTTTTAAAGATAGGTGGACTAGTATCATCGGGCCTACGAACATCCAACAACATCATGCTCCCATAATTTGTTTATTTGATTATCTAATAGTACTTCCATATGTGGCCATACTACTCCTTGTAGCTTTCCTGTATAATCTCTAGGGCTTTAGTCTTGACTCTATAGTATTGTGCCCTTAAAATAGAAACCTTCACATCCCTTCTTACTTTCTCTCTGAAGCCCTTTACACTTCACTTTCCATGTGATATAATCTCCTTAGGATACTTATCTGCTAGATATTTAGATATCATATTATGATTTTCAAATTGCTAACCACAACTATGTATAGGCTAGAAGGTCTTAATTTGATAACTACTCTTTTTTTTGGACTGGTGAAACATTTGGACCGGTGAAACATGAATCCTCTATCCATATTCCTTCTTGCATGCAGTAGTAACTCTACTTGCCTTATTTTTCTTATAAACAAAGTCAAAACCCTCCTGCATGCTGTCAAACTATGCAGCATTGCTAAACTTCATTCCTACTGAAAGTGTGATAGTTCTTTTAACATCTGTAGTTTTATTAAATTCAAGATAATCAAAATTCTAAATTGCAGCATCTGAATCATTATCATTGCCCAAACTACGTAGTTCAGAATCGCTACTACTCTCTAGTTTCTTACTAGTGGGCTGCTCATCTTCAAAAAAATCAAAACTCTGTGTCTATATAAGATCTTAACTCCTTCACGATAACATTTCTATCAACATAACCATCAAAGAGATCATTATCTTCATCATTCGAATCATTTCATTTACTAAGTGATTCATCACTATTACTTCTACTTCCACTTGGAGACTTCGAAGTGGGACCTATAACTTCTTTCATTTTTTCATCAATTATAAACCTTCTACTAAGCTTTCCTCCAAGCCTTCTGCCAAGTCTTGCTCTAACCCTTCCACCAATCCTTTTTACTACCATCCTTTTAATTTGGATCTTTAGTGTTGATGTAGATGCATCTTTCATAGTGGGCAACACAGCAGTAGTGATCGAGATAGATTTTAATTGGATCTCACTGCCCCCTTGAGATGAAGGCATTTCTACTGTATCCACTTGGTGCTCTACATATACTTATAATGTATTCGTACCTTTTATGCAAGCTAGCATGTTAAGAATATATGCATCGCATTTTAATTTCTTCAAACTATTTTTTAAAGTTTGTCTAGGCATGAGGTAATAAAAGTGGGTTCAATTTTTGTACCCCAACTGTTCCAACATATCCTCCAACTTCAGGGTACTAAACCTTAGATCATAATTATCAAAGAATCTAACATTGCCCCCATTATAATGAAACCTTAGATGGTAATGCATTGAGCCATCATAGTGGATCTCCACAGTAAAAAAATCAGAGTCTATCCCTGCACCAACAAAATAAATATAATTCCACGATATACATTAAATAAGTGATTAAAAAATAGAAACCCTAGGATCCTTTTTCAATACTTTTCTTCCCTTGTATAGTGAATAGGGACTGTGCATAAGTCTACAGTGAGACCACAACAAAAGGGACGTTTTCTAGAAATCATATCAGTGCGTAAATGGTCTCTTATACACATTCACAATAAAAGATGTGCCATAATACAAGCATATGAAAAGACAACAATGTATTACAAATGGATTGTGGAACAATTGGAATAAAAACTATGCATAAGAAGAATTATTACATAATACATATCCTTAACTATTGCATGCAAATAATAAAGTTTAAAATAGTGAGCAATCATAAAAAATTACGACCGTACACCATTATCCAATGAAAGAGAAAAATAATGGCATGACTTTAGATTGAGATAAACAAGAAAAAAATTTATTCAAACATAATTTAATATACAAAAAAATTAGAAAAAAAGATGCATTATCTACCAACGAACAAACATACGCACAATAGAGAGGAATAGGGCTTCTGAGAGGTTGTTACACTCGTGCAAAGAGTAGGAAAAAAATATTAAACCAAATAAAGAGTTAAAAAGTCATCTTTGCCAGAATTTCACAAGAGGAGTGACACCGAAAGCAATAGATGAAAGATGTGGGAGTGAGCCCTCAGAATTGGAAGCGTTACCATCAAAAAACATTTGAAATGAGGGAGGGGCATCTCGATTTTTTTCAAGAAAAATTTAATAATGTTAGAAGGGCCATATTGAATCATTCTATTAATTACAAGAGTTCAATTGAGATGTTTTAAATATGAGAGGATATAAGTAAAATTGGATAAAATTTGAGGAAATATTCTTATAATTTTTTTAGAAAAAAAAAAAAGATGCATGGTGTCATTGTTTGTATCATGCATGATCATGGTGTGGTGGATGCATGGCGGGAGCTGTCGATAAGGTCATGAAACCCAGTTCATGAGGCCATGCCACATGTGGTGGCAAGACGGTGAGCTGCAGACAAGGTTGGCTGCAGAGGAAAATTTTAATATAGAAAACAATACGATGGTAAATATATTATAATATGAGAAACATGACTGTTAAATAAATAAATAAAAATAATATGGACAACATGATTATAAAAAAAATTTAAAAAAATATGATGAAAAATACGTACCAACATAATTGAAAAAATCATATATTTTTTTATCTAAATGATATTAATAAAAAATTATAATAGAATTATCGTTCCAAACGGTTACAACATTAATGACAGATGCAAGCAGCAGTCTGAAAAATATATATATGCTGCGAAAAGATCTCATACAAGGCAATATCGTTGCTTTTCCCGGTCCCAAATAAAGAAGCTTCCAAAGACCACGAATAAGTTATACGTAAGCTTATTGAATCAGTATATATTCAATTTTTTGCTGTATAATTATCTTATAGTCCGTTGCATCGCATGGCTTCTTTGTTAATTAATCATGAAAAAAATTGATGCAATAACTTATTCCTTCATTTATCTCTTCAATCAAATATAAAGAGAAAACTACTTCATATTGAAATAGACTATCCGGCCAATACTGGAAAGCAACACCGTCCGAAAATTACAGCATCTACCTAAAGCAGTAATAATTCCAACTTCATAACATAGCCATGTATTCCAAATATAACTTGAATTTATATATCACTGCATTTCTACGTCTGCAGCTCGGAGAGCTCCTTCACCATTTGCTCAAAATCCCGGTACGAGCTCCCCCCTTCTGCCACCGCCTCCGCCGCCTTCCTCCCTAGCTCCGCCATCCGGGCCCTCATCTCTGGCCACGCCCCCTCCGCCATCACCCTCGCCAGCTCCTCTGGTTCCGTCGTCCCCTCCATCCCCTCCCCGACCCTCACCGCCACCCCCAACTCCTCCACCAGGAGCGTCGCGTTCACGAACTGGTCAGCGTCCAACGGCCATGCCAGCAGCGCCACCCCGCCACCGCCGCCTTCCAGCACCGAGTTCCACCCGCAGTGCGTCACGAACGCCCCCATCGCCCCGTGGCTCAGTATCTCCACCTGCGGCGCCCACCCCCTCACCACCAGCCCCCTCCCCGCCACCCGCCCCTCGAAACCCTCCGGTACCACCGCCACGCCACCGCCGGTGGCCCATACGAATCGCACCCCGCTGCTCTCCAGCGCCGCCGCGAGTGCCCGCCCCTGCTTCTCCGTCGGCGTGCACTGGCTCCCGAAGCAGACGTACACCACCGACCGCGGTGGGCACGCGTCCAGCCAAGCCGCCACCTCCTCCACCGGGACGGAGCTCCGGCCACCACGCCCCGCCGCGGGACAGGCCGGGAAGATGGGACCCACAGCCCAGACGCGGCGGTAGCCCCGCTTTAGGTGGGCGAGGAAGGGGCCCTCGAGGGCGTCGAAGGTGTTGATGACCGCTCCCCAGCTGCTCGTGGCGTTGGCGAGGAAGCCCTCCCTTAGTGACTCCCAGTCCGGGTCGCCGGCCCTGAACCGGCGCCAGATGCCGGGGAGGTGGTTGAAGGGGAAGACCGGGGAAGAGGGGAGGTCGGAGAGGACGGTGAGGGCGGCGGGGCCGTCGCCGTCCTCGCGGCGGGGCATGCGGGGCCAGACGTGCTCGAGGACGGAGACGACGAAGGCGCCGGAGGAGTAGAAGATAAGGCGGGGAACTTCGAGGTCGGCGGCAAGGCGATTGGTCCAGCCGAGGAAGAAGTCGGAGAGGAGAGCGGAGGGGGGTTGGGGATGGGATCGGGCCCAGTGGAGGACGTCGGGGCTGAGGAGGGAGAGGGCGCGGACGAAGGCGGCGAAGGAGGCCATGTGGGAGGGAGGATCGCGCAAGTGCTCGACGCCGGCGGGGAGGGAGGGGTGGGCGGGGAGGGGGAGGACGAGGGGGCGGGCGGAGGAGACGGCGGAGAGGAAGGAGTCAAGGAGGGGGAGGTTGGCCGGGGTGACGAGGACAGTGAGGGAGAGGGCGGCGCCGGCGGTGGCGAAGCGGTTGGAGAGGTGGTGAGCGAGGTCGAGGAGGGGGATGAGGTGGCCCTGAGCCGGGAGTGGCACGAGGAGGAGGTGGACGGCTTGACGACGAGAGTCCTGGGAATTCGCCATCGGGAGTAAAGGAAGAAAGAAGAACCGAGAGCTTCCCCGTCCAAGAGATTTGGCAATCTAAAAGGAGGACGCTGATTCCCCGTTAAATTGGCCAAAAAATGGTTTGGTCTGCAAGATAATGGTAAGGTTCACGCATGGCGCAAGAGCTGTGGATGACTTCATGAAACACGGGCCAGCATGTTGTGTGGTGGCGAGATGTCGAGCTGCAGATATGGTCGGACGTAGGGGAAGATTTTGGCAACGAAAATAGTAGTGATTTATGCAGCTGTGAAGGAATTCATCGAATTCCACTGAACAGAATTTTTCAATGTGAAAGAATCATTCTAAGCAGTATAGATTCTAAATTATTTAATTTTTTTTAAAAAAAAGATAGCTTAACAAGAAAGAAGAATCAAATATTTTTTTTTAAAAAAAGCGTTTTACCTTTGCATCACTACAAAAGTGGGGAAAAAAAAAAGATAGAGAGAAACATGGTTATCAAAAAAATAAGTAAAAATAACATGAAAATTAAAAAATATGATTAAAAATAATAAAATGTGATGACAGATATGTGCAAAGATAATTGAAGAAATCACAAAAGAAACATTAAAAAACTAATTTGACTAGATTTTCACAAATATCTCTTGGGATCCGTTTGGTTAGGACATATAGGATTAAATGATAATTTTATGATTTTTGAGAATTATTTAATTATATCTAAAAAAATAATTGTAAAGAAAAATAATATTTACTATATTTAATTTTTAAAAAATTTATTTTAAAAAATGATATTGAAAAAATATTATTACATTTGATTGGAGGTAATCCTCTATAGAAATTTGATAAAATTTACAAATATACCTTTCAACATAAAATAATTTTTTTAATATCAAGAAAGTATTATTATCTCCAATCAATTTTTATACAATAATTATAATCACTTAACTCTTTACATAAAGCCATATATATCTTAATTCTTTTACAAAAATTCTTTATTAAATAAATTTAGAAAGACATTAAAATAAATTTGATAATTATATATATACTCTTTTTTTTAGGCTTTATCTTTCTCAATATTTTCATTATCAACCATTTCTCATCCTACATATCTCTTAATTAAATGTATAAGAAATATTTTTATTAAATATGGATTAATTACCACCACTTAAGAATTCACTGATACCAACCTTTACAGTATTTGTTTAACCTTCTCTTTTTGAAAAATAAATATAAGATCTATAAATTTTTTACTATATTTATATTTTATTTTTCATACCAAATATGATAATCTGATATGAGATTTATTTCTCCATGTCAAATTAACCGCAATCAAATAGACCTTAAGGTTAATTAAATACTAACTAAAGGGTCACCAACATGAACATCATCATAATCAATATTACTACTAATATGAATACGAATATATATATACACACATACGCACACTTAAAAATAAAATATTATTATAATATCTATATTACAATTTATGCATATAAACATTTTTATAATGAAAATCCATTTCATATTAATATTTTACTTATCAATATCATATAACATCATTTAGTAGCATTTTTTACCCTTCCTTTCTATAATATGTTTGTAGTATAGTTGCAATTTGATTATCATATTATGCTAATTTTTATGCAAAATAATTAAAAATATAACATTAATATGAAAATTTGATATTACAAAATGGAATATTACCTCATCCCAATGTGCTTGACTATAATAATATTTTAATAATATTTGGCATGTATAATTAGATTATATTATAATTATATTCTAGATTTTTTAGTTAAAATATCGATTAATATATTTTTAATTTTATAATGGTAGTATATTATGTAATATTTAAATAATATTATTATAATTATATATCATATTAATTATAATAAAATTTATTAATCATATAATATTAAATTAACTATAATAGTTTTCATTTATTCTATTTAAAAAAGGATAGTTTCATTTTTAACTTTTCAATTTATTCTAAAAAATATTTTTATTATAAGAAGATGATGCAATGGTAAAGTTACTCTTTCATAATCTGAATGTCATAAGTTCAAATCTCATGATCTGAATGTTATAAGTTCAATAACAATCTTAACCGCAATCCATAACTAAGCCATGCATGGAAAATTTTCTTTTATGTTAGTAATTATTTTGATCAGGATAGCAGTTTACTTACCTTATCTGCTTCACATTCTGAATGTACCCCAGAATTGATGGATAACAACCCATCTCGGTCAGATAAGATAGGAGCAACATGATTCACTCTACCATTGTCAACATTTTCAAAATTAACCAGCAGCCCCACTTATAAATAGGGGATATAGGGAACCACCAAGCAAGTTCTCTGGCTAGATTTTCTCCCTCTGTTCCACTTTTCTCTAGCGATTTGACTTGAGCGTCAGAGGGGATCCTTATTAGAAATAACTCCCATAACGGACTTGATTTGTAGGTACTTCTAATTAGTGCTAGATCAAACTGCAGCCATCCAAATTTGCTAGCTCCAGTGCCAAGCTAGTCGCCAACATCAACAGATTAATACTAAAGAAAAGGTCCAGGCTGGTTCAAGAAAGAATAAGATCCATAGCCATGAGATCTCGTAGAGGAGGATCCAATGCCTCATGGTGCTCCAATGGGATGGCATCTTGTCCAACCAAGGAATAACCATTGTTGATCCAGGTATTGCTCCAAACTAAGACACCACCTCTGTAATACGAAAATTAGCCTCCACCCCCTCAGCAAACCTAGAGGGTGGCCCTAGAGCAATTTAACCTGCTCATGCAATAGGTCCATACTCTAACTATAGCCATTCAAACCCTTCAATAGGCGGCCGTAATCCCTCGAACAACCGTGCATCAAGTGCCCCAACCGTGCTGTCTGACCCATTAGTTAGGATAAAACTCCACTCCAAGAAGATCATCACCTCGACACTCCAGGCATTACACTACCCAATATACCAACATGGATCGCAAGCTCCAAGAAATGCACAAGTAGATTGAAGTAGAAGCACTCCAGCATCAAACCTCAGTGTAAGATGGAGAGGTTAGCTTCAATGCCGACCCATCCTTCAGCAAAAAACTCATGGACTAGCCGATCTTAGCTAAGTTCAAAATGTTGCAGTTAAAAGCATATGATGGAACCACTGATCCACTAAATCATCTAGAGAGCTTAAAGGCCCTCATGCTCTTACCTAGGATGACTGATGAGATCCCCTACCAAGCCTTCCCCTCCACCTTATGAAAGGCAATTTGGTACTAGTACTTGAGCCTGCAATCAAGCTTGATTCATTCCTTCGAGCAACTAGGTCAGTCGTTTGTGGCCCACTTTATCAACAACTGATGATAATGCTACAGGTCAGACTCCTTGATGAATATTAAATAAAAAAAAGGAGAGCCCCTTAGAGACTATGTGAGCCACTTTAATATAGTCGCATTGGAGGTGCATGACCTAGACCAGTCAATCGCCATGTCAACCCTAAAGGAGGGACTCATGAAGTGCCAGTTCCTCTTTTCCTTGGAGTAGAAGAGATATCCAAGAGACTTTGCCTAGATGTTAGCTCAGGTAGAGATATATGCCAATACTGAGGAAGCCTATAAGCAACATAGAGGCTCATCGGAAAGAAAATCCATTGAACGAAAGGAGGAAGGTAAAGGAAAAGGAGATGCCAAGGTATGATGACTGATGAGGAAGAAGTTCAAGAAGATCTCGAACTCCCCCATGGGCTCACCTTGAGATCGGTGATCATGACCTCCACCAAAGTGGTTTGTTGCATACACACCATTAAATACCTCTAGAGCTTAGATCCTGATGGAGATCAAGGACAATGGCCAGTTGCCGAGGCTGAGGAGGATGTGCACAACACTAACCCGATGAGATCCAAAGAACTATTATCTGTACCACCGAAATCACAAGCACAATACTTAAGAATGCATTCAACTCCAGATTGAGATTGAGAAGCTTATTCAGTGAGGGTGCCTCACAAGTACCTTAGAGATTGATAGGAAGGAGATGAGGCCCAATCCGAGCAACCCCAACTTGAAGCAGACCCAGATAATCGACCCACCACAGGCATCATAAATACCATAACTAGAAGGCAGGTCGACAATCGTACCAAATCTAATGAGCCGAGAAAAGGAGAGTCATCAGCTAACAAATAGAAAATCGAAGATGTCATCACTCTCTCAAAGGAAGATGCGTAGGAAGTTTATTCACTGCATAACAATGTAGTTATTGTAACTTTAAATATAAATAATTATAATATATGCTATGTCTTTATTGATAATAGAAGCTTTACCAATATTTTATTTTACGATGCCTTCTCCAAGATGAATCTAACCTTAGATCTGTTGACGAAAATTGACTCCCCATTGATCGGATTCTCTAGAAGTATGGTTCCTATAGGAGGGGTTGTCACACTACTGATGGTAACTGGTCAGCCCCCACAACATACTAAAGTGCAGCTTGACTTCCTCATTGTTAGGATCCTACCAATATATAACATGATCCTCGGTCAACCTAGCCTAAATGACTTCCAAGCCATGGTGTCAACTTACCATCTTCTATTAAGATTCCCAGCAAGGTACTTGCCTAGCAATGTTACATGACAACTCTTCAAGAAGCCAAGCCACCTAAGGCTCTCCTAATCAAAGGGCTAGACATCAAGGATAAGCTAAATGAGCAGCATGGCGAACCAATGGAGGATCTCATCTCAGTGCCATTGGAAGAAGGAAGAGACAATAAAATGATATGGCTCGATTTCTTGTTCAAGGAGATAACCAAATGCCAAGTCATTTCTTTTTTACAGAATAATGACGAATATTCACATGGTCAGCCTTAGATATGTTCGATATTGACCTCGAGGTCATGCTGCATCAATTAAATGTTGATCTCGAACACCGACCAGTCAAATAGAAGAAGAAAAGCTTCACCTAGAGTGTCAACAGCCATCGGCGAAAAAGTCGACGAGCTCATTAAGGCTATATTTATATGGGAGGTCATTTATCCTGAGTAGTTAGCAAATATGGTTTTCATCAAATAGACAAATTGAAAGTGGCAAGTATGCATCGACTTCACCAATTCGAATAAGGTATGCCCCCAGAATAACTATATATTACCTCGAATTGACTAGTTAATAGATGTCACATTAGGACATCAGCTTCTCATCTTCATGGATACCTTCTTTTGCTACAATCAGATCTGGATGACACCCAAGAATGAGGAGAAGACTGCTTTTATTACTGATTGTGGTCTCTTTTGTTACAAAGTAATGCCTTTCAGCTTAAAAAATATAGAGATAACCTCCCAAAGGCTTGTGAACTAGATCTTTAAAAATTAAATTGAAAGAAAGATGAAAGTGAATGTGGATGACATGTTGGTGAAAAGTTGAAGTACCGGTAGTCACGTCAATGACCTCGAAGAAGCTTTCACTATTCTCGACAACTATAGCATGTAACTAAACTTGACTAAATGCGCATTCGGGATGACATCAAGAAAATTCCTCAATTTTATGCTGTCCCAGTGAAGAATCAAGGAGAAGTCAAAAATGATAGCTATCCAAGAAATGAATATACCGAGGTCCATTAAGGAGGTCCAACGACTCATAGGGAAGGTAACTGTACTGAACTGATTTGTTTCCAAATTGATAAAGCGATGTCTCCCTTTCTTCAAAGTTCTAAAATAGGTGATGAATTTTCAATGGAGCAAAGAATGTTAGATGGCCTTTGATGAATTAAAGAATTGCCTTGGCTTGCCACCTCTTCTCAACAAGCCCAAACTAAATGAAGAACTCTCTTTATACATGGCTATCTCCCTCATAGCCCTTAGTTCAATTCTAGTGCGTGAAGAAGGAGGGCTCCAAAAATCGATCTACTACATCAATAAGGTCTTTTGCAATGCCGAGATGAGGTATTCAAGGTTGGAACAAGTAATTTATGCTTTTGTCATCTCCGTCACAAAGTTGTACTCGTAATTCCAAGCTCACACAATAAAACTTCTAATCGACCAAATGGTGAAGTCGATACTTCATCGATCAGATTGCAAAGTGGTCATAGAACTTTTGGAGTTTGATATAAGATACCAACCCCAACCCTCCATCAAGGAATAGGTGCTCGCCGACTTCATCTTGGAATGCACCATTCCAAAAAAAGGTTCATAGAGTCTCGATTCAAGGAAAGAACAAATCCTAGAATCATGGATATTATATGCAGATGGCTTGTTGAATTCCAATGGCTTGGGGCCGGCCTAGTCCTCATCAATCTAGAAGGGGTGGTAGCTGAGTATGCCTTACAATTCAACTTTTGAACCTTTAACAATGAAGTAAAGCATGAAGTACTTGTTACCAGCTTACGAATCGCCAAGCTGGACATGAAGCAACTGAAGGAGAGTTCAAAGCTTGGGAGCCCAACATAATGAAATACTTACAAAAGGTTAGGGACATGACATCCTACTTCACCAGTATTGACATTGAACAAGTTTGTAAATCAGAGAACACCAAAGTAGACATGTTGTTAAAACTTGCAACCTTGAGACCGACCGACCTCTCCAAGGGTTCATTCTATGAAGTACTGGAAAAGTCCAGCACTTAGGAACCGACTTCAATCATGCAAGCTAGATAGATCCAATGATTGGTATCTTCATGAAGGAATACTATCGACCGATCTTAAAAAAGCTCAAAAGTTGAGACATCAGGCTCCACACTATGCATTCTTCAAAGGTAAGCTTTACAAAAGGTCGTTCTCACTGCTGCTATTGAGTTGCCTTCACCTACCGAGGCAAATTATGCACTTCATGAGGTCCATAAGGGGATATGCGAGAATCATTTAGAAGGAAGATCGTTGGCCTATAAAATACTATAACAAGGCTATTACTGACCAACATTATAATAAGATGTGGCCAACCTCGTACAAAAGTATGACCAATGTCAGAGGAATGCTCACATCTAGTGGCAACCTACTATCCTACTAACACCAATTAGAGTGCCCTGGCTATTTGCATAATAAGGAATGGATATCTTCGAACCCTTCTCATAAGTCTCGGATCAGCATAAGTTCCTTCTTATCGTCATTGACTATTTTACCAAATGGGTCAAAATTGAATTGATGGCCCACATCATGAAAGCTCGAGTATGAGACTTTGTCTGGAATGCTATCATTTTCTAGTTCAATCTATCTTAGGTCATCATAATAGTCGGCAATTCAACAATGCTCAGTTTAGAGATTTCCGTAGAGAATTCAGCATCACTTATTGCCTTAGCTTGGTGGGTCATTCTCAAACTAATAGTAAAGCTGAGGTGACCAATTGAACACTCCTAGAGGGCTTAAGGACAAGGTTGGACCGGGCAAAGGGATCATCGGCAAATGAGCTTTGTATTATACTGTAGGCATACCGAACCACCCAGCATATTTCCAATGAAGAGGCATCCTTCAACCTGGCCTTCGGATCCAAAGTCATAATCTCCCTTGAGATAGGCCTCCCAACACCTTGGGATCAGCAAAAGGGGCCATTGTTGATCTTCAAGACGAGGCTCAAGTTGGGCTTAGATTGACCTAAGTAGTTAGAGATTGGGTCGACGAAGCGGTAGTTGAGGCTTTCTTCTTCTTCTACGCTACTCGATATAGCCTCTCTAGTTCTTCAGTCCTCATCCTTATGGAAAACCAAGGTACACATATTAGTATAGACAAAAATTATGTAAATTAGGAAGGAAAGCTTATATGAAATTAAGGACAAAGGCATTCACCTCGTAGGTCAACCTACCCGAGATCGATGTTGTATAAGGTCGGCTTGGATAGAAGCTCCTTCAGAGGAAGAACTTTCTGCCCATGCAAGGTTTTCTTATTTCGACGCTCACTACAAGAATCCAGACTATTAGCGATAGCCATCCGCCATTGCTAATAGTCCATCCACCATCGCTAATAGTCCATCGATCATTACTAATAACCTCATCGTCACTAATACTATCATAAAAGTCAATCTAAAAAATTCTTATCGCTAATTGTTATTATTAGCAATGAAAAAATAAGCTATCGCTAATAAGGCTATTAGCGACAACTTTAGAGATCGAATAATTTTATTGCTAATTATTTTTTAATAATTTACCCAGCTATGCAATCCAAGAGGAGGGGTAAATTGGATTTTAAAAAAATTTAAACTTAAAAATAGAATAACAAGATGTGCTTTTGAAATTTTAAGTGAATTAATGTGAGTTAGATAAATAAGATGCAAGAACTTAATTTAAATGAAGAGAAGTAAATACAATAGAGCAAGTAAGGAGGAAAAAGAGAGAACAACTCAAACAAGATGATTTATAGTGATTCAGTACCAATCTTGCACCTACATCTACTCCTCAAGCTCCTACTTAGAAATTCCAATCCACTAACATATTCAATCGAATATAACATCGGATGCTCCGATCCTAGCTATTCCAAGCTAAAAAACTTATTTTTTAGGTACAAGCTAATTTAATACAATCTGATTCAAGGTTCAGATCAATCTTTTCAAGCTTTAAAAATCATCAAAAGCTTGAGCCCCAAACCAGTAAAATAAAGTGAAAGAAGATGTACAAGTTTAGCACACTAGCTTCTTAATGAGCACAATAAAGCTTTAAAAAATCTTTACACAAACTAGAAGAAGCTTTTAAGAATCTTCTCAAAGATATTGAAGACTTGAATGCGCGTTGGAGAAGTAATTGAGCTTGAAATTAGTGCTTCTCTTGCCTAGGACTGAGTTTTCTTTGAGCTGAATATTCACTTAATTTTTCTTGATGATTTTATTTTTTTAAAATACTTTTAAATCCTCATTCAATGTTGAAAAATAAATAGTAGCCATTTTTAGCCATTGTAGATCATTTAAAAAATATTTAATGCACTGAACGAAGAAAAAAATAGCCATTATAGGAATTTTCATTGTAGGGGGCGTCCCTTAGGTCGCCCCTTTCATAACAGATGAGAAAAATAATATTCTATATATCTGTGTAGTTTCTTCAGAGGATACCTCATGGATCGTCTCTTTTACAACAGACGAGAAAGTCTATGTTTTGTATCTTATGCGCAAAACCTGCAAGGGGCACCCCATAGGTCACCCTTTTTTTCATGCGGCATCCCAAAGATCGTCCCTTTTTGCATGCTAGTTTAGAAATAGCATGCCGGTCCTGTGTGCTAGTTGCCAAAGAAAAAAAAATTGACCTAGGAATCATCCTCTTTTATCCAAAATATCATATCTTCATTTTTAAGCTTTCAAACAATTTGAGACCACCTTCAAATAAATCGACATCATCTTGAAAGTTCTTGAGGCTTCTAAAAAATTTTAATTTTTACTCCAACTTAAGTAAATTTTAAATTAACCATCTTTAACCAAATTTTTGTAATACAAAATTCTTAAAAATTTTGAAATAATTTTTAAAAATATCTTCAATAATAGAAATCATTAGTACCTCTCTCAATTATTTTATACTCATCAAATCATTATTGAAGACAACAATCTTTTTCTTTTTGATGATGACAAAATAATTAAGTATAAGTAAAAATAAAGTGAATTTGATATTGAATAGAGAGATGTCATTTTAAGTCAAGAAGCTCAAAAATAGATATATGCAAGTGATGAGTTTAAATGCACCTAATTTAGGTTATTATTTTATATAATATTATATTTTTTTATGAAAATTCAGTAATTTTTGACATATAAGATGCAGAAAAAAAAGCATGCCCTCAACAAAATCATAACAAAGGTTTTAAAGACCATGCTAATAGGTTGCCCTAATAATTTATTTATTATTTTTATATTAAGTATTGAATTTCAGCAATTTGACTATGAAACTGTAATAATAAACTTGAAATAATTTGCTTCGCTTTTAATTTGCTTATACTATTTGCATGCATAATATGTTAATATTTTTCAATGAATGATACCTCTCCTCCTTTTTGACATCATCAAACATAAAAAAAAAAAAACTCTTTCTCAATAAATTTTTTATATTCTACTACTAAATTAACATTCCATTATGAGTATAGATAGCATTTGTAAACCAAAAATATAAGTCATAGATATACAAGATTATTTGACTTGCACAAGGTACATGATTCATTGCATTCATAGACATCATATATATATATATATATATATATATATATATATATATATATATATATATATATCCAAAAGATAACAGAAGTCATATTAACCATATCATCCAAACCAGAGTCAAGGTACAATATTCATTCAAATATAAGTTATAAGCCTTTAATGTACACAAAACATGAATAAACAAAAAATCAATATCCATGACAATCAAATAACCAAAATGTACAAAGGCCAAGCTAGATCCTAAATACATAAGTCTGACTATACTAGATCTAATAAATATCATGGCTAGATGTGTTAGAATCAGAGATACGATAAGGAGTATTAGGATCAAGGCCATGGACACATTCTCGACCACGTCTGCCTCAGCCACAGGTAGAAATATGTGCACAAATAGCTGGATGAGATGGTCCGAAAGCCTGGAAAGAGATAAGCTAAGCTAGGAGGGCAATTCTAATGGTGTTCAGGTATCCTAGGGCTCTTGATATGAACTGCAAAAGGAAATCAATCTGAGTAGAAATAGCCTCACTGGAATCTCTAAACTCTCTCCTCAGAAAATCAAACCCACTCTCCAAAGCACCATGAAGTCTGGTAGCCTTGGTAGATAGATCTAAAATCTCAATGACATCTCCTTGAGGCTGGAGATAGGCCAGAGCTAATACTTGCTTCTAAAGATCCAAGATCCTACCAGTTAGCCTCAAAATGCATCCCTCGAGCTCCTCAAGATGAGTAGACTGAGTTGTGAGAATCTAAAAAAGTGTAGAGATATGAGGAACCAATGACTGATCAGGAGGTGGGACAAAGTGAGAACTCTCCCCTGAGTAGATTCGGTGGTGCCTCTGTGGGCAAACTACTGAGTCAAAAGATCGACAATCTGTCGAGATAGAAGATTAGTAATCTACTGAGATACAAGATCAACAATCGACTATGATAGAAGGTTGGCAATTATCTTAAACTGATCATCTAAAAATTTGATAGCTATATCTCTACTCATAGATGATGGTATAGGTACATCCCTCCTTACAGACTCTGAGAGACCAGCCTCGTGATCAGACATAAATTGAATATCAAGAGATGCTCTATGATTACGAGGAGGTGAATGTTAGAAATATGCGCTCTTTCCACATGGATCAGCATGGCCATCGGTGATTAGCCAAGCAATAAGAAAGTACTTCTTAGAGATCTCTATGAAAGTACGATCAAATAAATCAAGAAATAGAGAAAAAAAATTTAAGAGAAAAGAGTTTTTATTTAGTATATTTTAGTATCCTTATAATCTTTTGATATCAGGCAATCGAGAGGAGCAAATTGGATCCAAAATGTCAAAAGATGACATTCATAGGGTATCCATAAGAAGTCAAGAGGTACCTACTATGGATCTCTCAGGCACAGAAGTCAGTGATCAATAGAAATATTATCTTTGATGAGAAGAGCATCTTGAGAAGGTCTGGGATAGATGAAACTGGAAAAATAAAGATGAACAGCGATGGCCAATCAGAGAATGATGGTATGTAGGTTACATCCATTTATAGGAGTGTTTCTATTGAGGTGGAGCTGGGTAGAAAAGTATTATCTCAGATTGAAAATCAGCATAGAAGGCCAGCAGTTCAGATAGATGTACAGGAGCAACCATAGACATCAGACAGAGATGTACCAGTGGAAGTGGCTTTGCACAAGCCCCAGCATACTATTAGGAGATTGGTCAGATATGGCATTGATGAGGTTATCTCTTATGCACTCATCACTGTTAATGAAGATCTAGAGAATTATGCAGAGGCCATGGAGAGTGAGGATCATGATTCATAGATGCAGGCCATGATGGAGGAGATGAAATCACTTAAGAAGAATCAGACATGGCAGCTGGTGGATCTTCCAGAGGATACTTGATCTATTGACTCAAAGTGAGTGTTCACAAAGAAAGAAGCACCTTCAGAACAAGATGGAATCAGATTCAAAGCAAGGCTGGTAGCAAAGGGATACTCACAAAGAAAAGAGATTGACTACACAGAAATTTTTTCTTCTATGGTGTGTTATACATCTATTCGAGTTTTGTTGTCACTGGTGGTACAGCATAACATAAAATTGAAATAGATGAACGTGAAGATGGCCTTCCTTCATGAAACTTTAAAGGAAAGAATCTACATGAAGCAGCCAGATGATTTCGTGAAGATGGGATAGGAAGAAAAGGTGTGTTTACTCAGAAAGTTTTTGTGTGGCTTGAAATAAATCCTTCGTCAGTGGTATCAAAGGTTTGATAGCTTTATCTTGAGCCTGAGTTTCAGCAGATGTGAACATGATTATTGTATCTACGTCAAGGATATAGATGAGGAGGATGCTTTGTACCTATTATTGTATGTAGATGATATACTCATAGCATGTAGAAACACGGATGCTGTGAAAAGATTGAAAATAATATTATCATCTGAATTTAAGATGAAAGATTTGGGTCCAGTTGAAAAAATTTTTGGAATGAAGATTTGCAGAGATAGATGCAAAGAAGTGCTCCATTTATCATAAGAAAAGTATGTCCACAAAGTTTTGGAGAAGTTTGGGATGGAGAAGGCCAAACCTACAGAGATGCCATTGTCGAGCCATATGTCTCTCTCCAAGTTACAGTGCCTCCAGTCAGAAGAGGAGAGAGGGTACATGAAACGAGTTTCTTATGCAAATATTGTAGGCAGTGTGATGTACACTATGGTATGCTGTAGATCAGATATAACACATGCTGTAAGCATGGTTAGTAGATACATGATTAATCTTAGGAAGGAACACTGGAAAGCATTGAAATGGATATTGAGATATCTGCATGGAATAAGGGATTATAGTTTGATATTTGGTGGACAGTCGGAAGAATTTGGAGAACTATCTATGAAGATGTGTGAAGATTCAGATCCTTTAGAAGGATTTATTGATGCAAATTTGCTGGTGATCTTGATACAAGAAGATCTACTACTAGATATCTCTTCTGCATATATGGTGGATCGATGTCTTGGAGATCAATCCTTCAGCCAATCACGGCCTTGTCTACCATGGAGATCGAGTACATTGAAATAACGGAGGCTACAAAGAAAGTCCTTTGGCTTAGAAGACTGATTGATGAGTTGAGGATGGAGTAGAGAAAGGTTACACTATTCAGTGATAGTCAGAGTGCTCTGTTGTTGGCACAGAATTCAGTCTATCATACGCACACAAAGCATATAGACGTGAGGTACCACAAGATCAGAGAGTTGATAGAGGAAGGTGAAGTGAAACTGATGAAGATCCATACCAAGGAGAATCAATCTAATGCACTCATGAAGGTACTCTCCAGAGACAGTTTTTGAAGATGTATGGCACAAATGGATCTATTGAGAAGAGATGAGTTCACAAGAACTTGGAAGCACCAAGGTGAAGAATGTGAGCTCAGAAGTGGCACTTCCAAGTCTTAAAAATATGAGAAGACAGGTTATGGAAAGACAGAAGTGAGTCGAAAGAAGAATCAGTCTTAATAGTAAAATTCAAAAACTGGATCGACTCACTTAGAGACTGAGCTGGCTCAATTGAAAACTGGATTGGCTCAATTCAGGACTGGGTCGGCTAGATCTCAGATGAAAATTTAGATAGAAAATAGTATTTTTGGACTGTTGGCATGGTACAAGCTGACTCAGTCTAAAATTGGACCGACTCAGTTTTTATAGATTATTATTTTATGTACATGGGTTGTTTGGATTTGGAGAATTTTTCTATGAGCTTGAGCTTGATCCTTTGTAAAGTATATATGCTGAAAATAGGTCAAGATTGTAAGGGTGCTGAAATATACTAAATAAAAGCTCTTTTCTCTCAGAAATCTCTTCTTCTCTTCTTCTCTACTCCTTGATTTATTTGATCATGCTTTCGCAGAGATCTCTAAGAAGTACTTTCTTATTGCTTGGCTAATCACCGACGACCATGCCGATCTATGTGGGAAGAGCGCATATTCCCAATAGTGAAGATGGTTCTTTCTTCTCTGCTTTATCCTCCTCCTCCTCCGCTACTCTACCACCTCTGGTCCATCAATCATCAACTCAAACATAACCCATACAATGCAAAAAATTTGCATTGTATGTGTCAATATGGGCTAAATGTGTGGCTGCCCCTCCTTCAAAATCAACTCTAAAGCTTCTAAAGATCCTAGTGAGTTCCATGCCATAGGGTAAAGGTGCTTTCAATCTAGTCACTGTCTCTTACATGGCATCAATCATCAGGATTGACAAGTTTAGAGGGATTTCACAGACAATATGATGCATAATGCATAGATCCCTACCAGACACAAAATCGAATCTACTAATTCTAGAAAAAAAAATAGTGCAGATAATATGATGGAGCACCCTCATTTCTACACTAAGATCTCTACTAGCATCCAATGTTTTAATCCCACTAACATTGTCTTTTTGTAAAACAGATGTCAGCCCTTCTTCTTTGTTCAACATTCTGTTAGAGGTAGATCCTTCACAAGGCAGATGGATAAGAAAGCCTAGCTACTGAGCATCAAACTCCACTACTACTCCTTGAACTAAAAATCTTATCCTTCTATCAGAAAATAGAAAATTATGATAAAATTTTCAAACTAAATCAATAAAAATAGTTTCTTTTAAAATGCAGAGAGAACCCCAATCCAAAGATTTTATCTTTTCACCAAAAGAAAACCATCTTTCTCTAGAAATCAAAAATCAATATTTCTTCCTAGAGAAATCTTCCTACCGGAGAGAGATTTTTTGCTGGGAGTTATCGGAGAAGCAGAGGATGTCGGAACAGCTATGGGATCTAGAGCAGATGCAGTCATTTTCTTCTTCTTCTTCTGTTCTTCTTCAAGCCCGCGAGTGGACTTCTTACACTGGGGAAGCTTCATCTGAGGTGCCATTTATCAAGCGGGTGAAAACACAACAAGATGTTGATGAAAGTAGAGAAGAAGGTCGAAGTAAGCAGGCTATTTATCTAAGAATGTGGATTTTGCCAAGTAGAGCTAGGGTTCGATTGAAGATTAGGGTTTGCAGTAGGTTTAGAAATAGAAGAGAAATGATCGAAATAGGAGAGGAAAAGGATAGAGGATAGTCGAGAGAACATTTTGAAGGAGGTTTCGTGCAGTTTGGAAGAAGGAAATGGAGGAATTTTGTCGTGTAGACGTTCGGTGGGAGAGAAGAAAAGAAAGATGAAGTGAGAGAAGCGAAGGGGGCGACCTGCAGGAAATGGGAAGATGAATAGGATCCCTTTTCCTTAAAGCCAAAAAAAATAAAAAGACCGAAATACCCTAAGGGGAATCCCTTAGGTCATCCCTTTTGGAATGGGGTGACCTAAGGGGCATCCCATTCAACAAAAAAAAAAAGATTTAGCTTCTTTTTTAATAAATTAATGATCAAAAGTTAGAATCAGGAGATTTTTGTCAAGAGGAAGAGTAGATTATGTCTCAAAGGATCATAGATTGGACGATTTTGAGAAGAATCACTTGAGATCTCTAAGATAATGGATCCAAAATACCTAACTTTTTTGTAATTTCATAAAATTTATCTTCATTCAAAGATTTTATAAAGATGTCCATCAATTATTTCTCAGAGCAAACAAAGTCAATCAATAACATTATTATTTTGTACATGTTCTCTTATGAAATGATGTCTACTTTCTATGTGTTTTGATCTAGAATATTGGATTGGATTTTTGGTTAAGTTGATGGTACTAGTGTTATCACATGTTATGAAAATGTTATTAAGTTTTACTCCAAAATTTTTGAGTTATTGTTAATCTATAAGATTTGAGCACAATAACTTCTAGCTGCAATATATTCGTCCTCGACCATAGATAATGCCATCGAATTTTATTTCTTGCTAAACCAAAAGATTAAGTTTACACCAAAAAATTGGCACATTCCACTAGTACTTTTTCTATCTAATTTATATCCTGCAAAGTCTGCATCTGAGTATCCTATCAAATTTATGGATGATTATTTAGAAAATCATAAGCCTAAAGTTTGAGTTTTATTTAAATATTTCTAGATTCTTTTAACAGCATTTAAATGAGATTCTTTTAGATTGGATTGAAATCTTGGACACATACAAATACTAAACATGATATCAGACCTACTAGCAGTAAGATATAACGAGGATCCTATCATGCCTCTATAAAGCTTTAAATCAGCACTCTTATTATTTTCATTCTTGTTAAGCTTACATGAAGGACTCATAGGTGTGCCAATGCATTTAGAGGTCTTCATTCCAAATTTTTTTAATAGTTTCTTTGTGTACTTACTTTGGCTTATGAAGATCTAGACTGCTTAGTTTAGAATTCGAGAAAGAAAGTGAGTTCTCTCATCATGCTCATCTCGAACTTTTTTTGCATGAGCTTGACAAAATCTTGGAATAAAGTTTCATTAGTGGATCCAAAGATGATATCATCAACATATATTTATATAACAAGAATATCGTCAACCTTTTTTTTATAAAAAGAGTTGTATCTACTTTTTCTCTAGAGAAATTATTTTCTAGCAAGAATTTACTTACTCTTTCGTACCAAGCTCTAGGAGCTTGTTTTAAACTATATAAAGCTTTATGTAATTTAAAAATATGATTTTGAAAAGCATGATTTTCAAAATCAGAAGGTTGTTCTACATAAACTTCTTTCATAATAAAATTATTTAGAAAAGTATTTTTAATATCTATTTGAAATAATTTGAAGTTAATAAAATATGCAAAAGCAAGTAAGAGTCTTATAGCTTCTAATCTAGCAATGGATGCAAAAATCTCATCAAAATCAATTTCTTTTTATTGGTTATTTTCTTTAGCTACTAATTTTGCTTTATTTTTTATGATATTTTTATTTTCATCTAATTTATTTCTAAACACCCATTTTATTCTAATTATAGGATGATCTTTTAGTCTTTCAACTAAAATCCATACATTATTTCTTTCAAATTGATTAAGTTCTTCTTGCATTGCATTTATCCTATTATGATCTTTATTTGACTTCATTAATAGTTTTTGGTTCAAAATGAGAGACAAAAGCAAAATAATTATTCACATCTCTTAGTGAGGATCGAGTTCTTATCCCATATATAGAATCACCAATGATGAGTTCTTTGGGATGATTGTGAACATACCTCTATTCTTTTGGAAGGTCATTTAAACCTTTAGATTGTTCTTGTTGATCTTATTATTCTTCATCTTCATCCTTCTTTTTATATTCAAGTATCTTGTCATTTCGGACTGATGGCTTTGTAATAGTGAGCTCAATCATACCTTCAATAATTTAACCTGCATCATCAATATTCTCTCTCTTTCTTGTTGGAAGATTATTTGTTTCATCAAAGACAACATGTATTGATTCTTCTACAACTAAGATTCTTTTATTCAAAACTCTAAAAGCTTTACTAGACATAGAATAACCAAGAAAATTTGCTTCATCTAATTTAGCATCAAACTTATCCAACTTATCTTTACCATTATTTAGAACAAAACATCAATAACCAAAGACATGGAAATAAGCAATGTTGGATTTTCTTCCTTTTCAAAGTTTATAAGGTATTTTCTTTAAAAGAGATCTAGTTAGAGCATGATTTAAAATATAACATACCATGTTTATTGCCTCCATCCAAAAATACTTTGGAAGGTGGCTTTTACATAGCATGGTACGAGCCATTTCTTCAAGTGTTCTATTCTTTCTCTCTACTATCCTATTTTATTGGGATGTCCTAGATGCAGAAAAGTTATGATCAATATTCTTTTCATTACAAAATTTTTCAAAATCATGATTTTCAAACTCGGTGCCATGATCACTATGAATTGTAAGGATTTGAAGATCTTTTGTCATTTGAAACATTTCGATAAAACTTGATAAAAGCTGAAAAAGATTTATTCTTAGATGCCAAAAATAAAATCCATGTAAATCAAGAAAAATCATCAATAATCATAAATCCATATCTTTTTTTACCTAAGCTTGTACTTCTAGTGGGTCCAAATAAATCCATACGTAATAATTTCAATGGCCTAGAAGTTGAAATAATGTTTTTACTTTTGAATGAAGCTCTAGTTTATTTTTTTAATTGATATGCATCACATATTTTATCTTTTTCAAAATTTAGTTTGAATAGCCCAATAACTAAATTCTTTTCAATGAGTTTAGAAAGAGAGTGCATACTTATATGTGCGAGTCTATGGTGCGCACCATAGCCAACTAGTTTCACTAATCTTTGCATTCATTGCTATAAGGTATTGTATATTTTACCAAGATAAATCATTCAAGTCTACCATGTAAATATTTTCATGCCTATATCCAATAAATCTCATATTTTCATTAGTGGGACTAGTTACAATGCATAAAGTAGATTAAAAAGTAACTTTAAAACCCTTATCATATAATTGACTAATACGTAAAAGATTATGCTTGAGACCATCTACTAGCAAAATATTTTTAATAAAAATGGAGGAAGTGATACCAATGTTACCTACTCCAATAATCTTTTTTTTGCCATTATCTCCAAAGATGACCATCCCTCCATCTTTTGCTTTAAGAGTGATGAATTGAGATTCATCATCGATCATATGTCTTGAATATTCACTATCAAGATACCAACTCCTTTTTGATCCTCAGGATGCAAGACATACCTACAAAAAAATTAGATTTTAACTTTAGGTACCAAAGCTTTCTTAGGTCTTCCTTGGTTAGTCATAATGATTTCTTTAGAATCCCACACCATTTTTACATGAGAGATACCAAATTTGTTAGAGTAGCATGCAAAAAATTTATGATCTAATTTACCATAGCTGAAACATGAAATAGTATTTTGAGGAGAGTTCATAAATATGTTCTTCAAAAATTTTTATTTCTTTAGTGAGTCATAACTAAGATCAGCTTTGTCATAAATAATTCTTTGATTTTTTAGAAGTATATTTAATTTACTTGAACTTAAGGTAAATTTGTCTGCTATAGGTTTCATCTTATTTACTTTAGTTTTTAGGTTCTAATTTTATTGAATTAAAATTTTATTTTTAGCTAAAATTTCTTTCTTTTCCTTTAGTAAATATTGATTTTGCTTTTTTAGCTCTTTGTTCTTTAATCCTAACTTCTTTAGATCACCTAATGAATCATTAAAAGCCTCATGTATTGGGATATCAGCTACTCTGATACCACTTGTTAAGGATCTAGTACCAACGAATTACGATAGGAAGAAAGAAGAAAATAAAATAAGAAACATAATCAAGTATATGGATCAACCCAAAGGCTCGCCTCCATGGGACATGCAAATCTCCATTATGAAAAAGAAAAATAGATACAAGAAGAGAACACCCACTCTCAACTCATTATATATAAATTTTTCTTAATTAGAATCTATCCTCACAAAAGCTCTCTCAGAATTCTAAGGAGACCCTCAGAAGCTACAAGATGCTCTGCCCTTACAGCTTCCTCGTCGGATGCTATACACCTGTTGCTTCTCTCTCTCGCAGGCTACACATACTCGATGCTCTGCCAAGCTTCTTTCGATGGCTGCTTAAGCCTTTTTACATGCCTCTCATGCCACACGCACCATCTTACTTCTCTACAGTATCTCAGTCCTTTAAATAGGATGAGAATACTCTTCTCAGCAGTTCATAGGAGTCCTAACAAGACTCTTTCTTCTAATATGAGTCAAACATGATCTTAATGGAGTTTTAGAATATTTTTCAATCTTCAAATCATGACCGCAATCCTTCATGGTCGTTAGATCCTATGGTCCATATGCAACTTTCATGGATCCTTTGAGTTAATCACAATCCACGTCCAAATAGAAAACCCCATCCTGTTATGTTCGTTTTCGTCGAGTCGGCTTGGTCAAGGATCGAGCTAGCTCGACTGCATCTCGTCCGAACTCCTACTTTCTATCTATCTGAGAGAATCGACTTTGCTATGATTTGAATCGGCTCGATCTCAGCCCGAGCTGGCTCGATCCCGTATCTGAGCCAACTCGACTGCTTATACTGATTCTCCTCTATTGTGGATCGAAATCGAGACATCAAATTCTAACAATCTTCACCTCGACTTGACATTTAGCCTCCATCTGACTTTGAGAGCTTGTGATCCATCTTGCTTCCATGCACTAGAACAATCGCCTGCTGATCATGGATGGGCAAACATAGAAGTCGAGCTAGGTCGCTCAATCCCATCTTCATTATGGGCTGTGTCCACTCTGATCAAAGATCTACTTGAAAAAGTCTCCTATGGCAATAGAAACTTCACTCTACAATGTTGCCTCTCATCCTTCCGAGTCTTCTATCTTGTGCTCGATCCATCTCTACCTAGAGCTCCACCTCGCACTAGACTCCCTCTGGCTTCTGAAGCTCCACCTCGTATTGAACTTTCTATCAGATAGTAATATCCTCTCATCCTCTTTTTTTTCTTCAATATAATTCTATCGTCATGCATGATCTTCAAGATTCCATCATCAACTATCCACCTATAGTCATTTAAATCCAGTCTGCTTAATGAGATAAGATTCTAGTTGAAATTGGGTATATATCGGACCTCCTCCAATCTTCTCACTGCACCATCAAGTGTCCTCCAACTGATCATTCCAATATCTCTGATCGCACAGCTCGATCCATCCGGTAGATAAATAGTGCCCTCACTGCTCTCTGAGTCAAACTACTTTTTTCTACAACAAACATGATAGGTGTATGTAGAATCTAAAATTTACTATTAAAAAAAATTAGATATCTCATCAAATATCTCTAGGACATCATCCTTTGACTCACTACTAGCCATCGCTATAGTAGCCCTCGTCCGATCCTTGAGTTATGGATAATTCTTGACTCGATGTTCCAACTCGTTGCACCTATAGCATCTGATCTTGCTAGGATCCCTCATCTTGGATCTGGATCGTCCTCCTCACGATCTTCTGTTGCTTCATCTACTACCTCCTGCTCTTCTAAAAATTATCAATGCTGAGCTATCGCCATCTGAGTTCGAAGCTGGATTCTTCCTCTTGAAAATCTCGTTCTGTAGTATCACTACAGTAATCTCATCTATCTTGATGGTGCTCTTTTCTACTAGAAGAGTAGTCACCAAGGACTCATATGAAGGAAAGAGTAATGCTAGCAAAACTAACATCCTGGTCTTCTTCTCAACTTTTTTGCCAATGCTGAGGAGGTTGATGAGGATATTCTGAAAGTTGGATAGATGCTTCTGCATGCTCTAGCCTTCATCCATCTACAGCTGGTAGAACTGCCTCCAAATGAATAGCATGTTGGTGAGCGACTTCGTCATGTACAACTCCTCAAGCTTCGACCATAGCACCATCGAAAAAATCTCGTCAAATACATGAATCACCACATCATCCGCTAGGTATAAGCAGATTATGCTCACCATCTGCATCTGGATCCACTTCCAATCCTTCATCTCCATGGTGGCTAGCATCTTATCGTTCAAAAGAGCATCGATCAACCCATATTGGATGAGGATATTCTTTATCCTTGCTTGCCATAAGAAGAAATTGCCCTTCCCATCGAACCTGTTGATCTCCACCTTGATTGTGCTTGTTTTCTCCATATTCTTCAATCTCTATCCACTATTGTAATCTATGCTCCAATACTATCTGGCTCTGATATCAATCTATTGGGATATCAGCTACTCTGATACCACTTATTAAGGATCTAGTATCAGTAAATTATAATAGAAAGAAAGAAAAAAAATAAAATAAGAAATACAATCAAGTATGTGGATCAGTCCAAAGGTTCATCTTCATGAGGCATGCAAAGCTCCATTATAAAAGAAAAAAATAGGTACAAGAGGAGAATACTCACTCTCAACTCATCATACATAAATCTTTCTCAACTAGAAACTACCCTCATAAAGCCTCTCTTAGAATCTCAAGGAGACCCTTAGAAGCTACAAGATACTCTACCCTCACAGCCTCCTCGCTGGATGCTATGCACTTGTTGCTTCTCTCTCTCATGGGCTGCACGTACTCAATGCTCTGCCAAGCTCCTCTCAATGGCTGCCTGAGCCTCTCTACGTGCCTCTCATGCCACACATGCCACCTTACTGTTCTATAGCATCTCAACCCTTTAAATTGGATGAGAATTCTCTTCTCAGCAGTTCATAGAAATCCTAATAGAGCTCTTTCTCCTAATATGAGTCGAACATGATCTTGATGGAGTCTTAAAATATTTTTCAACTTTCAGATCATGACCGTAATCCTCCATGGCCACTGGATCCTATGGTCCACGCGCAACTCCCATAGACTCTTTGGATTAATCTCAATTTGAGTTCAAACAAAAAATCCTGTCTTGTTCTATTCATTTTTGTCGAGTCGACTGGATCAGGAGTCAAGCTAGTTCAACTGCATCTCGCCCGAACTCTTGCTTTCTATCTATCTGAGAGAGTCGGCTCAGCTATAGTTTGAGCTAGCTCGATCTCAACCTAAGCTAGCTCGACCCCATATCTGAGCCAGCTCGACTACTTGCTGATATTGATTCTTTTCTACTATAGATTAAATTCGAGGCATCAAATTCTAACATCATGCAATTCATCAATTATAAAGTCATTTGAAAGTTTAGATGTTACCTCATTTTCGTGTACCATGAGATAAAGATTGGCTTCTTCATGGGTGTTATCTTCGGAGTTTGATTCATTACTGTCGCTCCAAGTTGCCATCATAGCCTTCTTTTTGAATTTCTTAGGAGCCTTCTTAAGTTGAGGACAATCAGATCTGAAGTGCCCCAGCTTCTTGCACTCATAACATATAAAGGGCTGCTCTTTTTCTTTCTCTTTGCTTGACTCCTCCTTAGCTATTGGCCTTCTTCTTAATCCTTGCCTTCTTTTCTTCATGAATCTCTTAAATTTTTGGATGATGAGAGCAAGCTCCTCATCTTCATGTTCATTATTTGAATGGTCCGAGTCTTCCTCTTCCTGAGAACGAATTTGAGAGCAATAGTCTTCTTCTTTTTGGTTTCTTCTCCATTGTGTTGCTTCATGGTGAGTTCACGTGTTATAAGTGATCCAAAAAGCTCCTTCAATGGTAGGGTGTTAAGATCCTTAACCTCTTGAATCACTGTGACTTTAGCTTTTCAAGTTTTTGGTAGAGATCTAAGTATCTTTCTCACAAGATCACTATTAGTATAAGACTTACCAAAACTTTTAAGCCCAATAATGATATCAGTAAAATGAGTAAACATTTGGGTAATAGGCTCATCAAGTTCCATTTTGAAGAGTTCATATATATGGACAAGCATATTGATTTTAGACTCTTTTACCTGATTTGTACCTTCATGAGTTACCTCTAATCTATCCCATATCTCTTTAGCAAAATTATATGTAAAAATTCTATTGAATTTATTTGCATCTAAGGCACAACATAAAATATTCATGGCTTTTGCATTAAATTATGCCATCTTTTTGTCAACCTCATTCCATTCATTTTCAAGTTTGGAAATATCCTTTCCATCAATTTATTTTATGGGTGAGTGAGGTCCATTCACTATGACACTCCACATGTCATAGTCAAGAGCTTGAATAAATATCTTCATCCAAGCTTTCTAATAGGTGTAATTCGATCCATTGAAAAGTAGAAATCGATTTGTGGATTGCTCCTCGGCAAGTGAAGTGCCAACTTGAGTTGCCATAGATCTTTAACTCTTGATGGTGAAATCAAGAAAGGGCTAGAGCACCAGACTCTGATATCACTTATTATCCAACTATGCAACCCAAAAGGAGGGTGAATTGGATTTTTAAAAAAATTAAACTTAAAAATAGAATAACAAGATGTGCTTTTGAAATTTTAAGTAAAGTAAGATGAGTTAGGTAAGTAAGATGTGAGAGCTTAATTTAAATGAAGAGAAGTAAACACAATAGAGCAAGTAAAGAGAAAAAAGAGAGAACAACTCAAACAAGATAATTTATAGTGGTTCGATGCCAACCTTGCATCTACATCCACTTTCTAAGCTTCTACTTCGAAATTTCAATCTACTAACGTATTCAATTGAATATAACATCGGATGCTCTGACCCTAGCTATCCCAAGCTAGAAAATTTATTTTTTGGATACAAGCCAACCTAATACAATCTGATTTAAGATTCAGATCAACTTTTTCAAGCTTTGGAAATCAAAAAAAGCCTGAGCCCCAAACCAGTAAAATAGAGTGAAAGAGGATATACAAGTTCAGCACACTTAGCTCCTTAATGAGCATAATAAAACTTTAAAGAATCTTTACATAAATTACAAAAAGCTTTTAAGAACTCTCTCAAAGAGATTAAAGACTTGAATACACATTGGAGAAGTGGTTGAGCTTAAAATCAATGCTTCTATTGCCTAGGGCTGAGTTTTCTTTGAGCTGAATATTTACTTGATTTTTTTTGATGATTTTCTTCTTTTTTGAATGCTTTTAAACCCTCATTCAATGCTAGGAGATGAACAGTAGCCATTTTTAGCCATTGTAGATCATTTGAAAAATATTTAATGCACCAAACGGAGAAGAAAAATAGTCGTTACAAGAATTTCCATCGCAAAGGATGCCCCTTAGATCACTCCTTTCATAACAGGCTAGAAAAACAGCATTCTATATATCTATGCAATTCCTTCAGAGGGCGTCCCATGCAATATGTAAGAAAATCTACATTCTGTATCTTGTGCACAGAACCTACAGGGGGCATCCCATAGATCACCCCTTTTTTCATGGGATGCTACATAGATCATCGCTTTTTGCATGCCAGTTCAAAAATAGCATGCCGGTCTTATGTGCCAGTTGCCAAAGAAAAAAAGATCGACCTAGGGGTTGCCCTCTTTTATCTAAATTATCATATCTTCTTTTTTAAGCTTCTAAATAATTTGAGACCACCTCTAAATAAATCAACATCATCTTGGAAGTTCTTAAGACTTTTGAAAAACTTTAATTTTTGCTCCAACTTAAGTAAATTTTAAATTAACTATCTTTCACCAAATTTTTGTAATACAAAAATTCTTAAAAATTCTAAAATGACTTTTAAAAATATCTTCAATAATAGAAATCATTAGTACCCTTCTCAATTATTTTGTGCTCATCAAAATCATTCATAGGGGCAATAAAATTATTTTTTTTAAAAAATTAAAATCTTAATAATGATATTTTCATGGCTAATGTCATCGCTAATAATTATTAGTGATAAAAAAATACCATCACTAATGCCATCTCTAATTTTTTTTAATTTTTTTAAATAAAATTTAAAAAAATATTTTAAAAAATATTAGCGACAGCGATTTGGTCTTTAATGCTATTACTAATAGTTATTAGCAACGACAATAACCGTCACTAATACCGATACTAATAGTTAATTTTATTTTTTAAAAAATTAATAATACTATTTTTTTAAGTCTATTTTAATTAATCATAATAAATTATATTTCTAATACCTGTTATAATTAAAATTCAAAGATAATATGATAATCAAAAATTAAAAACTAATTATATTATATTAAAAATATAAATTATATTTTTTTTTTACAAATAGTATCAAAAAATATATAATATATCAAAAAAAGGATCCAATCCTTATCATCATTCATCTTCTCCTCCTCCTGCTCCTCTTCAGCAGCTGGTAGATAAGAGCTGAATGTTCCAGCATCCTGTAATGAAAAAAATAAAATAATATTAGTAAATTCAGTATAAAGATGTATCTTTCAATACAGAGGCATGTCATTCAATACACTTCTCTAATTTTTGAATAGATTATTCCTACACATTCTATTTGATGATATAGACCTATAGCTATTTTTGGTCCATTGATTGGATGGTTAGATTGAATTTTTAGCTCCTATGTCCTCTTTTCAGACTCAAATCTAAATATATGAAGCTTCTAAATATGAAAAATTAAAATAAGTAAAAAAATTTAATAATATAATTATCTAATATGATGGATGGGATAACGAGCCCGATTGATCATGCAGCTATGGATTTTAGAGAAGTTCTACGATCGTATCATGGACAGCATTTAAGAGACTTTGAGATTGCTAGATTAGAAGCCTCTGCACGACCTCCTCTATATGTGCATCTCTCCAGATCTAGAATGTCGAAACCTATGAGGATGTCGAAGAGTATCGAGGCAGTGGAAGGTCGAAGTTGTGGTGGAATCTTATGATCCAGCTTTTACTCACCTTCCGGTGGCATTGAGCCATCCCTCAAGATCAAGAAGGGCTGAGAAGACGGATCATCACCATACCTCTCAACAACGTACATCGTATAATGTATCTGCATAGTTTAGAAATATATTAATTCTAATATAAAAATTAGATCCTGTAATAACTTAATTAATAAATAAAATTTAAAATTCTTATCATGATCTATCGTATTGTAGAATCTAAATAGTCTCTAGTCCTAGACTGGTGTGTGGCCCATCACAACTATAGCTAGTCTGGTGGATGACCCAACTACCATATTTATAATAAGTAAATAATAAAATTAAATTAATTAAAACATGCATATAAGAGTTTTTACAGTACTTTCAAGTGAAAAATTTTGGTATTGATTTCTTACCAGTCTGTTAGCCATAATATATGTGCCGACTAAGCCATCCGTATGCCTGACCAGATCCTACTGAATGGCCCAATTCTGTCAAGCCCTTTGCCACCTACTAAAGTACTCATTGCTACTTCAGTGTCATAGAGGGCCTGCCATATATCCACCCGCATCCAATGATCCATAAAGGACATTCAATCTGATGATGACTGAGAATCGGAGTGCTGGATGGTGGACTATCTAAGGATGTAAAGGCCATCTCGAAGCCTCCGTGTAGCCACCTCCTCGAAGGTCTAACAGCTAACCTCCTCATCCTGAGGAGTCTCGAATTGATAGTACTCTTATAAGATAGAAGCAGGCATATATTAATATATAATTAAAATATTAATATATCAAAAATTTAAAAATTAAATTAGTTTTGACTTATAGAAACATCTCCTAGACTGCATCATAAGCTCCAGATGGCTAACTAGAGAACTCATTCACCGACCCTGGCATCAAGCATCGAATGATGCTGTAACCACACGAGATACTTCAAACTCTCCAAACATCTTGCAAAATTGATTTTAAAAAATAAATATTATTGATATAAAGATTGATTTTGATGATGATTAAGAATTTTGAGTATAATTTATTATGTTAGTAATATTATTTTTAAGGATGTGTAGTTTAAATTTCAAGTGCTTGCAATGCTCTAAGTGACTTTTATCAATTAAATTGAGTACCAATAATCAAGAGGTTATTGAAGAAAAACTAAACTTGACATATCTTAAAAAGGATGGTTAATGAGAGTTAAATTAAATTTAGAAAATAAGTCTAGCCGATAAATAAATTCAGAGAAGAAAAGCTACTAAAAATCTCATGACATGCTTAGCACATAATTTAATCGACTAAGCTAGGAGTTAGTCGACTCAATCTTAGAGAATAAAGAAGATAGAAAGCATAAAAAGCTCAAAATTCAAGATCCAGGCACAAAAAGCTCAAAATTCATGATCCAAGGGATTTAATCGACTAAGTCAGAAAGTCAGTCAATTTAGTATTAGAGAACAATAGCAGGACAGAAAGATAGATTTTCAAGCTTTGTCCACTTAGCAAACTAAGTCAGATTGAGCAAACTAAGACTTAGTCGATTCAGAGAAACTTAATCGACTAAGTTCACTGTAATGACTAGTTTTTTCAGAACTGCACTTTTTTAGCCCTAACTTTTTTTCAATGACTATTTTCTTATTTCTAATGATTAGATTATTTTTAAAACCTCTAAAATAAATTAAAATATTAAAAAAATCTTAAGAATATATAAGAAAATATTTTGAGCATTAAAGAGAAGCTTTTTGAGAGTTTCATTTAGTATTCATTGAAGAAAGCCAAAGGAGTGAGCTGAAAAGAGAAGAGAAAGAGTTGATTTCAAAGTTAACCTTTGTCCTTCCACTATAAATCATTCTCAAGCAAGTGAGAGTAAGAGTAAATTAAAGTGAGCAAGCTATCAAGTCAAGAATCAAGGAGCCTCATTATCACTCAAGCATTCAAGAAGAAGTCAAGCATTCAACTATCATCCTTCAGACTTCTTCTAATTCTTCAAAGAATTTTTATTTTTTTAAACTTAATCTTTATATTTTTATATTTTATTTTAAGTTTCTTGGGATGAGAAGTTTGGGTTGGTCTAAGCCTAGAGTTAGATGTTGTAGTGATTTGATTGGTGAGCCAAGATTAAAATCAATCAAAATTGATTGTTAGTTCGAAGAAAAATAATCTTATATAGTTTTGGTTGGTGATCCAGAAAAAATCAATTGGATTGATTATGAGCCCAAAAAATAATCTTTGTAAAGGTTGTAGTTGGTGAGTCTAAGTCAAAACCAACTGAATTGGATTGTAAATCTAAGAAAAATAATCAAACTATAATCAATTGAGTGATTATAGTTGAATTTTCAAGTGGGTTACTTAGGGAGTGGATGTAGGTGTCGAGTTTGGTATCCAACTACTATAAAAACTTGGTATTTGTATTTATGTAGTTTTATTTCTATTGTTCTTCATTTATACTTATGTTTTACTTTATTTTACCAAACACATAGCATTAAAATTCAGCATATTCATAGTTTAAATTTTTAAATATCTAATTTATCTTTTTTCTTGGATAGTCATCCTTGGACAACAATTAGTATCAGAGCAGGTGCTCTATTATTAGTTATTGATCTAACGATCAAGGGCTGAAGATATTGGCAATTCAAAATGGAATCTCATTTTAATGAAGGTCATTTCATTGATCGACCCTCAATATTTAATGGATCAAATTATAGTTATTAAAAAGCACGTACACGTATCTTCATACAAGCATACGATTATAACTTATGGAAGATTATAATTGATGGCTCATACATCTCAAATGCATTATTTGAGTATGATAAAGAAATGGCCAAACTAAATGCCAAGGCCATAAATATACTTTATTACTCTTTAAATATTAATGAGTTTAATATAATTTCTTCATATATTTCAGTAAATCAAATATGGAAGAAATTGAAAATGACTTTTGGGAGAGCAAATCAAAAAGAGGAATCAAGCTCCTAAGAAAAAAGAAAGCTCACACCAATCTAGGCCTCATGGCTTATGAGGATGGAAAGAAAAAGAAGAATTAGAAACAAAAGAAAAGAAGTATTAACTAAGGAGGAGTAAGGCAAAGAAAAGAAAAATGAAAAAGAGAAAGAAGATATCACCAATTTTTGCCTCATGGCCAATGACAATGAGGTAAATATTAATGACTCTTTTAATTTTACTTTTGATGAGTTATTTGAAGCCTTTAATGAATTAATAAATGAATTCAAAAAAATTTAAGGCTAAAAAATAAAGAGCTTAAAAGATCAAACCTTCTTCTAGCTAATGAAAAGAATAACCTTTTAAGTGAAAAAGAAGATCTTTTGAAATAATTGAATACTTTGACTAAAGAAAAAGAAGTACTTTTTAAATATAAAAAATCTTTAATTGAAGAAAATATTAAGCTAAAAATAAAATTTAAAAAATTAAAATTTTATATTGAAGAGAAAGAAAATTTGCTAGAAGAAAAATATCTCTTATGAAAGAAAATAAAAAATTAAAAAAAGAGATTGAAAACTTGAAGCCCATGCTCAAAAAGTTTACACTTGGATCACAAAAGCTTCAAGCAATATTGAACAATCAAAAAGCTATTTTCAATAAAGCAGAAATTTGTTATGATTCTTTAAGAAAATAAAAATTTATCAAAAATATGTTTAGCAAAGCTTCATTTGAAAATCATTCAATTATATGTTTCAAATGTAATAAAGTTGGCCACAAAACTTTAGAATGCAAAACCAAAAATATCGGCCAAACCTTAATTAAACAAATTTGGGTTCCTAAAGGGACCATATGTTCTAACATCCATGGACCTAAGATGATTTGGTACCAAATATTAGCAAATGATTTTGCAGGTACACCAAGGATCTAATAAAATAAAAAGAGAGAAATATTATGGATGGATACCCTGAAAATAAAATTAGATGGATGATGATATTTGGTAAAATCTAAACTTTTCTCACATCATGCCATCATTATTTATTAAATATATTTTAATTATTAATTAGCATAATTATTGAGTGTGCTTGATTAATTTTGATTATTTATCATTGCTTAAAATAATCATACTCCATGAATTAAAAGTTTGATGTATTGATCAAAACTAGTATATCATATTGATTATTTATTTTAAACTTATTATTTTATTCTAAATTCAGCATGCTTGTTCAATCCTTTGTATCATGCTATTTTGATCTTTAACTATTTAAAACACCTAAATTATTATGAGCTTGATTGCATACATATGAAACTATTTGGGTGCTAAACTTCTAAATTGAATAAATTTTGACATTCCTCCATAAGATACTTAACTATCAAAATTCTTTTAAAATAATTAGTATCAAGCTAAATTTATAAATTGATCTTTAAGTGGCATTGAACTATTAAGAAAATTATAATTTGATCTAAATTTTAGTTCAATTGATATCAGAAAATTTTTGATATATTTTACTTGAAAAATCCATCCTTTGAAAATCTAAAGTAGTATCAATATGAATTTATCATTGAATATATTTAATTTGGTATTAAATGTGCTCTAATATCTTTGAAAAGCTCTATCCATCAATGTATTTAGAAAGATTTGAATTCAATCTACTTAGAAAGGGGGAGCGTGATATGAATATAAATTTAGTATCAAATATGCTTATTTTAGAATTAGATGCCTTATATAGTTCAAATTTAATTCTCTTTTAAAAGTATTTTTTTAATTTGATAGTTAAATTATCTAAATTTAAAGATTAAATTTGGTATCATTTAAACTTATGATAAAAATGCTTATTTTGAAAGAAAAAGGAAAGAAAAAGTTAAAAATAATTTATGACATTAATTATAAAAAATAGGGGGAGAAAATATTATTGAAATTATTTTGGAACTTAATAAAAATAGAAATTATGGATGATCATTTGTACTTCACTTGTTTTGATTAATTTGTTTCAAGTAATTATTTATAATTCATATGTTTTAATCACATCATCATTCTCTTTAATAATTAATTGGTATTAAGATATTATCTTTGATCTTAAATTCTCAAACAACTATATTATGTCCTTTTTAATTTGAGCTTTTATATGATCTTGATCTCTTAATTTAATTTGATTGATTTGATTGCCAAATTATTTTTAATGACTAATTAAAATTAAAGTAAATTTGAAACATATTCTCACTCTAAATTAATTTGATTTAATTTAAGTTTGATAATATGATTTACCATTTTGATACATAATTTTAATTTTAGAAACTCATTTGAAAATCTAAATATAATACTAAAATTTTGATGTGCATTAAAAATTTCTTACAAGGTTAATTGTATCATAAATCTTTTACTTAAGAAATAACTTTAAATAAGTGATTCTCATTTGTCTTGATACTACATATTAAAATTATTGACTTACTCAATATATTTTCGATACATATCTTTTTTTAAATTTAATTAACTAATTTTTTTTTAAAAAAAATATTAAATATTAAAGTACATTTATGCTTGATTTAATGATCAAATCTTTTATAAAATTTTATTTCTCTTAAAACTTAAAAGTGCATATTTGAAAATTTGATTAAAGATCATATTCATTTAAAAAGAATGAGAGACTTTGATATTTGAATTCAAACTAATTTCTAAAATTAAAAGAAGTACCTTAAATATGTTTTAAATCAAAAGATAAGTTTTCAAAGAAAACTTTAATAATAAGTTTTCAAAGAAAACTTTGATGATAAATTTTCATATCTTATTAATTTTGATGATTAGTCTTTTATCCTTTTCATGAGCTTTTTGATGCTGTCAATTAAGTATATGCTTGAGCTTAATTAGAATAAAATATATTTTTATTATTTAGTAGTTTCATATCTTTTAAATGTATAATTCTTTAGAAATCCACTATATATGATTTTGTATATACTCAAAAATTTTATCATCATCAAAAAGAGGAAGATTGTTGATCTAAAGATTGATTTTAATGATAACAAAGAGTTTTGAGTATAATTTATTATATTACTAATATTATTTTTGAGAATGTGTAGTTTAAATTCTAAGTGCTCATAATGCTCTAAGTGATTTTTATCAATTAAATTGAGTACCACTAATCAAGAGGTCATTGAAGAAAAACTAGATTTGACACATCTTAAAAAGGATGGTTAATAAAAGTTAAATCAAGTTTAGAAAGTAAATCTAGCCATAAATAAATTCGGAGAAGAAAAGCTGCTAAAAATCTTATGGCATACTTGGCACGGAACTTAGTTGACTAAGCTAGAAGTTAGTCGACTCAGTCTTAAAAAATAAAGAAGATAGAAAGCATAAAAAAATCAAAATTCAGAACCTAGGAGACTTAATCGACTAAGTCAGAAAGTTAGTCAATTCAGTATTAGAGAACTATAGTAGGATAAAAAAGTAGATTTTCAAACTTTATCCACTTAGCAGATTAAGTCAGATTGAGCAGACTAAAACTTATTCAACTCAAAAAAACTTAGTCGACTAAGTTCACTGTAATTGCTAATTTCTCTAGAATTGTACTTTTTTAGCTCCAACTTTTTTTTTAATGACTATTTTTTTATTTCTAATATCTAGATCACTTCTAAAGACCTTCAAAATAAATTAAAATGATGAAAAATTTTAAAAATATATAAAAAAAATATTTTGAGCATTAAAGAAAAGTTTTTTGAGAGTTTCATTGAGTATTCATTGAAGAAAAGAGGAGAAAAAGAGTTGATTTCAAAGTTAACCTTTATCCTTCCACTATAAATCATCCTCAAACAAGTAACAGCAAGAGTGAATTAAAGTGAGGAAGCAATCAAGTCAAAAATTAAGGAGCCTCATCATCACTCAAGCATTCAAGAAGAAGTCAAGCATTCAACTATCATCATTCAAACTTTTTCTGATTCCTCAAGAGTTTTTATTGTTCTAAACTTAACCTTTATATTTTTACATTTTATTTCAAGTTTCTTGGGATGAGAAACTTGGGTTGATCCAAGCCTAGAGTTGGACATTGTAGTGGTTTGATCGTTGAGCCAAGGTTAAAATCAATCGGGGTTGATTGTTAGCCCGAAGAAAAATAATCTTATATGATTTTGGTTGGTAATCCGGAGAAAATCAACTGGTTTGATTGTGAGCCCAAAAAATAATCATTGTAAAAATTATAGTTGGTGAGCCTAGGTCAAAATCAACTGGGTTGGATTATGAAATTAAGAAAAATAATCGAACTATAATCAATTAAGTGATTATAGTTGAATTCCCAAATAGATTACTTAAGGAGTGGACGTAGGCGCCGAGTTTGGTGCCGAACCACTATAAAAGCTTGGTGTTTGTATTTGTGTAGTTTTATTTCTATTATTCTTCATCTATACTTATGCTTTACTTTATTTCACCAAGCACATAGCATTAAAATTTAGCATATTTATAGTTTAAATTTTTAAATACCCAATTCACCCCCCTCTTGGGTAGCCATCCTTGGGCAATAAATGTTAACTATAGAATGTCTAAATTCTAAACATATTAGTTAAAGTTTTAGTACTTACGAGCGGCTCTGAACGTGAATAAGCTATCTATCCTCCAACCAAGTTAAAGATTATTAGGATTAGTGGTGCTCCCAAGCCTTGGAAGGCTACTAGAGGAGTCAAAGTGTTGGCTCCGAGAGACTAGGATGGGTGTGGTCCTAAGATGGAGGTTCAGTCCTCCACAGTCATGAGACCTTGGTTTGGATCTCATAGGGGGCTACTCAGAGTTTGGATCAGGTTTGGATCTATGGGATTAAGTGCATGATCAGACCATTGGTGTACATGAATTTGGATGAGTGTATTCGGACTGAGTTACCCCAAGAAGTTTTTTATTGATTAGGATTTTGGTCCATGTATAGGTATATATACATGTATATTATAAATCCTAGAGAATAGAGATCATTGTAGCCATTTTCTCCCACATCTCTTCCTCCTTTCTCTAATATCTACAGCCCCTGACTCATGGACCAGGTCTAGTCACGAGGTCTATGGAGCTGTTGTGCTATCTAGCGGCCAGGAGAGCACGCGGGAGCTGATCC
The DNA here is from genome assembly GCA_006176705.1 of Cocos nucifera. NCBI lineage: Eukaryota > Viridiplantae > Streptophyta > Magnoliopsida > Arecales > Arecaceae > Cocos > Cocos nucifera. The sequence continues at coordinate 882,307 of QRFJ01000619.1, forward strand.
TTTTTCTTGTGGCTTCTAAATATCGTTCTTGGCTTATTGTGGATCGAATCTCGAGGTACAAGATTCCAACAAAGATGCCATAAGCCGAGTGGATTCTCGATCATGACTTTTTATCTACAAGCCAGTCGCTACTGTATGTGACTGTGGGGTCACTGATGACCTTCTGTCATCCGAACCTAAGCATAAAGTATTTAATATAAAGAATATTATATTAGTTAGAAAAAAATAAAATAATATAAACTAGAAAAACTAAAGTATTAGAGTTTACCATCTGATGTAAGAGGTGTGAAATTGTGCGAGCTAACCACATGATTGCTCTCTCTCCTCAAGAGCTCTATCATTGGCTAAAATCTCTAGAAGATATGATGTATAATCTCTAAAAATAAAAATTAAAATTAAAATAATCAGATGACCTAAAAATTAACTCAAATAAAATATCTATCAAAATATAAAAGGACAATCAAAATTTAACTCATGTGTAACAAAGATTGCTAGTTAGCATCTGCAATGTATCAGCAGAAAAATGATTCTCATCCAATAGTACATGATAATATATTAGTTTGCTGGTCCCTTGATTTAGGCATTATCTGATTTTCAGTAGTACATGATAATCTCAGTACATAAAAATATGAAAAAGACTCAGATCTACCATTAAAAAATAAGGTATTTTAAGTTCTTCTGCACCTTTAACCATGAGGTGGCTACAAGTGGTTGTCTGTGATATAACAAACCATCCAAGCTTGCCTTATATTGCAAGTTTCTTACCATGAGGTGGCTCTAAGCGGTTGTCTACGATGTAACAGACTATCCCAACTTGACCATACAACAACAAGAATAGAATGCATCACATCTATTTAGGCGCATCTCGCATAGACAGTCATCATAGCCTCTCTGAACCCCCGACCGCCTCCTTGAGCTGCAAACTAGGAGTAAAAATTTTTTAAAAATAAATAATAATTTAAAAATAAAATTTATGTACTCACACAGCCTAGTCACCTGGTAAGCTCCAAGTCCGCATGTGCATGATGCGCGTCCTAATCATCTCTATTTGCAATGATATCCTTTACTTATGTAATTATACTTTTGAAAATGTTGTACTCTTAGTTCAAGAATGAGCTCATTGTTCTTATAATAGATGTGTCAATAGAGAAATGTATGATAGGGATATAATAGTTGCCTATTTATATAGGAGTGGATTGATGCCAAACTATAAGCATTGGTACCTACATGAAGAGACATGAAAGATAATATGCACGAACAAGAGGCTCTACTTATCCAACATATTTGTTAATATGCAATAGCTTAATGGTGACAGGCTCGAGCAGATGATTAGCACATTTGGTGGGTTTGATTTAATTATCGATAGAAGCCCATGTAATAATCTTTCAGATAACAACCGTCATAGTCGTGATGGACTATAGGGAATGCTATAGTTATAGCCTTGCTTAGCCTCTAAGGATAGCAACCCTATAAAGGATAAGCATGGCTATAACCATGCAATCCTATAGTCCATCATGACTATAACGATTACAATCTAAAAGATTATTACATGGACATCCACCAATAATCAGATCAAATACGCCTAATGTGCTAATCATCTGCTCAAACCTATCATCATTAACCTCTTGCGCATCTTGGACAAGTAGAGCCTTCAAAGTCCTTGCAATTATCTCCCACATCTCGATTTTCATATAGGTACCAATGTTTGTAGTTTGGTATAACTCTACTCCTATATAAATGGACAACTATTGTATCCCTATCAAGCATTTCTCTATTGACATATTTCTTATAAAAATAATGAGCCTGTCCTTGAATTAAAAGTGCAGCATTCTCAAAAGCATAATCACAGAAGTAAGAAACATCATTACAAAAGGGGATGGTCTGGACATGCGTCCTGTGCATGCGAATTTAGAGCATGCCAGACGACTAGACCACACGAGCATACCGAAATGGCATCTAGGCAAATCCCATCCTGAAGTCCGATCCAAAATTTTAAAACTAATTAATTTAAATATTATTAATTTAAAACTAATTTTTAAAAATTAACTCTACTGGCCTGAGCACATAGGACTCGTAAGGGCTAGATGCCTCTCACACCAGCTGAAACCTGAGGCTCGAGCACACAGGGCATGCCTCGGCTCCATATTTGTAATGCTATCTAGATCTTTCCTTGATTTGAGCACTCTACATGCTGAGACTTGAGTGTGTAGGGCACGCCTTGATCCTATGTTTGTAATGCTACCAAACCATCTCTCAATTCATGCACTCTACATGTCGAGATTCGAGCGCATAGGGCATGTCTGAGCTACGTGTTTGCAATGCTACCCAAATTTTTTCTTAGTTTGAGCACTCTATATGCCGAGACCCAAGTTCCATACTTTTTTAATTAAATTAATATTTAATTAATTATTTTTTAATATCTAATTATATTTAATTAATATAATTTAAATAAAAAATTAACTTATAATAATGGTATTAACCATCGCTAATACTCATAATAGAAGGTAGGCTACCATATAGGATTGAGGCACAAGCTAGCGCATAGGGATTGAGGTGCGAGGAGGTACAGACTGGCGAGTAGAGATTGCTCGAGAATATAACCACGAAAGGGAGATCGGGGATAGGCCAGTAGGGTAGGGGTCGTAGGGTTGGGGCCACAAGCTAAGGGTAGGGGTCGTGGAAACAAGGGCATGGGGACGAGCCGAGGAGAGGTGGGAGGTGGCTGTGAGCTCATGACCAGGAGCTCAGGGAGGCAGGCTAGGGGTAGCTCGGGGAAGGAGGTCGGGGGCTCAAAAAGGCAGCCACGAAAAGGCAAGCCAAGGGGAGGCGGGCCGAAAGGAGGTGGGAGGCAATCGAGGGATCGTGACCAAAAGCTTGAGGGGCGGCGGGGGGAGGTGAGCTAAGTGTAGCCAAGGAAAGGAGGCTGGGGATCGACGGGTGGCCGTAGAAGAAGCAAGTCGGGAGGAGGAGGGCCTGGGGGAGGTGGGAGGTGGGAGGCGGCTAGAGGCTCATGGTTGGGAGCTTAGGGAGGCGAGCTAGGGGAGCTAGGGGGAGGAGGCCTAAGGCTCGGAGGGCAGCCGCGAAGAGGCGAGTCAGAAGGGAGGTGGAAGATGGCTGGGGGCTCACAGTCGAGGGTTCGAAGGTGATTAGGGGAGGTGGGTCGGGTATAATCGAGGGAAGGAGGTCGGAGACTTGGAAAGACGGCCGCAGAGAGGCAGACTGGGGGAGGTGGGCCAGAGGGAGGTGGGAGATGGCCAGGGAGGTGGCAGGCAGTTTGGGGCTCGAAAAAATGGCCATGAAGAGGCAGGTCGAGAGGATGCAGGCCGGGGTTTTGGGAATGCAGGAGGAGGCTAGGAACTCACAATCGAAGGGCTCGGAAAAGTAGACCAGGTGCAGCCGGGAGAGATGGTCAGGGGCTCGGAGAGGTGGGAGGCAGCCAGAGGCTTAGAAAGATGGGATGAGTATAGTCGGGGGGAGGCGATCGAGGCCTCGAGGAGGTGAGAAGCAGTCGGGAGAGAGAGAGGGTAGTGGAGGGACTGAAGGGCGGGGGAGAGGAGGGTGGTGGTGGGAGATAAAAATGCAGGAAGGGGGGAATAAAGAGGCAGTGGGCGGTTGGGTGGGAAAAAATAAGGGCACATGGTGGGATAGAAAAAAATGAGGATAGAAAGATTATTAGCTATGGTAAACTATCATCGCTAATAATATTTTTTCATTGCTAATACTAAAAAAATATTAGCAATGATAAAATATCGTTGGTAATAAGTTTACCATCACTAATAATTATATTTTTAAAATAATATTTTTTAAAAAATTATTATGATGGTAAGATTTATGTCACTAAAGCTATTACTAATAATCATAATTTTTTAAAATTATATTTTAATATTAATTTTTTCTTTTAGGTCATTTTTTGGATGATTAAAAATCAACAGTGGGTTTTATTAAACTTTTGGACTTAATTAATTTATGAATTAAGTTCTAATTAATTTAAATTATATTTAATTTAATCAGACTTGACTTAACTTAAGGCTAATTAGATTTTAATAATTCAAGTAAGACTTGGATTCAAAGCTTAATTTAATTAGGTTTGACAGGATTTCAAATTTGATTCGAATCGATTCGAATTGAATTCGAATTTGATTCGAATCTAATTCGAACCTAAATTAACAATTATTTTATTCTAATTAATTTAAGTTAAATTAAATTTAATAAAGATTAATTTAATTTGAGGATAATTGGATTTTATAATCTAATTAGGATTTGGATTAAAGTCTAATTGAATTAGGTTTGACATGATTTTGAATTGAATTCAAATCGGATTCAAATTAAATTTAAATTAAAAATTATTTTTTTAATTAAATTAAATTAAATTAGACTTAAATTAATTTGAAGGTAATTAGGTTTTACTATCGAAATAGAACTTAGATTCAAAGTCTAATTGAATCATGATTGATAGATTTTCAAATTGGATTCGAATTGAGTTTGAATTGAATTCGAATTGAACCTAAATTAAAAATTATTTTTTTAATTAAATTAAATCAAATTTAATTTAATTAATTTTGACTTAATTTGAGACTAGTTAGATTTTATAATCCATGTAGGACTTGGATTCAAAGTCTAATTGAGTTAGGTTTAATAGGATTTCAAATTGAATTCAAATTGGATTCAAATAAAATCATGGATTAAATTTTAATTAATTTAAATTAAATTTAATTTAATTAAACTAGACTTAATTTAAGACTAATTAAATTTTATAATCCATGTAGGATTTGGACTCAAAGTCTAATTAAACTAGGTTTGATAGGATTTCGAATTAGATTCAAATCAAATTTGAATAGAATTATAGATCAAGTCCTAATTAATTTAAATTAGATTTAATTTAAGTAGGTTTCACTTAATTTGAGGCTAATTAAATTTTATAATTCAAGTAGAACTTGGATTTAAAATCTAATTGAATTAGATTTAACAAAATTTTGAATTGAATTCAAATTGGATTCGAATTAGATTCGAATCGAACTCAAATTAAAAATTATTTTTTTTTAATTTATTTAAATTAGATTAAATTTAATTTAGCTTAACTTAATTTGAAGGTAATTAGATTTTACTATCCAAGTAGGACTTAGATTCAAAGTCTAATTGAATTAGGATTGACAGGATTTTGAATTAAATTTGAATTGAATTTAAATTAAATTTAAATTGAATCTAAATTAAAAATTATTTTTTTAATTAAATTAAATCAAATTAATCTTGACTTAATTTGAGGCTAATTAAATTTTATAATTCAAGTAGGACTTTAATTCAAAATTAAATTAGGTTTGATAGAATTTTAAATTAGATTCGAATCGGGTTTGAATTAGATTCGAATTAGACTTGAGTTGTGTTCTAGATTACTAGCAATAAAAAAAAGATCGTTGCTAATTCTGTCACTAATAATATTTTTAAATATATTTTTTATTTTATTTTATTTTTTTAAAAAAAAATATTAGCGATGGCATGATTTTCATCGCTAATAGACAAAATTCATTATTACTAATATCTATTTTATATTTAAATATTATTAAAAAATTTAAATAATTTTAACAATGGCTTACGTCATCACTAATAATTAAATAGCTATCGCTAATAGTTTATTATTAGTGATGATAGAGTTTTTGTCTCTAATAATCTAAATTTACCATTGCTAATATTTTTTTAATATTTAAATATTTAAAAAAATTATATTTTTAAATATGAGATTTGTCGTTGTTAATAATAAAATTTTTATCGCTAATAGTATTAGCGACGGTTATTTTCTTCGTCTATATTATGGTGGCAAAAAAATATTATTAGCAATAAAAAAAATTTCCATCATTAATACCATCGCTAATATTCAAAATTCTTGTAGTGGCTCGATGTCACACAATATTGGAACTCAAATTACTGACTTTCGAGGTTAGCCACATAAGGAAAATGCTCCAATCCTTAGGACAAAAATAAAGCAAAATCTCTCCTTCCACCCATGAATGGAGGAAGGAGTACCTTAGATCAGAACATGCATTCTCCAAGGTGACAAGTACCCTTAGTCCCTCTCTATCGAGTGCCTCTTTAAAGTTAAAAAAAAGCCTAGAAGAGGAGGATAGTAGGTCAGACACCGACTAAAAGGTAGTGGGCAGTAAAGCCTATAATGAATCACCATGAGTTCGGCACTAGCAAGCTCAGGGTGATTTCAAGGGAATAAAAAAGGTAGATTAAGAAAAGATGAAGGGATAGCCTCAGGCTGGGAGTGATTTCAAGGGAATAAAAAAGGTAGATTAAGAAAGGATGAAGGGATAGCCTCGGGCTGACTCTAAGGGTCTCTTTGTAGAGACCAAGCCGACCTCGCAGTGAGTCGTAGATTCTACTGCTTGGGTCGGCCAGGTGCTTCGAACTAGTACTTAATTGGGATTTGGAATAGAGCTTAGATCAACTCCAAGTCTTTAGGATCGAGGACAGATCGAAAGTACTTGGGGTCGATGACTTCTTCATCCCCAACCTCAGACTCCTTGGAGTAACCATCTAAGGAGGAAGACACCTCCCAGCTCTAAGACAATTCTTAGTCAATGGACCAACTCACATCCAAGCCAAGAATACCGCTCATCTTATAGAAATTTTTGAAAAATAATTTTTGAAAAATAAAAAATGGATGATAGGTCTAATCCAAAGCAAGGCTAAACTTAAATTGGTTGATGGAGCTTCTGTCAGGAGATTACTAAAAATTATAGAAGGGATGCCAGAAAGCTGCTGAACCCTCATCAAAAATTGCCAGACCCTCAGCAAGAGCGAGGAGGAAGTAGGGTTGAATGAGGTGACCCACTATTTATAGATAGTGTAGAAGGATCAGATCTAATGTTGGACTCAATTGAGCCATTAGTTGTGGATAGGTGTTGGCTTGGGATTGGATGAGCTAAATTCTTGTGGATCTCGGCCATCACACTTGAGGCAAGTGATAGTTCATTTTAGCCTATAAGGCTCCACCATGTATCTAAGCATTTATGAACATGATAGGTAGGTAACTGTCACTTCATTCAATGCTTTTGCTCTCTTCATCCAAGCTACTAATAGTTTGGAGGGGGGGCATGTGATGCAGGATGGCAATGTACCTCAGTAGGTAATGATGATATCTTAATCTCGGCCATTCGATCATTGTCGAGCCGAGATGGTGAGTCAAGATTCGCGACAGTAGTTACATGCTAAATACCTATCTGCTTCACATTTTGAATGCACCCTAGAACTGATGATAGATAATGGCTAATCTCGACCAGATAAGGTAGGAGCTGCATGATTCACTCTGCCATTTTTGCTTGTATTTTCAAAAATAATGAGCCACCCCACCTATAAATAGGAGGGCATGGGGAATATTTAGATAAGCTCTATGGCAAAATTCTCTCCCCTCTTTTCATTGTTCTTTGGTAATTGATTTGAAAATAACCCTGATAAAGAATTTATTTAGAGGTTCTTCGTATCAGTGTTAGGTTGAACTTTGGCCATCCCAGATGTGCCAACTCCAATGCCAAGCCGATCGCCCATAACAACATATTTAAATTGCATGGTCACTTTTCTTCTTCTTCTTCTTTCTGTTTTTTTTCCATTGATGTAAGGGAGACAATTACCATCCAGTTTTATTAGAAAGTAGATATTTGCAAGAATTACAGAAGGGGGAAGATTGCAAAAGTAGGAAGAACCAGTGGGAGCCAACCAAGTTGGTCCTAACCTGATCGAGAGCTAGACCTTCGAGAAATTAACCTAATCATACCCTCTTTTTAACAATAACAAAAACTAGTCGTTGAAAAGATTTAACGTGGCTTCATCCACATGGACTCCCGTTGAAGATTTTCCCAAGTAGAGCTTGGCAATGCCTTCTTGCAGCATACCAAGGAGATGACGGCCGGTAACTGGTCCAAGGCTGGCCTGATAACTTTGGGTACTAGAAAACTCCACCACCAAAGTCCAAAGATGAGTAGATTTTGTTGAGGGTCGTATGTGAGATTTAGTTCTACATAAAATAATTAGTAAAAGGTACATGGATCGATACATATAATTGGATCTAAAACTTGACAGCTTAAGCTTTCAAGTTATTCCAAGGCTTTCTTCTGGTCGAACCCCAACTTTCATTTCCCCTTGACAAGTGGTACGAGAGCCCTATCACTGACCGTTCTCTGGATACGATAAAAGATGTAGCCGCTCAAATTTGTAGCTTTTACGAAGGTCGGACTGGAGTGGTAACACGCACTGCAAGCAATAGTTACCGGACACGGAACTTGATTGGAAAGTAGCGGAGAGTCGGACTTTAGAGGGAGTTAATTAAATTGTACTTGACAGATAGTTACTATTAATGATTCATTGCAATTAATCCCTTTCATTGCTAGGACATTCCTAGCCAAATGAACATTTTAACCTTAACAGGAGGAATGGATATAAGTTTATTCTCATATCCTAGAGAAAAAGGCACTTTAACCTGGAGAGGAATAGATATATGACGAATACGTGTAGCAAACGACCACGACAAACCATGAGAAGGCAAGAATCTATAAAGAGAGGCTGTAATGAATTTGTTTGAGCTACCACCTCTCACAATCCGAGGGACAGGTCGAGGTGAGAAGCCCGCAGATGCGATGTAGCTCTACTAATCATGTTCATTGCCCGTATAGATCTTCTATGATTCCACTAAACAAGCGCATCCTTCTTCTTGCACACGCTGCTGCGATATAGATATCTAGGTGAAAATCAATCAACCAACGGCATATTTAGTTGAGAAGAGTTGGACTGTGAAATCAAAATAGGAATGAATGATTTTCATTCCGATCATTTGGTTAGAAGAAGTCTGTTCTAATTTTGATTTCACGAGAGTAGAAATACACCAACACCGATCCCTACTCATCCTTAGTATTCAAATTCTATTTCGATTCCAGTCACAAACCAATCAAATCAGAAAATATGGCATTTTGATTCTTATTCAAATCTATTCCAATTTCGATTTTGGTTACGAACCAAATGTGCCCCAAATACCTTGATAGGATAATATACTAATTCCATTACTAAGTCTGGGATATCTCTTCAAGTTAGGGTTATCGTATTAGTATTTGGCATTATCATAACATTATAAAGGCAATGTCATTCACATTTTTTGGATTAGTATAAATTCATATATTCTAGCTACTTGAGATATGGGCCGAAATGATCTCAATATGTCAATGAAGATTTTTCAATTAATCTTTTAGTACCTCTGCACAAATATAGATTTCGATGTATCCACTTCTTAGAAAATCATGGTTCTCCCAACTAAATTTTTCCAACTAGACTAGGATGAATTAAAATTTTAGTTCATCCCAATTCCCAAACACAAGGTGCCATTTGAGATGATCAATAATTTGAACTTTGAAAATCATAAGGCAACTTTGGTTGAGCGTGATTGGACTCTGAAATAGAAATTATAACTTTTATTTCAATCAGTGTAATCTTATTTTTATTCTAATTTTAAAAAAATATATATATATATCTTATTTTTTTAAATCTAATTCATGTTCTTTCTTATCATTTAAAGGCATTTCAATGTCAATATTGATTCCGGTCTCAAATGGAATATATTAGAGATACGGCTATTTTGATTCGCCTTCCAACCCATTCCATTCTAATACTAATGATTTTGATCAAAAATCAATTGCATCCTAAATCTACTCAAGGATGGGTATGATTTACGAAGGAACTCCCGGGACTCCCACCCAGTATAGGATGTGACCTTTTTCTTTTTTCGGTATGACAAGATGTGACTTTTTCGATGAGCAAAAGGTTGTCAAATCCCAAGGCCTGGGCACAGAAAGCACCATCCAGTACTATATTTAATTAGAAAAAAACACTAGCCAAGCAAAAGAGATACCATATAGGTTGCCACCTAAACTGCCTCCCAGCAGCATCGTTGGGTGACGAGCGCAATTTTTTTATTTATAAATTTAATTTTTTAAAAAAAAATAATATAAAAATAAAAATATTATTTAAAATGATAATTTTTAGCTTAAAAATATAATTTTAGATAGTATTTTTTAGATGAAATCAGCTTAAAAAAAAATATTATAAATAACACTTTTGAAAATATCATTTAAAATAATATTTTTAAAATTATCATTTCAAATAATTTTTTTTATCTATCCCATGTGGAGAGAGGTGGGATGGCATGGGCTGGTGGATCGAGAGGGTCGATCGGAGTTAGGGGGAGGGTCACCCATGGGCAATGGGGGTCAGTAATGGGTGGAGAAGATCAGCCAGAATTGAGGGGAGGAAGAATTTTTTTTTTTCTTTTAGTGCAGCAACTTGAGAGGGAGAGAGGCATGGGAGGCGATGGTGACTGGCAGCGAGGATGTGGTCAAGCGGAGGGGGAGGGGTGCGGGACGAGACGGGGGTAGGGTAGAGTTTTTTTCTTTTTTTTTTGTTTCTTTTTATTTTTTATTTTTTTTGGCTAATAGGGATTGAGGGGATGAGGAGGCCATTTTTTTAAAAAAAAATATTTTAAAATAAAAATAAAAATAAAAAATAAAAAAATAAAATAAAATATTTAAAAATATTTTTATATTTTTATAATTTTATATCAAACAATCGGACCTTTCTCCCTTCCTCACCAGCTCTTCCACGAGGCCACCGCCCCTTAATATCCACCCACATATTTTTAAATTATTTTTTTAAAATAATATTTTATTATTTTTAAAAAAATTTAATTAAATATTTTATTTTATTTTATTTTATTTATTTTATTTATTTATATTTTTATTTTAAAATATTTTTAAAGAAAAAACTGCCTCCCCATCCTTCTCGTTAGCCAAAAAAAATAAAAAGAAAAAAATTGTCTCGCCCCGTGTCCCCCTCCCCTCCCCTCCCCTCCTCCCCGCCCGACTGGGTTCTCACTATCGGTCACCAATGCCCCCCGCGCCCCCTCCCCCGTAACTCACCCCACTTTCGGGTAACCCATCACCACCATCTTTACGCCCTTCGTCGATCACCACCGCCTCCCACGCCCCCTCCCCTCCATCTGCTACACCAAAAGAAAAAAAAAAATTCTCCCTCCCCCAATCCCGGCTGACGCTTTCCGCCCACCACCCCACACCTTGGCCATCCCCCCTCCCTCACCGGCTCCACCCACGGCTTCTCCACGAGGCTGCCGCTCCTCAATTTTCAACCGCATATTTTTTTAAAACTATTTTTCTAAAAAATAATATTTTATTATTATTTTTAAATATTTTTATTTTATTATTTTATTTTTATTTTTATTTTTTATTTTAAAATATTTTTTTTTAAAAATGCCTCCCCATCCCCCATCCCCTGTTAGCCAAAAAAATAAAAAAGAAAAACAAAGAAAAAAAGAGAAAAAAAAAAACTCCATCCTTCGCCCCCCTTCCCACATGCTGGCTGGGTCCCTGCCGGTCACTAGCATCCCCGACCCCCACCCCTCACCTGGTCGGGTCCCTTCCGATCACCACCACCCCCCTCACCTAGTTGGATCTCCGTCGATCACCAGCACCCCCCCTCCACCCCCTCACCCGATCAGGTCCCCATCAGTCACCAGCACCCCATCCCCCTGTCTGCAAAAAAAAAAATGCTCTTCCTCCCCTTCACCCCCATACCCCACCCCTCTTTCGGGTATCTATCACCACTACCCCCGCACCCCCCATCGGTCACCATCACCTCCCTCTCCCCCCCTCCACTTCCCCCCAAACCCCGACCCTCCCCCCTTCCCCTCTCCATCCACTACCATCCTGCGTGGGCGGCCCTCCCCCCTCTCTCACTCCAATCGACTCTCTTCGCCCACCAATCCACGCCACCCTATACCCCCACCTCCCGATCCTCTCCGATCATTATCAGCGCCCCCGCCCTCTACATGGGCTAGCCAAAAAAAAAATGCCATTTGAAATGGTGCTTTTAAAAGTGCCGTGGCATTTTTAAAAATATTATTTAACTTTTTTTATTTTGATTGATTTTACTTAGATGCTGACTAGATCATAAAAATATCATTTAAAATAGTATTTTTAAACTAAAAATCATCATTCTAAATAATATTTTTATTTTTATATTATTTTAATAAAAAATTAAATTTATATTAATTAGATAAAAAATTTAAATTTATATTAGCATGATAAAATACTTATTTGGTGGCACACCTTGCGTATGACAAACAGTGCTTCCCAGCACCGTTTGGTGACATATCTTGCGCATGCCATGACAAACAGCGATAGATGCAGCTGGCTTTTTTTTTTGTTTTTGGTGCACGTGGATGCAACTCAAGTTCCTTGCACGCTATTCTGATTGCCTTCCTAAGTATTTGTTTGATGAGGATATATCCGATCACGAGTAATTTCAATTACCGTGACAAAGTTATTTTTTATCAAATTCCTTCAACGGTCTTCTAATTGCTAGAATCTTTTGAGGATATGTTTGGTTTGGATATATTAGGCAATTCAATAATTTTTAAAAATTATTTATCTAAAAAATTTATAAAAGAATATAAATTTTGATAGATAGAAAAATTATTTTAAAATTATAAAATATTACTATGGAAATATTATCAAATTAAATAATTCAAATAATGATATTTTTTAAGGCCAAAATCAAATTAGATATAGATTAAATATTATTATATCCATATTTATATTTATTTTATTTGAAGAATACACATATAGATATAGATATTAATCAATTTTAATAATTTATATTCATATTTATTTTAAATAAATATTCATATAAATTAGATATTAAAAATATAGATATAAGTATGAATATAAATTAGATACTTAAATTTTATAATTATATAATTAAAGATATTACTATATGATGGTAAATTGAGTTAATAGCGTGGTTATATACTTTCTTTAATATTCATAAGTTTCATATAAAATTAAATAGAATCATATATAGAATCAGATATTTGGATATAGGACAGATAGTTATCTCTCCATATCTCTTTTTTTTTTTTGTTTGATGGATATAAAGATATAGTCAGATACTCAAATTTCTATTCATATCCAAATAGATTCAAATATAAAAAACAGATCTAAACAACTTTTATCCCTATAGTTTTTTTGTATGGTCTATTTGTTGATCATTTTTATGATCCGCTTACAATATGAAGATATCAAAATAGATCCATTTTGAATATTGAAATTATCTATATGAGTTAATAAATATTTTTAAATAAATTATACATATATTAGAAAATATATTTTATATAATTAAATTTTAGTAAACTTTTGATATATTAAAATATTTTAAATATAAATTTATTACTATTAATATTTTACTATATATTTATTACATAAACATATGTCATTTACTATTACTAATAAATTTTTATCAACTATTTATTAATAATTAATATTTCTTAATAAATATATCAATTTAAGGACTACACTACTATTTAGAAATAAGTTTATAATATTTTAATATATTAATTAGAAAAAAATTAGTTTATTATACTTATTATAATAAATAAATAATAAATATATTAATTATAATAGATATATTAGTATTTTTATTTTATAACTAATTTTTGTTAATTAAAAAGTAATAAATTATTATTTATATTAAGTAATATATATAATTAATATAGTTATCAAAATTATTAAATTTATCAATATATTAATTAAATAATTAATATAAAAAATTGATACAAATATATTATTAGAATATACAAAAGTAATAAATTTATCAATATTCTAATAAATTATATTAGAATATACATTTATCAAAATTATTAAATTTATTAATATATTAATTAAATAATTAATATAAAAAATTGATACAAATATATTATTAGAATATACTGGTTATACGTTATGAATCTATAGTGTATTAATGTAAATAATATATTTAGTAATATATATATCTATATTTATTATAATTAATATTAATATCTATTTAATAAATATTAATATAATATAAGAATATAATATAAGTAGGGTTGTTTCTGTCAAGAAATGACTATTTTATATTGCCACTACTTGGTTATCTTACATGGAAAAAAGAGAGGGGTCATGTAAAATTTGCATTGCACAGAGCTGTACGATAGTAGATTGGTGCCTTATAGTGTTTGATGATTGGGCAATTTTGATAACAAGAATCAAGCTAAGCTCTAATAAGAGAACTAATGGTGTCATCTAAACCCAGAGTTTCGTTCCCTCTCACCTCTCTAACCTTTTCTAGATGCAAATGCCACCTTTGGGAAGCTGTGGTTATGGAGCACTGTCACACATTAATCACTGGCCAAAGAAGGGACAAGAAGGGGAATAGGGGCTTAAATCCCTCAATAAGAAGAAAGATGGTCGTCCGCTTAGCGAAGGCATGAATGAGAAGCATCTTGGAAAGAGAAAGGGAGATCAATGGAGGAGAGGCAAAAAAAAAGGAGTAAGGCCTGGATCCCCCATCGAGAAGAATGATGCCTCAAAAGCCATGGATGAGGAGCACCGTTCAAAGAGAGATCAAAAGGAGGAGAGACAAGAAGAGTAGTAGGATTTTAGAGGCTTGGAAGAGAGATAAGAGGCAAAGAGGGACAAAAGCCTGACATAATGCCATCAAGCTCAAATTGATTAACCGTCGGATCAAAAACGGGTCCACATTGCACCAATTCTACTATTGCATAGCCCTTAGCACTGCAAATTCCACGCTACAAAGGACTCAACCCCTAAAAAAATACAATCTTCGTGATGGTGTTGGATTTATCTTCTCTCTCAGTAAAATAGATCTAGCATCCATCATTTATTTTTATCATCTCTTTCATCCTCTTGTTCTATAATTATTTTGCATACCAAGTTACTATCAACCAAATGAATCCTAAGAATATATTACTAATAAGTTGTCAGATCTAATATTAGCATTTTCTACTCATCTTGATTTTTTTATAATTATTTAATAAATCCATCTCTACATGTGCTAATGTAAAGAATTCATAATTTTGACTAATAAGTTGGGTTTTCTTATCCCTATGAGATCAGAGCTTGATCTTGTCCAAGAGCAAGCCCTTTGGAAAAAATAATATTAATTATTAGACCCAGATTTGATGGTACTTCTTGAACTATATACTTCTAAATTATTTATAAATATTATCCTATTGCATATTTAAATAATGAGTAGATTACAAAATTATCTTGATATTATGGATAAATTATACTTATATCCAATAGTTTGAAAAATATATGATTATCTCCTCAGATTTATTTTTATTTAATATTTTTTTTAACTTAATAGAATGTTCATCAAACTGTTAATTTTAAATAGAACCAAAAGTCATATCATAAAAAAATTTAAAAATAATCAAAATAATCTTAAGTGACATAATAGTTAAGGACATAAAAAATACAACCTCCTGGATAATTTTGACTTTTCATTGAGATTAATGTTTTCACTAATGGCATTTATTTAACTAGGTATAAGCGTAAGTTTTACAAACTATTTGATGTACATGTAAAAAATATAAATCTCAAGAAAATTTTTATAATTTATTATAAAGTAATCGATCTCTTAATCATGCTTTCCACCTGTTTTCAAAACACAGTACATGACCCTCTCTATAAACAGCCAATGGGCCTGCTTGGGTTCACTAAAGAAAAATTTAGATAACTACCAAAAAGAAAAAATAAATATGATACGTGACCCTCTCTATGGAATAGACAATGGGCTTGCTTGGGTTCATTGAAAGAATAATTTAGATTAACTAAAAAAAGAAAAAATAAATTAGTTATTTGAACAAAAGATTGCTTTTTCTGAAGAAATTAAAGGGTAACGCGACCTTAAAAGCACTCTTTGAACAAGCAAAACTAAAATTTGATTTCTGCTAGGGGGAAAAAAAAAGGGTGAAAAGTAGTCTATTCGTTTAATAAAAAATATTTTTCTCTTTTGTTTCAAATAGAACCAAAAAAAAAATCCACTAAATAAATATTCAAAAGAACCTAGCATAAACTTAGCCTATTGTCTGTGAATTCGAATGAAAACTTTCACTAAGTTAAAATTAAATGTAGCAAAGGAATATTTATAATATATAATTACTTATTTGTAACGGTAAAAATGAGGATTCCATATTTTAGATTTCGATCGGGCTAGAATCTTGATCCTGTCGATTCATCCAAAATAAGCTGGAGAACATATTGGCCAAAGCCCAATCAGCTTCATTGTGCTAACGAAATAGATGGATTTTAAGGAAGATGGACCAAAAAACATGAAATGCACCTTAACCCCAGTAGCCTAATATCTTTAATTTTTCCATCTGCCAACGACTATTTATCAAACTAATACCCTTGTTTAAGACATGTAAGTGAGCCAAATCATGTCTAGTGACTCTTTGTTTTTTTTTTTTGTGTGCTCTTCATTTTCTAAGCATTGAACTAATGGCAATGATATCCAAGTTCAAAAGTTTCATCATAAGAGAGTAATGATATGATACAATTTCCCAAGCTTTATCATATTTAAATTAAAAAGCCCACCAACTAGAACAAAATTTTATGGAGAGTGCAATCATCATCCCCACCCCATTTAGCCATATCTTTTCCTTTTCGTGTTAACTTGCTACGTCCTCTGCCTTAAGTTCCAAAGTAAACACCACCCACCTCTGACCACCAATTATTTAGTGGAATTCAAGCCATCAAAATAGAAGAAAACCTCTTCTTTTGCCATCCATTCAAAAGAGTCAATAGAAAAAACTAGCTCACCTATATTTTATAGCTCAATATAGCGCATGAAGGATGGGATATCCTTGTCCATTGGGGCAGATGGTCTAATATGAACCCCATGAGTAGGACTTAAGCTTGGAAATGGACCAAGCAACATTTACTGAGATATACTCCCCAACTAAAATATATTGACGTTTTGTTTGTGAAATTTGTCTTCCAATTACAATTACATGTCCTTCGCAATTTTAAATGAGCTTTGCCAGATTATTTTTATTATGCTACATGCAAAATTAATCCCAGAAGTCCAAGGGAATGAACATTACAATCTGCAGAAAGGTAAAGAAGTACAAGGAAAAAAAAAAAAAGAAGCAATTATTTCTCACACTAATTTTAAATGGATGTTGGGGGAATTTGAATTTGAATTTGAATTTCAAATGCTGATGGGATGTTGGGGGGGACTTTTCCTTCTCTAGCTAATTTCTCTTTTGTACTCTCTTTTCCTTAATAAATTCGTGGGGATTTTTTTCCTCCCTTTCAATCGAAAAAAATATTTCTCACACTTGTTTTAATAGACACCTTCTGGTATTTTTCCTATCATCTGCTTCTCCTTCTTCTTTTTTGATTAAAAAAAAAAAAAGAATCATTGAAGCAAAAGTTCTTTGACAGATCTGGTGTCTCTATTAGAAAGTTTGCTGGCTCCCAAAGATACTTGCAAGAGATTTGTAAAACTTCACCGAAAAGATCTAATGCTAATGATGCCTCTAGATACGGCTTCAGGCTTATGTCTCGTATTAAAATTTGTGCCATATATAATCCAAAGTTGCAAATATGGTGACTACCTTTCAGAATCGATAAAAACAATGATTGAATCCATATATATTATTAAATTTTTAACGAAAATTTATCGATTCATCCATCATCAGAATCCTCGTTATCATTTTCTTTTTTGGTGACAATGGGAAGTGTTCATCGGTTCTCCAGCCATCAAAAATCCTTGAGAAATCATGGCAACATGTTAAATAAATTAGAGACTAACCATATTTCTCTAAGCCAGAGAAGCTTTCACTGATCTGCCATGAAATCCATATCCCACCAAACCAAATTTGACACGGCACCAGAATCTGAAAGACCGAAACCATTTATAAAACCCCCACCAACACCTGCAGATATGAACAAAAACATTCATATCTCCCTCCCATTCCAATTGCTCGACTGCTCTCCTAAAGCATGCCTACACCAAGTCTTGGAAGGCATGTTTTGGAGAGAAGCCCGAGCCCAGGACAAGTGGAGAGGAGGGTCCAAAGCAAGAGCTCACTGTCCAAACACCTGCAGAGGGTGTACCCACTTAGCATCCAGAGGAGCAGCTCAAGTCTTACACTCTCATCTCTCTCTCTTTCTCAGAATTCAAATGACTCTTCTCTTAACAGCTCTATCTCCAGTTGGGACCGGAAGATTCAGCTATCATTTCATGGGATGTTCAGCTCTTGGGAAAGGAGATTTATTTGTGCTGCTGGGAAAGGAAGGTTTGGATGTGGAGAGCTGGGAGGTTTTGGAAGTGGAGAGTTCGAGTCCTTTGCGAGCACCGAAGATTTAGCTGATGATGTTGCGAAGGAGGGATCGGCATGTGGGGAGTCAGGAAACTTAAAGAGATGCAATTGGATTACCAAATCCAGTGGTAAGCTATTGCATGTGCCTATGCACCGCTTACAACGATCATATATCGGATTTTATCGAATGAAAATTTGAATCTTAAGTCAATAGCGTGCGTAACTTGATCCGTATGTTGATCCCACCACATCCATCAGCAATCTGCAGTTAGTTAAAAGATGCTCCTCGACAAGCTAATTGACCGAGATTCACATATTATATCTATGTGTTCTAAGAACTCAAATAAAAAGGAGTACTTATGAATTCATTTTTAATGTTTTACTGCAGACGAAGTTTACGTTACCTTCCATGATGAATGTTGGGGTGTCCCTGCATACAATGACAAGTGAGCATTTTAATTTTTTTCCAATAATAACTAATATTGGTTTACCAACCATGTTTAACTAAAAAAAGTCATCTTGGACTTGATGTCTTGTAGCCGACTCTTTGAGCTGCTCGCGTTGTCCGGCATGCTCATCGATCACAACTGGACCGAGATTCTCAAGAGGAGGGAGCAATACCTGTCTCTTTCTTTTCTTAAGAACATTCTGAATAAAACCTTTAATTACTAGTTTTGATGAATGGTTTGGTTCTTGTAGAGAAGCCTTTGCCAAATTTGATCATGATGTTGTTGCCAAGATGGAAGAAAAAGACATCATGGAGATAAGTTCCAACAAGGAGCTCATGTTAGCAGAGTGCAGGGTGAGATGCATCATAGACAACGCAAGGTGCATGCAGAAGGCAAGTTATCAGATTTATATATTCAGCTGACATCATTCTTGTATATTTCTACTTTGTTTTGGGAACAGAAAATCCACAGGTTTAACGATTATAATTCAAAAGTTAATTCAAACAACTATTAAGTTCTTGAATGTTATGATAATGGAATTCTTATTGGGTCTGCCTTAGAATGCAAGCAAAGGTAAAGAAGAATGTGTGTGTGTGGAGGAGCCATCAAAAACATAAGGTAAAGAAGGATTCCTGTTTGATGATAATTTCATAATTCCTAACCAAATTCTTTCAGGTTGCTAAGGAATTTGGATCCTTCAGTGGCTACATATGGGGTCATGTGAACCACAAGCCCATGATTAACAAATACAAGCATCCAAGAAGTGTTCCTTTTAGGACTCCAAAATCAGAAGCCATTAGCAAGGATTTGGTCAGAAGGGGGTTCCGCTTGGTTGGGCCGGTGATCGTCTATTCGTTCATGCAGGCAGCAGGGATGGCCATCGATCACCTTATTGACTGTTTTAGGTTTAACGAATGCGTGCGACTCGCGGAGAGATCATGGGGAATGACTAATATGGCTATGTAGCCCATTAAATTTTGGCTTAAACCTTGCTTTTGTGTATATTTAAGTACTGGAAGTCGGCAACTGAATGAGTGATCGGAGTTTTGTAAACACACAAGTTTGTATTTATTTGATAAATGATACACTAAATGTGACTTATTTCAATGTTTACTGTATCAATTAATTGAATGATGTTTGCAAGCTAATATGGTCATATGTTCTACGAGATCCTAATATATTTAGGAACTCTTTGAGCATCGATCACCTTCCCGCAGCTCAAAGTAAGTGATTCAGACATCGTGAATAAGGGTTCCAACGCCAAACCTTACATTGACCCAAATAAGGATCGTGCTTCAAATTTAGAACCCCATCGAACCACATCCATAATAATTCGGTCCCACTGATTTCTTGTAGCATAGCCTTCAAAAATTAAGGTAATTTTTTTAAATTTTGGTTTGTGGTCCTCTGATCACAATGTCTCCATGTCTCCTCAAACTAGAATAAGAACTAGGTATGGTGGATGGGTAGGCGTGTAATTTAGCCTGAGGCCTGGATCTAATATGCAGCCGAGATGTTTAACTTTGAATGAGAGTGAGTTGGATTCGGTGGGGAACAAAGAGTCAGGAATCTTGGGTAAGATTTGAGCCACAGGCCTGAACTCAGCCATTTAAGCCTTGGGTTGGTCCTTGGCTCTCATTGGCATCCCTAGGTGTAAATCACAGTTTCGATTCGCTACCACTTCATCTACAAATCCTCATTGAAGGTTGAGCAAAATCCTAAAATATATTACTTACCTATCAACTCTGAGCCCAAATTACCCCTGTTTTTAGATTATCTGAGGCTCAGAATGGTAGTGAGCTAGATTGATCTTGTTAAGCCTAATTTCAGGATTGAGTCATGCCAACCCTAAATCACTCAGCTCACAACAATAAATAGAAGCACGGGCTCAACTGGATGATAGACTTCCTTGAGCTTGTTCCACCATGAATCAGGAATAGCTTCAATTTAGTTGAAGCTAGGATTGCATTTGATTGCCCCTTCATATATGGAGCCAAGCCTAAGAAGGTCTAAACTTGTCTCATTTCTGTGGGTGAAGCAAAATCCCAACAATCATGCATGCCTAGTCTCATTTCCAGTTTCATTTTTTCCTGGGATGCCCAGGAGGAGAGCTCTATGTGCTTTACAAGTGGTCTTTTGGCATCAAATCTCCTCCAGCTCGGGTGCAGCTATCTTTAGTCTGTTGCTGCAGTCCCGAACAATCACCTTGCCATGCGATTATCGAAGGAATTTCTTTTGCTCGATATGCATGATTAGAATGATTCTAGTAGTTAAGAGCTTTATGACAACATTGGAGCAAATCTAACATGTTATTGATTGGTTTTTCTTTGTATTTCTAAGTTGGAAGCTTTGATCACGACCACCCTGACTTCCACGAGAAGAGCCATCATCTTTTACAACATTCTCATCTTAAGAAGTATCATGCAAATGCTAAACTTGGGCTGCTTGTGTAAATCTGCATCCTTGAAAAGTGAACTCTTGATTCTTATTTTTTTACCATGGTATCTATTAACATGAGGTATTGTCCACTCCAACCTTAACTATCTTGAACTACTTAGGCCTCGGCCATCTTAGGCCTTATGGTTTTGTCAAAGTGCCTCATGGATGAGACAAGATCCTATTCTTCATAAGTGATATAGGATCAAAGATGCCTTCCTCCCACAACATCTATATCTACCTCCATATTTACCAACAAAGGCTTAAGATTCATTGATTGCCGTATTTCTCATTTCAAGACTCTGAAGTTTATTCTATTCTTATAGGTTTTAAGAAATGAGACAAATCATGCTGGAATGGGTGATGGAGTATCCATCATGATGGTAACAGTGAAGTTTCCAAAGTTAGATCCGAGGCCATTCACAGCCTAAATTACCTTGTCTTCATCTGACAATGATTTCTAAATTGATGCCAACTCATTATATGAATGCTTAAAATTTTTCAAATTTTCTAAAACAGATTGATTACCTTTATGGATTGAATTGATTTGTTGGAAAAGAAACAACCCTCTTTCCTTAGACAGCATTTGGTTACACAATTCTGGATGGAATAAGAGCTTATTCCACCTTATTCCCCCAAACACCATAAAACTCATTGGTGGGCCCCCCTAGTTTATTAATTCTTGTTGGCTACTCCTAACCCTCGAATAAGCATTCCATGCCTATCGGTGGAAGTGAAAATTCTCGGTTCTTTTGTACTGGGAGTATCTATGTCATTTATGAAAGAACTTGTAGATGGGGGGATGAAACTCTATCTACTGTCATTTTTCTCCTTCTCGTCTTCATGCCGTGGCCGTTGCTTGCCACATTTCGCCTTCTCAATTGGTCGAAATCATTCACAGGCCTCATCTCCTCCATCTCCTCCACCGCGTGCATTGCTGCTTTTGTCCTTCTCTCGTTCTGCTTTTGGCCGATGACCCTTTCTATTATCCTCCAAATAGCTTTGGTATAGCATTGGAACTTCTTGCTTGATTGTACTCTATTATTATGATGTGTCGGGAGCCTCATATCAGTCAATAAGCCTTGTAAATGTTGCCTATGTTTATTTCTCGATTTTTTGGAATGTTGCTATTATATATATATATATATATATATATATATATATATATATATATATATATATATATATATATATATATATATATGGTGCTATCCTTTTCTTGCATGGTGTTCGTTCTTTGTTGACTATCTTTAATGCTATGTTATATTTCTATTTTTCAAACCCTTTTTCTTGTGTGAGGGCTAATGTAATGTTTCATTGTGAGGGCTCCTATGGTAGCATCATGTTCTTTTTTTTTTTTTTTTGTGTTTTGATGCTATCCTCTTTCTGCATTGTGTTCGTTTCTTATTGATTATGTTCTATACTATCATGTTTTTATTGTTTTTATTTTTATTTTTTTTTGTGCTATCTTTTTCTTGCACAGTGTTTATTTCTTATTGACTATGTTCTATGCTAACTGATTTCCAAGCTCGGTTTTCTCTTATGAGGACTAATGTGATGTTCTCTCATGAGGGCTCTTGTGGTAGCATCATATTTCGCCATTGCCTTTAATTCCTTATAGGCTTTGAACTTATGTCATGTGCCTATTTTTTCATCTATATTAATTTTTATTATATTTTTTCTTTGATTTTGTTTTGGCAATGGTGATGGGCTGCCTTAAGATGGAGCATGACTGGAAAACAAGATTTAACTATATAATTAGTTTTTATATCTCGTAGCTGTGAGCTTCAACGATATTAATAAAACTTCGCATGTCTTGAGCCACCTTTTAATATTTTTTATATGCTTATAAATGTTTATTTTTTATTTTATACAATCAAAATTGCAAGTGCAAATGCAAATGCAGTCCATTTTGTTTTTGGAATTGATTGTCTCATGTTTCTTGCCATCTTTCTTTTATTTTGTTTTGACAATGATGATGGGTTGCCTTATGATTGAGCATGGCTGGAAGTCAAGGCTTTAAGTATGTAATTAGTTTTTATATCTTATAGCCGTGATGCTTCAATGATATTAATAAAACTTTGCATATCCTGACCCATCTTCTAATATTTTTCATATGCTTATAAATATTTATTGTTTTGTTTTATATAATCAAAGTTGCAAGTGCAAATGCAGATGTAGCCCATTTTGCAGTTGGAATTGATTGTCTCATGTTTTTTGCCATCTTTTTTTTATTTTATTTTGGAAATGATGATGGGCTGCCTTATGATTGAGCATGGCTGGGAGACAAGGCTTTAACCATATCATTAGTTTTTGTATCTTATAGCCACGATGCTTCAATGAGTGTAATAAAACTTCACATGTCCTGAGCCACCTTCTAATATTTTTTAGATGCTTATTTGTTGCTAATTTTTGGAAGTATTATACAATCAAAGTGCAAATGCAGGTCTTAGTGCAGCCCATTTTATGCTAGCTATTAAATGTCTCATATTTTTTGCCTTCTTTCTTTTATGCAGCCCATTTTGTCAATATTTGTCACCATGTCATTATTTGTCTTCTATTTTTTATATAGTAAGTTCTACTTCATTTTTTAGTGCCCTTTTATTCTTACTATTAGTCAGCCCTAAATTGCAATTGATTGGGTTCATGTGTAGTTAACATGTCAAAAGTCCATATGTTCGATAATTCTGAATGTCGGAGGATAGGATCATCACGTAGGAGGGCTCTTAATTGGATTGATCCTCTTGATCTGCTCATGCTTGTCATGATGAGGCAAGAAGATGGCCAAGGCAATTGTCAAAATGATACATTCTCTCAAGAAATCTGGAAGAAGATGATAAATATATTTAACGACCAAATGAAGAAGAACTTCACTTATAGGAACCTAAAGAATTAGTTGAAAGTCCTGAAGAAGAATTTGGCAAGCGTATTGATGTATTTACACTTTAACTGGTTATTGCTGATACATTATGTTGTGATGGTACTTAATGATCTATTAAGCCGATTGATGTTTTTAATGATGCTAATACATTATATTTTGGTGGTTATTGCATTAGGTTGCTATGCATTATGTTTTGATGGTTATTGCATTAGGTGGTATTGGTGAACAATTATATGCCATACATCTACATATTTTTTTGGTATATTCTTACATATTTGTTGTTGTTGCGAAGCTTTTGTTATATATATCAATTTGTATTTGATACTATTCTTGCTTCCGATTTGCTAGTATTGTCAAATAGGAGGATCTTATTATTACTTACTAATAACTTAGTCAACCCTTAGCTTTCTGCTTTACTTGTAGCTGATGCCTATGTGGTTATTATTGATCAATAAGGATGCTTATCAGCCATCCTTGTGGGTATCTATTTTAGGAGTTTCAGTTATATCCATTTTGACAAGATCCTATAATAGATGTTGATATTTCATACGTGATAAGGTATGGCCAGATGTTGTTAGTCTTATTTTACCATCGAAACTCTGAGATCACAATAATCTATGGACTCGAAATTTTTTCAATGTAATGCTAATAAGCGCCCATACAATATGAACTTCGAAATTCATATTCTTATTTGCTTTGGATTTTCATTCTTTACTATTACTAATTATTAACAATTTTTATTCTTATTTTCAGCTTTTTGGTTTGAATTTAATTTCTTCTTGACTTTTGGATTTTGGCAGCTAGATGAAGTTTATTATGGATTTATCTAGTTGGCAGCCCATTTTGTGCTATGTTTAACTTGTTGGTAGCCCCTTCCATGCTATATTTAGTTTTGGATTTGAAGAAACCAGATTTAGGATTTCAGGGCTAGATCTTGAAACTTTTTCAAGATCAGACACCGAAAGGCTAAAATTAATCAAAATTAATTTTTAATATCAAAAAATATCCTAGATCTAATATCCTATTACATGATTATGGAATGATATTAAATCAAAAATTAAATATAAAAATAAAATAAAATATGTTGATCACATCAACATACATCTATACTACATTTAATGCAAGTATGTAAGAATAGATCAGATATATTATTTATGCAAGTTAGACATTCTAACTTGTTAATTCGGACTTGAGGATGATGTTGCGAGCCACACACGCATCCGACCTCTAGAAGACGTCCACACGACCCCATGAACCATGATTAGAAGTTTGATGTAGAAAATTAGTACAGTATGCTAGTACTATACTGATCATTCTTTGATGATCGATCCGGTGCTTTTTTCTTTTGAATCTGGACTCTTCTAAAGATGAGAAAAAGAAAAAGAGATTGTAGATTTGAGACACTCTCAAATAATCTCAAAAAGAAGAGGAAAAGAGATGAATAAGACAATTCTAGAAGAAGACCCTCTTCTTCTTTTTTGTTCTCTCACTTAGACATCTAGTTTAGTGTCTATAAAATTTTTATGCTTTAATACTCTTTCTCTCTAATTTTCACATGCCTAAAGGTCTCTCAATAGTCTGGAATATGTTTAAAAATCAGTCTAAAATTCATTCTATATAGAGAGATATAGAGGAGTCCTTGTTGGGTCAAACTCTTAGACTAAGAAAGACCAAAATAGGAAACTAGTTGGGGTGCCTAACATTTGGGCGCTCCCTCCTATGTTTTTGGTGTGGACCAAGAATAAGGGGCACACAAAATCCTCTATTGGGCACCCCCTCTATGTTTTTGGCATGGACCAAGAATAAGGGGCACACAAAATCCTCCTCTTTTCCATGAAAAAATTAGGAAATAATAAGGATGGTTGGCGGCAAAATGAGATAGAGTTTTGATTGCATTAAACTCTATCAAATAGAGATTGATTTCAAACCAAATTGCCTTATTTGACTTGGTCCACTAACAAATTGCCATAAGAGAAATAGGGAAGAGGAGTGGGCATGCGTGAAGACCAGGGAGAGGGGGTTTTTATTACATAAAAATGAGAGAGTGGGCGTAGGGGTGTTGGGACTAAGGTGGCGCAAGGAGAGAAGTTCCTAATCTCACTAGGATTCTTATTTTGACTTGGTCCAATATGGTTTCTCAAATCAAATTAAACCAAAATTAATTCAACCTAATTAAATTAAGTCCTAAATTAATTAAAGACTTAATTAAATTAAAATAAATTAGATTTAATTTTAATTTAATTTTTTAATTAAATTAAAAAATTAAGTTGACCCAAGTCTTAATTGAACTAAGACTAGTTCTTCATTACACTTGGCTTATCCAATAAATCAATTAGACTGATCCAATCAAGTTCAAACTAAATCTAATTAAATTATATTTAATTAGACTTAATCTCAACCTTTTAACTTAATCAAATTAAGCCAATTAGCAATCTAATTGCTAATCTATCCTCCTGCAATACTTGTACTAGATTAAATACCAATCGTATTGATCGTTTTAACCCTCGAATGATTCTTAATTATTGATCAACCATCCGATCAGATCATGAGCTCTAATATGTGTGATCTCATAGATCCAAATCTAAGTCAGTAGTATAGAAATAAATTTATGTACTAATCGAAGTAACCATCTAGCAATGGTACTCGACAGTCGGATAGGTCGAATGTGTAGAACAATATTCTTAGAATCCATATGGATATAGTTTTCATATAATTCATCCTCTTGACCAAAATACTCGTAGGATACTTTAGAGTTCAACTGTCAACTCTAATTAGGCTTTTACATTGTATTTCAAAATATTAAATTCATCTCATGGATTATCCTGATCAAGATTTTGCTATATTGAAATACAGTGATATATTCTTCTCCAACTCTTAAAGTGGTTAATTCCATCTTGATCACACACCTACTTCATAAGTACTTAACTGTACCCAGAAGTCTTCTATTATTGAATTAAAAATTTAGTTAATCCGGTACCAAAACACAGTGAGTTGCTTGTAAATCACCGAGATGATCTCAAGTCTAAGGAACACTTATATCTATATC
The DNA here is from genome assembly GCA_006176705.1 of Cocos nucifera. NCBI lineage: Eukaryota > Viridiplantae > Streptophyta > Magnoliopsida > Arecales > Arecaceae > Cocos > Cocos nucifera. The sequence continues at coordinate 909,324 of QRFJ01000619.1, forward strand.
CCATCAGAGACATTCTCTAGAGTTAGTCATGTTCAGTGATGATGTATCCCTATATCTCACCTCTATGCCATACTAATATCTTAACACTTCTTAGTTAAGAGGATAACTAACCTATATAGCATATAGCGATCTGTGCTCGATAGATGCTATCATCTTTATTAACAGCCTATCATTTGATCATAAATAGTTTTAAGGATTAATCGATAATTTTTTTTTTTATCGAACCTAAATAGTCCTAAGAACTTCATCACAACAATGGAGTTCGTTAGAAGATGAAAACTTATGATAAAAATACCAAAAATATATTTTATTAATTAATAAATTAATTATAATTATAATATAGCTCAACCATCAATAGGCTGATGATTGACTTTGGGATATATTTTTTAACAGAATTTTCATTCTTTACTCTTACAGGTTGTACAGACTCTTATAATTTCGGATTCGATTGGAAGTTCATATTCTTTACTTTTATGAAGTTTGTATCCTCATTTTTATTGAGTTGCATTTGTAATAATTTTTATCTTATTGAAATAATTTTTTTTATTATAAAAATATTGAGATTTTGCAATAATTTTAAAATTTATTGTAAATACCTTTGGCAACTGAGCTTTTTGCAATAAAATTGCTACAAATAAATTTTTGTTATAAATTCTTTTCATAATAATATTATGACTTTTTGCATCAACTTATTTTGATGCAAAAATCAATTTTTCTTGTAGTGGCTCTTGAGTAAATTGGTTCTTGGCTTAGCACGGCATCCGGCATGCTTGTTTGCCTACTGGCCTTGCTATATGGTATCATTCATCCAAGGCTTATTGGTTTTCTCTCATATTTCTATATTGAATTTATCTGTTGGTACAGCTTTAAATATTTTGATATCTAACCGGCAATTCATTCTCTTACTATGTTCTTGTATAGTTTTATTTTTTATCTTTTAAAGTCACATGTTGCTGATGCTTTGGTTCTTAAGGTGTAATCTTACATATTTGTTGCTGTTGCAGAGCTTTTGTTACATATACCTTTTCACAGCATCCACATGATATGGGGATTATTTTTTAGTTCTTTTATAGTATCAATCTTCAAGCCCTTTGTCAACTATAAAGCATGCTTTCATCATAGCTCTTCTGCCTATACAACATGGTTAAGCTGATGGTCTTCTTAGTATAATAGCCTATCACACTTTTCATGTCATATTAATCAGGTTTCAACAATGGTCTACAAGAATTTATGCATCCTTATCTATATTTTTATCATTGCATATTACCTATGTCAGATTGTTGAATGTCACTATTTAGTATACTCAAAAGATATGATCTTCAGCTTTAACTATCTCGCATCATCATGTTCTTCACTACTGTTGCTTAAGCATTTGTTTCAATATTCTTTACTATTTGTACCCATCTGTTATGAGCTTGTGCAGTTTATTTTTCTCCCATGTGATGTGATCCCTATGGTTGATACTAATGAAAGTTGGCCCTTATACCAATAGTTGGATTTCTCTCAATATGCTGATTCCATTGATGGGTTATGTAGAACATTATTTTTTCTTATATGTTAATATGTTGATTCAATTAATGGGTTATGTAGAATATTATTTTTTCTCATCTGTTATGGATTGTTCTTGAGTAGTTTATTTTCCTCCCACATGATGTGATCCTTATGGTTGATACTGATGAGAGTTGGCCCTTATACCAATGGTTTGGTTTCTCTCAATTTGCTGATTCAACTAATGGGTTATGTAGTTCTATTGTTTTTCATCTGTTATGGGTTGTTCTTAAGTAGTTTATTTTTCTCCCACATGATGTGATCCTTATGGTTGATACTGATGGAAGTCGACCCTTATACCAAGGGTTTGGTTTCTCCCAATTTGTTGATGGTTTAACTAATAGGTTATGTAGCTCTATTATTTTTTCTCATCTATTATGGGCTTTTCTTCAGCAATTTATTTTCCTCCCACATAATATGATACCTATGGTTGATACTGATGGGAGTTGGCCTATATATCATCTGTTTGTTTTCTCCCAGCATGCTGGTTTGAATTGGATGTTAATACTTTGGATATCATACTCTGCTTTAACTATTTTTGGATGCTGGTAAAGCTGATTTAGAAGTTATCTCAAATCAAAGGTCGTTGCTATTTTGATTCTCTAGTGTACCTTATGTATTGGATTGTTCTTTTTTTGTTTATCTATGTAATAGTGGCATCCTGTATACAGTTTCATCTTATTTGCATTTCACTCCGAGAAATATTATAAGCTTATACGTGACTCTGTTTCCTTTTCTTTAATATGATGCGCAGCTATTTCTTACCAGAAAAAAGAAACAAAATTCATAGGTCAAGGGCATTCTTGGGTTTTTAGAAAAATTCATCCTCTATTACTCATGGAATAGAAGCTTATTTTTATATCAACCAAACAGGGGTTGGAATAATACAATATTAATTGCATTAGAATAAAGATGGAATAGCATATTTTCAACCAATCGGAAATAACAAGAGTGAATAGCTATTCACTGGGAATTTATATCCACCAGGAATAAAATTTGGATGTCCAAACACTATCTTAGAGAGTCCAGCGAAAGACTCCCCTATAATGCTCTAGATTTTTCTTGCTGATGCTTTTCGGATAACTAATCCAAGCATTTCTTTTTTCCAAGTGTACCACATATTAGGCTTTTGAGTAGTCTATCTTCTTTCTTCCAAATTGTGCAGGATGGATTAAGTGACTCCTTCCGTTTAGCGGCAACCATCATTGGTTCTTTTCGAAATGAATCATTGATTCATGTTCGTTGCCCTTATCAATAATGTGACTTTGGAGATTTAGTCTCTTAATCAGTGGAAGAACCTACTCTTTCCATATCAACTAGTCCTTTGAAATTAGCTTCATGGGCACCATGGCTGACAGTTGTGCCAATGTTGCAACTTTCAGGGTAATGCTGCATGAAGATGAAGTCACACTTGGTGAGATTATGACTGAACAACGGTGTGGATAGGGAAGAAACAACCACACCTTTGTGTGGAAAGCTCCGTTATTATAAAAAAGACAAGAAACAAAAGGAACAAAGGAACTTTTGCTATTTAGGTTTTGTTTTCAATTTGAAAAAATTCTGATGCTATTCTATCTGTCCATTAGTGTTCTACATTTTTTTTTTTCAGTTTTGGTATGCTACATTACAATTGAAGAATTCAAGTATTTGTAACTAGGTTTTCATGCAGACTTGTCATAATCTCTTATCTACATACTTCCGTGCTGGTTGAAGTAAATACCATATCAAGTTGATTCATCTCAAGAGAATCTTCTTAACGGTTTTTGATATTTTATATATCAAGCTGATTTTTTTAATCAAGCGAACAATTTGGAGAATCAATTTGATCTCTTTTCTTACTACCGCTATTAGAACTGATATTTTAGAATGGCAGGATAAACCCTTCAAACTAATTCTTCTGCTAACTCAACTGAAGGAATGTTTGGAATTCTTTAACGATCAGCTGGTAGGATGAATGATGCATAAAGTTGTTGACCAAAACGATCGATTTTCTATTCGGTGTGCTGGGTCAACCTTGTGACTTTTGGAGAGAATAAACTATCCTGATTTCACTATGTTACTTCAAAATCTTTTTTGATCTTTTTATCATTAGTATTTTTTTTAACTATCTAATTTAAGACGGATGGCATTGATTTATGTATGGATAATCGATTTTAACTGATCCTATACATGGCTGGTGTAATAAATAATTCAAACTACATGAGCATTTTCATACTAAAAAGATGGCACATTATCTACCATCTTGTCATGTACAGCATCCATCTTGGACGCCGCATGCTCGCATGCTTGGGCATACCCACTGCTTGTCGCCGACTCATGCCCCCTTCCTGACAAACCCCTAAGGTAGCCAAGATCATCGCTGGGGGTGGCGACATAGGGACAAATGTCACAGTCAGTGAGGAATGGTGGGCGGGTGGGGCCCTACAATACGGCTGATTGGGTTGGAAGGATGAGCAGGGCACCAGTGGCTTGGTCCATGATGGTCTGACCCGTGCACTATCACTGCTGATGGGGATGAGAGAGAGAAGAGGAGGAAGAAAGACACCTGAGGAGGAGGAGGAGAGTCGCTTGAAGATCATAGGGCTACCATTGCTTAGAGATCTTAGGAGATTAGTACTAGAGGAGAAGGATGGTGTGAGGAGAGAGAAAAAGAGGAGGAGGATCCTGTAAGGAGATGGTGGGAGATTATCGCTTGAAGACGAGGATGGTGCAAGGAGAGGCGGTGAGAGGACAATGTCGACGCAAGAGGCGGCTAATATGATGGAGAGGCGATAAAAGAATGAGGTGAGGAGAGGTGGTGAGGGAAGGGTGTTGGCATGGGAGGCAGCTAATATGATGGAGAAGAAGCCGAGGTGGTTGATGCGGCAGAGAGGCGGTGAGGGGATAGCACAAGGAGAGGGAGGAGGAAGCCAAGACAGTCGACGCGGCTAAGAGACGGATGACATGGGAGAGATGCAAGAAGAGGGCAGTGTGAGGAGTGGAAGGAGGAGGAGAAGCGGTGAGGGAAGGGGACCGATGATGAAGACAGCTTACATGGTAGAAAGAAAGAATAACATCCTTTTTGATGAGTCCAAAATTACTTAATTATTTCTATCTAATAAAAAATAGTTAAAGGAGCACCAAGCAACTCCCCCTGCAACAATTGCCTTTTCGGAGAAAAACTAGTGTTATAATCTTTTATTATTCAAAAGAACATATCATGCTTTTAGCAGTTCTAGTTCTAGGTGCCACCTTTTTGAGTGGGAAGTGAAGTAGTTAAAAGATGTAATTAAATGAACACTTCATTTTCTGATGATCGACCACCGAGGGATGTATCAAAAGAAACCTTCTAACTGGGATGAGGGAGAATGCCTAAAATATTGGTGCTAATGTCATACATGACCAATCCAAGCGAGTTCTTTTGGCTTAGTGCTTCGACCAGGGCCTACATAGGAAAGGATGCATTGCACTAACAAGGCAGTGATTGCACCTGCTCCTTTAGTTCGCAAAACTACTGTGTAATTGTACTCATGGTAGAAATGATCATTGGAAGGAATCAAGGAGATATAAGCTCAAATAATGAGTACTTCCTTGATCAAGGAGAAGCCCTAGGGGTTCATAAAAATGAAGATGTTCCTAATGATTTCAAATAATCATAGGCAGGGCACGGAAGCATTTGTAGATTGATCTGCACATCAGTCATGGAGGACTAGAGCTCATGCCACAATTGTGGAACTCAAGCTTTTTACCTATTACCTATGGTGGATTCTTTTGAGCCCAAGTTGCAGGACTCTATTTTCTCCAGCTTAGGCATGCGATGGGTTTCAACAGCTTTTACCACAACGCGATTCTTCTTCCATTATATACTCAAAAGCAAAACAACAATAACATCACCATCATCCTCATCGTCATCATCATTAATAACAACAATAACAACAATAAAGAAAAGGAATAACCCAAAAAAATTCTTCCAGCAAACAAGATAACCTAAAAAGGAAAATTATTGCCCATCTTAGACATCATGATCTGAATTGCATGGGATTGCAGATGAACGTGGATATATAATGCAGGCCGTTGGATACCTCATTCGATCTAGACGCGTACAACTAAAACACCTCCGTTAATCACGCTAATATCTTATCCTAGTGAGATATTCCTGCTGCTTGCATGGAAACGAATACATCATCACATGCATCCACACGTGCCCCAGGACGGCGTCCAGGTCGCACGCCCCCGGATCTAAAACTCTTTTTATTTTTTTCTCTTTTTTAAACCGGCGCACCACAAATGCGCGGTCGCCATGGTTTTCGCTACAATCGGCAACCCCAGGCGGTAATAATTATATTCGTGGAACCATTTTTACTAAAACTAAACCCCTCAATAAAACCACAGAAAGGGAGCGTCCTTCCAAAACCCGTCCAAAGAACGTTGGAAACCAAACGGAGCAGGAACATGTCACGGGTATATCGTACCGCTCTTAATGGAAGATTTCCGCGTGGATGTCTTATCCCTCTCTTTACTCCTTCCTCCCTCTGTCTTGACTCCTTTCTCTGGTTGTAACAGCGACGACCGTCTCCTTCCCTCTTTGTCCAAGGAGGAGGAGGAGGGCAGTTTTAATGGAGATATAGAGGCTTTGTATTAGTTTGGAGGAATCGCAACGGGAGCTGGCGTTTTCCCGGGTCGAAAGGTAATCCTTTTGGCGATTTATGTGGAGATTTTGTTTTTGGTTTTGTATTTGTTTTTTTGCTTGGATATGATTGTTTTATATCTATTTGATGGCTGATGTTTTTCTTATTTTGGATTGGATGGTGATTCAGGATGATGTTCTTTGGGGAGAGTTTGCGGTGGGTTTCGTAGGAGTTTTAGGTTACTGATTGGATTGGGATTGATGGGGTCTTGCCTTTGGTATTGATCGGAGAACGATTTAAGGGGTCTGATTATTATGATTCATTAGATTTAGGCTAGGGGAATTTTAAACAGTTTTACGCGCTGTAAAATATCTTTTTAATGATGAAAATTTCCTTATTTATCAAAAAAAAAAAAGACACAAATTGCCCTTTCTCCCATGTGTGATTTTTGACAAGAAATGGCTGATTTTTGATAATCCTTTTCTTAATGGATTTAGTGGTTCTGTAAATCACTACAATGGCCGGTTTTTGGATGGTTACTTGTTATGTATGTGCAAGACAATCCAACTATTTCTTCTATTCTTTCTTATCATTGCCAAAAAAGGGTTATTCAACTTTTTTTTTCAAATGCCATTGGTTGTTAGAGACATGTGAGAAGGAGGATTTTTGTTGCAAAAATGTTGGTATAGGCCTTGCTGAGGAGGGTTGTCTTCCATGGAACTGTCCAATTTGCATTTTAGCCACCTAAGTTAGAACTATTTATGCAATTTTTAAGCATTTTCTTCTGAGTAAGTTTGATTAAATTTTGCAATGTGCTTAAAGCTAAATTACCATTTTTTATCTTTTGGGTGGAGTATATGGAAGAAAACAAACATTACAGTGATTAGAAATGTTTATAGTGACTGTATACAGATGGAAACGACAACCGGAGGCAGTTAAAAGTTTATTGCTATAACTACCGTAATTGGCAAGTTTCAAAGTGTGTATGGAAAATGGTATGGGAGATTAAAGGTTTGAGTAGAGACATTTATTTCAAGAAACTGTCAATGTCAAGGAAACATAGAGAAGATATGAAATGTACGTATATGGAAAAAATCAACTATTTGGGTGCTTATATAAAATTGGAGTTCGGCACTCGAAGGTAGATGATGGTAACAACTGTGGCATCTGTTTGCTTCTTTTATTTGCCCAAGTTAATTTTAGCTTTATTACTTGACTCCATTTGGGCCCATATGTTTGGCCCAACTTTTGTGACTATGCACTTGAAAAATGTCTGATTGTCATGGAGGCATTTTAGATCAACGGTGTCATGCTGGCTACCTACTTAAATAAGCAAATATATATGTATATAGCTGGGTAGAATCGATTGTACCTGCGCAATCTATTTTACCTTTCTTCTTTTTGTCATCCCTCTCCTCCATTTATACAAGACAGCTTACTGGAATACTGAAAGACTTTGGTTGAGGAGGCTTATGAGGAAGTTGCTGAAATTATCCATTCAAATGTGAACTTTACCTATAGACAGAATAACCAGATTAATTGTCTAAAGGAATGAGGAATTGGATGATTGTTGTTTCACATGGGGCTTAGGGATTTAGGGTTTTGTTGAGATTTCAAGGGCTAAAATTAGAGAAATAAAGAATTCTCCAATTTGCTGGAATTCATTACAAAGAGCAAAATACTGATGATATTAATTTTTTTCAAATTGTCAATTTTCAAACAAAATTTATTCATTTTTTAAGCATAAATTATTATTTCTCCTCTCTTGACCTATATTGGTCAAAATTATCAGAAATGCAACATGTATTGACATTTTTTGGCTTTGCAACTGAGATTGAAACTTTGTTTGAAATATCCAGATGAATCATGAAATGCAAGATGTGTACAAGAACTTACGTTATACCTCTTGTAATCTCTAAGTTGAATTCTGATGAGAGTTGTTGGTGGTATTTTTGTACCGATTGAAGACGTGAGACTCGAAGAACCAAGGAACCATGCTTCCAGCCTTGCATATGCTTTGAAAATGGCCTTGGTTCACTTGGCTCTAAGAGAAGCTTTAACTGCCTCTCTGCCTCTTGTCCCGTCCCCCCAAGAGCACACGACAGGACAAAAAGGAGAAGAGAGAAAGATGAAGGAGAGAGAAAAGGTGGCCATGGACGCTTGCGCTCCCTACGCTCGTCCAAACCCCATCTTGGCTTATAAACCTCTTGATGGTCTCGGCTAGCAATAGATCCTCAGCCCAAAGGTCCTCGGCCAACAACAGATCCTCGGTCCAAAAATCCTCGGCCAAAAGAGTCTTCGATCCAAAGGTCCTCGACCAGCAATAAATCCTCGACCCAAAGGTCCTTAGCCACCAGGCCTTTTTCCCCCGCACTTCAAATCTTGGCCACCGACAACCCCAAAGAGCCTCTTTATGGCTCCATCACATCCTCCTATTAAAAAATGGAAATAATCATGAGTAAGGCACCATCCTCGAGAGCATTTAATGGGAGATCAAAAAATCTCTGACAAGCCACATTCTCCCGCCGCTCAGCCTTCCTTACAAGAGACACAATTCCCGACAACATTAAATTGGGGGATAGGATTTCTAACAAATTCCATACTCTCCCATGACTCCGGCTTTCCTCATATAAAAAGAGGTAAAAAGGAGACCCTCAAGGTATGCAATCCCTTTCATTCGAACGCTCTACTTTCTCGCTTGTTGGCCAGATGACTGACTTGAGCATTGAATGGTTTCCGTCGGAGCCACCTCCGATGGAAGGTCCCACTCTCGACGGCCCGACGCTTCACCGACTCCAGCCACTTCGACGCTCGACGAAAATTTGTGTCAACAGAAGGGCAGTAGAGGAAGGGTCTTGGGCCCACTTTTAGGAAAGGATATGCCATTCGAGACATACCATTCGGCAGAGGCCCTGGCTGGAGGTCATGCTCCACACTAGCTGCTGGAGGCATCTCCACCATCATTTCCGTCGGCTCATGCTCCACACTAGTCGCTAAAGGCATCTCTATCATAATCTCTACTGGCTTTCGTGGAGAATTAGCACCAGTTCAGCGCTCTTACCATTCGAACGCAGGTGTCGACTACGGTGGCCCTTGCTGTCCAGAGATCGAGAAGAGGAAAGAAGGAAAGCCTTCTGTGCATCCAGCCTTGGCCAAAGTCGCTCATGTATAGCCGCCCATGCTCCGTGTGAGAAAAAGGTACCATGTTGTTCTGTCATTCTCGATTTGTGCATGCTGCGGGAATTGCCGTGGGCTATTTGTGCCTGGCGTTCCCCCTTCTCTCTTGTCCCCTCTGTCACAAATGACATATGATAAGAAAGAAAGGAAAGAGGAGCTTCTTCCTTTCCCTCGATCCATCCTATCATTAGTGATAGCCAAAAAATAAAAAATTAGAGGAGAAAGAGAGAGAGAGAGAGAGAGAGAGAGAGAGAGGGAAAAGAAGTGGAAAAAAGGGAAAAGAGATCGATAGTTACCTGCCTTCCTGCATGCGTTCATGCTTCCACTAGCGTTGGACTCGGCCTCGCCGCCTCCAGCAGCCTCTACCGGCTTCACTGACCCCACGCGGCCTCTCCTGGCATCAAAACCAGAACTAGGCCCCAACCTTCCCTGTCGTGCTTTGGGGTCTGGTTGGCGGTTCCATGCATCCTGTTCCCTTTGCGCACGTCGAGGCCTGGTCGTCTTGCTCTCCCCTATCAAGCACTAAGGCCAAATTGACGGCCCCGACGAAAAAGGGTTGGCAAAGGACGAGAAAAAGAAAAAAAACCTCCATGTACTCGGCTTCGGATGATGTTGAGGCTGCCTGTGCATGGCCACCCATGCGCCGACCCTTGGGCTCAAGGAAGCCAAAGTCCGTGCTGGATAACATGCTACGCTGCCCTCATATTTGATTGATTCTCGATTGTACACTGCCTACTACGCATATGCTTGGAGAATTGCCCTGAGGTATTTAAACCCGACGCATATATTTGTTCCTCCCGTGTCCTCTCATTAGTAATACAATCAAACGAAGAATGAAGGAAAGAAAAAAAGGTGGTAGAACCTGACATCCCCTCTCCTCTCATCCCATCCTATCACAAACAACAGAAGGGATGGGAGGGAAAAGGGAGAGGGAAGGGAAGTACGACAAAAAGGAAAAAGAAATGGAGGAGAAGAGGATGGGAGAGAAAAAGGAACAAGGATCTGTTGGCTTCCCTTCTGTGCATGCACCATGCCCCACGCCAGAGCAGCATGCAAACGGTCGCGCTTCCAGCATGTACATGCCGAGTCAAAGCCAAACTCAAGGCTGGACAAATATGATAAGAGGCTCTCAGGCCACCACCTATTTTTTCTTCTTGTAGGATAGCGGTCTTTGGACATCCAAGCCGAGGATAAAAATCAAGGTCGAGCCAAGGATAAAAATCATGGTCGAGCCGAGGAGAGAATCAAATCCAACCAGAGCCCAGAAGGCCAACCAGAGCCTAGATCCAAGCTCATCTTGAGCCCAAAATCAAGTTAATTTAAAGCAAAAATAAGCCCAAATTGAGGTGGAGCTCTAGTTCAAACTCAAACAGATAACAAGAAGGAGCCAAGCAAAATCCAAAAGCTCTCAAATAGAGCTTATGACTCTCATGGTAAAGGTTTTCAGACCCTATCTATTATCCTGTGTCATTCTTTTTGAACAACAAGTCTTCAAGCACTTAAGTTGAAGTCAGGACCAAACTGAGCAAATCGAAGCCAACCCCAAGCAAGGAAGAGAGGGGAGAGGTTGGATGGCCCTTATGTGCCTCAATGAAGAAAATCCTCAATGAGATCTGAGGTCGCTGCGATAAGACCCGCGATGCATGAAGAAAATTCTCGACTAGATCTGAGGTTGCTGCGACAAGATCCGTGGTGTATGAAAAAATGTATGAAGAAAATTTTCGACGAGATCCAAGGTTGCTGCGACAAGATTCGTGATGCATGAAAAAAATTCTTGACGAGATCCGAGGTTGTCGTGATAAGATCTGCGGTACATGAAGAAAATCCTCGACCCGATTCGAGGTTGCCGTGACAAGAGCCGCAGTGTATGAACAAAATCCTTGATGAGATCTAAGGTCACCGTGACAAGACCTACGGTGCATGAAGAAAATCCTCGACCAGATCTGAGATCACCGCGATAAGATCCGCGGCGTATGAAGGAAATCCTTGACAAGATCCGAGGTCGCTGCGATAAGATTTGCAGTGCATGAAGAAAATCCTCGACCATATCCGAGGTCGCCGCAACAAGATCCGCAGTGTATGAAGAAAATTCTCAACTAGATCCAAGGTCGTCGTGACAAGATCCGCGGTGTATGAAGAAAATTTTCAACGAGATTTGAAGTCGCTGCGATAAGATCCGCGGCGTATGAAGAAAATTCTTGACTAGATCCTAGGTTGCTGCGACAAGATCCGCGGTGCACGAAGAAAATCCCGATGAGATCCGCGGTGCTAGCACTAGGGAGCTTCAAAGTCGAGCTCCCGGGAGTCGATGTAGAAGAATCGATTTGAATGCCAACTAGAGAAGGCCAACTTCACACAGACCGATTAAAATGAGATATCAATGAGTAAGCAGTGGGGGCTAATCGATGAGGACCCCCAAAGCCTGTCGATTTTGATCTGGACCGAAGACCGTCGATTTTCATTTGGGCTACATGTCGATTTTCATTTGGGCTGAAGACTGTCGATTTTCATCTAGGCTGAAGACCGTCGATTTTCATTCGGGCCGCCCATCGAATTTTATTCGGACTGTCCATTGATTTTCATCCAAGCCGAAGATTGGAGCAGGGGCTAACCAACCAGGCCCTTGGCTCGTTGATTTTCATCCGGAGGCTACAAATGGGGGCTAAAACCCCTAAATTGACGATGGAGCCTCCAGTTGACTTTAAATCTAGCGGTCTCTAATCGGCTCGATTTCGATAAATCAATGACCACTGATTGGCTCGTCAAATCAATCTCTGATCATCTTTTAAAAATCCTGACTTTTGATCGGGCAATTTTTAAAGCAGGACTAAGGCCGAGGCCACAATAGACCATATCCTGTGCGAACCTTTGGATTCCTGATGCCCTTCGGGGAGTACTTGCAATTCTTAAGGCCACAGTAGGCCAAGCCTTGTAGAGACCTTCAGGTCTCGGATGCCCTTTGGGATGGAAGAGATCCTTCCTGACCACCTTGTAGCGACCATCTGAATTTTAGACACCGATCCAGGGGATGCCGCTACTCAAGTTTCTTCTTCAAGGATGCTTGGCCGATCCTTACTACTAATCAGCCTCGGAGCCATTTACTATTGCAACCTATCGCTCTCAGAAAATCGGCCATCGCACTATCTCATCAAGTCGTATTGCCCCACGTGAGATCAGGCCACTTCAGCATCCGACCCGGACCAGCAGACCTCAGACTTAGGCCCTCAACCCTGGCTCCGACATCCGTACTGAGCTCACTGCCTGTAAATACATGACCTGCCTGAGACCTATCTCTCTCGACCCATGATTCGGCTACCATGCTTGGTAGCATTCATTCAAATCTCTTATACAACTGACCGGGCCATGAAGCCATTTTTGTTCCAGGAGAGAGGCCCCTTCAACGGCTTGACAGGGAGAGGCTATGTGCCCGTTTGTGCCCTCAGTGATGAATGGTCTATGGATTTCGGCAACGAGTGGCTTGCGGGCCCCGACAAGCAACGGCCCATGGGTCCTAGCAAGGAATGACCTACAGGTCCCGCTAAGCAGCGGCCTATGGATCTCGACAACGAGCGGCCTACGAGCTCTTGGCAAGCAACGGCCTATGGGTTTCGGTGAAGAATGGCCTTTGGGCCTCAGCACAAAATAACCTCTGACTGGCTAAAATTTTAAAGCAGGATTAAGGCCGAGATCAAAGCAAGCCACGCCTCCCCCACGCACTCGTCGCATCCTTGGCCAGCGTTGAGGCTAGCCACTAAAAAAGAGATAAGGTAGAGGAGGCCACGGGCCTCCCCCATGCGCTCTCGGGCAGCCGAGGCTGCCTACACTAGACTCTATGCGCCCTCCCCGCACTCCTACACAGCTAAAGCAGCCCACGATGGTTACCGCTAGCTCCGCGTTCTCTTGCGCGACCGAGACCTCCCCGGAGAGCCCCCACGCGCCTACACGCGTGTTCGACATCGCTGAAGTGGTCCACGGCGGCCCCGCACTTCCCCACATGCGCTATCTCCATGCGGAAGAGAAATGTAAGGGGATGTGTCTGACCCTGAGCAATGCAGATGCTATGTGGAGTAGCCTCACACCCGCCATGTCGGACATGAATACATGGGCTCAAGCCTGACTGTAAATATGTCGGCTCGGACAAAATGAGAAAAAGGAGAGAAAGAAGTAGAAGGCTCTTGACACGTCTTTGGCAGACCTAAAAAAATCCCTTCGTCCGACCTAATTCTAGCTCGAACTCGGAGGAGGGGGGTGGTAGTGTTGGTGGTATTTTTGCACCGGCCGAAGACGTGAGACCCGAAGAACCAAGAAACCGCGCTTCCAGCTGTGCATATGCTCTGAAAATGGCCTTGGTTCACTTGGCTCTAAGAGAAGCTTTAATTGCCTCTCTGCCTCTTGTCCCATCCCTCCAAGAGAACACGATAAGACAAAAAGGAGAAGACAGAAAGATGGAGGAGAGAGAAAAGATGGCCACGGACGCTCGCACTCCCTGCGCTCGTCCAAATCCCGTCTCAGCCTATAAACCTCTTGATGGCCTCGGCCAACAATAGGTCCTCAACCTAAAGGTCCTCGGCCCAAGATTCTCGGCCAAAAGAGTCCTCGATCCAAAGGTCCTTGGCCAGCAATAGATCCTCGGCCCAAAGAACCTCAACCACCGAGTCTTTTTCACCCTTGCACTTCAAATCTTGGCCGCCGACACCCCCAAAGAGCCTCTTTATGGCCCCATCATATCATTCCATTAAAAAATGGGAATAATCATGAGTAAGGCACACAAGCTATGTTCTTCCGCCGCTCCAGCCTCCCTTACTAGAGGCACAATTCCTGACAATATTATATTGGAGGATAGGATTTTTGACAAATTCCATACTCTCCCATGACTCCGACTTCCCTCATCTAAAAAGAGGTAAAAAGGGGACCCCCCAATATACGCAATACTTCTCACTCGAACGCTTCCCTTTCTTGCTCGTTGGCTGGATGACTGACTTGAGCGTTGGAGGGTCCCCGCCGGAGCCACCTCCGATGGAAGCTTTTCCTAGCTCCGACGGGAGCTTTTTTTGCAGGTCCTGCTTCCGACGATCCGGCACTCTACCAACTCCAGCCGCTCCAGCGCTCGATGAAAATCCACGTCAACAAGAGTCATACACATCTTTTTTTGGACTAGCTTAATGTTTTTACCTCTAAAAGGTATATTGATGTTATTGTTCCATCTCTTGCTCATCATGTGCTCCTATCAGACATCCAGGGTAGTTCATGGACTCTAATTGTTATGGATTGGTGCCAATAGTCATATGTAGAAGTAAAGGCGAGTTACAAAATGTAGAATGTATAACCATGGTATGGTTGTGGATAACTGCATGTGCAAGTGGATAGGCTAATGACAGCACCATGCATAAGCCGTTCTACATGGACCTGAGTACAAGTGTTGGGTGTTGTTACGTGTCTATGTGGTGGATCCTTCTATTCTCCAAGAACTCATTTGGCTCATCGGAAGAACTTTCTCTCACCGGAGTGTTTTTTTCTAGGAAACTGATGCTTGGATGTATGATGTCTGGGAAAGTAGTTTTTGCATATTTGGTTGACCATGGGAAAGTGACACATTCCAGAATAGGTCATATTTTCATCCACTTTTCTGAAAAAGTTGTGTAGAATACCTAGCATGCCCTTAATAAGGAGAAAGACTTTGCCCCATTCTATCTAAAAGCTTGAGAGAACTTTTGGAAAAAACCCCAATTCTTTTATCAGTGGGAAAGTGACTTTCTCATATCCTATATGGGTTTGTCTTTCCCATGAATTATAGGAATCTTATTCTTATGGGAAAGCTACTTTCCCATCTCACTTCTTTGAAAAATCCAACTAAACATGAGGTATTTTTCCATCTTCCCATGGACCACACTCCCCCCCTCCTCTTCCTGTGAACCAAACAAGTCCCAAGAGTTTCTTCTTCTGGACCCATGCCTAAATGTCATACCGATACCCATTTCTAAGTGTACAATGTGGATACTTCAGGTAAATTAAAGGGTCTGGGTAATAATTCTCATCACTATTCATTTCAAGAGAAGTTGAATTTGATAAACTATGTGTTTGCTTTTTTTTTTTTGACACGTACATTTTTGCTCTAAATCATGGGAGACTTCTGCCAGATATATCTAATCTCATGTCGTCACCTACTTTTAATTTAAGGTAATGTCACTCTCCTTTGCTCCTATTTCCACTTATACTATTATGATATCATCAGTATCAGCTTCATCTTTACTAGATTAGTACTCTTTTTTACGTTTTGTCCCTTCTTGAGTGAACCTTCTAGATACATGTGATTCTGGTAATACTTTTACAAAATTTAATTTTCTGCAGATGCTTCTACTGCACCTACATCCTTTTCGATAAACCGGATTTCCCCTGCTTATGCTCTACATTATCCAGAGCATTGGCTTTTTGTAAACTTGGATCTCCAATTTCAATAATGTAGGATTTGCTGGTTTGACCAATTTCATGCATCTGTTGCAGGTTTCACTTATTCTAAAATTAAACTTGCAATCTTCACTAACACACAGGATATTCAGTACAAACATGCATACAGATGTATGTACTATGTACACAATTTGCAGTTGCAGTTGGACTGTCTGTTTGTGACTCCTGCATGGTTTGTGGAAGTTGGCAATTTATTTCAGTTTTAGGATATTGTTTAGTCTCTTGTCGGTGGAAACTGTCTTCCATCATACATAACCTAGATCCCTGTTAAGCAGAATGTTTATGAACGTGTGACTTACTAATTAATCAATATAATAAAACATACTAGCTATTATCCATTTGAAAGCACAGGAACATACACACATACATACGTACACACATACAATACTACAGTTGCAGTTGGATTGTTCATTTGTTAGTGCCTGCATGGTCTGTGGAAGTTGCAATTTATTTCAGTTTTAGGATCCGTCTCTTGTCAGTGGAAACTGTCTTCTGTCATACATAACCTAGATCACTGTTTAAGCAAAATGTTTATGAACCTGCAACTCACTAATTAATCAATATAATATAATGTAACTGGTTATTGTCTATTTGAAAGCACATGTACATACCTACCTACCTACATACATAATATTACAGTTGCACTTGGATTGTTCATTCGTGAGTGACTCCAGTATGGAACATGGAAGTTGGCTTTTTATTTCAGTTTTAGGATGTTGTTTAGTCTCTTAGCAGTAGAAACTGTCTTCTGTCATACATAACCTAGATTACTGTTAATCAGAATGTTTTTGAACATGTGACTTACCAATTAATCAATATAATAAAATATAACTGGTTATTATCCAAAGCACATGAACATATGATTATAGCTGATATCAATATGTATGTTTTGACAGAAAACTCGACCTCCTGTTAGCCCTTCAAAATGTTCTCGCCCTTTGACCATCAAAAGGGATCAAGGAATGGGAGAACCAACTAATATCATTGTTATTTGGATCCCTGTTGGTGTGGCCATTGGGATCTTGGTTGCATTTTGTGCATACATTGCCACCAGGTTTTATAGAAAGCGTTCGCATGTCCAGCAGCAACCAAATGAGCTTCCTGCAGCATCTCTGCCCATACGTGCAAATGGCATTGGTACAAGCATTGATTCTAGTGCATCACTGTCAGTTTCTGATGTCTTGCATCAGACGGGGAATAGGAACACTTACTGGGGTCAACGAGGGCACCAAAACAAAGATCTATTTGCTTCCATGTCAGGAATTCCAAGATACTCATACAAGTATATCTTTTACTGGATACTTATCTTTTAGTGAGTCACTATTGAAATATGTGCCAGCAATAGCAAGTTATGGACATATGCCTTTTGACTAGAGTTATTAGATGCTTAAAGGTACTTTTATTATTAGATGCATGCTTTAGTGTGGTGGAATGAGCATTACAAATATGAGTTCTTGAATCTTGAGCATGTACCACATGGAATAAGACTTTTCTTGAATTGCATGCTGATTCTTTTTCTTTTTTGGAAAAATAAACTTTTTCCTATTTACCAATGAACTGAAGAGAAAGATGTTCAAAGTTATATAGATAATATCTTTGTCATAAATGCATAAAAAATATTTAAGTAGATTAAAGGCAACCTTAAGAAATTAATAGAGGACTTGAAGAGAGAGAAGATGATGCAAAAGCTCTTAGATCTCATTAAAATATGTGGGTTGTTCTGACAATGTTTTTTATACTTATTTTGAGCATGACTGTTGTATAGAAGTCCTTAACTATTGAGGTTGGGTTTCACAAGATAGTGATTGATTTTTTAAAGTGCCAAAAGTTCCCCTAGGGGGCTTGTGGGAATTCAAATTTTATAACAAAAATATAATTTGCATTCAATTTTTTCTTTATTTACTTTATATTTTAGTCAAGGGTCTTCTACCAGTCTTGTTTCCTTAGGATAATCCAAGTGTTTTGCCTGTTCGTTCGAATTAGAACTTCCATATGATAATATACGAGAACACCAACACTAGCCACAATTGTAATGAGGTTGGTTGTGGTGATTGCAGATGAAGCCACAAGGGCATGGGTGAAGGATGTGTAGAGAGAGAGAGAGAGAGGAGGAGGAGGAGTGTGGTGATTGTGTCATACCTATTTTGTCTATCCTCACCTGGCTAGGGTGTCTGTGTAAGATAGAAAAAGGTTGGGGAAGGAGCCGATGGCCTAGACAGTGGCCTCAGAGGCAGTGGAGTTTGGGGGGGGGGGGACCAATAGCAAACTGGTGATGGGGACATGATGGTCAGGGACAAAGGTGAGGGAGGTGGTGGAATACGGGCATATGTGAGAGAACTGAAGGCTGAATAGATAGGATTGGTGAAGAGAGTTTCAGGTAAGAGAGGGATGGATTGATAATTCTGTATATAATATCTAATGATATAAATCATATTTTCTCCAAAAGCTTGGGCTGGATCAGGCCATGCCTGTCTACATTTGAGTCAGAATGAGACTGGCCTGAAAATTATTCAGGCCTTAAAACTGCCAGGGCCTGACTTCTTGAGCTGAAATCCAGGTCAAGCTGAACTGAGAATGCTTGGGTCTAATAGTCACTATGATGCACCCATCTAAGCATAAATTTAGTATCATTTAATTTTGTGCTCTCCATTGCAATGATTCAACATGTTGACAACAGAAAATTCTATGCTTATTCGATGGTGCTGTTCCTGTGGTAATTACTTTTTAGTGCTCTTTTCTAATAGTGAGTATAATGCATGGATTTAAGCACAAATTTATTATAATTTAATTTTGTGCTCTCCATTGTGATAATTCGACAAGTCGACAGCTGCAATCCTATGCTTATTCAATGGTGCTGTTTCTGTGGTAGTTAACTTTTAGTGCTCTTTTCATCATTATCTTCATAGCAGACCTCTCAAATGTTTGAAGTCAATACTGAAATTTTTAAAACCTAACCTCTGGGTTGTTTTCTTTACCTTTTCAATTATCTTGACTTTTGTGGTTCAACTTTAGTCATAATTCGTAACACAATTCTGCTGGAGTTCTCTAGTGAATGTGTGAGTTTAGCTTTTCTATATAACTATTCCTTATCATAAAGTTTTCTGCTAAGATGCCTACTTTCCTAGTTCAATTTGGACTTAATTACCAATCTGATAGGAAACTAAAAAGTGGCCTTAAATTGCACTTTTTCACTTTAGTAGGTTTCGTAGCCTGCATTTGCCTCTAGGACCCTATCATCCCATCATCTGTTGTTGCTTTTAAGTCTAAATCCTCTTTTCTTCTAGTTATCCTGCACCAGATTCATAACAGAGTCAAGGTCTGTTTTGTGCATCAATATAGAGTAATACTTAAAAGAATCATAACTCTGACTTAAATGACAAAAAGAGTTGGCTAGGCAATTAGGAGAAAAGAATATGCATTAAGCTAAGAATGGATTCTGAGGGAAAGCACTTGTTGGAAGCAAAAGGGGGACAACTATGTAGTTGAAGAGAAGGGATGGATGTAAATGTTACTTACAAAATAAGAAAACTTAGGGATTAAATCTAATAATATATTTTCTATGAAATTATGGTCCTGGACTGATGAAGACTTAAGAATTCTATGACAAATGGTGTAATCATCATTAATCAAATTGAAGGGGGATGGCTTTAAGTAGAAAGATAAAGGATGGTTCTATTGCTTAGAGAAACAATTTAGTATGTATAAATCAAGAAACTGGTTTATTAAGTGTTGACTCTAGTAGATGGTCTACTTACCACTAAGTTTGTAACACTTAATGTGGGCTGTAAATTATAAGGATACTGGACTCTGTTGAAAAGGGTGATTTAGGGCCTAATGTGGAAAGATATTTGTAAGTTTCTTGCACGTTATAGTATTAAAAGCCTTGATTATTTGTTATCTACTTCATTACATGATTGTTATTAACAAGTAAAATGGTCCTATTGTATCATAATTCGTATTAAATTTAGTAGTGAAGGATGGGTTGAGCCTAGCCAGAGATTTATATTTTTTGGAATGGCTTAGGCTACAAGGAGATAAAGGTATTTATATTGTGCTTCTGGTAATCTGGGGCTACCACTATACACCTGCCCTGTTGGACTATGTTCATAAATAAGATGCACCAGTATATGAAGGTGCACACATCTATTGATCGATTCATATTTTGATGCATTATGTCATAGTATTATGATTCAATATAGGCCAACATAGGTTTCCAATTTCTATTAATTTCTAGAAATCTGCGACAACAAATCATCTCAGATATTTATGTTGCTTGTTGTTTAACATGTGATTTTTGAAGTTTCAAGTATTTTGTCATACAAATTGTTATTACACAACTACATTTCCACGTTAACAACATGAGTAAGCTGAAAACTAGTTAAAGTCTTGTGCATATTGTTGAAACTAGGGAAGTTCATCTATCGATAATATTTGCGGAAACTTATAATCATGATACCTTTATTTTGGACCTTCAGTTGAATGTAAAAAGATGTTTTTTTTCTAAGAATAGCTTCTAACCTACACTGCACCGTCTCATACCAAGCAATATGGGACATACCGGTAATGTCGTACTACCTCATACCGACACTACCGTACCATACCAAACTGTATACCGACACTATAATAAAATTTTACTGGTATGGAATCCAGTACTGAGATGGCAAATCTTGCTGTGGATTGTGCATTCAAACCCTAAAATAGAAGCAAAAACAGCTGTATACGTGGAGCAACCAAATTGTCATCCATGGTAACAAGGTTGTTTAAGATTAATTGGGCAAAGTTAAGGACAAGAAAGCATGGACACGCTGGTTTTGCTGTATATCGATCTGTATATATTCAAATTGCTTCTATATGCATAGATCCAACATGGACGGTGTAGAGTTGTACAACCTATGTATCGTGCTTAAAAATTTGCCATCATGGTATGTAACATAGATAAAGTACGAAGGAGATGGCCTGTTTTATCCTTCACAAGGACTAAAATATCATGCTTGTTTCAGTTAAAAGCCAACATTGCACATTTGCCACATCATATCATGTCCACAATTAGCATATTATGGTTCAGAAAGACAACACAATTGTATAAAAAAAGTTTTCTTTTGAATATATTAAGAAAAAAGAACTGTATTTAATCCTCCTTAGGTATAGACCAATTTTAACTTATTTATACTAGTATGTATACATGTTTTCGAAAGATAAAGATGTTTTAAATATTTCTTAGCAATCTAGGACCATAAA
Organism: Cocos nucifera; assembly: GCA_006176705.1. Classification (NCBI taxonomy): domain Eukaryota; kingdom Viridiplantae; phylum Streptophyta; class Magnoliopsida; order Arecales; family Arecaceae; genus Cocos; species Cocos nucifera. The sequence continues at coordinate 930,359 of QRFJ01000619.1, forward strand.
TCATCCAAGATACGGTGATGATTTTTGTTTAACTTGTTTATCGCATAGTTTCAAGTCATTTTATCATTACAACCTCACATTACATAACTATATGCATACTTAATGACAGAAATAAACTCAAAATTCCTGACGGGAACTGCTTTGGGATTTGTTGAAATGCACATGTTTACAACATAAGAGGTGCTGTATACACACTTTTGGCACTATAAGAAGTTCATATACTGACAATGCTTTGGGAAGCTGCTGATGTAGGTTGCCTCCTAGCCTTAGCTTCAAACTTTTGGTCCGATGTGCAACATCAATCTTTTGTGGTTTGTAAATTGAATCCAAAGATTCATTCTTCAAATCTAGAAGGGGGAAAAAGGTCGATAAGGAAGACTTCCAAATGGTCTTGAATAGAAATAAAGCTATTCAAGATGGTAGGGCAAGGGTCTAAAAGAGGGCAGTGTGCAAGCTCGTATGATGAGATACCGGTGTGCATTGTTGCATATTGCTTCAATCTGCAGCTATGCGACCTGGCATAGATGTATGTATCCTTGTGCCATCAATAATTTCCCAGAGTGATATATATTATGTGGCACAATATGATTGTGCCTTGAAGTTATATACAATAGATGCTCCTTTCAGACACAAATAACTGCTGTTAGAATGAGAATAATGCAGATTCTATATTTCCAATCTTGAATCGTGATGAGTTATTAAGACTGTGTAATCTAAATCCTTTTCTAGTCAAAACATTTTCCTCAACTTAACTTTCTTTGTGAAATGAGACACATAATTATTAGAATAATTTAAATTTTGTTATTGTTGTCTCTTGTGAAAGTGCAAATCTGCATTCATTTTTCAACATTATAAAATGCCTAGAATAACAAATATTCTCAATGGATCTGTGGTATGTATAGTGGTTTAATCTGTGGATGATAATATAATGCGTTCTGTCATCTAGGGACATTCAGAAAGCCACACAGAACTTTACAACCATTTTAGGACAGGGATCTTTTGGTCCTGTCTATAAAGCTGTAATGCCTACAAGCGAAGTGGTAGCTGTAAAGGTTCTTGCAGTTAATTCAAGGCAAGGAGAGAGAGAATTCCAGACAGAGGTGCACTACTCTACTATTTTGCTTGAAAAGCCACTTTCGGATCTTAGTGAGCATGTTTAAGAAAGCCAGAAAGTAAAAGCTTAATTTTAATTTAAAAAAGATTGCTCACAGCAAATTAGCAAATTAATAGCGATCTGTTCTTATCTGTTGAGGATATTCTATCTTGGAGGTAGAGGCATGCCTGCATGCCTGTTAACTTGCTTATCATTGGCTAACATCAAATATTAAAGCTTCATTTTTTTTCTGCATTCTTCACATAGCAAATGGCATTATTGACTTTGAAATCTGAAGCATTTCATTGCTAGCTTATCTTCAGTGCTAAGTTCACATTGTGAGGAATATTTCCTCCTATAAAGGATAGTCATAGTGATGCTCCCTTTTACATATCAATGTTATTTACATAATCTCCTGGGTCAACAAGGACAAAATTTTGAAAAAATGGACACATTGTTACTTAACATCTTCAAATTGTTTCATGCTTAAAAAAAAAACTCTATTTTACAAATATTAAACTTTGAGTTCTGATGAAGCCATATATTAGATATCTTAAAAGTTTCCTTGTTTGAAGGTGTTGGTACTTGTAACTAGACTGCTATGTTCTTGCACACTGGAACAAAATATGGTTGAAAGTAAACATTGCAGCCCAACAAAAAATGTAAACATTGCCATATACTTGACTAATGAAATTTATGATGGGCATTAATGTTCTAAGACATCATGGTCAATCCTTCAGCTCACTACTTGGTTAATAGGACTTCATCACCTACACTTCATGGGAAGCTTATGGTACACTCAGGCTACCTAAGTTTCCACCTTTTCCTCTTTCACAAAAATGTATTGGATGGGTATGCTTTGTGCAACAATAAGATCGAAGAACAGGGATGTTGGACAGACCATTCAGTTGGTACCTATTTAAAATGTATTCTAATATACTAAAAAATATAGGATGACTAGTCTACCTTGTAAGATAAACTTGTGGCAAAAGAATAAAAAAAGCAAAGTTTTAAATCCCATGGGATGGACTGTCTCAGTTTTCCCATAGAACATGATGCACCATTGTCCCGCTCCATCCCAACACTTGGGATAAGGGATGTCCCAAAATGTCCCAATCGGGATGCTCAGACACGGGCGGGATGGTTCTATCCTGACACATGAGATAGTACCCCAGTATCCTGTGGAACATCCCATTGAGACCTGAATTCTTGAGAAAAAGCATGTCTTAGTACACGAGGCTCCCACCATCACAGGATCTGAGGCAATATAATATGCACAAATTTATGGCATGAACTCTAAAAGTTTCTCTTCAACGTCCAAACTATATTATTTGTTTCAGCCAACAACATCTGTTAGTTAGATGTGGAGAATGTCTTTCTCCATATCCATGGAAGCACGGACCAGGAGCTGATTGCTTGGTCCATGGTGCACATGTTGCACCTGCATGATGAAGCGTATTGCTTCACTCTGAAGCATAATGCATGGCCCTACAATGTGATCATGGACATTGATCTCCCTTGAGCCAATTTGCTGTATCAAGAGGAAAAGATGCAAATATACGTCATCATACCTTCTAGTTTTCTCTAAAGAAGTGATGGTTTGCGCACTTCAAAATAAGGGTCAAAAATTACAGTAGAAGAAGAAAGTTTTTGGTTAGCTTGAACACAAAACATGCAACTTTGTAATAAATGTAGTTTTAATGATAAAAATTGTAGAAAGAAGTAATTTATGGCCTCAGTTCCAAAATAAATCAACATAACCAAAAGCCACAGATGGCAAAATCTAGTTTTATAGGCACCCAGAGGAGAAACTAAAGGGTTATCTCACCCATATATCTAGACCCTTCATAGTGTTAGGAATCTATATTGTTCAAGTTTGGCGATGCATTTTGATAATTCAGTCACACAAAATCCTGAGAATTTATTGATGGCTTTGGTTTATTTATGTCTATTCTCTGGAAGTAGTTTGATGTTACATGATCTCTATTTCACAAATGCAGTAATTACAAAAGGATATGTTACAGAGAACAAGAAAATGTAAATCATATTTATTCAACGGCACGGTTAGCAAAGCAGTAATTTGTGAGATAAAATGACAGTTTAAAAAATACTTTATATAACACTATCATGGATTAGTTGTGATACGTTTCAAATTGAGAATAAATGACCTCAATCTCTTGAGAATATGAAAATAGTCATAAATGAACTAATCAGCACAAAGAGAGACATTGCATGCTTTTTACTAGTAACTTTTTCAAATGTTTGATGACTTGTAATTCAGTTTAGCTTAGCCCAATTGAGTTCGGAGGTCTATTCAAAGCTTTCCTCTCTTCCTTTTTTTATATCAATTACCAACAAATATGGATATTACCTGAAATGTGGTAAGCAATTAAATAAACCATCTTCTTTATGGTGAAACCTATTCATTACTTAATAATGTTTTGAGTGTTTAATAACTTAGTCATGCACTTTATAATTTAATACTAATTTAGCCTGTCAAGTTCCAAGTTTTGATCATAACTTTCCTCTCTTTAATCGTTGTCCATGTGTAGGTAGTTTTACTTAGTAGGTTGCACCACAGGAATCTTGTGAATTTGGTTGGATATTGTGTAGATAAAAGTCAGCGCATGCTTGTCTATGAATTCATGAGTAATGGGAATTTGGCGAATCTCTTATATGGTAAGTTTATTATTATATCTTAAGTTGTCATGAGCTACTGTTTGTTGACCTGCATGCATTACTAGAGTAAATTGTTAAAATCAAGTTTTTTCTTCTACAATATCTAACATCTCTCATGGTCAACTGATCAAGCTGAATATTTGGGTTTCTAATTTCTGTATATCAGTGGTTCTAAACTCTCATGATCTTATACTGTATATGACAACTGGAGAATGGTGCATAAGCTTGTTAACCATCAGTAAATGATATGGAGATATGCTACAATGCCATGGTACATTTTAACCATGGGCATTCAACCATGATATAGTTGTTAGTGAGAGAGAGGGAGGGAGGGAGAGAGAAGTACCATAAAAATTTAATACTCTTGGTACCCTACTTTTGTGTTTGTAATGATTATGAAACCTAAAACATACAAATGCTAGCAAACTTTAAGCATCTCAATATAAAGATGCAATTTTAATGAATATTAAAACCTAAATAGAAAAGAAAACTCTGTTGCCTGTGACTTAGTAGAGACTGCATTAGTGGTTTTTTTTTAAATTTTAGATCAAAATATTGTTATGTGATCTGATCAGTGTAAAAAAGGTTGTCACCTCGTTGAGTTGGTAATCTCTTCGTGTGGATATGAGACCTAGGTCTGATCCCATCCTCACCGGATTTTTAGTTGGGCTTCAGAAGCAAAAAACTGATGGACTTGAATAGTTTTTCATGGAATGGATTGACCATGTTTTTCCTGTAGAAGTTCATAAACTGTGATACTTTACTGTTTAAAGTTAATCATGTACTATTTTCCTTTTCTTATTGTTGTGTAACTTTGAACTAGAAATAATGGTCTACCTTGTATTCTTAGGTGACGGTCCACATATATTGAGCTGGGAAGAAAGACTACAAATTGCACTTGATGTTTCACATGGAATTGAGTATCTTCATGAAGGGGTATACTGGATATCTCTTATTTTCATATTGCAAGCTGTAAGTTATATGCTTCAATTAATCATAATAATGGTTCTTGAAATAGGCTGTCCCACCTGTCATTCATCGGGATTTAAAGTCAGCTAATATACTCTTAGACAAGTCAATGAGAGCCAAGGTGAGACAATATGCAACAGTTGTTGCATTGCACATTTTCTGCTTTTTATGCTTAACTGCTTGATGTTTGATTCGTATGAGTGTAGTGCACATTTTATCTTATAATGCTTGTATGTCATGTAATCAGCACTATGCATCTTATACAACAACAGCTCCTTGCCAACAGACCTTCTGACATCAAGATTGTTCTCCACTTATAAGATCTCAAGGGATGCCCTTGCATGGTGGTCATTTTTGCTATGAACAAGAGTGGTGCCTTAGCAGTTACACAGCACTCTAGAATTAGCAAAACCTGACCAGGATAGATAATTATTTACTATCTGCTAAAATGTTATTTTTGATGATATATATGTACTAAGTATTCCCAAGATTGGAAAGTTATTATTTTTGATAATAAGCATTTCAATAAAAGAAAATTACAATTTTTGCTACTATATGCATTAGTGCATATTTAGCAGGGTTCTAGTTTTGCTAGCTAGAACAATATGAAGTTGTTTTCTTTACCTTTCTGGTGAAAGTGATGTGGGGTAACTTTTCCCTACCTAAATGATGAGAGCATGTGCATCGCATCAGCTATAGGACTACATAATGAAGATTGTGAGTAACCCCAAAATTACCCCAGCTCTGTATATTTGCATGTGTCAACATACGGTACCAATCTACCTAAAGACTTGACTCCGTGACATTTTCAGCAGTACTCCCTTCATTGCCTTTTTAATGTATCCTTCCATCTTTGTGATGTTGGGGCAAAATGGAGAAAAACTGAAAATCTTTTAATGGAAAGGCTTCAAGGCATGCACTTCCACTTTCCTTAAGGCTTTATTCACCCCTGCAGGGGGGATGTGCCATAAGCCTTTAAGATACAATAAAGCCCAATGTTTGATCATGTCACTAATGTCTACAAAATTTTCTGGTTCAAATTTTTGCTTTTCGTCATGTTAGACCTGCTTTTATAGACTAGTACATGTCGAAATACATTGTAAAGACTTGAACTCGCACCAATTGGATGCGACACCAAGCAACCAACCACCACAACAGTTGTTTGTTTTTTGTTTATATTAAAACTTTATTTTCTTTTATTTTTGAAACTATGCGACATGTGATTTAAGGTCAATCTTAATGTAAAAAGGTTAATTGGTGTTGATCACAAATATTTATGTACTTGATCTCAGGTATGGTTTCATGCAGGAATCTTTTACATGATAGATGCTCCAGACCCATTCATTCACGTCACTCTTTGGTCTCATAGGGTGCATGTGGATCAAATCATGCTGAATGTGCTGTAAACTTTTTTAATTTACAATTTGGGCTCCATCCTGAGCCTACATTTGTTAATTTTGAGACAGCAGGTTCAGGTCTAGATGATCAGGTTGAGTACTGAAATTTATTAGTCAAGAACTGCCTTGTCTTTTGAATGATTTACCCTGGATCTAGTTAGTCCCACTACATTGGGGCCGAATATTGTATATTTAGACTTTCAGTTCTAGGTTAAGTTCGAACACTGTCCAGCCTTGGTTGACCTACTTATAACTGGTATTTGTCCTGCATTCCTTTGTGTCTTATATTCTCAATCAGCACACTTTCTTTATTCATCAATTATCACCATGAACTTTGATGATGGAAAATACCTCTTGATCAATTATGTCCCTTCTCTTCTTTCTGAATGGCATATGTTGAACATCAAAGCCTTCGGACAATGTCTGGCTTTGGTTGACCTACTGATAATGAGTGCTTGTCCCACATTCTTTCAGGTATTGTCTACTTAATTGGTACACTTTCTTTATTTACCATTCATCCCCTGAACTTTTATGATGGAAAATACCTTTTGATCAGTGTACATCTATGACTATGTTGAATTGCATATGTTAAGGACTATGGTGTCCCTTAACCTCTTTCTGAATTGCATATGTTGAACCCTAAAGCCTTCGATGTGTGGCGATATTTAAGAATTAAGACAATACTTTTCTTTCCTCTTTTCCATTGGAAAAAAATAGTTGTTTTATGTTTCTTGGTTGAAATGCCATAACACATCATTATAGCATATTTTTCATTCATCCACTACTCATATTGTTCGTGGGTCCGGTTGTTCATATGCAGATAGTACAATGTAATGATTTCATCCCACAAATCTTTGAGAATCCAGTTGAAGTTCTGATAAAATTTTGTACCTTTATTCTGCACCCATTTCGTGTATCTAATCATTGGTGACACCAATCTATTCAGGTTGCTGATTTTGGGCTGTCCAAGGAGGAGGTTTTTGATGGCAGAAAGTCAGGTCTTAAGGGCACATACGGCTATATGGATCCTGAATATATGTCAACAAACAAGTTCACAAAGAAGAGTGACATATATAGCTTTGGCATAATACTGTTTGAACTCATAACAGCCATAAATCCACAACAAGGTCTAATGGAGTACATCAATCTTGTAAGTTTCTCTTGGAGATTCTGTTCCCATAACTATGACTACTTTACTTTTATTCTGGCTATATTTATCGAACATTATATTTCTTACCTGGGTATGCTGCTGAAGGGCAAACATATCTCAACCACTTTGACTGGATGTCTATCATGAGTGACTACCATGAGGCCATGATATGAGTTGTCTATAACATAGAGGTAGATATAATTAGTAATTCTCAAGCATTGATTGTATATAATTGCAGGGATATGTTTCTCCTGAAAAACCTGCTTTACTTAGATGGTCTATTAAACTCTCAGAAAGCAACTGGATGCATACTATTGTTGGGATTAGTGGCTTCTCTTGCCATGTCGGAAACAAAAAGAATCCAACTAGGACTCTGATGTGTCTCATAGGGAGAGTGGGACGAGTGCCACTCTATTGCTATTCCGTAGGCCTCACATATGAGGAAAGGTGAGGTGGTGCCTTTTGGGATTTGTGTAATAATAGAAGAATGGCTTTTCTTGAGTTATAAAATGGGCCATAGTGGGTGTCCATTGTAGTGGTGCAGAAAGAGTTCCAAGACTCGGCTGTGAGCATAGGTGGAGAGAGGAGAAAAAGAAATAGAAGAAAAGAGGAAGAGAAGGGGAAGGTAGAGGAGGAGAGATCAAGGAGAACAAAAAATTATTTTTCAGTCTCAACATTTCAGGACGTCAGATTTCTTGGCAAGATCTCTTATTGTATATATCTTTTATATTTCCTTTGTTATTACCAAGGCGCTGTATTCTGTTTATGATGGTGGATATCTCGGTCCCCGGTGAACATAGCCTGAATTTTGGGTGAGCCACAATAAATCCGGGTGTGTCATGCCAATTTTATTTTCTATTGTTTTGTTCGGTTGTTCCTGGGATTGTAATTTTTGCATGGGTTAGATGAGTGAAATGTAGACACTGATACTGTTCACATATAGGTTATATGCTTGAATGTGTGAGCCATAAACCATAAACTTCACTAGATTGTGTGACGGCACCTGCCACCTGTGAAAGTCAAAAGCACCCATTAATTAGAACTCATAGAATGTCATTCTGGGGAAATTTCTTGATTTCATAGCTATTCTTTGGCTATGACTTGCGCTGGATCATGCATATCATGATTCTGTATTTATGGTTAGCATTCAATGTAGTTCTATTAGTTGGTATGTGAGTAGTATTTTTCTATTCACTGTTCAAGCGTTTTGCATTTCAGGCAGCAATTGATAGTGATGGGAAACCTGATTGGGATGAGATAATTGATAGGAAGCTTGTGGGCAAAAGCAATCCTGTAGAGGTCAGGCTTCTTGCCGACATTGCTTACAGGTGCTTGCACAAGATCCCAAGGAAGCGCCCCTTGATGGCAGACGTAACTCAGGCTATCGCAAAAATAAGACAGCGGCACCTCACGAGGGAAGATACTGTGGCTTCTTCAGTAACCGATGTATCTGGAATTTTAAAGAGGATAGAGCTTCAGCAACTGGAGCTAAGCACCATGACTAGCTTGAAAGAATATCCATCTCCAAAAGTATAATGTGGTATTCAGATTGCTTTATTCTTATGGAGTACAGGCCCTGATGATCAGCAAGGTTTTACAGATCATCCATCTTCTGGCCATTTTTGCCTGTGGGTAGGTTATCTAGTTGGTTTTCCAATTACAGGCATCCTTCAAGTGGATCCTGCAAGGCTGATTGCCGAGGCGCACATGTATTTAATCGAGAACACAGATGAACAGGCAATGTATTTTGTTTTTCATATGGAACAAGAAATCACTTCGCACATGAAATTACTACCTCCATTGTGTATGGTAATGCTTTCTCTTGCGATGCTTGTGCCATAATCGAACCGTCATTTTCTTGATTATTTCCCAAGCGTGGACTTCGTGATTGTAATCTGTGCACAAAATCATTGTTTAAGGGGATAAAAGACTTCAAGTTTGCAACATCCTAACCTCCCATGCAATAGCCATCAGTGTCTCGAACCTGCGGTGGTAAATTCTTGAGAACAAATAGAGAGAACTGAAATTTCAATGTTGAAGTTGTCCTCGTGTTTCAGAATGGATGTTTTATCTTTCATGATGGTGTTTCAGGTCTACTCTGTAACGTTGGTGAAGCTGCACTATGCCAATGGCATGATTTAAGTTTAATGCCTCATAAAGTTTTGCTGATCAATGCTGTTGAAACTTGGCATGAAATCGGTATAAGCAAGTATTATTGATGCATGAAACATATTTGATTGATGCATTTCACCCACTTCCCTGTGGAGGCTCGATGTGGCACTTGTGCTTGTCCTGTATACTTGTGGACAAAATGGCGTGTCTGAACTTATAGAAAGGGCACTGAACCACAATTTAATCTAGCCTATGGGTATCCATTAGAACATCAAGCAGCGAAAAAAGTAAATGCCTTTTTCATGATGATAAGAGGAGAAAAAGTAAATGGTAAATACACAAATACGACATGATGAATAATGTTTTTGGTATGCATGGTGAATCTAAGGCAGGAGCAGGACCGACTAACATCATTCGAGGTGGTTTAATCATTTGTGAGTTTTTTTTTTTGCTTCCTTCTTCATTTTTTCTCAAGAGAAAAGTGACCAAGACATTTATGAACTTAGTTATACCCCTGCATAGAACTGGCATTGATGTGGTAAAAGATTTCTTGAAGAGTTTCAGTTTCGATATATCAACTTTTGACATGGAATTATAGCTACGTTGTTCTAAGTCATATTTTTATGCATTCCACATGCCACCACAGCAAAAGAGATTCACATCTATAAAAATTGTATTCGTGTTACTTGGCACATGGAGGAGTGTAGGCATAAACTACTTTATTTCATATTTTCGGTAAGGTGAATAACAATTATCTCAATCGTACTATGAACACACCAGCTGGTTTGTTCTCTTCTTTTTTATCCTTTCTTCCTTCGGTCTTTCCAATGTGTAGCACACTATGGTACGGGGTGAACCAACTAGAGTTGTTGAAGTTTTTCCAAAATAAAATATTGAAATCAAATGGTGGATTCATATCACCATTCAATATATCATTGTTGCACATCATACAATGCTTCCACATGTCATCCTCATTCCAATGTTCAGTTGCCTGGATCGTAGTCTAACACAAGATGGTCTACACTGGCGGCATCTCGGTTTCAGCCGGCCCCAAAATCCTTCGTGGTATCATTTATTTTGGGGAATCATTTTCTCTACTCATATCAGCTACGGTTTGGAGGTCCTTCAGCAGATTTTGGGAGGTATCTTTTATGTGAAGTGTGATTGCCATAATCTTGTATTTAATAGTTGCAATTCTGGGATGACTTTATGTATAAAGACTCTGTGGTTCTGCTTCAGTTCAATATAAATCATTTCCTTGTACCAAATAAAATAAAATAAAATATTGAAATCAACTACAATTACTATTGAGGAACATTCAGTTCGACCCCGTGATACGAAAGGTGCACAATGCAGCTAAAATAATTAACAGAATTACTGACAAGAAAATAATCCTCTAATAAATCTAAACACTATACCATGTTAAAAAATCTGTTAGAAAAAATATTTAAATACTCGATAGACCTATGATGTCGATGGACTAAAGGCTTATTCAATATTTACCCAATTATCTCAGAATGATCGATCATCGATTTTCATTGAATAATGAAGATGAATGGATAACAATCGATTATGGTGGAATCATCAAACAACCGACGATTAGCCGAACAAAGATATTATTCAGATTATAGCCAAGTAACACTATAATGATATATATTCAACTGCTAGTCGGACAAGATGTTGATCATGTTATTTGGATGTAGACCAAGAATCTTTAATGAAACCAAAACCCACAATCCATAACGTTCAGAGTTAAAAAAATGGCTACAATACTTAGAACGTGGCATTAACTGCCTATTATCAAGATATCATGGGCTATTAACTATCCACTAGTTTGGTAACGCTCACGTTCCTGTACTTTAAGGGATGGATGTTATTCTTGATGACATAGTCTGCCTCTATTTAAAGAAAGGTAAGCAGGGAGATCCAGTAAGCTAGCTGAAGCTATTCTAAACTTTTCTAAGCAATTCAAGCCATCGCTCTCTTTTGAGCTTATCTGTTTTATTAATCTCCAACTGACTTAGGCATCGAAAGATTTTCCATCGGACAATCTTCGAAAAGTGAACTTCTTCTTACAAGATTCTGCACCTTCACCTCTCAGCGCAATACAGTCGGTTCCAAATCGAACATTTTGTTGAAGCTTAGCGGCAATAGATTTGCACATGAGGTAGGGGAAGAGAATTTTTTCAACAGTCTCAATGGCCAGAATGAGAGCACAAAATGCTTCAACAAGTTTCGCTCGATGCTCATTGCGGCATGAAGCACCATCGATCAATTATGGAGAACCTAGTGTTTCACAACCATTGGTAATCGCAAACCAGCAACAGTTTGTTGCCCTCATGTAGCAGGTACAAAACCTTATGGAGCCAATGCATAGCCTCTAGCAAATGCAACAACAACTACAGCATTTCGTGGTAGAAGAGCTGGCACTGCGTCCAGTGCCATCCAGGCATAGTCATCATGCCCTGCAGCGATCACCTCCTCCGTCCTCGAAATGATGACTCGATCGACATTCCCATCGTATTGAGTCACAACCATCCCAGCACTCCCATCGTGCTGCCAGCTCATAGCTGCAGTCCCCTTCTCCTTCTCTTCATCACAGCATCAAACAAGGGAAGAGACCCCGCTCACCTTCCAGTTCCTCTTCTTCAAATTCTTCAGAGGAAGATTCTACCCCTGAAATCTCATGATAATGATGGCTTGACGACTACGAGCGAAAGCTGAAGGAAATCGATCTCCAACTTGCTCGCCTACAAGTGGATAATCGAGAATCTCATGACAATCTCGATATCCACACCACTCCACCTTTCTCTCAATGCATTTTGGATGAGCCTATCCCGACTTAATTCAAAATGCCATAGGTAGAGCCTTATGACGGCTCAACTGACCCTATTAACCACATGCAAAGCTATAAGGCTCTAATGATGATTCAGGGGGCATCCGATGTCCTCTTATGTCTTGATTTTCTAGCTACAATCTAGAAAGCTACTCGAACCTAGTATACTAGGCTCCAGTCGGAAAGCATTCATTCATTCAAACAGTTGGAGTAGTCATTTGCTGCCCATTTCAGCATCAGCGAAAAAATGCCGTGAACGTCCGATAGTCTCTTCTCCCTCAGGCAACAAGAGGAAGAAAGAGATTTTATGGTGCGATTCAATGCCGCCATGCTTGAGTTCCAGGACCTCAATGGAGATATGGCCATTTCGGCCATGAATAGAGGGCTTCGAAATTTGAAGTTTTCTTACTCTTTTAACAAGAAGCTCCCTTGAACTTATTCCGAACTTCTCGAACGTGTACACAAATATGTCCACACGAATAAGCTCACTACTGACCAGCACCAGACAGAGAAAAAAGGTCAAAAAAAGAAGCAGAAAAAGAATCGAGCTCCAACAAAGTCTAGTCAATTCTCAACCGGCAAGGAAGCTCCACCTTGCCAACGGAGTCAAAAGCCGAATATCCTTGGCTATAGGTATGACTCCTATACTCCTCTCTCCATTCCTCATATGCAAGTATTAATGGAGATAGAAAAAGAGGGCTACCTCCAACAACCACCGTCTGAGTTGAAGTAGAAAGAAGTACTATCGATTTTATCATGAAAATGATCATGACACCGAGTAATGTATCCAGCTCAAAGATGAGATAGAGATCCTCATTCGTAGGGGCTATCTCGAAAAATATCTACTCGATTGACCAGCTCAACTTCTTATCAACGAACAACCTCGGCAGTGTCCTAAGGAAGAAACTCACACTCAACTGATGGTGGGAGTTATCAATATGATTTCTAACGGAGCACCGACTTGGAGGGCAGAATGCTCGAAAAGTCCCTCCAAATGATAGTAGGGAGGATAATTTACTTTTTTTTTTTTTTTGATGATGATCTTTGGGGAGTTCAAACTCTCCACAATGATGCTGTAGTTGTTTCAATGATTATGACTAATTATGATGTAAAAAGGATACTTGTAGATAATGAAAGTTCAGCAAATATTTTATTTTATGATGCTTTCTCCCGAATGAAATTTGCTACCAACCAATTGAGGTGAGTAATCACTTCCTTAGTTGGATTTTCTGACGATCCTATTAAAATAGTAGGCGAAATAACTTTACCAGTTACTGCTAGATAGCACCCCTGATAAAGTACAGTTATGCTAAGTTTTTTGGTAGTCCGAGTCCCATCAAAATACAATGTTATACTCGGGCAACCAGGCCTCAACAAATTATCGGCCATTATTTCTACATACCACCTTCTCATCTGATTCTCGATGAATAATAATACAGATGAGATCAACAGTTAGCCCGATAATATTACATGACAATAATAGAAGAAAAAAAGTCCATGGAGACTCTTTCCATCGATGAATTTGATCAACAGGAAGAAGAAAGTAGAGAAGAACTTGCCGAACAATTGATCTCAATACCGCTGAGAGAGGAAGACCTAACTAAGACTGTCCAAGTTGGATCTTCATTAAGTTCAGATCTTTGGAACAAGTTAATGACTTTCTTTCGATAAAATATCGATATCTTTGCATGGTTGTCAGATATGCCAGGTATCCCTTCTGATGTAATTGTATATAAATTACATATTAATCCTGCATGTAAGCCAGTTCATCGAAAGAAAAAAAACTTTGCTCCTAAATGACAAATGGCAATCGATGAAGAAGTCAACAAACTATTGGCCGCCAACTTTATTCAGGAAGTTTATTATCCCGATTGGTTGGCCAACATGGTAATGATGAAAAAAGCTAATGGCAAGTAAAGAATCTATATCGACTACATCGATTTTAATAAAGTCTACCTGAAGGATAGCTTTTTCTTAATTACCAAGAATTGATCAATTAGTTGATGCCATATCTAGACATCGACTTTTGAGCTTTATGAATGCATTCTCTGCCTTTAACCAAATTCAGATAGCTCCCGAAGATGAAGAAAGATAGTCTTTATCACTGAAAAAGATCTCTATTGCTACAAAGTCATGCCGTTCAACCTCAAAAATATCGAAGCAACTTATCAATGACTGGTGAATAAAGTCTTCAAAGATCAAATTGGCTTTAACATGAAAGTTTATATCGATGACATATTGGTAAAAAGCGATGACAATCTTCAGCACATCGCCAACTTAGGAGAAGCATTCAGTGCATTAAGGAGGCATAATATGAAATTGAACCCGACTATATATGCTTTCGGCGTAACTTTCAAAAAGTTTCTTGATTTTTTAGTGACCAAACAGAGGATAGAAGCTAATCCCAAGAAAATTAAGATGATTCTCAACATAAAGCCCCCAACAAACAAGCGAAAAATCCAAAAGTTGGTGGGAAGAATAGGGTCCCTCAGTCGATTTATTTCTAAATCAGCGGAATGATGTCTCCCATTTTTCAAGATACTAAGACAAATGAAGGATTTTTAGACCTTGAAGATATACCTGACCTCTACACCATTATTGACTAAACTGAACATAGGTAATAAACTACTTCTATATTTATCTATTTCGAATGAAGCAATTGGTTCGATTTTAGTCCGAGTATTAGGAGTGCAAAGGCCTATTTAGTATGCAAGTAAAGTCTTTCACGACACCGAGATAAGATATTTTCGGATCGAGAAAGTCATCTTCGCAATCATTTTCATAATTCGAAGACTTCATCCATACTTCCAAGCTCACTCAGTGAAAGTCTTAACCGACTTATTTTTGAGACCTTTACTGCAACGACCCGACACCTCAAGAAGAATGGAGAAATGGGCAATTGAACTCAGTGAATTCAACATTTCTTATCATCCTCGATCTTCTATCAAAGCTTAGGTTTTAGCTGACTTTTTTATTGAATGCACCATTTCTAATGAAGAGCCTAAAAAAGCTCGAGATCCCACCAAAGAAGCTTCTTTAGAGCCAACATGGGTATTACATGTTGATGGTGCTTCAAATACACAAAAGTGTGGAGTCGGATTTATTCCGACAAACACCGAAGGAGTTGTCACCAAATATGCTATCAAGTTTGAATTTCAAGCTTCAAACAATCAAGCTAAATATGAAGTATTGATAGCCAACTTAAAGATGGCAAAAGGGCTTGGTGTACAATGGCTAAAGGTCTTTACCGACTCCCAATTAATTGTTGGACAAACTTGGAGAGAATACGAAGCAAGAGATCCAATCCTGGCAAGGTATTTTCAAAAATTTCATACAATAAAGTCATTCTTCGATTTTGTAGAAATTTTTCACATTCCTTGCTCGAAAAATGTCCGAGCAGACTCTTTATCCTGATTAACAACTTCTGGTTGTAATGACTTGGAAAAAAAATTTTATACAACATTTTGAAATTCCAAGTATCGACAAAGATAAAGAAGCATATTAAGTCCAAGTTGGTCAGGAACTGAGTTATATGAATGCCTTTATCGAATATCTAATCAATGGCACTCTACCAACAAAATCTATAGAGATTTGATGAATAAAATGTTTGGCTTGTCGGTACACTATTATCGATGACAAACTATACCAACGATCAACATTATTGCCTCTTCTCAAGTGTCTCACTTCTTTTGAAGCCGATTATACTCTCAAAAAAGTACATGAAGGAATATACAATAATTACTTGAGAGATAAAATTTTATCTTATAAAGTTTTTAGACAAGACTATTATTGGCCGACTATGCAACAAGATGTAGCCGATTTGATGCAAAAATATAACCAGTGTCAAAGATTCACAAACATTTAATAGTTATCATCAAGTCAGCTGACATCTACCTCGGTCCCATGGTCTTTTGATCAATAAGGAGTCGACATACTTGGTTTGTTCTTGCCTGCGAGTGGACAATGTAAATTCATTATTATTGCTATAGATTATTTCACAAAGTGGGTGGAAACAAAATCCCTAGCTCTAATAACCAAACAAAAGACAACGGACTTCTTATGAAAATTGGTTATTTGCTGATTTGGACTTCCCCAAATAATTATCACGGACAATGGCCGACAATTCAACAACGACAAATTTAAAAATTTAAGCTCCAAGTTTCACATCAATCATCGATTAACTTTAGTCAGACACCCGCAATCAAATAAAGAAGCTGAGGTAACCAATAGAACCATACTTCAAGATCTAAAAACAAGACTAAACCAAGCATAAGGTCTATGAGCCGACGAACTTTATAGTGTTCTATGGGTATACCGAACAATCCCTTAGATTCCGACTAGAGAAACTTCTTTCAATCTTGCATTCGAAACTAAAGCAGTGATCCCTATTGAAATCTGCCTACCTTTCATGAGGATAGAATACTACAACGAAGAATCAAATGCTGATCGATGACAACCCAACTTAGATTTGCTTGAAGAATCAAGAAGAAAGGCTCAATTGAGGATGGTGGCGTACCAACAATGAGTTGCCAGATACTATAACTCCCAAGTTAAATCAAAAATTTTTTGACTAAAAGATTTAGTCTTTAGAAGAGCTAAAGTTTCTAAGCCAACTGAGCAAGAAAAATTATCCCCCAACTGGAAGGGTCCATATCTTATTTTGGAAGTCCTCTGACCATGGGCCTATAGAATTACAACTCTAGATGGCACAAAAATATCTCAAACTTGGAATGTCGAGAATTTACGAATGTACTATCAGTAAGTTCTAATAAATTTAAATTATTTTTTCATTCAGTATCTACTTCTCTATGCCAAAATAGTTATTCGATAAATAACCAAAAATCTATAACTGACTGATCCTCCAGACTTTATGACCGACTGATACTCGGTCATAAAAAGAATAGTCGGATAGTAATCGACATAATATGTTGGCTGGTGGATACCCATTTAACTAGAGGGCTGAATACACCCCAACGAGCCGTATATGCCCCATCAGAATGTCATGGTGAGTATTTAACTTGCCAAGATTCGATGACTATTTCGATGACAATCTTTGTTCTATGTGAAATATTTAAAAAATTCTCATAAAACTTATGAATATTCAGTCAGTTGCCGAAAGAGTTGACCTAGCAAAAATGCTAAGTCAAAAATCGATCTTCTTCAAAACTTGGTTATTATTCTACAAATATCAAAAATACTTTCTGAGAAGTTTACTTGAATTATTTCATTATTGTTCAACAAGTCTGTTTTCTATAAGTTAATCGGATAACTACCGAAAAAAAGACTTGGAGAAATCTCAAAAGCAAACACTTTTGGTAAGACGACTATTTATTGCCGATTATCAAAGTCATTTATTATCGACAAGATTACTTAGCAAATAATGGAAACAAACACAAACAAAGGAGATAGTATGAAAGAAAAAAAATCATTTCATTATTGAGAAAGTCTTTATATGGTTGGATATAATCCGATTACAAAGATTCATCACATAGTCGGATATGATATATTACAAAAAGTTTATTACATGATCGGAATAGAGATCAACAAATAGGTTGGTAACCGAATCATCTACCGCAACTATGCCGTTTGCGCCTGGAATGTCATCAAGTGCGCTATCAATGTCGAGATCAACAAATGGCAGGGAAGCCTAAGGATCTTCTTTGGGAGCCTGGGCATCTTCATCTTCAATATCGTCAGTTGCAACATCTTCTTCTTTTTCTTCTGATTGCACCCCACTCAAATCTAACTTGGGATGCACTCGTGCAATTGTATCTTTGCAATCTCCGAAGCCGACTCGATATGCAGTAGATGATCCGCTCACAAGATCATCGATGTATGCCTGAAAAGTCTTATACTCAGCCAGTGCTCGAGAAGCAGCCTCTTGAGTCCGAGTTTTCACTATCACTACTTTCTCATCAGCCATGGCAACCTTCTCTTCATCTTTCCGAGCAACTCACTCAGCCTCCTTCTACCTATCCCTAGCTCCATCATAGCTACTTTGGCTAGCTCTACATTGGTCCATAAGTCGGTAACCAACCCCTTCAAATTGCTGGTCTTCTCATCTGACTTAACCTTCTCCTCATATAGCTTACTTTTCTCGGTCTTCAGTTGAGAAATATCCTCCTGGTATTTTTTGTTTAGCTCTTCGGCAGCTCGAAGAAGTTCTTTGGCAATTTTTGCTCGAGTATTGGCAATTTGGATGGCATCTTGCAGACTATGACTGAGCTACCCAAATTTGGACAACCCCTTGTAGAAGATCGAGGTGTTGTGGATCATCTACAAAACAAAACAAGATTTGATTAAGTAAGAAATTCAGAAAAGGAATTCAAAAAATATGAATAGAAAGAAAGCTTACCGAGAGAAGAAAAGAATAGCACTCCTCGATAATCTGCTCTAGGGGGCATAACTTACTATGCTCCCAATTAGAAGGGAGCATGATCATCTTCAATAGATCTTGAGTGAGCTAGTGATCTCTCAATGCTTCAGCATTGCTGGGGACATGCATCCCTAGTGCAATGAACCCCTCTTGCTTGGGAGGGGTTCGTTCTTCATGCTTCGATGTTTGCAGAGCCTTTCCTTTATCAGCCGTTGATGGAGGAACTCTCAGTGACCTAACCTCGATAGATGACTGTCGATGAAGTAGTGGAACACGAATAGAGATGGGGACATCTCTACTCGGTACATCCCTAATGATGATGAGATCATCGTCATCCAATTAACTCCTTTGAGGCTTCTTGACCACAAGAGTCAGAGGTGGCAAAGATGCTAGTGGCGATGCAGTCGATCTCGGTGGAGGAGCCCCTCGGCACTCTGCTGGTGGAGAAGGAGCCAGCTTCTTTCTTGGGGGCTTCCGAGAAGATGCACCCCAAATATCTCAATGGACGGGTTTCTTCCTAA
Source organism: Cocos nucifera (assembly GCA_006176705.1). Classification (NCBI taxonomy): domain Eukaryota; kingdom Viridiplantae; phylum Streptophyta; class Magnoliopsida; order Arecales; family Arecaceae; genus Cocos; species Cocos nucifera. The sequence goes on from QRFJ01000619.1 coordinate 949,492, forward strand.
TAGCCCACCGGATGTCTTCAGCTGGCTTGTGCATATCTGCAAACTGAATAAAAGTATGATTAGTTTCAACAAAAGAAAAAAGAAAATGCTAAGTATGATATTCGGTAAAATGATGAAGAAGAAATTCCTATCGAGGGTATTCACCAGACTCAGGCCGGTGTCATACAAATATAGTTTCGATAGAAGAATCTGTTGCTTCGGGACCTTGATGTCGAGCAATATTTGAAAATGTTCTTTGTCACTCTCAAGTACGACGTCATTCTTATTCGATGAAAGGGGATCTCAAGGATGATCAGTAAAGACAAAGAAAAACCTATTCTTCTATTCACGAATAGAAGACAAAAGCCCAGTAATAAACTGACTATGATACCGGGGACTGAAGAACCACCATCCTCATTTCCGAGGATGTTTCTTCAAAGAAAACAAAGCCCCCCCCCAAAAAAAAGAAACCTTTAAGGAGATTTGAAGAAGGCTACAGAGAATAACAAAAGAGCTCAGAATCTAAATAGAGTTTGTCGTCAATTGCGCCAGAACTATTCGATAAAAGTCAAGAATATTAACAATGAATGGATGAAGAGAAAACCAAAGATCAGACTTCAAAAATTCCTCATAGATGGCAATGTGACCATTTGGAGGAAGGGTCACACAACCATCTTGGCCTGCGGACGAAAATCTATACTAATTCAAAATTTGGTACCTCTTATGAAGATGATAAATCTCTATCTCCGACAACTCTATCACTCATGAAGCGGACTCGATAAAGGCTAACTATTAGATTACTTGGAGTCTGACCAAGCTCTCCGGGATGAAGAACCTTCCCCGAGGTCATCCTGAGGAAGTTGAGATATTCTACTTGCAGGGTGTAGACCATAAGAATCTTGGTCACCGACCAGATTCTCACCTCCAGACTCTACCCTAGACATTCTAGTGATGAGTAATGGCAAAAGAAAAACCTTGAAGACTTCTAGAAGGTTTAAAATATAAAAACCTAGCTACAGGATCAAAATGCCTACCTACTAAACAAAAAAGAGAAATAGAGGGGTCTTCGAAGGCTTGACACTCGATCGAAGCTCCTTTCCTTCACTTCTGACTGTCAGAAAATGCTATAGAGAGGTGATGGAGATCGACGGAGTAGCAAGACACCAACAAAAGCATGAGAAGAAGTCCTATTAATAGTATTAAGAAAAATACCTTAAATTCTTCTATAATAAGCCCCCAGCGAGATCCAAAATGATGAACGAAGTCCAACGAGTTCAAGAATACCCTAATTGGAGTCTAGATGGTGGAGCTATGTGAGAAAAAAGACAAGTAGAAGGCTGGTATGGATCCACAAGCCGGCGGGCCGTTAGGGCCTAGTGCACGTGCTGGGGCATACCCTCACGGTCAGCATGTTGGCCTGCCTAGGTGGGCATGCATGTTGGCATAGCTCGAGCCTAGGCGTGCTTGCTGCAAGCATGGCCTAGTGCGGGCGCACCTCTCACGGCCCAGCACGAGCATGCAAGGGCACGTGCGAGCGCAGCCCAGTGCAAGCATGCACGACGGCCAACCTAGGCCCAGGCGAGCATGCATGCAGGCACGACTGGGGCCCAGGTAGTCATGCAGGTTTGTTCGGGCAACAGCATGTGAAAAGCATGGGCGAGCGCGGTTCCATGGGGTCTACATGCCTATGCACATGTACCAGATCTTTTTACAAGGTTCACAGGTGCAGATGTGCACATTTGCACGATCGAATGGCGACTGTAACTTGCGATGAGAATCTAAGGGTCAAGAGCTTCTTAGAGTTGTAATCAATGACTACTCTCCATTTTGGATCGGGTTTGAAGCCTTTAAAAGGCATGTGGACAGAATCGATATAGAGGAGACCGATAGCAGGGTCCTATTTTGTAGTGGACAACCAAGAATCCTGAAACGCGATGGGTGCCAGCAGACAGCAGGAGCAAGAGGCTCTGGATAGATAGCTAGACAGTAGACAGTAGTCATTTCAGAAGATCTCCAAGAGAGATCTTTGTAAGTATAGCTTCTAGTTAAGAAAATTATATATGATTGTTGAGAATGGATAATCGCCTCTTGTATTTATTTATTTTTCATAGTAAAGCTTTGCATGCCCCATAAAGACGAGTCTTTGGTCTGATCCATATATTTGATTATATTTTTTTTATTTTTTCTTTCTTTCTGCTGTAATATTCTAGTACAAGATCTTCAATAATTGGTATCAGAGTCGGACGATACTAGAGCACATATTATGGTAGTGGTGATAAAGATTAAAGATATTAGAGAAGATAAGTGCAATCAAGATAGAGATCAACCAATACGATGGAAAGAATAATTTTTTTTATGGCAAGTAAGGATAAAGTACGTGTTCATTCAACATGGGTTAATCAATGCTCTCATGTATGAAGAGATGTTGGATACCATGAAGATACAGGATTGGAAGCAGCCCTAGATGCAAGCGGTGAGCACGAGCTGCTCATACCTAGCGAATGATGTGGTGATCTATGTAATTAGTGAGACTTTTTCGATGGTAATATGGTTAAAGCTCGAGAAGCTATACATGAAAAAATCGCTCACTAACATGCTATTCCATTAGAAGCAGTTCTACCAATTGTGGATGGATGAGAGATAGAGCATGCAGGAGCATCTATCCAACTTTCAGAAGATCCTCATCGACTTTCTCAATGTTGGCAAAAAAGTTAAGAAGAAGATCAGAGTGTTAGTCTTGCTAGCATTGCTTCTTTCTTCATATAAGTTCTTGGTGACTGCTCTTCTAGTGAAAAAGAATACCATCAAGATGGACGAAGTCATTACGATGATTCTTCAGAAGGAGATTCTCAGAAGAAAGAATCTAGCTTCAAACTTAGATGGTAGCTCAGCTTTGGTAATTTTTGAAGGAGCAGATGATAGCAGATGAACCAGCAGGAGATCGTGAGGTAGGCAGTCCAGATCTAGGATGAAGGATCAGAGCAAGATCAAATGTTGTCGGTGCGACGAGTTGGGGCATTGTGTCAGAGATTGTCCATAATTTAAAGATCAGACATAGGCTACTATAGCGATGGCTAGTAGCGATACAGAAGGCAGTGACAATATTCTTCTGATAATTGATAAAGTATCTACTTCTTTCTTCTAGTGGATTATGGATGCTACTTATTTTCATCATGTATGCTGTAGAGAGGAGCTACTTGACTTTCTGAAGATCAGTAAGGATACTATATTTCTACCAGATGGATCAAGCTATAAGATCAAGAGCAGCAGGATGGTAAGCTCCATGATGAAATAGTGAAGAAGTTGGATGAGGTCAGATACATATCTAGCTTTAAGAAGAATTTAATCTCACCGAGAAGACTAAATTCGATCAGCTTCAGATGAAAAGCTGATAGAAAAATTCTGAAGGTCATACGTAACAATAGGATGGTGATTAGAGAAAAAAAGTAAGAAAGACACTACCTCATAGCGGAAAGTCCAGTGTAAGGTGAAACTCTAGGTGGAGGTAGATTGGGCACAAGATAGGAGTCTCAAAAAATGAGAGGTGACATCATAAAGTTTCTATTATTGCAAGAAATTTTTTCGAGCAGATCTTTGGTTAGAGTGGACATAGTCCATGATGGAGATGAAATCCAGTGGCCTGGCTCGACTTTCATGTTTGCCCATCCATGATCAGCAAGCAATTGCCTCAGGGCATGGAGGCACAAGACGAGTTCTCAGATAGGTGGAGACCGAATATCAAGTCAAAAAAAAGATTGTTAATAAAAATATCTTGAATTTTTTCATAATAAGCCCATAGCAAGATTCAGGACGATGAACAAAGTCCAACAAGACCAAGAATATTTCAATCGGAGTCCAGATGGTGGAGATATGTATGAAAAAAACTAGTAGAAGACTAGTATGGACCCACAGGCCGGTGAGTTGCCAGGGCACAGCACACGGTACGAGCTGGCCGCAAGGGCGGCACCTAGCATGCGGGTGCACAGGCACAACCCAATGCGCAGGCCGACCCAAGTAGGCGCACTTGCTAGCGCAGCCCAGACCCAGGCACAGGTGCATGCGACCGCCGACCTAGGCCCAAGCGAGTGCACGCGCAGGTGCGGCCTAGGCTCAGGCAATCATGCGGGTTCGTTCGAGCATTCGGGCGATAGCACGCGGAAGGCATGGGCAAGCATGGATCCATGAAGTCTATGCACCTGTGCACGTGGATCGAATCTTTTTACGGGGTTCACAGGTGCAGATGCACGTGTTTGCGCGATCAGATGGCAGCTGTAACTTGCAGTGAAAATCCAAGAATCAAGGGCTTCTTAGAGTTGTAATCAGTGACTACTCTTCATCTTGGATTGAGTTTGAAGCCTTTAAAAGGCCTATGGATGAAACCAAAATAGAGGAGACCGATAGCGGGGTCCTAGTGTGCAATGGGCAGTCGAGAATCCTAAAATACGATGGGCGCCAATAGACAGCAGGAGCAAGAGGCTCCGGATAGATAGCTAGGCAATGGACAACAATCATTTTAGAAGGTCTCCAAGAGAGAATTTTATAAGTATAGCTTCTAGTTGAGAGGATTATATATAATTGTTGACAGTGAGTAATCTTCTCTTATATTTATTTCTTTTTATAATGAAATTTTGCATGCCTCATAGAGGCGAGCCTTTGAACTGATCCACGTACTTGATTATATTTTTTTTATTTTTCTTTCTACTTGCCATAATATTCTGATACGAGATCCCCAACAAACAATAAGTCTCCTATTTATAGGAATAGACAATGGTCTAAATCAATGCTCTGAAATCTGAGTAACATTGAGATGCTGACAAGTGTCAACCATCGCAATCAACTATTCACCCGACTGTTCAACGCACTACCGTTAAGATTGTTTGCCACATAAGCTTAATCCGTGGATAACAACTCATGCCCGATACCACGACAACATGTGTCCCACTATCGGCCCAAAGATCAACATAGGAATTATCAGATTTCCTGCCATCAATATAGATGATCTTCTACCATAACTGCCACACATCTTCCAAAATGATAAATTGGTGGCACGACTCGTAGAGATGAAGCTACACATTTCTCCAAGCAACTAACCAATAAATGCCCATTTTCAAGATGATAATAAATACCAAAGAAGTGACGGTCTGTACGACTTTCATTTAAGAAAACTCTCGATGCCCAAAATAGTACAACCACTCGGACATGATAGTTGGAGGACAAGTGTTAGGGGAATTATTCAAATATTCAGTGGACCGAATATGATGTCGATCGACTAAAGGCTTACTCAATATTCATCTGATTATTTCAGAATGATCGATCATCAATCTTCACCAAATAATGGAGATGAATGGATAACAACCGACTAAGATGAAATTATCAAACAATTGGCAATTAGATAAACAAAGATATTATTTAGATTATAGCCGAGTAACACTATGATGATATGTATTCAACTGCTAGCCAGACAAGATGTTGATCATGTTATTCAGATGTAGACCGAGAATCTTTAATGAAATCGAAATCCACAATCCATAATGTTTGGAGTTAATGGGATGGTTACAATACTCAGAATGTGGCATTAATTGCCCATTATCTTGAAATGCGATGAGCACCAGTAGATAATAAGAGCAGGAAGCTCCGGGCAGATATCTAGGTAGCGGATAACAATCATTTCAGAAGGTCTTCAAGAGAGAGCTTTGTAAATATAGGTTCTAGTTGAGAAGATTGTATATGATTGTTGACAATGGATAATCTCCTCTTGTATTTATTCTTTTTTTATAGTGAAGCTTTGCATGCCCTATGAATGTAAACCTTTAGGCTGATCCACGTACTTAATTATATTTTTTTATTTTTTCTTTATGCCTATCGTAATATTTTAGTATGAGATCCCAACAAACAGTAAGTCTCCTATTTATAGGGACAGACAACAGTCTAGATCAATGCTCTATAATCTAAGTAACATTGGAATGTTGACAAGTGTCAACCATCACAATCGAGTATTCACCCTGCCGTTTAACACACCATTGTTAAGATTTTTTGCCACATAAGCTCAATGCGTGGATAACAACTTGTGCCTAATACCACAACGACACGTGTCCCACTACTGGTCCAAAGATCAACATAGGAATCATCAGATTTTCTACCATCAATATGGATGATCTTCTACCATAATTGTCGCACGTCTTCTGAAATGACAAATTGGTAGCACGACTCATGAAAATAAAGGTACACATTTCTCCAAGCGACTAACTGACAAATGCCTCTTTTTAAGGCAATAATAAATATCGAAGAAGTGATGATCTATACGACTTCAATTTGAGAAAACTTTCGATACCCGAAATAGTACGACTACTTGGACACGAGAGTTGGAGGATAACTATTGGAAAAAATATTCAAATACTTGGTTGATCGAATATGATGTCGATCGACTAAAGGCTTACTCAACATTCACCCAATTATCTTAGAATGATCGATCATCAGTCTTCACCGAATAATGGAAATGAACGGATAACAATCGACTAAGATGGAATCATCAAATAATCGACGATTAGATGAACAAAGATATTATTTAGATTATAGCCAAGTAACACTACGATGATATATATTCAACCACTAGCCAGGCAAGATGTTGATCATGTTATTCGGACATAGACCGATAATCTTTAATGAAATCGAAATCTACAACCCGTAACATTTGAAGTTAATAGGATGGTTACAATACTCAGAACGTGGCATTAATTGCCCATCATCAAGATATTATTGGCTATTAACTACTCACTAATTTGATAATGCCCACATTCCTGCACATTAAGGGATGGACGTTACTCTCGATGATATGGTTCACCTTTATTTAAAGAAAGGTAAGCAGGGGGATCCATAAGCAATCCAAAGCTATTCTAAACTTCCTAAGCAATTCAAGCCATCACTCTATTTTTGGCTTATCTGTTTCCTAATCTCCGATTGATTTAGATATCGAAGGGTTCTCTACCGAACAACCTCCGATAAGTAGATATTTTTTTATAGAATTCTATACCTTCACCTCTCAGACACATGTCAGCAACACTTGAACACTTGATTCTAAACCGAGCATCTAGCTGGAGCTCAGCGGCAACAACATCATTGGACACCAAAAGTTTAACTTACTAGAAAATAAATCAACAACATATATCAAATTTGATGGCTACTTTGTCTATAATTTAATCTGAAGATTTTCTAAATTGTGAATTTACCAACTATCAATTTGTCATGTTAATTTAGTTGAGAAAAAAAAAATCTATGAAAATATCATTAGAAAGAGAGGGAATCAGGATAGTCCCTTGCTCGTGTTAGGCATGGAGGGCCCAAATCACCCACCACCGATCATGCATCAGTCAATGATAGGAAATTTGTCATTCTCTACTCAACCATCCATTGGTGGCTGATTCATAGCCATTGGGTGATTAAATTGAATAAATATGTCATTCTCTACTCAACCATCCATTGTTGGCCGATTCATAGCCATTGGGGGATTAAATTGAACCCTCCCGTGATTGGCCAACATTTCGGTACATAATGCGACCCGATGCCCAAAGTATATCTCCCGTTGTCCGATGGATGCAATCTCTCTCGAAATGCAGACCGAGTACCTCAAAAGGAAGTAAACAAAATGCACTGACATCGAACTGGCTGTGGACGCCACACACAGCCCATGGAAACTAGCATTCCCATGGCCAATCTTGGAGCCAATTCGCTTCCAATCCTTGCAACACATACAGCTTCTATTTAGCTCTCATCCTTTAGCTATCATCTGCCATTGGTCTCCATATGGTTAAGAACTAGAGTCCAAAACAGAGAAGAAAGATGTCACGCAATCCATGCAGCCAGGACCACCCAAAGAGCATTCCATGGGCGCTGCGGTACATGATACACAGAAGCCCCTGGTTTCGGTTCACAGTTTCCTTCTTTGTTTGGTTGCTCTCGGTCTCTGGCATGCAAATTAGGCTGCTGCAACTGAAAGCGGACTCGTCAACCAACCTCCTCTTATCCGGATAAGGAACACACCACATCACGGCGGTGCCCTTTTGACTCATCCGCTATCCTGCTCCCACGTTACGCCCATGCTGAGACTATGGTCCAAACCATACATCACAATTTTTATCGTATACTCGAGTTATTTTATTCATAATAATAATCTCTAGAAAGGACGTGGGCGAGATCTCTTTACGCCCATATGGCGCGACCCACGTCATCGACTGTGTTTCTATATATAGTTTGGAATCAGATAAAAAAAAATTATATCTGTCAAGTTTGAACATCACATGACGAAGGAACAATCCCGCTCGTCGCATAGCGTATGGCAATACTTGGGATGTGCAATTTAAGCATTGATGATGCCGGCAATGATGATGCCGGCAATGATGATAGGGATTTTAAATGGAATAGAAAAAAGGAATAATTTAAGGGAAACGAACAAAGTGTTTGGCAAGAGAACTTGGTGATTCTCGTCAAACAAGGCAAGACATAATGAGAAATGTTTGCGAGAAAGAAATAAGCAGTAGAAGGCTAAGAGCTAGCCAGGAGAAAGGAATGGGGCCGATGGATCATAAGATGTATGACTCAACTGCTCCAGCAGACCTAGACAGATATCATTTTTCCTTTTTTTAAAAAAAATTATATCGCTCTACCACAAAAAACAGCATCACTGGCTCAGCACAAATGAACGGGACGATCCATAAATGTCCTCATGATTTTAAATTTTCTACCATTAACATTTTCTTTAAAAATTCTAAAGCTTTAAAAATATTATTGTTATTTATTGAAAAATTCAAACCTCGATGAGATCGTCTGCTGCTTACGAAGTAAGCTGCAAACTAGTAGCTCATTTGATCGAAGAAAAAGATGGTACTCGGCTTGCCGAGTACCAGTTCTTGACGACTCCATTGAGGATGGATGGGAAAGCTCGGCACAGAATGATATCTAGCGTATCGTGGAGAGCATCATTGTCCGAAAGACCTCCAGATGGTTGATCGGATTGATGGTCCCATCGTAACTCTCAAACTGCAGGAGCTTAAAGTTCGGCGGAATTGATTCCTACATAATCTTCTGAGAAAAAAAGGGTCAGTACAAATATCATTACCGTGGAAAAAGGGAGCATGACGGAGCTCTTCGCTTCATCGGCTCATTTTCTGGAGTCTTTGATTCAGAAGATCTTTGTGATCGTTGATCTCCAAGATTTTTTGGTAGAACGGGGGCAAAACTCTCCTCGGGGTCGAGTTATGATCAGAACAAGGGCTCTCCATCCTCTGCTTCCCCTTTTCGGAGGTCACTGATCGGCTATCCCAAGTCGGTCGTCCCCAGACTGGATCATGAGGCTCTGGAGAAGCCTGCTCCGGCCAAATTGGCACCGGAGCCTATCGATGCATGGCCTACACTGCCTCTGCGAGCCTGCGAACCTGCTGGACCAGCAGATTGAACTGCTCCTCATCCACCATAGCCGCAGGTGGAGCTTGAGTTGCCGGAGTCGAAGCGGAAGTGGATGGATCCGAACGGGATTTGGCTGCAGAGGCCGTTGACCATCGGATAGAAGCTTTTCTAGAAGGCATTTCTCGAGAAGAACTCTTGAGAGAAAGAAGAGGGATCGCTGCTGAGCACTCCGTTAAGAATAAGGGATCATCAGGAATAGAGTCCCTTCCTCCAATGCCAATCCTGTTGGTGCAGAATTTAGTTGACACCGGATCGAGCTGGAGTTGCGGAAGAAAAGATCACCGCTGGTGACCTACAAAATAAAGTTTCGTCCGGAGTCAGTGGTGGTGGCTCTGGCAGAACCCTCTGACGATCAAGTTAGCTCTTCTGCCCAATAGAAATAGAGTGCTTAGGAAAGAATTTAGCAGAATTCTGGGAAGAAAAAAAGAGCTTAGAGAAAATGTATCTAAAGAATCCTTTTTTATAGAGGGAGTCTGTAGCAGACTGATAGTGACAGCCATAATCGTTCGATAGCGAGCCGCTCGAGGCCGCATGAAGTTTGTTACGGAGAGAGGTGTCGCTTGTAGCAGACAGATAGTGACAGCCGTAACTGTCTGGTAGCGGACTGTTCGGGGCCGCATAGTATTTGTTACGAAGAGAGATGTTCGTTATCGTGATGTGCCCATTCGTTGAGATTTAATAATCAAAGTTCGGAGGAAGCATGCATTGGTTGGTGAAGAGCTTTGACATATATTAATTCCAGAGGAGTTCGGACTCCTAAAGGGAATATAGCTAGAGGGGATCATCCGGAAGGAATGCTAGTTGAAATCTGAAAGTAATCCGCTGGAAGAATCTAAATGGAGTTTGACTGATGGAGAAGTCCAGAAGGAGTCTGATTAATGGAGAAGTTCGACTGAAGAAGAAGTCTGGGAGAAGTTAGGCTAAAGGAGAAGTTCGAATGAAATTCGACTGATGAAAGAGTCCGACTGAAGGAGAAGTCTAGGAGGAGTTCAGCTGCTAGAGGAGTCCGACCAAAGGAGAAGACCGAAAGGAGTTCGACTGCTGGAGGAGTTCCAAGAGGAAGAATTTTCGATCGAAGCTCTTATATGATTATCAATTACATTAGGCTAAGCATCAGACTGGACTTCGATAGAAGTGGGGTTTATCTCCAACAATAGTTTTCCTACTTTCGAGTTCGAAATTCGAAGGAAGGGAGTAAAAAAAAGACGACCATTGAAGTTCTTTTTCGGACTCTGCACCCATTGAGGTTGAAACTTGGGGGAGATCCTATCTTCTGTTAAAGTTGAAGCTCGAGGGAGATCTTATCTTCGGTTGAAGTTGAAGCTCGGAAGAGATCTTATCTCCTGTTGAGGTTGAGAGAGATGTTATCTTCTTTTGAAGTTGAAGCTCGGGGGAGATCTTATCTTCAGCCGAAGCTGGAGAAGATCTTATCTCCTATTAAAGTTGAAGCTCGAAGGAGATCTTATCTTCAATCGAGATTGAAGGAGATATTATCTCCTATTGAGGTTGAAGCTCAGAGGAGATCTTATCTCCAGCCGAGGTTAAAGGAGATCCTATCTTCTGTTGAAGTTGAAGCTCGGAGAGATCTTATCTCCAACCGAGGTTGAAGGAGATATTATTTCTTATTGAGGTTGAAGCTCGGAGGAGATCTTATCTCCTGTTAAGGTTGAAGCTCGGGGAAGATCTTATCTCCAGCCGAGGTTGAAGGTGATCTTATCTCCTGTTGAGGTTGAAGCTCGACTGAAGATAAGATCTCCCGAGCTTTCAACCTCGGCTGTAGATAAGATCTCCCCTGAGCTTCAACCTCAACAGGAGATAAGATCTCCTTTAACCTCGATTGGAAATGAGATCTCTCTTGAGCTTCAACCTCAACAGGAGATAATATTTCCTTCAACCTCGGCTGGAGATAAGATCTTCCTGAGCTTCAACTTCAATAGAAGATAGGATCTCCTTCAACCTCGACTGGAGATAAGATCTCCTCCGAGCTTCAACTTCAATAGGAGATAAGATCTCCTTCAGCGAGATAAGATCTCCTTCAGTCTTGGCTGAAGATAAGATCTTCTCCGAGCTTCAACTTCGAAAGAAGATAAGATTTTTCTTAACCTCAACGGGAGATAAGATCTCTTCCAAACTTCAATTTCAACCGAAGATAAGATCTTCCTTGAGCTTCAACTTCAACAGAAGATAAGATCTCCCCCAAGCTTCAACCTCAATGGGTGTAGAGCCCGAAAAAAAACTTCGACAGTCATCTTTTTTGTACTCCCTTCCTTCGAATTTCGAACTCGCGAGTAGGGGGACTATTATTGGGGATAAACCCCGCTCCCACTGAAGTCCAGTCTGATGCTTAGCCTATTGTAACTGGTAATCATATAAGAGCTTCGATCGAGAATTCTTCCTCTTGGGACTCCTCCAGCAACCGGACTTCTTCCGACTTTCTCCTTCAGTCGAATTCCTTCAGCAGCCGAACTCCTCCCAGACTTCTCCTTCAGTCGAATTCCTCTATCAGTCAGATTCCGTCCGGACTCTCCTTCAACCGAACTTCTTCCAGACTTCTCCTTCGACCGGACTTATCCATCAATCGAACTCCTTCTAGACTTCTCCATCAGTCGAACTCCATCCGGATTTCTCCAGCAGATTACTTTTAGATTTCAACTAGCATTCTTCTCGAATGATTTCCTCTAGCCGTATTTTCTTTAGGAGTCCGAACTCCTCTGAAATTGATATATGTCAAAATTTTTTATTAACCAACGTCTGCTTCCTTCGAACTTTGACTATTAAATCTCAACGAACGGGCACATCACGACAACGGACACCTCTCTCCATAATAGACTCCACCTGGTTCCGAACGATCCACTATCGGATGGTTATGGCTATTACTATCAATCTGCTACAGGCAATACCTCTCTCCATAACAAACTCCATATGGCTCCGGACGGTTCGCTACTAGACGATTACGACTGTCACTATCTATCTACTACAGATGACACATCTCTCCGTAACAAACTCCATGCAATCCCGAGCGGCCCGCTATCGGACGGTTACGACTGTCACTATCAGTTTGCTACATGCTCCATCTAAAAAAAAAATCCTCCAAATATATTTTCTCTAAGCTCTCTTCTTCTTCTCAGAACTCTACTAAATTCTTTCCTTAGCACTCCATTTCGATTGACTAGAAGAGCTGACTTGATCGTCGAAAAATTCTGCTAAAACCACTATCATCGACTTCGAACGAAACTTTATTTTACAGATCACCGACAGCAACCTCTTCTTCCTCAACTCCACCTCGATCCGATGTCCAATAAATTTTACACCAATAATTATCATTCAAATAATTAAAAAAAATTACCTAAGACCTAATGACTACTTGTTAGGTACGATTCCGAAATAGAAATGAACATGAATGACTTTCGTTCGAACCCTCCGAAACCTATGCCATACTCTCCCCAACGTTCAAATTCCATTCGAATTAGGACCAAACACATTCAAATTTCATTCAAGAACAAGGCCATTCCAAATCCAACTCCGATTCCAATCCATTTCAATTCCCATATATATGCTCTTGACGCAAATGATAAACCAAGAAAGGTAACCTTAAGGGCAAGCACTTGCACATAGGGGTGCTTGAAGGCATAGAAAGAAAAGGAAGAATCATTAGGCACCAAGCAATACACAAATATCAGTTAGCGTTGTGATCAAGCAATAGAAACTGCGTGCACCTATGATCCCGACCGCCATCAGCCACCCAAGGTCTCTCCTCTGCAGTCGATCAACTTCGAAGACAAGGATCTGGTTCAAAAGTAGTCGGTGATTGTGCACTTTACAAGACTTCCATCGTACAACATAAAATAATTCAGGAAGACCATTTGGGGTACAAAAAAAATATGTCCAGAGAGAACTAGTTGCAACTAACATCGAAGCAGGAGAAACCTTTGAACAAACGGCATCCTAATCGACTTCATGCAGGAGAAACATCACAGCAATGATACATCCAGAGAGTTAAAAACTGCAGCGGAACTAAACCTGGTACTCAAGCCCGCACTAGGAACAACGCAGCTTGCAAGCTAAGAACCATCAATCATATTACATTCTTGACCACATCATCATAATCTCAAGCCCTGGAGGAATAGAATCGTCTAATGAACACATAAGAACGTCTCCCAACAATAGTCGCTCCTGGTATGTTCAAAATAACAGAATACAAGGGCATGCTAAAGATATATATAAGCAGATGTACATACATTTTCTAAGTGTTTATTTTTAATAACCATCGTCTAATAAGGCATAAAATGATAGGAAAAGAACAAGGCAGCCAATCACACTCACCTCCCCCATGTAACTGATATTTAGCAAAGAGCTGAAACATATATACAAAAGCGCGACCACCTCCACCTAATCCCTTGAACACATATCACCCTCCTGTCAGTCCCACACCATGATGGCCTTACTCTTAAAACCCCCTTCTCCATTCTTTCCAGCTACCAGTAAGGGCACAACAAACAACAACGGCAACAGAACGGACAGCCATCCTCTCTATTCTCTCGATCTATCTCCTACTCAAAACTGGCAAGAAGTGCCTAGCCTCTGCCTCTGCCTCTGGCCGGCAGCTCCAGACTTCCAGCCAAGGAACGCTCCATGCAGCAGCTCCTGAAACTTCTCAAGGAACATCCCCCACTCTTCCTCCCCCATGTCCAGTTTCACAAAGCTCACGCTTGCAGGCAACTGCTCATTTGCACTCCTGCTCCCACCCTGAAGTCCACTGGCACTACCACTATTGTTAGTTCTAACTGTAGTATCATTCCCTTTTGGAACACCACCCAGGCACCCCTGAGTTTTGTCGGTAAGGCTCACGCCCTTCAATGATGTGGACAACTTTGAAACCCTTGGAAACTGATTGCTAGCAGGCAGGAAGCAAGTAACTTCTTCCACGCTGTTCTTTTCATTGCCATCATTGCCTTCCTCCTCCAAGCTCTCCTCCAGTTTCGACAGCAGGTTTCTAGAACTACCCCCCTTCAACCCAAAATGGTATGATGGTGGTGTTTTTGGCACCACTAGACCACTATCTTCACAGTCAATATCAAACTGGATTACATCTTCATCTACTGGTTCAGCTTCTGGAGAAAATACCTCTCTTTCAGCTACCAATCTCCGTGCCTCAATGCATACAACCTCCAGCTCGCTAGGCTCTTCTTCCATACCCCTGAACTCCCTGCTCATCATCTCACCAATCTCTGCGAGACAAAGCCCAAATGCTGCAGCTTCCTTGAGGAAAATTGTGGAAAGGACCAAAACCCGGAGGCATGCTCCACGGATCATAGGCAGCTTCATCCGAAGCATGTCAGAATCTCTAAAAGGATCAAGATTAGCAATGTACTCAAGTTCATCCTCAGAGAAAGGTACTGATGCCTGTGGCCAGTGGATCCATTCAAAATAAGGATCCTCCAAGCTCTCTGGCAGGCAGAGTCCATGATCTATTGGAATGAGTTCTGTCTGAGCTCCAAATCTACCAGCTCCATCTACAAGCTTCTTCACCAAAAGGTTCCCTGCATGCCTGTCTGTGTTGAAGATTCTAATATCAAGTATACCAATCCTGTGCACTGCTGCAACAGGAAAGCTAGAGGTCCCATGATCACTAGCATCAAAATCATGAGAGATAAACTGCTGAAATGATGCAATCTTGCTGACAGCTTGAGATGTCTTGTCATGAGCCTTACCATTCCCACCATTGACCCCATCATTGACATGGAACACTGGGTGGGTTATCTTGACTAAGACTGTTGGAGGGACATTGGCAAAGTGATCATGATCCAGGAGGTATGCAGCAACCTCCCTAAACCCTGTCTCACCAACCCGCACAGACTTTTTCAGGCCCGGTTGTCCTAGGGCTTTCCCGATGAAACCTTTTGGATTGTTTGGTGCAAATGGCTCCTCATCCGTAGGCTTCACGATAGCAATGCTCTCACCCCTGCTATTTCTGAAGTAGTAGGCACCCCCGAGCCCACCGTGAACCGGGATGGGGTCAACACCGCTTTTAATAGCCTTCACTGCATCCTTGACCAGCTGTTTTGTTAGAGAACAGTGACTTGAGCACCCCAAGATTGCAATTGGACCACTCCGATCTCTCTGCTGGAGCTCCTTTCCAGTGGGAGAGAGACATGGGGTGGAGGAACTCCTGTGAATGAAATTCCTAGTGAGAAGTAATGGGCAATCATTCCGAACCCCAGTAAGATCATTCTTCAACACACGATCACCAAATGTGAGTGAGCTCTCCTCGGTCGGCACATTGAGGGCTACCTGTAACCTCCTCTTCACAGTGTGGACATTGTCACCACGATCCAATTCCATACCCAACACACAGCCGGTGTCAGTTTGGACGAACACACGTCTCCTCCTTGCAGGCTTTCCCTCACTTTTCTTGTTCCCATGGTATTCACTGCTGTGGGGGCAATTTAAGACTGCAACTGCCATCTGGGTCTGGACAGGGCTATCCAAGTTAGGAGACATGGTATTCACCGTCGGAGGCAGCAGAGGATCCTCTTCTTCCTTTTCCTCTCTCTTGTGCGCACGCCAAACACCAAGGCTGATGCGGTCACAAAGAGAGGAAGATGTAGAGCACGATCGATCATGTAGCAACTACAAGGTTATCAGATAGTGACCGTTGGCCTCACAACAGAAACAGCAGAAAGCAAGTCGTGAAGGAAGTATAGGTGGAGATGGCGCGCCTCCCCTACAACGGGGAAGCCATCTTTTCAGAAGATGGATGAATCAAATGAACAGAACGCTGTAGAAGAAAAATGGTTAATCATTATAATTATTAGCAGCCCAAAATTTATACCTCATGATACATCGAATTATTAACATTTACAGACTTGCTAGTTTACAATAATATAATTTAAATAATTAATACAGCAGCTTTTTTTTTTTAAAAAAAAAAAGTTTTGCTTTTTCATGAAATGAAAAGCAGTGTTGGTGGACGAAGGAAAAAAGGAAGGGAAGCGATGGGGAGAGAGTAAGGGAGAACAAGAAAGAAAAATTTAAGAAAAGAAAATCTTAAAAAAAGAAACAAAAAACATCTTTTTAACTTCATTTCTATGGCTACAAAGCTAGTGAAGAAGAGACAGGAACAGTTCGAATATTAATTACAAAGCATGAATCACTGGTGGATTTATGAACCAGATTTAAAGGAGAAAAAAGAAAACTCCATCCATTAACGATGTTTTTTGGTATGTAATTCACTAATGATATAAAATAGTACAAAGGCTCTGATGCAAAAGAAATCCTCCTTTTGTTCAAACCTCCATGGTAAAGTAAGGCAACACGCCAAAAAAGAAAAGAAGCAAAACCTGACAAACTGCCATACCATAAACAGATCAATGACGCAACTATTTGTTGTTTATTCTACTAATAATCCAGAAATAAAATATCATAAATCACGGACACGAGACAATTTAGGGCGGGAGGGAGAAGAAGAAGGGGGGGGGGGGGGGGGGGGGGGGCGGGCGGTGGGGGTGGGGGAGAGAGAGCACTCTGCTGACGTCTGATATCATTGTAGAAGAATCATATTAAACTGTTAACAAATAAATTTTAAACATTCACCGAATAACTACGAAGAATTACAATTATTTCAAAAAAAATAAAAAAGCATGAGATTTCCACAACGTCATACAAAAAAAAAAAAGAATGAAAAGAATAAATTTTCAGTGATTATATCAAAAAAAGAAAAAAAAATTGTGCACGAAAAATTAAAGAGAAATTCATGCGCATTTTCTACATCATCTCGAAATGCTTGGGTCACCAACCTTGCTCGCGGACCAACAAAACGAAATATCTTTTTGCGGAAAAAAAAAAAAAAAAAAAAAACTAAAGGTTTCGGAACGAAATGGACGTATTTATAAGATTAACAGATTTTCTGAGTAATCCCTCAAAGTAATCACTGAATCATGTTTCAAACTAAACGAATCAAATCAAACCCCACCATTTTCTCCCATGAATCAAATTAACGCCATAAAAACCCCTACAGAGTCCTAAATAATCCTCAAAATCTCCAAACAATCCACGAAATCAACATTCTAGCAGTCACCACACTTCCAGTACGATCGAAAGAAAAAAAATACGAAATGATTCCATAAAGAACTCGCTCTTGGACCGACTCCAGTTGAATAGAACTAAACTCGAGACTGACTCCGAATCCAACTCACCAGAGTCTCGGATCTGGTCAGGAAGCAGGCCAAGCTCGCCCAGCAGAACGCCGTCCGCCTCCCCCGCCCCCGGCGCGACGACGACCGACGACCGACGACCGACGACCGAGAGCGCAGATCCGATCACGCGCAGACACAACGGCTCAGATTCTCCTTTGAATCCCCCCCAGCCTTCCCTTCTTCTTCTTCTTCTTCTCTCTCTCTCTCTCGCTCTCGCTTTCTCTCGTCCGCTCTCTCCGAATCTTCTCCCCCTTTTAGCTCCCCCCGGCGACCATTGGGGTTAAAAATACTAACCGTGGTTAAATCACGACCTCGGTTTATTCGTTAATTTATCATGTCCCCTTTTAACTCCCCCGGCGACCATTGGGGTTAAAAATACTAACCGTGGTTAAGTCACGACCTCGGTTTATTCCTTAATTTATCATATTCATTTATTTCTCTCTCGCCACCACCCCCCACCCCCTCCTCTCTCCCTCTCTCTTGCGCAGACAGGTCTACCGTACTTAGAGATGTGATGGGACAGTGACGTGGATGATGGTCATTGGCTCGTATTCGGTGACGTTACCGTCAAACCGGGGAAGGGTCTTTTAACGGCCGCTTGCCGGCGCTGGAGCGGCAGCGGTACTGGCGTTGGGATTTCCGTGCGATCCGAGATCTGAGCTTCCGGACGAAATTGCCCATCGTTGTTATCCAAATAACAGAAATGGCCCCACCCTGTCAAGCCGTCCATGCTGACCATCCAATTGGCGCATCTTCCGCCAGATGGACGGTATGATTGGAACTCTATCCGACTAAAGTATCTGTAAGGCTGGTGTTGTAATTATGCGTTAGTTCGAGGTCGATTCCGGCGGTATTTACTCATCTGCGGTTTAGGAGCCATAGACGTTTTCCTTTCTCGTTAAAATGATGAGAATGAGAATATTTATTCTGGCAAAAGTCAGCAGCAAAATTGTAAGGTCACTGGAAACAAACCATCCTGGTGATAGTTGATTCTGATCGTCTGATGAATAGACCTACACCTAGTATATTTTAGATCATTGGACCAGTACTTTTATGGTGACATAATAATAAGTTATATTCATGAGAACTTAAATATCAACCAAAAAGCTAAAATCTTCCTCAGCCAATCCTCATCTCTTCTTTTTCCTCGTCAAGTCTCTCTCCATCCATCCATAAGCTTTTCTTTCTCCACAAGTCTTTTCTTCTCTATCATTCACAAAATTTTTTTATTTAAATAAAAATAATAGAATTATTTTAATAATAACAAAAAATTTATAATTTTTTATAAATATAAAATTTAAAATTATATGTTATCGAGCTCAAAACTAATACATATTTGATAATTTTTGAGACATACTTAAGGTTCTTTGATTCATACCCAACAACGACTAATATATACCTCCAAATAAATTGACATATAATTTCTAGAACATGAAATACATTATTATACAACATGGCAAAACGATATACACCTTATATATTAGTCATCTAATGATCCAATACATACTTTTAGATAACTTGATACATAGTTTCCAAAACATAGTATTTACTAGTACACAATATATGGTCAGATGATAAATACTTGTCAGTTTTATGATATACTCTACAAGTAGGCATAGCAATGGGTCAAACATTGATTGGGTTGATCAATATTCATATCCATCCTATTAAAAAAAATCTAAATCCATATCCACTCCACATCCATCTCGGGTCGGATCAGGTCGGCTAAAATAGAGCTTGAGATAAGGTTAGGTAGGGTCGGGCATCGCTAAAACCCTTCCATCCGATCAAAAATTCTCTCCCTTTCGATCAAATATCCCATCCCTTCCGGCAATTCCAATCAAAATATGAAAATCCTCCGATCTAAAAAACCCCTTCGATCTCCCAGATCCAAAAACGAGAAAAAAAAGAAAGCAAAAGGTAAAAAGAAGAAGAAGAAGAAGAAACAATGAATGATGGCTAGGGTTTTCTTACCTGTAGAGGTCTCAATCGAGTGGGAGGCTTGAAGTAGCTGAATAGGAAAGACTAAAGAGATGATGGCTAGGATTTTGTCAGAGCCATGCTACCGTGGATACCACCCTCCTCTCCTACTCCGTCAGTTCGCTACCCAACCATCACCTTATCGGAGCCCCTAGATTCCTTCCACCTCATCAGAGCCCCAAATCCCCACTAGGGTTATGTCGTCGCTGCCGTCTACATCGCTACACTCTTCGTCCACCTCTGCTCCACCTACTTCATTTGCCAGCATCGCTGTGCTCACCACCTCTACTTTCATCGATCAAATAGAGAAGACGATGGCTAGAGTTCTCACTCGGGTTTTGTCGCTGCTATCGTCTACGTCTTTGCACTTGCTACCTGCCTCCGCTCTACCTACATGGCTCGCCGACATTGCTGCACTTACCACCTCTGCCTTCGTCGGCCAAATAAGGAAGATGATGGCTAGGTTCTCACTCTCATCGAGTGGGACATAGGAGGCTTGGAGTGGTTGAATAGATAAGTTCAGATGAAGGCTAAGGCTTTGTATTGAAAATTTATATTAAGAAAGATTATTGAGTCGAGTTTAGGATGTGGCATAATGTTATCGACACCTGATTTGAATCCATTTTGGATTTTTTTTAAAAATTACTATACGCATCTCGAGTTTCAATCGGATCTGGTTGAATTGGGTACCTAATGGGTCAGAAAAAATTACCATCCCTACCTGTAAGCTTCTTTAATATATATTAAGTAACCAGCCAATGCACATCTCCATACAAATCAATATATTATTTCTAAAATATAATATTTATCAATATATAATCTACGGATAGATAATACACACCTAGCAAATTAATCCAATAACTTGATATGTACCTCAGAAAGGAGGAGGAAAACATTGATGAGGAAGTAGAGAAGACGTGGCAGGCAGACAGTCTCAACTCTTTATATGGTATTTTTTTTTCAAGTTATGAAATGAATGGACTTTGTAAGTAAAAACAAAAATAAAAAATAAATAAAAAATAAAAGTTCTTTCCTAATACCACTATTGGATTTTCTTAAAAGAAAAGCTAGGTCTATATGATTTTCTCTGCTTAGAGGATTTTTATTCTGCCATCAATCCTTTTATGTAAATTAAGAAGAAAGAGCATGTCAAAGACTAGAATAGTTATAAACTGATAAGGATTTTTCTATGGTGCTCTTTTATTATTTTTTATGAGAAAGATGGAAAGATCCTAAGTACCTATTAGTAAGGATAGTTAGGATAATTTCATTTAGTAGCTTAACAAACTAGTTATTATTTTTTTTTCTAAAAATATCTCCTTTCTATCATCACCTACTATCCGTTGTCCACTACCCACTACCCACTGCTCGCCATCGTCCAATCCAGTCACCCTCCCTCCTCCTCCTCCATCTTCAACCCACCACTCCTCCTCTTCATCTTCAACCCGTCCCTCATCCTCCTCCTCTCCTCCTCCATCTTCAACATGCCATTTCTCCTCATCCTCCTCCTCTCCTCCATCTTCAACCCAACCCTCTTCCTCCTCCTTCCTTCCTCCATCATCATCCTACCCTTCCTCTTTCTCCTCCTTCAAGTTCCATAGTAAGCAACAAAAATTATATGGGGCATGCACAAAAGAAAAAATTATAGGGCACGCTTTATAGTTTGATATGTTTCTCTTAACAAAAATCTTAAAGAATAAACCCAAAAGTCAAAGACTTTTCTACTAACAGAATTATCAGTTCCATGATTAAAAATAAATAGTATTTTTTTCTTTATTTTTAGTATATATTTTTTACCAATACATACTACATGGTCATATGATATATATTAAAATTAATTATTAAATAAGTCAATACACAACTCTAAATAAATCAATATATGGTTTCTAAAATAAAGTTCATCAATTTATAGTATACAACTAGATGATACACACTTAGCAAATCAATCTTTTAACAACCGAATACACATCTCCA
Organism: Cocos nucifera; assembly: GCA_006176705.1. NCBI lineage: Eukaryota > Viridiplantae > Streptophyta > Magnoliopsida > Arecales > Arecaceae > Cocos > Cocos nucifera. The sequence continues at coordinate 971,079 of QRFJ01000619.1, forward strand.
AGCAAATTGCTACATAGTTTCTGAAGTATTATATTCATTAAGTATATACTACATCACCTGGTGGTATACATTTATCAACTTTCTGATATATATTATAAGTTTATTGGATACACACACAATAATGATTTAATATACATTTATAGATAAATTGATATACAATTTTTAGATGTATATCAAAGAAGCTTGCAGTATTTCAGAATGTTGATTAGTGTGAGTTGCTGCAAAGCTCTAGAAGCGAGATAGGTGTAGAACTAGCTGGAGAGCTGCCAAAGGTCCAGGTGATGTAGACAGCAAGTGGATCTATAAAGAAGTTTCAAAACTAGTAGGATGCCCTCTAGTTTAGAATCCTACGATACTTAAATCAGTTGGGATCTTGAGAACAGATAATGAAAAATGAAGAGCTAAAGATAAGAGGAATAATTGGGAGTGAAGAGAGTAAAGGCTCAACTTCTTATAATAAGAAAGTTGAGGAGAGAATTTGGAAGAGTCTGGACTCTGAAAATCTTATTCTCTCGAGAGGATATCTTGTCTCTCTGTTTATAGAGAGGATTTACTTAGCATTAGAAATTCGTTGGAAATTTATTAGGCCATTAGTTTTTTATAATAGAATGGTTAGCTGCATGGCGATCATGGGTTGCTTACCCATATGGAGATTAGCTATAGTATAGCTGGAAGATAATTATAATTAATATGACTGAAAAGTAACTGATGTTCTTTTATTGGAGATCGGGTATTATATCAATAGAGTGGTAGAAACCCGATTTGATCTAAAGTAGTGCTGGTAGGCAAATCGATTATAACCCGATCTTGACTGAGCCAGTGCTTATGGGCATGTCGGTCAAAATCCGATCTAGACTTAAACCATTACTGAGAGGCAAGTCGGCCTTAACCCAATCTCGACTTAAAGCACTGCTTTGGGCAAGTCGACCTTAACCCAATCTTGGCTTCATCAATGCTGGTGAGCCCTTAGATCAATTGATTTGACATGACGATATTTCACCTATAGGGTGGTATCTTGTTGGCCTGGACTAAAGCATGAGGTCGGCTAAAATCGATGTCCTTATGAATATAAACTGAGTAGGATGACTTCTACAACATTAAATCAATAATTACCCAAATCAGTACTCGATCTGAACTCAAAATTAATTATAGTATTTAACCATCAAAATACCACTAGATCAATGATCTTCCTGATGTTGCCACATGGCTAGAGGCCTTTAGCTATACCAACATATTATTATTACTGTCAAGGGCTCATAGCTCAGCACGTGAGATATTGTCTGCTTTAGCCTGCAGCTTGGAAGTAGTATGAGCCATTTTGGGCATCACGATTTTATCCTTTAAAAAATGCTTCACATGCATGAAAATATTATTTCTTCCTTATAAGCCAAAGTCTTTCTTGACTCACAATCAATATGGGACTAATAAAGTCCTCCACCTTATTAAAACCATAATAAAGTCTCTTCAGTCAAGAACGAACTTAGCTATGTACAATTTAAGGAGCTCCACAGTTAGCAAGGGTGGACCCCTACCCCTACCTCGTGCGTCATTATTGTGGCCAAGGACTTATGGCTCAGCACGTGAGGTATTGTCCGCTTTGACCTACGGCCTACAATTCGAGGGTTGTATGGACCATTTTGTGTCTCATGATTTTATCCTTTAAAAAATATCTTATATGAAAATATTTTTTCTTTCTTATAAGTCAAAGTTTTTCTTGACTCACAATCAATACATGACTAATAGAGTCATTCATCTTGTTAGAACCACAACAGCGAGTATCATCATATTATGTAGTATGTACGGGTGCACATAATATTTGAAAACTATATATCAGTTTGCTTAAAAGTATATATATTTATTAGATGACTAATTTGCTAAATATATATCACTTGGCTATATAATATATATTTGATAAATTTCATATTCTGAAATTGTATATTGATTTATCTAGGAGCGCATATTGAATCATTGTTAGGTGTATGTCAAAGAAGGTTACAATATGTATCAAGAAATTGATGAGGATGTATCACCATATAATATAGTATATACTAGTGAACATAATATTTTGTAAACTATGTATCAATTTAGTTGAAGATATATATTAGATTGTTAGATAACTAATTTACTAAGTATTTATCATCTGGCTATGTGTAGCATATTGGTAAACTTTATGTTCCAAAAACTATGTATTGATTTATCTGTAGGTATATATTGACTTGTTTGATAATTAATTTATTTAATGTATATCATTTGATCATGTAACATATATTGATAAAAAGTATATTATAAAAATAATATATATATATATATATATTAATTTTGAACTACGAGACTAGATTGATGACTCTTGCTAATGAAAGAATCCCTAACTTTTAAATTTGTTCTTTAAAATTAATATTAAAAAAATATGATAAAATCAAAAATTCATCTCATAATTTCTTTTAGTGCTTGCTCCATATGAATTTTGTTTTATGATAAGGATCAGAGAACAACTTTCTTAATTATGATAAAATTATGCTTCTTTGTATTTCATCTCAGTGTGAAAATAATTTTAAATTTTAAAAAAATTATCGGTCATGTATATGCTTGATTATCAATGAATTAATATTTAACCATCCATGCTGGGTCGGTTCATCAGAATTTTGATTTTGTTAAAAAATAATTCTACCGTTTGGAGCACTTTAAAACACAAACGGGCAATTGCGGGCGTGGAATGATCAGACTAGCTAGGGATCAAGGGGGTTTATCTAGTTTATTCTAGGGACTAGGTCGGCATGGTCATCCCTGGAATTTCAAGGGCCTGGGTAGGCCCGGGTGGATCCCAGTCATGTCACCCACTTCGCATCGATCCCAAAGGCAGCGATTCTCGCGGGTGGGCCCGGTCTCCGGAGCGGCTCCATTTCCCAACAGGAGAAAGAAAACAAATGCTTCTTACCCGGCGATGACGCAAGTGGTCTTTGATATTCGTGCTAACAAGATCGCTCCCGCTCGCTCCAACTGCTCCTCCACCGTTCACTTGCTCGTGGGGATGCGCATCGTTTGGCTTGTGTCGTGTGACAAAATTCGTGCATGTCCATGCAAGGGTATCCCGTGCATGACCGCACAGCAGAATGATGTTTTTGTTGCCATTGGATAGAAAAAAAATGCACTAATCCACTCAGATATTAGCTTTGAGATCCGTGTTCTAGAGAGTGATAAGGTCCGTTCGATATTTGCACTAGAATACAAATTATCTTTTTACTTACCACACCAAATTGATTGGATGATAGGGTCTACGATATTTAGTTTCTTTTTGGTCTTGGCATCGTGCCTAACAATGCAAAGAGCTTGCGAATGGTGGAAGGAAAATGATGCCAAGATAAAAGTAACAACTGACTAACATAGGATGATGAACCTTCTCGAAAACTTGCTTGCTTACGTTGTATTAGGTACATTAAACCTTGGCACTCGAAAAGGACTAGAGATTTTTTTTTTTTTTTACCAACCTGGTATGACATGTAAAGTTTCTTTCACTGTTGTTAAAAATGAGGATGTTAGGCTACTTTATTAGTTGTTGATGAACATATCTTTTACACTATATATATGTCTTTTTGGTTCCTTAGATGCTCTAGAAATGGTCCAAATATAGAAGAATAAGTCGTGTGATCGAGGGTCAAATCATAGTGCTATTGGACATATGAGGTGAGATCATCCAGCAACTATTTCAAAGGGCATGCATGAGAGAAACCAAGTCATGCATATTTGAAGATATGACCATCAATATATACATCCACCAAATGGGAGCACAAACTATCCATAATATCATTGATAACAATGACACGAGAATATCATAATTGGTCAAATTTAATAATGCAACAACAATCTACATTGTTGTGCAAAGTTAGATCAGGATGCTTGGTCCAAATAATACATTTAGGACAAACAGGACTTATAATATTTCTGATATCTATAGCTAGCGACGACTAATCAAAATAAAGGTCTATTTTAAATATTAAATATACATTGTCTGCAGTAGAGCAAGTAAAGCGCATGTGCCTTGCAAGCGATTGAAAAAAAAAGAAGACCCTACATCAAAAATTACCTCCACCAATTGTTAAAGAAAAAGACATAGTCAGATATTGGAAAAAAAAATGAACTACAAGTATGCTTTGGCATATTGATTGTTAAACTATAGAAGCTACAATTTTACCAAATCATATAAAAAAGATGACTGCATTGTATATTAAATTTCCCTAAACAAAGACTTATGCAAAGTGGCCACTAAATGCTTGATTGTTTGTTTATAATAATGTCCTTGATTAACTTTGTCTAAAATCACTAGCTTACCACTAAGGATTAATGTATAATAAGGTCAGGGTTATTTAAGGTCCTGGCTTCATATGAATAATATACTATTGACCAAGCAATAATGGCAACATCCTACGTGAGTTACATTGCCATTCGACGGCACTTTTACATAAAAGCCAAGTACCAAGCGTATACTCGATAGCTATAGGAGAATAATAGCAGAAAACAAGACCTATGAAGTTAAATGGTAACCTAATATAAGAATCTATGCCCAAAATCCTATATATCGGAATGAAAATTCACTTTATAATTGATATCCAGACCATGTAAGTAAAATTAAAGAGTTTGAAGATTTCTTACCCCTAATTTAAGTCAGTATTGAAAAAATAATTATCTACAAAATACAAATATTATTATTTAAATGTAAAATAACCACCGATTTTCAAATTATAAGATCACCTATTTTTTCACGTCAGATACTATATGAACAGAAAAAGACACATATTTTCAACCAAAAAAAACTTTAAAAATATATAAATGTTTAAACAAAAACATTTTAAATACCGTGGAACGGGATGATAAATTAGTCTTTTTTTTTTTAATTTAAAAAACTTAATATGGCTTTCTAAATTTTATTCAAAGCGAAACACATGATATATACAAGATCAACAATTAATCCCTCAACTTCGGTATAAACAGCCAATCAACGGAAAGGAAAAAGGTGCATTGGATGCCCTGGAGTGATTTACAGAAGTACATTTGATTCCAACGGCCAACTCTCATGATGACATTAATTATGACTCTGGACAATTTCATGTGCATACCACCACCTTTAGGGATTCTCCTGTAAACAAACATTTTGCCATGGTGCCACGACGCTCAACATAATTGCACCACCAAAGATTTAACCAGTCTTATTAGCTAAGCTCGAATGAATTATTATATTTATGCTGGGAGCAATTTTTATTGAAAGACTTTAATAAAAATTTAATAAAATAAATAAATATATTATATATCATATTTATATTTATATATATTATAAAAAGATAAATAATTTTTTTAGATATTTTTTTTATTTTTTTTAATATATAATTATTAATTTTAAATTAAATTTAAATCGGATTCGAATCAAATTTCAACATAATAATTTTTGAACTAAATTTAAATTAAATTTGAATATAACAAATTTAACGAATTTAATCTCAAATATTTTTTTTAAATATAATTAAATTTACATTAAATATAAATTAAATAATAATTTAAATTAATTAATTTTAAATAATAAAATATTCGATGGCGTTCGATTCACTAACGGTCCTAGCTGTCTATCCCAAAAATAGTTTTAAGCTTAGGACCTGGTTCTGTGTACATGTTAATTGGCTGTCAGTCCTTCCCCCAGTGTTACCCGGCCACTTGTCTCCACGTCTCCTTCGCTGTCTTCTTTCGGTGCTCAGCCCCTGGTCTTGGAGTTCCCAAACCTACGTCCACGGTACCGTGAGTTTATTGGTGTCCTTTTGTCTCGTATGCTACGTAAATATTCTCTGATGCATTGAACTTGGGTTCATTTTGGATGCATCTGCTCGGTTCACAGCTAAGAGTCCGCCGTGCCATAGTCCTAAACCGGGCAATGTTTTCTCGTAGCGAAAAAAAAAAAAAAAAAGGAATGTTTTAGACGTGTTGACCTAATTAGGTTGGGCTGGCCTAATTCTTAAGGCCCTGTTTGTATATTGTTTACCTCTTTGACATCTAGAGATCAATTAACATGGCATCAACATTGAGAATTATGATTTCAAATCTTATATACTTCAATTGTACTTGGTATAAACCATCTTTCCTTTTAGTTTAATGGTTAGCTAACACTAGGCGTAACATTTGTGGCACGATAAATTTACTTTGCTGAAGGCTATCTTTCGATCTTGATACATAGAGATAACTTGCCCGGCAAAGCACCAATACGTGCATGGATGATGCATGCTTCCGAATTTAATGACATTTGTTTGCAAATTTAGCTAGCGAAGATATGATATATCTAAGTAGTTTGGTATTTGCTCTTAGCAGATTTAGTCCATTAAAATTCAGCTTTTATGAGGAGTTTCATTGATGCAAAGGTTATTGAAGCAATGTCAAGATTTGTTGAAAGAACTCTTGCAAGAGAATCGAATTTGGAGTATGAATTGTATCTTGTAAAGGCAAAGATTCTATTAAACCAAAAAGAAAGGCATAGACTCTAATTGCAACTGACGGAAGCGAGCAATTTTTGGTCCGAGGGAAAATTATATTCTCTGCTAAAGCAGTCTCAGTGCCATCAAATCTTTCGCTTTCGCTTGGGTGAACTTTAGGTACGAGCAAGATGGCAGCATCATACTGTTAATCCTTAAGGATACACTTAAGTGACATGTGTTAAAGCTGGAGTCAGCTCTTTCTTCTTCTTTTTCTTCTTGTTGTTTTTGTTCTTTATCCTTTTTTTCCTTTTTCGCAAGGAGGAGTGTGTAGACTTCTCCGAAGTCTTTTTGTTAGCATTATCTTTTTTTATTTTTTTTATTTTTATTTTTTTGAGTGAAAGATTAGACAGTAGCCTAATCACTTTTATTAAATAAGTAAAGGTAAAGGATTCAAAGGAAAGGGGGAAGTGCTAAAGATCCTTCAATTAGTATCATCGATAGAAAGAAAAGTGCTTGGAAAGACGGATGGCTGGAACTTCCTCCTTACAATTTTACCTCCCTAATTAGTGAATCAATGGGTTTATTGATTCCTTCTCCAAGAGCATGGGAGATCACAAAAATTAGTATATTAGAAAAAGAATGCCATATACAATATCGTGCACATAAAAAAGTGGTTGGCACCATTTTGCTTGGAGGAATCATATCACCAAGTCCATCTAAAACACTGTACAATGGAATATTATCACCATAAGATCCAAATGATAGCTACTGCCATGTTCCGAACCAATTATCTAGGTTAACCACGTGACACGGCCACATAAATCCTCGAGTGATGTTATGGAGATTATATAAGGCCTATAAATATATATAAGCTCCAAATAAATTAAAATTTATTTAAGATAATAAATGATCAATATGTCAATTAAATGAATTCATCACAAATAAAGAAATAACCTATTCAATTGTAATTATTCATATGCCAATGATATCAAATCAAACTAACTAATAATCCAGCAACTCTAGTATACTCCAATCACTCGCTCAATCCAACCGAACTAAGTATCTAGTGCCTCTGAAAAAATGTAACATATAGTATGAGCTTTCCAACCTAGTAAAAATTTCAATACATCAACACCAATATAGTAATAATGAATAAGAAATTATCATAAAATTTTATTTAAATAATCTTGATGCTAGAAAAATACTACTTTCATGCATAGCCATATATCACTTAATGCAGTATATCATGTCATATAATAATCATAATATAACAAACATCGGATTTGATAATATTTAAGTGCTTGGCTCTGGACTACCATAACTATCAGTCCATGGTAGAGCAATAAAAGTGGCTAGTCTTGTGAATTACCACTACTACATTTCAATTTTGTGGCGAGATATTAAGAAAGTAGTTAGTCCACGAAATTACAAGTACTCAACTTTGAAGTACCATAATCATATTTCAAGTCTATGATGGGACATAAATAAAGTAGCTAGTTTAAATGATTACAAGTACTCGACCTTGAACTACTATGATCACGTTTCAAGTCTGTGATAGAAAATTAATAAAGTGACTAGTCCAGAGCACCATAACCCCTCATTCAATCACACAATTCAATTAGAGGCTTGTTAGGTAATGAAATTCAAGATCATATTCTTTTTGTAAAAATTTGATGCACATGATTATGAAAATCCATTCAAATTAAGATGAATGATACGTAGTATATAACATCATATAGAATCATACATATACTCAATAAATAAGTATATAGCATATAAATCAAATCATTGATATACAAAATAATTTTTTATATAAATAAATGATCAATGTTCAAGAATTTTTATCTTTATTGATGTTAAACAAAACTCATCAAGTTTATAATCTAGGTGTCAAAATCCTGCTCGATAATCTCTAGTTCAAAAGTTTGTTTTCCTATAGAATCAAATTTAATATTTTAAAATAAAATTCATGTGCCTAGGATCCTTAATTGAAATTCATCAAGGATTTATCCACCAATCCCATGATCCTTTGCAGCTAACATCTTCACCTAACAATTAAGAGACAAGAGAGAGAAAAATAATTAAATAATTAAACTAAGGAAGAAAGGAAAAAGGAGGGAGGAGAGAGAAGGGAAAACCCTCTCTTCTCCTCCTCTTCTTTTCAAAATAGGAGATGCTCACCACTTCCTTCTTCTTGCTAATCAATGGCAGCACCCAGCGACAGCAAGGAGGAGAGGTCTTGCCAATGGTCATAATGTTAGATATATACCCTAGAAGTCAAATTAGCCGACATGTGTAATATTTTTTAAGGGCATAATTTATAAACTTTGATTTATAAATAAAATTTGGATTAATTTTTCAATCATATTTATGTTAATTATGTCCGTGATTCATTCATTAGGTTAATGGGTATGATAATACATATTTTCAAGAGTTGAGAATTTGAGATATGTATTATCATAATTAATTCATAAACTGCTCTCGATCGTAGGATCATCATGAGAATGATAATTGATCTTGAAGATTGATATACACTCACTTTTCTAAGATCCATAAGTCTTGAACCTACGATGTGGAGACATAAGAATAAAAGTACATGTGCTTGTTAAGAATAAGGGTACGGAGTGTGATCAACTTCGAGCAGTCATAAGAAAGTCTACCTTCTCATCAATGACTTTCTCATTGCTGTAGTTGTGTGTCTGATTCTCTGACTTGAGGTGCATCGATAATTCACCTTGAGGATATTATAGTTTGACTATATCATAACTCGATTTTTTAGTCATATGGAATCCTGAGGTGTATGTTGGCTATATATAGCATGTTCATTTATAGAAATTAGATTTCACCAAGATGGGATCTATCAACCTTGGTAGAAGAGTAGTCTTATGGTGATCATGAGATTGAGTCCTAAAGTTCATGGCCATGGCAGTATAAAATAATGAAAAGAAGTTTCTATTAGAATTTCACATCGGACTCGAATCGATTGATTCTACCATATGATAGGTATGAGATTTGACGAGTTGATCTTAATCTCGATCTTATCGAGATTCATGATAGAAGAATCGAATCACATGATAACTATACCGAGAGATTCTTATACTACTATAAAAATGATCTATGATAGTAGTTTTCGAAATCGCTGTCATAGATCCTACGATAGTAATTTTCGTTAATCACTGCTATAGGTCGGATCTATGGCAGTGATTATTGTAACCGCTGACATAGATCCGACATATAGTAGTGGTTAATAAAAATCACCGTCATAGGTCAGACCTATAGCAGCGGTTATAATGAACCGCTGCCATAGATCGAGCCATAGGTCAGACCTATCGCAGCGATTATAAAAAACCGCTGCCATAGATCGATCTATAACAGCGGTTCATTATAACCGCTGCTATAGGTCGGATCTATAGCAGTGGTTAGTAAAACTACTACAATAAGTCAGACCTATAGTAGTGGTTAGTAGGAACCGCTGCTATAAGCTTATTTATGATAGCGGTTAATTATAACTACTGCCATATATATCTATATATATATATATTTAAAATATTATATAATTTTAAAATTTAATATCCATCTTTATTATTCATTATCTAAATAATTATCATTAGAGTGTCATCGTAAAAGATAGCCTTGATCCGATGGCCCTAGCTTCGTCGATCAAAAAAATTCGATTTCGACGACCATGAACGATGATGTAATGATCTGATAGATGGAGACCTCCAATGGATCCAAAAATCTACAACGATGATCTTGATGATATTTTTAGTGTACTATCAAAGTTTTACTTCAATCAGATATCGTTATCTTGGTCAATTTAGTATAGGTTAGTTTCGACCGTTAAATGATAAATGAGTGATCAAAGGATCAAACAATATCCGATTATGAGATAACTTTTTTTATAAATGATCTTACCTACTACTTTAATCATTTTTTATGATGGTAATTATAAAATTCAACTCGTGAGATGAAGAATGATTTAAAACTACACGTCTCCTGATAACTATTCTGAAACTTTATTGGTTATTATGCTCGTGCTTTTGCAATATCTGCTTAACATAAATAGTTTATATAAAAATAATTTAAATTTTACTATTATCATTATATAAAATATTTAAAATTATAACAAAGATCATTTAACTAAGAAATTATCTCATAATCGAATGCAGTTTAACCCTTTGATCGCTTGTTTTTAATTTAATGGTCGAAATCATTCCATACTAAATTGACCATGATAACGATATTCGATTAAAGTGAAACTTTGATAGTATACTACAAACATCATCGAGATCATCATTATAAATTTTTGGATCCATCGAAGGTCTCCATCTATTAGATCATTATATCATCATTCGTGATCGTTGAAATTGAATTTTTCTAATCGATGAAGCTAGGGCTATTGGTCGAGGCGATCTTTTGCGACGATACTCTAATGATAATTATTTAGATAATGAATGATGAAAATGAGCATTAAATTTTAAAATTATATAATATTTAAAAAAAAAATAAGAAAAAAATTATTTTCAACCTACGGCAATGGTTATCAAAAATCGCTGCTATAAATCTACAGCAGCAGTTATAGAATCGCTGCTATAAATCTATGACAGTGAGTTTGGATAACCGCTACCGTAGATCTATGGCAGCGGTTCAAAAATCGCTGCCATAGGTTATGTTAAAAATATCTAAATTTTTTCTATTTTTCTTCCATGCACGCTCGATCTCTTTCTCTCTATCTCTCCCCCTCCTCTTCGTCGTCGATGAGGCTGCTCCCCCCAACCGACGCCACCCCTTCTTCCCTCCCCCTCTGGCCCCATCTCTGATCGCCCCTTCCCGCATCCGCCCAACCCCACCCTCCCCAGCCGCCCCTCCTTCCCCTATCTCTGGCCACTCCTCCCCGTCACCCACCACCTGGCCCCCCCGCCACCTCCCCCCGACCGGCCCTCCTTCCCCCCATCCGATCGCCCCTCCCCGCCACCCTGCCCCCCCCAGCCCCCATCTCCGGCCGCCCCTCCCCACCACCCCCAACCCGAACCCCAGCCGCCCCTCCTTCCCCCCATCCCCGGCGCTCCTCCTCGCCACCCCCTACCCGGCCCCCTCACCCCCATCCTCCCCCCGACCGCCCTCCTTCCTTCCATCCCCGGCCACCCTTTCTGCCACCCTGCCACCCCGCAGCCCCCCATCTTCGGCTGCCCCTCCCCGCCACCCCCATCCAGCCCCCACCCTCCTCCGGCCGCCCCTCCTTCCCTCCATTCCCGACCGCCCCTCCCCACCACCCTAACACCCCCCCCCCAGCCCCCATCCTCGACCGTCCCTCACCACCCCCCATCCGCCCCCCAATCTCCACACTTCGCTCCCGGTCATCGACCCTTCCCGTCACTATGCCTTCCAAGCCTCCTCGTCACTATGCCTCCTCCCCTTAGCCCCCCATCTTCGGCCACCCCTGCTCTCTCTCTTTCCTCTTTTCTCTCTCTTCTCTATCTCACTATCTTATTTTTGTTTCGTAGGTTACCTCTAGTATCATCGTCCTCCTCTAGCGTCATCATCGACGACCCTCGGAGCTTTCAGTGCGACCCGCTCTCTATAGCCATAAGTATATATATATATATATTAATTTTATAATATTATTTATTAATCATATATATTTATAATAATTTATAAAATATTTATAATAAATATTATAAATATTTATTATAAATATTATAATTATCTGCATGCCGTAGTTTTTGGATCGTGCCGTGGCGGTAGCCTTAGGCTGTGCCATGTCGGCGGTTGTAGACTAGATCTGTCAATAGATTGAATTTAGATCGAAATCTAGATATTCAGACCCGGATCCAATTTTAATTACTGGTATTGGATCCGAATCCAAATATCTGATGGGTCTGGACTTGAAGTATCAGACCCAGACCCTAATGGATCTCGAAAGGTCGGATCTGATTCTGGGATCCGAAATTAAGAAATGGAGAGACTGAGAGGGAGACCAACAAATTGAGAGAGGAGGGGCTGGTCGCTCGTCGGCCATCAACAAGGGAGACTGAGAGTGGGAGGGAGGGAGGAAGGGGGGTCTGGCCTCGCCACCATCACCGACGAGGAGATCGAGAGAGAAAGAGAGGAAGGGAGGGATCCGACCTCGCCGCCATCATTAGGAGGAAGGGGGTCCGACCTTGCCGCCATCATTGAGAGGGAGGGGGTCCGACCTCACCGATAAGGGAGATCGAGAGAGGGAGAGTGGGAGCAAGAGAGGAAGAGAGACGGTCCGGCCTCACTGGCATCACTGAAAAGGATGGGGTCTGGGCTTGTCGATGAGGGAGATTGAGAGAGTGAGAGAGGGAGGGATGGGATCCGACCTCACCCACGAGGAAGATTGAGAGAGGGAGAAAGGAAGATTGAGAGATGAAAAAGCTAGGAGGGAGGGGTTCGGCCTCGCCGCCGTCGTCGGTGAGAGAGATCGAGAGAGGGAGAGAGGGAGTGATCGAGGGGATGGCATACAACCGAGCCAGCTTGGATACGCAGTCGAGCCAGCTCGGGCCGTGATCGAGTCGGTTGGGGGAGGACCCGAGCCGGATGTCTCGGGCATGGAGCCGACTGTCTCAGATACGGAGTCAGCTCAGCTTCTGAGCGAATAAAATTTGATATGTCTCTCTAAGATTCCAACTTTAATTCCTAAGATGCCACCATCATCTACTTTATTCTTCTTTCAGGTTTCTGGATTAACATCAAGGTTTGCACAAGAGATCGGATCTACGACTGTTGCTCATCCTTAACTATTTATGAATGTAATTCATGTTGTAGAATTTATTGTATAACATTTTTTGGATGTTTATATCTTATTGCTTTTGTTTATTGCATTGCATAATGATAGACCCGTTAATTGATTAGTGTACATATTAGAGACTATTTATTGATGCTATACTAATATTATTGCTCAACATGTTATATTGACTAATGTTCATTAACATTACAGGTCATGATAGCACCGAAATGCCATCTAGCTTTCACCCCTATCCCTCAGTGGATTACGTGCAGTTCAACATCCGAGGAGCAGTCGGAGCATACTTCGTCCACCTCAGTATCAACTGCTTAGGGATCTCCACCGTCGGCATCTACTCCACCGCCAACATCTACTCCATCGTAGGCATCTACTCCATCGGTAGTTGAGCCTCTACCGTCATCTATATCTGAGACACATGCTACTACGCAAGCATCTGAGTGTACGTTTTTATTATATTAGCACAACTTTATTTTTTATATAGTATTTATATATTTATATATTTATATAACATATTTATATTATAGGTGCATCATCCAGTCGGACATTTCACGGTCCCACACGTATGGCACACATGTAAAATTGTTAGCATCAGGTGATAGTATATTACGATGCGGAGAGAAGGTCGGTAGGGAAGATCGTACGGAAGATGTATTTCTTTTTTGGAGTGCTTGTGAGACGGTTGAACATCATTTTCATAGAGCCTAAAGATTGACGTTTGATGGATGCTGCCGTCAGGGACTAGGTATGGAAGGAGATATGGATAAGTACGTGAATCTTAGTTATATTTATATATTTTATATATTTACACTATATATGTTTGATTAGAATAATTTTGTAATTAATTTTTGATAACTTTGTACAGAGAAGGTATGACTTCTCCGATCACGAGAGGACTTGAGATGTCCGATTGAGGAAGATCGGAGAGTTGTACCAAGGTTACAAGATCAAGCTCCATAGAGGATGGCTCGAGCACCGACGAGATACTCTGGAGGAGCTTGTTTCCTGGATATAGGACTGTCCTTCGGGTCAGTGAGAGAGGATGGTTAGACACTGGAGGAGCCAGAAGTTCGAGATAAAATTTCTAACTTTTAAATTTTTCAATATGCTTAAAATTTTATTTAAATATTTTTTAAATATTTATTATTTATTTGAATACTTGTTAGGCTATCTTCCATCAAAATTGAAAGAATTGTGCAGTCCAGGAGTATACGCACACTCTAGGCCACGAGTCTATGGCCAGTCGTGTGTATAGAGAGGTAATTAATTCTAAATCTTACTAGATAAATTAAATTCATATTTTTTATCATCTTTCTGATAAATTTATTTTTTATTATAGCTGATGAGAGATGGAGTGATACCCAGTCATAGAGAGATCTTCCGATCCAACTGCACGAACAAGATGGACAGGCCGATGAATGTCGCGATCGAACATATTTTTATAAGTATTAAATATATTAGTATATATAATTAGTATTATAGTATTTCTTATAAAATTTTATTTTAATTTATAATTACAGGATCAGTTAGATGTGCTCACAAGCGAGGGCTCGGATACCTCTGAGCCCCATGACCATCTGTCTCAAGTCTTGGGGCTTGAGCACTTTGGGAGGATCCAATGCAGACCCGGACATACGTCGACGAGCTACTAATATAAGGTGAGCATCTCCTCACAGACTTTTGATATCGTCAATCGAAAGGAGCTTGAGGAGGCGTTGGCACGGACAAATCATGCTATGATGCGGGCAGATCGAACTGAGGAGCATGCATCTCATCTGAAGGATATCGTGAGAGATCTGATGTCGATGCTCAGTGCATGTTTTGAAGTCACGAACTTTAAGAATATGTTGGCCCGCATTCCAGCTCTAGCTCCAGCTCCGACTCCAGCACCAGCACCAGCTTCGGCTCCGACTCTAGGTGACGACGACGATGATGTAGATTTAAGAAATTTTTGATGTATTTTATTTTTTAAAAAAATATTATAATAAATTTTATTCGATAATAAAATTTTAATATTTTAAAATAATTTTTATATTTATTATATTTTTTTATATTATATATCTATATTTATCAGATAAAATATATAAAAAAATAAAAAATTTAATTTTTTTAATTATTCAAAATCTACAGCAGTGGTTTTATAATTGTTGCCATATGCGTGCTAACCGCTGTCATAGATTCTTGGTGCAAACGATATCAATCACTGCATTAGACCTATGGCAGTAGTTAAAAAATCACTGGTATAGATTACTTATGATAGCGGTTATGTAACCGCTGCTATAGATAATCTATAACAGCGATTACATAACCATTGCTATAGATCGATCTATTGCAGCGGTTTATAAACCGCTGTAATAGACTCTCTATGGCAGCGGTTCAAACAATCACTACCATAGAGCTATGGAGACGGCTATAGTAGCAGCGATTAAATAACCACTGTCATAGTCTATGACAGCGATTATCGTATCCTTTTTTTATAGTAGTGTTATTCAGTTCTGATGAATTGGCACCACATACTGCTAGGTGTCACTGGTGGATTGTGAGATTAATTAAATTATCTTGATGATTGATAATTCTAATTGGATGAATCGAAAAGAGTTCTGATTTATCGAAAGAGATTTTGATGATGTTGATGATGGAGATTATGATAAATCCCATTACCATACAAAATTGAATCTATGGGGTTACACAAATAAGGATTTGGCTTTGAATGTTTTCAATTAGACTTATACAATCCGATTGATTTAGATTTGATCTAATTAGATTCAAAAAAATCGTGCTAGCATATGATTGAACCTAATTTCTCCTATATTGAATTTTCTATTAGTTTGGATTGAGTTAACTTAGATTTGGCTTGTCTGGACATCCTAAATTAGTCTTATCCTAATTAGATTAGGATCTTATCCTGATCTCCTAGGAGGATAAGGATGAGGAGGTGCCAAGTGTTGGTGCCTCCCCATTTGACTTGGTCTTTGCACAAGGGAGAGGGGCGCACGCCCCTCTAGAATTTCTTTAGGGGCATGCACTCTTCTTAAAGAGAGAGTCCCAAAGGGCGCATGCCCACTTGCTTCTTCCTGGTGTGCGCTCGGATAAGATAAGAAGGAGTTTTTGTTTCATTTAAACTCTATTTGAATAAGCCAAACAATTTGGTTTCATTCAAACTTAAAGGGAGAGAATATCTAGGCACCAACCACCTTATCTGATAAGGTGGCACGCACCCCATATGTGTTTTAATCGACAAAACACACTAAAAAGAGAGGAGGGGTGCCACATCTGCTTCCAAAGAGTTCTTCTACTTTAGGATCTTTGATTCGATCAAAGACTAAAAGCCCTAGAATTCTAGATTTCCTATTTCTATAAATACGAGACTATGCTAAAAGGTTTAGCATTGTATTTTGCCAAGTGCAAAGCCCTATCTCTCTACCTCCACACCTCCTCCCTCCTCTCCAAATCCTCTCTCTCCCCCTCTCTTCCATGCCCAAGAGTTAGACTGATCTAAGAGATCAAAGGTCGAAGTGCTGCTCACACAAGAAGAAAAAGGAGATTCGATCATGTGTCGATCGAAGTACTATCGATGATCCAATCAAAGATTGATCTAGGAGATCGAGATCTGATTTATTGAAATCAGATCAAGTTGGAGAAGACATCTAGATCTGAACCTGAGTAAATATCGATAAAGATCAAATGCATGCGCGGCTTGAGTGTGAACCTCGATCGAAATTTAGATCATCAAATCACAGAGATTGTCTACCCGCACAAGGTGATATGATCACCAACCCTTTATGCGCTTATTTATTTCTAGATTTGTAATTAGATTTGTGAATTCTAGGCTGGATCGGATCCAAAATTTTTTTTTAAATTTTGCTGCATCTGATCTGATCCGATCTAGCTAGCATAAAAGTTTCTTCACACAATTGGCGGGAAGAGGTTGGAGCAAACAAAGGGGGGGCTCAAAATAGAGGAGCCCCGTTCCAATCCTTAAACCAGCAATTCATTGGTCCAAAACCAAGTCACAGTGGCAAGTGGAAATTGAGAAGAGAAAGAGGAGAAAAAGGGTGACTGCTACCTCAATCTAGTGGCATCGAAAGGGAAAAGAACCGGCAATCTTTTTTGGTAAGAACCAAGAGAATTTCGAAGGGAAGACTTGGGAGATTGATGGTGATTTCTCGAGGAATCATGATGGCAATCCAAGGAGAAAGAGGTCAGGTATTTATAAAGGGTTTCTACGGCTTTTCTAAACCAATTTAAATAAGCCACGAGACTGATTTCCATCAGGATTAGAAGAGAAGAAGACTCTTGATTGGAGTCTTCTTCCTCCCATTGCTCATGTGTAGAGCACCTAACTAAGATTATTACATTCTCCGACTCTTAAAATAATTTCATCCTCAAAATTAATATATCTAAAAATTTAAAGAACTACGGATACTTGACTTTCATTTCTGTTTCGAGTTGCTACATAGCCTCTCTCTTACTATGATTGCTCCATCATACCTTTTATATAAGATATGGACCGATGTTATAAAATTAGATCCTTCCTATCCATAAAATATACCAAAATCTCTTCATAGGTCAGATCCTCCTGAAGATGTTGTGGCTTGTAATCAATCATATGATTCAAGATTGAAATATATTTTCTTAACATTGACACATGAAACATCTTATGCACACTCGATATAGCTAATGGTAAAGCAAACCGATATGCAACCTCTTCGTCCCTCTCCAAAATTTCAAAAGGATCAACATATCTAGGGCTCATTTTACCACGAACTCCAAATCTCATCATACTTTTAGTGGGAGAGATTCTAAGAAAAATATGATCATCCACTTGAAACTCTAGCTCTTTTCTTCTATTGTCAACATAACTATTTTGCTTGCTCTGAACTATATGAATTTATTCTCTAATCACTTGCAAATTATCCATAGTTTGTTGTACTATTTTCAAGCCTAATAATTTTCTCTTCTACATCATTCCAACAATTAGAAGATATGCACTTTCTACCATACAATGCTTCGAAAGAATCTATTTGAATACTTACTTGGTAACTATTATTGTAAGCAAACTCAACCAATGACAAGTGATTATCCTATGCACCACCCAAGTCCATAATACAAACTCTCAACATGTCTTATAAAATCTAGGTAGTTTGTTCTGACTGTCCATCAGTTTGGGGATGAAATATTATACTGAAATTTAATTTGGTACCAAGTACTTGATGAAGACTCTTCCAAAACTATAAAATCAATCTACTGTCTCAGTCTGATACAATGGTAACTGGATCAGTATGCAGTCTCACTATCTACTTTATGTACAAGCCTGCCAACCTTTCTAGAGAGAGACTAATCTAAAACAGCTAGCAAAAAGTGAGCTAATTTTGTCAATCAATCAATAATTACTCATAATACATTATTATCCTTAGGGGTTTTAGATAAACTAGTCATAATAATGTGCTTCCATTTCCATTGAGAGATAAAAAAAGATTGTAATGGCCCGATGGGTCTTTGATGCTCAATTTTTATCTGTCGACATATCAAACACTAAGCCACATACTGTATAATATCCTTTTTTATGCCAGATCATCAAAAATTTTCTCTCACATCTTGATACATTTTAATGTTTCCTGGGTGCATTGTATAAGCTAAACTATAAGCCTTTTCTAAAATCTCATTTTTTAATTCTAAAACCTTGGAAATACATAGTCTATGACCAAAATCTTAAGGAACTATCTATATCGATACAAAATTCAAATTGCATATCAGACTCTACTATTTCTACGATCTTCTATAATTCTAAATCATCTTTCTGAGTTGACTTAATTCTTTCAATCAGGATAGGCTGCACTATAAGATTAGTAAGTCAAACTTGAGGATCATGTAGTCGTACTTCAATTCTTGACCTTTTCAAATTCAACAAAATGTGCTTTTGTTAAATAATTAAAGCTACCAATTCATCTAAAAATTTTCTACTCAGAGCATCAGCTACAATATTTGTTTTCTCCAAGTGATAACTCACAATCAAATCATAGTCCTTTAGAAGCTCTAACCTTCTTCTTTGCCTCAGGTTTAACTCCTTTTGAGTAAAGAAGTATTTTAAACTTTTATAATCCATGAAAATCTTATAGTGCTCACCATATAAATAATGCCTTTATATTTTTAGAATAAAAACCATAGCTACAAACTCTAAATCATATGTAAGATAGTTCAACTCAAATGATTTTAACTATCTAGAGGCATAAGCTATTACTTTTTCATTATACATTAGAACACAATCAAAACCTCTATGATATGTATCACTATAGATGGTGAAACCTTCTACGCCCATCGAAATTGTTCACACTGGAGTGATCACCAAATTTTTTTTTTAAATTTTTGAAAACTTTGCTCACAATCATCTATCCATTCAAACTTAACTCGCTTTTGGGTCAGGTGGGATACAGGCATAGCAATTCGGGAGAATCCTTTAACAAATTTTTGATAATATCTAGCTATTCCCAAGAAGCTATGCACCTTGGACATATTAAAAAGTCGGCTGCACTCAACTACTGCCTCCACTTTCTTTAGATCAATAAAAACTTCATCCTTAAAAATGACGTGTCCAAGAAAAGTGATACTACCCAACTAGAGCTTATATTTTTGTAGTTACACATACAACTTCCTTTCTTTAAGAATTTGCAATACTATTCTTGGATGTTCCTGATGCATTTATGGATTTTTTGAGTAGATCAGGATATCATCAATGAAAACTACCTAAACCTATCTAAATAGGGTTTGAACGCTCAGCTCGTGAGATCCATAAAGGCTGCTGGCTTATTTGTCAATCTAAAGGGCATGAGACCAAGAATTCATAATGTCCATATCTAATTCTGAAAGCTATCCTTAGCACACCCTCTACCCTTATCTTTAGTTGGTGGAAATCAAAACGAAGATCAATTTTTTGAGAAGACCTTTGCTCCTTACAATTGGTCAAATAAATTATCAATCCTCGGTAAGAGATATTTGTTTTATACTGTTATCTTGTTTAATTTTTGATAGTCTATACAAAGCTAAAGACTCCCATTTTTCTTTTTCACAAATAGTACAAGAACACTGCAAGGAGATATACTTAGTCTGATAAATTTCTTGTCCAGCAATTCCTGTAATTATGATTTCAATTCCTTCAATTATATTGGAGCCATTCGATATGGAGCTTTGAAAATTGGACCAGTGCCAAAAATCAAGTCAATGAAAAATTTAATCTCCTTATTAGGAGGTAATCCTAGTAGACCATCTAGAAAAATATCAGAAAACTCCTCCACGATAAGAATATCCTCTAACTTAAACTCCTTGTGCTGGGTGTCTATCACAGTAGCTAGAAATCCTTTACAATCCTTCCTATGGAATAGCTTGGCATGAAAGATTGAAATTATCTTTTGGTGAGAGGATAACTTGCTACCCATAAAGCTAAACTCTGACTGGCTAGGATTTTAAAACTTCACTATTTTCTCAAAGCACTCAACCATGACATGAGATGCTACTAGCCGATCCATCCCAATGATTAGATCAAAATGTTTTATCTCTAGAACTAGTAAATATGCTTTCATCTCTCTATCCTTAATATCCAAAATGCAATCCTTGCAAACTGAGTTAACCGACATGACTTTTCCACTTGGTGTAGAGATACATAGATCAATTGCTAGGGGTACAGGAGACAACTCATTATTCTTCTTAACAAAATTAACTGATATAAAAGAGCGAGTAGCATCAGAATTAAATAAAACATAAATATTATTAGATGATATCCTGATTGCACCTATCACTATTGAGTTAGAAGTATTGGCATTATGTCGTGTGAGATATAAACTCATCATTGAGTTCTAGGCTTTAGTTGTCTTCCATCTTATTATGGTCTCTCTTGTAATGCTTGCTATTCTTATGACTCATTTTTATTGCGACAATCTATTACTTGGTGACTTTGCTATCCGTAGATGAAGCATTTATTTGGAAACCACTTACATTCTTTCATATGATGGAGTCCACCAAATTTATAGCATTTGATTTTATCTTTTTGTGTAGTTTCATCATTTGTAGTAGCATTATTAAACTTTTTTACCTTTGCACCAGTGTTTTTATTGCCTTGACCTTGATCATCTCCTTACCCAGACTTTTTCTTCAAAGCTTTTTCTCTTGCCACCTCAGCAATGTCTAATCATTTTTTCTATCACCAATGCTTTATTCACAATCTCTTTATAAATGGGCAATTCAAATGTTGTCACCAACTATTGGATCCAACCTCTGAAACTATTCTCAAATTTTCTAGCTCGTGCACCCGCCTTTGTTATTAGTGCTGAAGCATATTCGAATAGTTTTTTAAATTTTACTGCATATTGGGCAACCATCATATAGCCCTGCTCCAGTTGATCGAACTCTCAAAATTTTTAAAATTAGATAGTTTGAGAAAAATACCATTCATAAAAGATTCTTTTAAGTCTTTTTATGTAATGGGTGCATCATTTGGTCCTAATTTTCTAAGCTTCATGTCCCACCAATCCACTACCTCATCTTGTAACATGAAAGTAGCAAAATTGACCTTTTTCTCTACAGGGCATCTTAGGGTTTGGAACACTTTCGCTATCATTTTCAATCAACTCTTAACCTCTATGGTTAGAGGTTCATGTGAATGCTGGTGATGCATACTCATGCTAGATCCCAGCTCTCTACTGTTGTTGGAAAGTTTTTTGTTACAATTATTGCTATTGCATTAGTTGCTCCATGAATTGTTGTTGTTGCCTTGTGAGTCATTGTTGTTACCATTGCATCTCTAGCCTTTTCATTATATCTATTCTAGTACCCATTGCACCAATAGTTGTATAAGCTGGGAGGCGCTAAGTTGTTCACTAGGTTGAACATCAGGTTCGCTCGGAGTTCCTGTTTCAAGAGTTCTTGTATTTGGGATATTATCAATGGGATCGTTCAGGTGTTCTTGCTGGTGCATACTGCTAATTGGTAAGAATGGGACATCTTCTTACTGATTCAAGAGTTTCCAAGAACTATAGCCATCTACAAATTGGATAGGCCTTTTAGTACGCCCATGTCCACTCCCTCATGCCATATCACCCTACATAATTTATTGTTAGCATAAAAAATCACTTTAGCCAAAACAAATTATACACATATTGAACATGTTTTATATAAAATTACCTCAACCTAGAGGTCTACCCGCATGCACTCTCTTTGCATTTATGCCCTAGGATCCTAAAACCTAGGGTTTGATACCACTCTGTCATGCTCCAAATCCATCACCTGGGTCAATCATGTGACATGACCACATGAACCCGAGAGTGATACCCTAGAGATCATGTAAGACCTATAAATATATATATAAGCTCCAAATAAATCAAAATTTATTTAAGATAATAAATGATCAATATATCAATTAAATGAATTCATCATGAACAAAGAAGCAACTTGTTCAATTATAATTATTTATACGTTCGTCGTATCAAAAATCAAACTAACTAATGATCCAGCAACTCTAGTGTACTTCAATTGCTCATCCAATTCAACCGAACTAAGCATCCTACACCTCTGAAAAAAGTATAATATAGGGTATGAGCTTTTCAGCCTAGTAGCAATTCCAACACATCCATATCAATATAATAATAATAATAAATTATAATTAAATTTTATTTAAATAATTTTTATGCTAAAAAAAAATACTACTATCATGCATAGCCACATATCACTGAATATAATATATCATGTCATATAATAATCTCAATATAACAAATATCGAATTTGATAATATTTAATTGCTCAGCTCTGGACTATCATAACCATATTTTCAAGCCATGGTAAGACAACAAAAGTGGCTAGTCCTATGGACTACCATAACCAACTATGATAGGATCATGTGAACTACTACAACCATATTTCAAGCCTGTGGTGGGGCATCAAGAAAGTAGCTAGTCCAGGAGATCACAGGTATCAACTCTATACTATCTCAACCATGTTTCAAACTCGTGGAGAGGCACTAATAAAGTAACTAGTTCAAAAGATAACAAATACTTGACCTTGAACTACTACGGCCATGTTTCAAGTCCATGGTAGGGCACTAATAAAGTGACTAGCTTAGAGCACCATAATCTCTCATTCAGTCACACAATTCAATTACAGGCTTATTATGCACTGAAATTCAAGATCACACTCTTTTTGTAAAAATTTGATGCACATGATTATCAAAATTCATCCAAATTAAGATCAAAGATATGTAATACATAACATCATACATAATCATACATATGCTTAATAAATAAGTATATAACATGTGGCTATTAAAAACTATATAAATCAAATGCACAAAATATTTTCTTTTTTATAAATAGATTATCAATGTCTAGAAATTCTTACCCCATTTATATCAAATAGAACTCACTAGATTTACAATCTAAGTATCAAGAATCCTGCTTGATATTCTCTGGTTCAAAAATTTGTTCCCCTACAGAATCAAATTTAATATTTTAAAATAAAATTCATGAGATAAAATTCATGTGCCTAAAACCCTCAATTGAAGTTCATCAAGGGTCTACCCACTAATCTCATGATTCTTTTTAACTAACATCTTAACCCAACAATTAAGAGACAAGAGAGAGATAATGGATTAATTAATTAAACTAAAGAAGTAAGGAAAAAAAAGGGAAGGGAGAGAAGCGAAAACCCTCTCCTCCTCTTCTCTTCTTCCAAAATAGGGGATGCCCACTGCTTCCTTCTTCTTGCTAATCAATGGCAGGATCTTTGACGGTGGCCAAAGGTGGCACTCGATGATAGCAAGGAGGAGAGGTCTTGCCGATAGCCAAAATTGGTGGAAAGAGGTTGGAGCAAACAAGGAAAGAGGACTCAAAATAGAGGAACCTTGTTCCAATCTTTAAACTGATAGCTCACTGGTCCAAAACCAAGCTACAATGGCAAGTGGAAACCAGGAGGAGAAAGAAGAGAAAAAGCGTAACTAGTACCTCGATCCGGTGGCACTAAAAGGGAAAAGAATCGATGATCTTTTCTACAAGAACCAAGGGAATTTCAAAGGAAGACTTGGGAGATCGACGGTGATTTCTCAAGGAATCGCAATGGGGATGCAAGGAGAAAGAGGTCAAGTATTTATAAAGGATTTCTAGGGCTTTTTTAGTCCAATTTAGGTAGGCTACGAGTTTGATTTCTACTAGAATTAGGAGAGAAGGAAACTTCCAATCGGACTCTTCTTCCCCCCTTCGCTTATGTGATGTGCACATGACTAGGATTATTATAGCTACCACCATCAAAAGATTCTGCTGTAGTAGATTTCAAAATAAATCAATAGCTAAACTTTAGCAGGATCTATAAGTTAATGACATATTGATGAAAAAAGATAACCCATTCATTTTTAAGATTTTTCTGCCATAAATTTTGGATAATATATGAGGTATTCATAATCATATTTTTGATGAATGATATGTTAAATTAATATAGATGAATTATAGCTCAATATTATTATTTTTATTTTTTTATTTTTTATTTTTTTTATTAATGTTGATTATATATAGCTTGATAGTGTTATTTATATATGTTTGATGAGTGCAGTAGTTTGGCTGAACTCAGGAGGCTAGGCCTGGATGTGAACACCTAGGTTTTACATTTGGACATGTGGCATATGCATCTGATTGAATAGCAAACCTAGTTCAAAGCCTCCCATGATTCCAAGAGGTTTAACAATCTTTTGATCGGGCTACTGGTATATATTAAGCATCAACAAAAGAACTTGTCATTTGGACTACAATCATCCTCATTAAGTACATGATTTAGCACAAATGGACTCCTAGTGATGTCTCTATATATACCATGTAATGTACTTCCCCCCTTAGATAAATAGACAGATAGATAGATAAATAGATTGAGAGAGAATAATTGCATGGCTTAAAATGATATGCAAAAAAATGATCATGACAGGTAGATAAAGATAGATAGATAGATAGATAGATAGAGAGAGAGAGAGAGAGAGAGAGAGAGAGAGAGAGAGAAAATGATCATGACAGGTAGATAAAGATAGATAGATAGATAGATAGAGAGAGAGAGAGAGAGAGAGAGAGAGAGAGAGAGAGAGAGAGAGAGAGAGAGAGATTGCATGGCATAATATGTCATATAGAATAGTTGCATTTAACTATAGATAAGTAGATAGATGGAAAGATAGATATATAGAGGGGGGGGGGGGAGAGAGAGAGAGAGAGAGAGAGAGAACATGATTGCATGGCTTAAAATCTCATGCAGAAAAGTTACAATGGATGTATGTGATGCAGCCTATAGCATGGCATTTTACTAGAAAGAGATAAGAAGATGCACAAAACTATGATTGCATGGCAAAGAGAAAGAAAAGAACTTTCTTTTGAAAAAAAATTTAATAACTTGAAAATCTGATTAAAAGATTGGTCTAAAAGACCTTATTTATAAGAAAAAATACTAACATACTTAAATAAGAACTCAAAATGCTAATCCTAATCAAAATAAGAGAAAAACTAAAGTCTTAACTCAACTAGGATCTTGCGCATGTCCGTTGACTTGTCAGATGATTGAATTAGACTTTGAAATAAATTGTGGTGGCAAAGTAGCCAAGTCTATAGGACTCAAAAAAAGTTTTCCGAATTATGATCATAATAAGAATTCTGACATCAGATGAAAAAGTTATAGCCGTTCTAACTCGACAATATTATAACCATGTAGGAACTAGTGCAGTCAAGTTAATTTCATATCCTTTCAAATCCAATCCCTCAAATCTATATATCTGACTGCTATGATGTTTGTGTCATCCTTCCCAGGCTGAGAAGAACCTGTCCTCAAGTTTGAAGTCCCTCATCTCCTGAAGAATCTCCTATAAGCAATCAGATGCTTCACGTTGAATATATCAGAGATGCAAAGATGGCTAGGCAGCTTCAATTGATAGGCATTGTAATTAATCTTCTTGATTATCTCGAGGGGATCGATCTTGCATTAGCTCAATTTGTTATATTCTTCTACTGGATATCGATCCTTGGTCATAGCCCACACATAGTCACCAGCCTTAAAAGTTAGCTTCTTTTGGTGCCTATCTATGGCCTCTTTGTATTTGGTGTTTGATAAGTGCTAAAAATACACTAATAAAAATATTAAATTATAAAATAAATTAATTTATTTTTTAAAAATTGATGCTTTTACTAATCTTATATAGGAAAGAAGGCTGTCAATAGGAAGAGCTTAATTTTTTGATTCAAACAAAATAAATTTTAAGCAAAACGGACTTCAAACGAGCCCAGAATCAATTTTCAAAGAAAATAAAAAAAAAATTATAGTCGGTCGGTTCGATTCAAACCGGCTCAGCAAACCGGCCCGACCGCTTGCTGACACCATGGTGGACAGCTACAGTAATAGGCCAGGGGCACGATGGGGATTTCGCACGGCGACGCGCGCTTGGATTGACTGAAAGCTTGACGGTTTATAGTGAACCTAGCTCGTGATCGGTCTACATGGGATGAAGGCTTGATCCGATGGTTGAAGGCATTGGAATTTGATCGGATGGATTGAATTAAGGCACTGATGGACAGCAGATCTGGCAGCCGATCAAGATCCAACGGTGGCTAGGGGTTCTCGATTTTTAACTAAAGCTTTGAAGCTTCCTATGCACTGGCAGACGGTCCAGATTCAATCATCAGAGAAGATCTGATGGCTTAGTTTAATTCCAAACTGAATTGAGTTTTGAAAAAGAGTTTTTAAGTGGTTTTTGATGTGTTGGATGCCTTTCCGAAGGCTAGAAATTGTCAAATCTCTCTTCGACTGATTTTAGGAGTTTTAAACCCAATTTCAATGAGATTTCTGCCCAAAAAACTATTTAAAAGCCTGCTACCGAGGGTCTAAGAAGAGAGAGAATAGAGAGTCTAGGAATAGTAGAGAAGAGAGGATTTGAGAGGAGATTTTAGAGAGAACCTGGGAAAGAGATAGAGAGTTAGATGGGAGAACAGAGAGGGAGGTTGAGAGTTATTTTTTCTTTCTTTATTCTTCTTTCTTTCTTCCTTCTTTGTAGTTCATCTTCGACATCCAGCATATTGATCAAACGGCTCTTCTTCATCAAGTTCTCCACACCAAGAGCGACGGACGACCAATTTCAGCAACAAATAAATTTATATTTGGATTTTTACATGTTTTTTATTTTAATTACTATTTTTGAATCTTTTGCCATGAACTAAATTTATTTTACTAAAGCTAAGGTATAGCCACTCTTTTGATGCAATATTCAGTATGATTTGCTTTTAATTATATATTTTATTTATAAGAAGTATATAAATCTATTCTTAATGCTTTTAGATTACTGACCATCTTCTAATTGATTTGATGGGCATAGATGATACGGACCAAGTATGTCTATGTCGATGCTTCTTGATTTATATACCTTATAACATGAATCGAATTAGAATTCATATGTATGTAAAAATTTTAGTGCGCTTTGGATGTAGCATATTTTAATTAGAGAGTTTCATAAAACTTAAAGCATCAGTATTTATTTAAATTACGCATGAACCAAAGGATAGTTAATAAATATTGATAGTTTTGCTATGCCTGGAGTAAAAGATAGTGAATAACCTAGGAAACTCCACCATTACATGAAACAAAATTAACCTAATTATCTGAATATTGTATTGATTGAGTTGATGAACCAATTGCCTTAGTAACCTATTACTCTTGAGTTTAAACCCTAAATGTTATACACTCTCTATTTTCTTATAATTTATTAATTTATTTTTTTATTTCTTCTTATTTTTATTAATTCTCATAAATCGATCTTCTAAATAAAGCTTAAGAAAGAATATTTTTAGTACTTATTTTTCAATCCTTTAGGGATGATACTCTACTTATTTTATTACTTGATCGACTGGTGCACTTGCCATAGCTATAGATTAGCATGCATCAGTGTTACTGTCTTCAATCTTTTCATTAATTCACTAATGGATAGCTTGAATTTTTTTAGTCTAATTTTCAAGTTTCACATTGAATCACTTCCTGAAAGTGATTAGCATCAAATCTAAGACACTGCTTGGATTTGATCCTTAGATGATCTAAAATAAGCTGTAGCCTGTGGTCTAGTTTACTGAATGGTTGAAAGTGAACTCAACCTATGCCAAGGCCAAGTCCTACTATTTCGAGCATTCACCAGCAAGACTCCTCAATAAATTTTTTAAGCTTTTGTTGATGGACTCGATCTAACCATCTGTCTAAGGATGATATGCTGAATTGAATTGTAAGGTTTGTTGAAAATATGCACTCTTTTCACATGGATCGACGTGGTTGTCGGTAATTAGCCAAGCAATCAAAAAAGTACTTCTTAGAGATCTCTGTAGAAGTATGATCAAATAAATCAAGGAATAGAGAAGAAGAGAGGAAGAGATTTTCGAAAGAAAAGAGCTTTTATTCAGTATATTTCAGCACTCTTACAATCTTGACATGTTTATAGTATATATACTTTACAAAGAATCAAGTCCAAGCTCATAGAAAAACTCTCCAAATCCAAATAATCAACATACATAAAATAAAAATCCATAAAAATTGAGCCGATCCAATTTTAGATTGAGTTGACTAACCTATGACTGGATCAGCTCAATCCCAGACTGAGCCAATCTAGTTGTGTACCATACCAATAGTCCAAAAATACTGCTCTCTATCTAAATTTTTCTCTGAGATCTAGTCCATCCAGTCTTGGATTGAGCCGATCCAGTTTTCAACTGAGCCGGCTTAGTCTCAGAGTGAGCCAACCCAGTTTCTGAACTTTACTATTGAGACTGATTCTTCTTCCGACTCATTTTCGTCTTTCCATGACCTATCTTCTCATATTTTCAAGACTTGGGAGTGCCACTTCTAAGCTCACATTCTCCACCTTGGTATTTTCAAATCCTTGTGAACTCATCTCTTCTTAATAGACCCATTCATGCCACACATCTCTGAAAGCTATCTCTAGAGAGTTCCTTCATGAGTGCATCAGACTGATTCTCCTTAGTATGGACCTTCATCAGTTCCACTTCATCTTTCTTCACCAGCTCTCTGATCCTTTGGTACCTCATATCTATATGCTTTATGCGTGCATGATAAACTGAGTTCTGTGCCAACAACAGAGCACTCTGACTATCACTGAATAATATAACCTTGCTTTGCTCCACCTCCAACTCATCAATCAGCCTCCTAAGCCAAAGGGCTTTCTTTGTAGCCTCCGCTATCTCAATGTACTTGCCTCTATGGTAGACAAGACCGTAATTGACTGAAGGGTTGATCTCCAAGATACTAGTCCACCATATATGCAGAAGAGGTATCCAGTAGTAGACCTCCTTGTATCAAAATCATCAGCATAATTTGCATCAACAAATCCTTTCAAAGAATCTGAACCTTCACACATCTTCATAGATTGTTCTTCAAATCCTCCCGGCTGCCCACCAAACATCAAACCATAATCTCTTGTTTCATACAGATATCTCAATATCCATTTTAATGCTTTTCAATGTTCTTTTCTAGGGTTAGCCATGTATCTACTAATCATGCTCATAGTATGTGCTATATCTGGTCTACAACACACCATAGTGTACATCACACTGCCTACAATATTTGCATAAGAAACTCATTTCATGTAATCTCTCTCCTCTTTCAACTGGGGGCACTGTAATTTGAAGATAGACATATGGCTCGACAATGGCGTCTCTGTAGGTTTGATCTTCTCCATCCCAAATCTCTCCAAAACCTTCTAGATATACTTTTCTTGTGACAAATGGAGCACTCCTTTGCACCTATCTCTGCAAATCTTCATTCCAAGGATTTTCATAATTGGACCCAAATCTTTCATCTCAAATTTAGATGATAATGCTCTTTTCAATATTTTCACAGCATCAATGCTTCTATTGGCTATAAGCATATCATCTATATATAATAATAGGTACAGAACATCCTCTTCATCTACATCTTTGACGTAGACACAACAATCATATTCATATCTGCTGAAACTCAGGCTCAAGATAAAGCTATCAAACCTTCGATACCACTGACGAGGAGATTGTTTCAAGCCATACAAAGACTTTCTGAGTAAACATACCTTTTCTTTCTATTCCATTTCCATGAAACCATTTGGCTACTTCATATAGATTCTTTCCTCCAAAGTTCTATGAAGGAAGACCATCTTCATGTCCATCTGTTCTAATTCTATGTTATGCTGTACCACCAGTGACAGCAAAACTCGAATAGATGTATGACACACCACAGGAGAGAAAATTTTTGTGTAGTCAATCTCTTCTCTTTATGAGTATCCCTTTGCTACCAGTCTTACTTTGAATCTGATTTCATCTTGTTCTGAAGGTGCTTCTTTTTTTATCAACTGCCATGTCTGATTCTTCTCAAGTGATTCCATCTCCTTCATCATGGCCTGCATCCATGAATCATGATCCTCACTCTCTATGGCCTCTGCATAATTCTCTGGATCTTCATTAGTAATGATGAGTGCATAGGAGATATCCTCATCAATGCCATATCTGACTGGTTTCCTAATAGTACACTAAAACTTATGCAAAGCCACTCCCACTGGTACATCTTTGCCTGATGTCTGTGGCTGCTCCTGTATATCTGTCTGAACTACCGACCTTCCATGCTGATTTTTAATCTGAGATAATACTTTTCTGCCCAGCTCTACCTCAACAGGAACATTTTTATAAGTGGATGTAACCTGCATGCCATCATTCTCTGACTGACCACCGTTGTTCATCTTTATTTTTTCAGTTTTATCTATCCCAGACCTCCTCAAGATGCTCTTCTTATCAAAGATAATGTTCCTGCTGATCATTGACTTCTGTGCTTGAGAGTCCCATAGTAGGTACCCCTTGACTCCTTGTGGATATCCTGTGAATGTCATCTTTTGAGATTTTGGATCCAATTTACTCCTCTCGATTGCCTTCATATGTACATAGGCTATGCAACCGAAGACTTTCAGATGGCCAAGCTCCACCTTCTTTCCACTCCAAATCTCTTCTGGAATGCCTCAATTCAGCTTATAATGAGGAAACCTATTTACAAAAAAATAAGAAAAAGTTAGAGCATCACCCTAAAAGAATTTTAAAAGTGATGTCTGCAGCCTCAAATTTCGTGCCTTCTCGATCAGTATCTGATTCATCTTCTCCATGACACCATTCTGCTGGAGAGTCATCCTCACCGTGTAATAGCATTTGATGCCATTTTTCTTATAGTACCTCCTAAACTTTAGGTTAGTATACTCCCCTCCATTGTCCGACCTCAGACACTTTACCTATCTCTCTGACTCCTTCTCTACTTCAGCTCTTCAGGCTTTGAACCGGACAAACACATCTGATTTTTCTCTAATCAGATAAATTCATACCTTCCTTGAGAAATCATCAATGAAAGTAACAAAGTATTTTGCCCCATCTCTAGCTGATACAGGAGCTGGTCCCCACACATCTGAGTGCACTAAATCCAGCACTCCTTCGCTATGCTTGGTACTTCTGGCAAACTTCATCCTATCCTGTTTGCCAAAGATACACGACTCATAAAAATCTATGCCCTCCTTCTTCGGGGCTAGGATCATACCTCTTCTGCTTAGTTCTATGAGCCCATGGTCACTCATATGATCCATTCGATAGTGCCACAATCGATATAAAATCTGCTCCTCCTGTGTCTCTGCTAGCACCTCTGCACTATCATTTACCACTGAGCCTTCTATTCTGTAAAGATTGTTGCTCAGTCTTCTACCTTTCATCACCACCAAAGCTTTCTTGAAAATTTTCAGACATTCACTTCTAGCCTGGCTACTAAAAGCATGACCCTACTCCTCTAAGTAGCCCAAAAAAATTAAATTCTTTTTCAACTCCAGTACATGTCTAACATTTGATAATGTACGAATGATCCCATTGTACATCCTCATCCCGATAGAGCCAATTTCAGCTACTTTGTCTGGATGATCATCTCTAAGGCTGACACTTCCACCATCGGTCTTCTGGTAGATAGCAAACCACTTCCGATAAGAAGTATAGTAGTGCAAGAATGCTGAATCTAATATCTATATAGTATCATACTTTATGGATCCATCTGATACAACTAGCAGATCTTCTCCACTGCTCACAGAAGCTGTATCATCTTTCTTGCTGGCCTTCCCTTTTTTTGATCTAAAAATGAGACAATCTCTCCTCAGGTGTCCAGGCTGATGATATTTATAATATTTCAATGTCATCTTTCTCTGATCGCGAGACTTTGCCCCGCCCTTAGATTTTTCTCTTATCTTCTCATTTGATCTTCTCTGTCTTTCATTCATAGCCAAGATCTCAGACTTAGGATCTCCCTTGCAGATCTTCTCCCTTTGCTCATTTGATCTGAGCACACCAACAACCTCTTCATAGTTTAGGATCTCCTTTTCATAAACTAGAGTTGTTATGAGACCATCATACGAACCTGAAAGAGAACATAATAGCAGCAATGCCCGATCCTCCTCGTTGATCTTCACATCCAAACTCATTACCTCAGAATATACTTGATTGAATTTTTGGATATGTGCAACAAGATCTTCGTCTTCGGGCATCCTCAAACTATACAACTGTTTCTTCAACCATAGCTTGTTCGTCATGTTCTTCTCCATATATGTGTTCTCTAGTCTCTCTAGAGCTTCTTTGCCGTAGTCTCTGTGTAAATTTCAGGCAAAACCTGATCGATCAAGCACATCTGGATTGTGCTAAAAGTAATTTTTTCCAACTCTTTCCAATCCTCAGTAGTGATATTTTTTGGCCTTTCTTTTGTCAAGATCTTGTAGATCCTCTGGTGAACCAACAAGTCCTTTACTCTTTGCTGCCATAGGATAAAATTTTTTTTACTGTCGAACTTCTCAAAATCTATCTTGAATCCACTTGATCCCATGACTTCAAATAAGTCAAGAACATATTCCTAACACCCTTCACGATCACACATCAGTAAAACTACCATTCACAGAAAATCTAACTAGCCCTAGATCCTCTTTCCAAATTTCTGTATCATCGTTCCTCTGTGTAAACAATCTCCACCTCAATCTAGAGACAACTACGAAGCAAACTAGAAGTTTTTAGGATAAAATCTGATGCAACAGATCTTAGATGTAGTAAACCCTAGGTGTCTTCCTTCCTTCCATGTAACACTGCTCTGATACCAAATATTAGGAATATGTGCTCTTTTCACATGGATCGACATGACTGTCGGTGATTAGCCAAGCAATCAAGAAAGTACTTCTTAGAGATCTCTATGAAAGCACGATCAAATAAATCAAGGAATAGCGAAGAAGAAAGGAAGAGATTTTCGAAAGAAAAGAGTTTTTATTCAGTATATTTCAGCACTCTTACAACCTTGACATGTTTTTAGTATATATACTTTACAAAGGGTCAAGCCCAAGCTCATAGAAAAACTCTCCAAACCTAAACAACCCACGTATATAAAATAATAATCCACAAAAATTGAGCCGACCCACTTTTATGGATCCAGTTTCAGACTGAGCCGACTAACCTACGACTAGATCAGCTCAGTCTCAGATTGAGCCAATTCAGTTGTGTACCGTGCCAACAGTCTAAAAATACTGCTCTCTATCTGAATTTTTCTCTAAGACCTAGCCAACCCAATCTTTCCAATTTTCAACTGAGCCGGCTTAGTCTCAGACTGAGCCGATCCAGTTTTTGAACTTTACTATTGAGACTGATTCTTCTTTCGGCTCGCTTCCATCTTTCCATGATCTATCTTCTCATATTTTCAAGACATGGGAGTGTCACTTCTAAGCTCACAAGGTCATGCTCAATTTTTTCCACAAACTCCTCTAGAAGTGGCTCATAAATTTTGTATCTTAGTCTAAAGTAATGGACTTGGGCATTCCATAGAGATGCACAATTTTCTTGAAAAATAGTTGGGCAACATTTGAGGCATCCATGATTTTACGACTGGCAATAAAGTGAGCCATTTTTGAAAATCGATCTATAATAACCAGCACTAAATCACACCATCTCTAAGTCACAGGGAGTCTCAATACAAAGTCCATACTGATCTCCTTCCATGGATGATTTGGAATTGGTAGAAGTGTGTATAGTCCAGCATTCGTCACCATACCTTTTGATACTTGATAAATCTGGCATCGCTCTATATGTCTGATCACGTCACACTTTATCTTTGGCCAATGGTATTTGCTATGAATCAGCATGAGCATCCTGTCTCTTCTAAAGTGACTTTTATTATGAATCTCCTGTAAAATCTTTTCCTACAAAGAGCAATCAAGAATATAAAGCTACACACCTCGAAATAGAAACTTATCATGCAACTAGTAATTAGCTCGATCATGAGAATGTACCTTTTGTAGAATTCAACCAAAATCTAGATCATTGGCATAAAGGTCCTTTAAGGTATCAAATCCGATCACCTCCATCTGAAGAACTCTCAATAGCTTAGCAATCCTGCTTAACATGTCCGCCGCTCAATTCTAAGGACTAGATTTGTACTTCAAAATAAAGTGATACTCTTACATATAATTCACCCACTTGACATGCCTGCGGCTCAGCTTCTCCTATCCATTGATGTATTTTAGGACTTCATGATCGGTGTAAAGGATGAACTTCCTCCAAACCAAATAATGATGCCACTGCCGAAGTGCACTAATCACCATATAGAACTTCACATCATAGGTTGAATAATTCAACTTGGACCTAGATAATTTCTCACTATGGAAGCAAACGGGCTGCCCCTCTTAATTAAGAACTCCACCAACCTTAGTGGAGGATGCATCACACTTCACCTCGAAGACTTTAGAGAAATTTGGAAGGGGTGGTACGTTGGCAAAAGCAATCCTTCCTTTAATCTCTTCAAAGGTTGCCTATGCCTCGAGTGTCCACTGAAATCATCTTTCTTTCATATAATCAATCATCGGAGATATAATAGAAGAGAAACCTCAGATGAATTTGTGGTAGAAGGATGCCAGGCCATGGAAGCTACATACTTCGGTGATGTTGCATAATACTATCTAATTTTGGTTTGCCTGCACCTTAGATGGATCGTCCTGCAGCCCCTCAAAATAGACGATACAACATAGAAAGGTTAGGCTATCTGCCATAAAGCTGTACCTTTTGGGGTTGGCAAATAATTTCTCCTTCCTCAACATGCTAAGACCTTTGCAAGATGCCATAGGTGATCTTCCAGAGTAGAGCTGTAGACAAGAATCAATATCATCAAAGTAAACCATAATAAATTTATCAATGTATGGTTGCAACACATGGTTCATCAGCCTCATGAAGATGCTTGATACATTGGAAAGCCCAAACGGCATCACCAGCCATTCATACAGGCCTTTCCTTATCTTAAAGGCTATCTTCCACTCATTCCCAGGCCGAATTCACAACTGACAGTAACCACTCTTTAGGTTGATTTTAGTGAATACCTTGGCTTCATCAAGTTGATCAAGCATGTCGTCTAGGCTCGAAATTGAAAATTGATATTTGATAGTGATTCAATTGATGGCTCAGCTGTCTATACACAGACACCATGAACCATCCTTCTTTGGGACCAGCAGAGCACACTGCACACGGACTCATGATCACATGGATGTACCCCTTGTCCAGTAGCTCCTGGACCTACCGCTGCAACTCCTAATGTTCAATTAGGCTCATGCAATATGCTGGTTTGTTTGGTAGACTCGCCCTAGGTGCAAAGTCAATGTGGTGCTGAATATATCTTTGTGATAGCAATCTGGCAAATCTTTACAAAAAATATCAGCAAACTCCTGAAGGATAGGACGTACCAGAGGTAGGATATCTCACTCAACCAACTCCCCTTCTCCACCATTGCTAGCAGGTAGTCAACCTCCATTACCTCCTTCAAATAGTTATGTTTTGTCAGAATATTGCTGCTGATCTCCGATTTTGGTTTAGGTAGGTCTTCTTCCTTCATGAACGCTAGGGTGATCTTCTGATTATCTTTCTAGAACATATAAGTGTTCCGACGGCTATTATGTGTAACACTATGGTCATATTGCCACGGCCTTCTCAATAGTAGATGATAAGCATCCATGGCAATGACGTTACACCATATATTATCGAAATATTTCTATCTGATAGAGAAAGATACAAGGCAACGACTATCGACAACTACTTTGCTTCCTTTCCAGAACCATGGTAGCTTGTAAGACTGAGAATGCTTCTCCGTTGATAGGTTCAGCTTCATGATGGCCTCCTAGGGGATGATATTTTCGTAGCAACCGCTATCCATGATCACTTTGCAAACCTTTTTCACAATGGTGCAGCAAGTATGAAAAATATTGATTCGCCGTCTTTTTTTTCTTCTTTTTTTTTGGAACTAGTGGGCTCTTTTGAACAACTGGAGCCTCTCTGCTATCCCCAAAAAGCAAGAAATTATCCTTTTCTTCATCTCTTTTATCATAAATAGGCTCTTGTTCTTCCTCAAATTATTCGTCTTCCTCCTCTATCAGCAGCTATTTTTCGAGCCATTCAGTAGGTTTTCTATACTTGTTCTGTGTGTGCCTGATCTTGCCACAGTTGAAGCACCATAGTATGAAAGTTTTTGCCGGGATTGGCTCCGAGGTTTTTGTATCTACAGAACCACGAACAAGTTGGGTAGGAGCCATATTACACCGCGCATCCCTCTGAATCATCGATGCTTGATTGCTTCTTTAGGATGGATCTGATCTGATAACAAATCTTCCACACAAATGATCCTCAGCAACCATAGCTTGATGGTATACCTCCTTAATCGTTCATAGAGTGTGGAGTCTCAAAATGTCCTGGATCCGTTGTCGTAGATCATCAAGATATTTTGCCACCATCTGCTTCTCGCTCTCCGTCAGATCATTCCGTGCAACCAATTGGTAGAATTCTTCCGCGTGTTCATCGATAGATCTTGGACCTTACCGAAGATTTTGTAGGTGCTGGCATAGAGATTGTGTGTAGTTAAAGAGCAAAAATTGCTTCCTCAATGCCTTCATCTTTTTTTAGTTTTGGATTCTGGGCTTGTCTCTGCATTTTCAGATTTTCTTCAATTACTGCCACCAAGCAGAAGCATGTCCCATTAATTTGAAGATGATAAGTTTCACTTTCTTGGCATTAGGTATCTTCTTGTATTCGAATATACATTTGATCTGGTCTAGCCAATCAAGGAACACTTCCATTTATAGATTATCCGAGTATTCAAATAAATCTACTTTGATGGAGTCAAATCGATGGGTTGTTAATTAGAAGAAATCGCCATGACCTTCACATTGGCAAATGGAAATACCCGATGAAAGGAGTTCTTGAAATCTGAGGCATCTTCCTCAAATCTACGATCTTCTGGTTCAATCTCGAATCTCACATCCCGATGTTCTAAGTGCACAAGACACAATCAAATCAATCACCTATTTTCTCAAATCTTTATACTCAATCATCAAGTCTTGTTCCCGTTGCATGATTTCATCATGGGCTGCAGCTGCCTGATTTACAAATTTATTCTTCTTACGACCTCCACTCGCTATCTGGACTATAGAAAAAAATCACTATACAAGAAATCGTGTAGCTCTGATATCAATTGATGCAGTCTATAGCATTGTATCTTATTAGGAAAAGAGAAGAAGATGCATGAAACTAAGGTTGCACGGCAAAGAGGAAGAAAAAAACTCTCTTTTAAGAAAATAAATTTAATAACTCCAAAATTTGATAATAAAGTCGATATAAAGGATCTTATGTATAGGAAAAAAATACTATCAAACTTAAACAAGAACTCAAAATATTAATTATAATCAAAATAAAAGAAAAACTAAAAGTTTCAACTCGACCGAAATCTTGCACGAGTCCGTTGACCTGTTAGATGATTGAATTAAGTTCCGAAATGAATCATGGCAGTAAAGCGGCCAAATCTATAGGCTCGAAAAAAATTTTTTAAATTGAAATCATAATAAGAATTCTAATTTGGATGAGAAAGTTATGACAATTATAGTTCGGTAGTATCAGAATTCTGTGGAAACTGATGCAGTCAAGTTGATTTTACAATATGGTAGTATCAAAATTCTATGAAAATTGATGCAGTCAAGTTGATTTTACACTCTTTCAAATTTGATCCTTCAAATCCATGTATCTGACTGCTATAACATCTACATCAGTATACTCTCGTGGCATAAAACCTCTATCAATGCATTATTCGGAAGGTCCACTTTTAGATGTGTCAAGTCTTATTACAATCGTATTTTCATCCATCCATTCAAAAAATTAAATGCCGGAGAGAGTCGTCGGTGGATCTTCACGTAAAAATAATTGATTTGATAACCATTGCACCTTCCCGTGCCTGCATTTGCCTCTCCGACCTGGGTACGCGCATGACAGTGGATCCGGATGCAAATGGGCTGGGCCCAGGCCCAGGATTTGAGAATTGCAGCGAACTCGAAATTGGCCTCATGTGTGCCAGTTCATTTTCTCTCCCTGCCACCATGGAGAAGCCATGACCCTTGGAAGTTTATATGACAGTTTTCAGTCAGCCTAGAAATGAAATCTCGTTGTTATTGTCTTTTTTACGTAACTAAATCACCAACTATGAAGACTCTACGCGTGCCTGTAGTTCAGTAATTTCTCTTTGCCATGGTTGTACAGCTACTTGAAAGTAAACTAGGCTGCTTGTAAGCAAATTAGACCGTTTAATGTGACAACGATGTTGAAAAAGAATAGAAATTTTCTTTCTATAAAGCTTGTCTATTTAAATAAATACCGAGATCAGCTCATTAATTTCAATTTTAAAGCATAGCTAATTAACTACAATGTTGTAAATTAATGGTTCACACTTGGGATTGGATTTCCAGGTCTTGGTCCAAAATCATTTAAAATGATCAAGCCTATGGGACATCTAGGAGTTCACATTGCCAGGCTCAAAAGTGATATTTATTCAACAAAATAAAAGTCAGCATAGGCTATAAATATATGATTTCATCTACCTTAAGTTGCTGTATGTTATACTACATCATAATTTTAATAAAAAATACAAACTGGTTTGGTATAGATTGGATTGGATCATAGAAGTCATGGATGTAGAATCAATCAATAACCAATATCTTCTTTTCAAAATTAGAAAGAATTGATCAGTTTGATCAGTTGGAACTATGTGCACCCATAGGAACACATATCTCACATCCAAGCTAGGTTATCCTTAGAAACCATATATTCGTTATTTTTACCCTAAAAAGATTATGCACCAACATTTACCGTCGGGTCCCAAAGGAAGTAGATTAGGTCTTTGACATCAAATAAAGCAATGAGATTTGAGAGGATAGGAGTAAAGCCTGTATTCTTTTGTACAAACAAATTAGATAATTGACTAACCTATCATAAATACTAAGGTTAAAGATTCTTTAAAAAAAACAGATGGTTGTGATTTTTCTAAAAGAAAACCACCAGTTGGACATGGTTCAAAAGAACCTTAAACATGAGAATTGTACTTGCGAATAGCGGGCGAACCTGCGTTGCATCAATCTTAATGTCAAATAAATGACATGGGTAGGACTAACCAACAATCCCGGCACCTATGACCTCAATGGGCTCATATTTCAGTAATAATCTATCAATTTTGTTCATCATTTTAAGCTCCGCTATCTCATTGGATTTTCCATTGAAGAGCTACATCCTGAGCTTGAACACTCTTGCAATCTCGGATTAATGCACACCAGTTTTTTTCTTTGCAACCATGCTACGCAAAAAATCCTTCTCTTCTGATTTTCAAAACTTTCGTTTAGCAACAATGTTCATTCTGCTGCTTCTATAAAATCTATTCTACCTTGCCGAACAAATAGGAAGCAGCATTTTTAAAAAAAAAAAAAAAAAAGCAAAAATAAAAAAAAGGTATATGGGAAGAAAAAAGGATCAAAGATGCTGTAAAAAAAAAAAAAAAAAAGTTTAGTCAATCGTATTGTTACGTTGTGGCAAAGTTTTGTCTTTCCTCAAACAAATTTAATTCACTCATACATACAAAGATACATACACATGCATATATATATATATATATATATATATATATATATAACAGATAACATGAACTAAAACATGAACCCAAAACAAAACTATACTCAAAATGATTCAGGAATCTTGTATCATCAAAATTCTCCAACAACCCTATCTACAGAATAGTAAAACTTGCTAGAATAATCTTCCTTGCCAATAAGAATGATGTACCATCTACCCCTCAAGCAAGAAGAAGATGAAGACGTTACCAACCTATCTAACATAGAGGATTTCTCAAAATACTGATCTCAAACCAAAAAATTGTGTAGTGGCAAATAAAAAGAATAAAAATATATATATATCCACAAAACCAATGGTAGCAATATTAAAGCCAGAAAAATTCCTATCAAATAATTGATGGGATACTAGATGGCAAAATGTGACAATCACACAAAACTAATCACATTCCAAAACAGGAACAATGATCAGATCAGGATAAAAATATAAATCCAGCTCAGCCAGATAAGAAGTTGTACAAGATTCTAATATAGGATGCAATATCTATAGTAGAATTCTAGACAATCTGAAATGAAGGCTATAGTAAAAAAATTTTTGGATAATTTAAAATGACATCCATAATAATCAAGACTTCAAACCATTCAAAGTTTCAGATTTCAGACAATTTCAAATCTGGAAAAGCTCTCCATTGCATATCTATAAAAGGAGATGAAAATCCAGATAGAAGCTCTACCCTCTCTCTCCATCGCTCTACTTTTTCATCCATCACTCCATTTTTCCATCTTACTCTCTTTATCCACTCTCTTGCCTGCTCTACAATGCGCAACCATCTTTCTCTCTTATCTGATAATACTTATTCCGCCATAAAACCTCTATACACCATAATACCACCTCCCATCCAAACCTCAGCATACCACCATTCATCCAAACCTTCCAACCATCCCTTCTCTATGACAACCTTTCTCTCATCCTATTTTCTATCCAAAATCCAACCTCTATTCCACCACTACAATGTCTATTGTTCATCTTCCATTTACTCTATATTTACTTAGTGTTTGAGGATGATTAGTATCTATGAATACTTGTATTGATTATAAAGATCTATTAAAACGTGATCAATCAGTGTATATAACGGTAAGCACCTTTTTCTTATATTTTTAATCCAAATGACATTACATTCTATTCATAATGTCCAAATAGAATTGTGAAGCTGTTTTGTAATTTTCTTCTTCTTTTATCTGGATTTGTTAGAATCTTGATTTTGTATCAAACTTAGAGTATATTCAAGATTCTTTGATCCTTTTTCTTATACCTTATTTGTTTGAAATTGGATATCTTATTCATTGTAATATTTTATTTAGAGGTTTATAGTGGACATATATGTATACATATATACGTAGATGTACATACAAATATATATATTATACATACATACATATATGCATGCATGTAAGTATGTATGTGTATGTATATACACTACGATATCTAGCATGAAGTAAAGCATTTTTTTTTTCTAATCAAGTATATACCTTCATCTATCACATGTGCAAGATTTTCTTCCAAAAAAAAAACCAAAAATCCATGCTAGCTGCTAAATTATTTCACTTCAAAAAAATTCTCTCACAAGTACGAAGGTCATTTGGAAAATGCAATATCACAACAAAAGATCCACATTCATTTGAAACTGAGTTAATTTTTTGTGATTTTACCATGCCTAAATGTTTTTATTAAGAACATTTTATTTGTTTCAGCAAATAATTAGAAAATATATATCAAAAAGTATTTTAAAAAAATGATTGACATTGGAGTATATGTCCAAAAATCTGGCAAAATTCATTACTTGATAATCTTTCTTCATTAAGTAAGTTGGATTTTTCTTACAATTTTTTCTTCCGCACACAAATACTATTGAGGTTGAAGCTCAGAGAAAATTTTATCTCCTATTGAGATTGAAGCTCAGAGGAGATCTTATCTCCTGTTGAAGTTGAAGAAAATCTTATTTTCTATTGAGGTTGAAGGAGATCTTATCTCCTATTGAGGTTGAAGTTCAGAAGAGATCTTATCTTCTGTTGAGGTTGAAGTTCAAAAGAGATCTTATCTTCTGTTGAAGTTAAAGCTCGGAAAAGATCTTATCTCCTATTGAGGTTGAAGGAGATCTTATCTTCTATTGATGTTAGTCGAAAAGTGTTCCTTCTATTGAGTTGAATGAAATCTCATGATTGGAAAGAAGATTATCTTCCTATTGAGGTTGAAGCTTAAGGGAGATCTTATCTTCCGTTGAGGTTGAAACTCGGGGAAGATCTTATCTCCTATTGAGGTTGAAGTTCGAGGAAGATCTTATCTCTTATTGAAGTTGAAACTCGGGGAAGATATTATCTCCTGTTGAGGTTGAAGGAGATCTTATCTTCTGTTGAGGTTGAAGCTCGGGAGAGATCTTATCTCGTGTTGAAGTTGAAGCTCGAGAAAAATCTTATATCCTATTGCATATAAAAATATGTATATCACTACTATAGAATAGGGCTACGACAGCACTTACTATTGCAGTGATTTCGAAAATCGCTGTCATAGACTTTACGATAGCAGTTTACGATAACCTCTGCCATAGGTCAACCTATGGCAGCGGTTATATAAAACCGCTATAATAGGTTGATCTATAGCAGTGGTTTACAATAACCGCTGCCATAGATCTTGCCACCTATATATGGTGGCGGTTAGGTATAACCGCTGTAATAGACTAGACTTATGACAGCGGTTAGTCTGAATTGCTACTATATATCCAACATATGATAGCAGTTAGTTATAACCGCCGCTATAGATTTATCCTATGGCAGCAGTTTTACGTAACCACTGCTATAGATTCAGTCTATTGCAGCGGTTTTTATGACTACTGCTATATCTTTTTTTTATATTTTTTTTCTAAATATTATATAATTCTAAAATTTAATATTCATCTTTACTATTCATTATCTTAATAATTATCATTAGAGTATCATCATAAAAGATCACCTCGATCCGATAGCCCTAGCTTCATCGATCAATAAAATTCGATTTCGACGATCACGAATGATGGTGTGATGATTTAATAGATGGAGACCACCGGTGGATCTGAAAAGCTGCAATGATGATCTTGGTGATGTTTGTAGTATACTATCAAAGTTTTACTTCAATCAGATATCGATATTATGGTCAATTTAGTATGGAATGATTTTGATCATTAAATGAGAAATAAATAATAAAAAGGCCAAACGACATCTGATTATGAGATAATTTTTTAGTTAAATGATCTTGACTATAATTTTAATTATTTTATATGGTGATGATCGTAAATCCAAATCATTTCTGTATGAACTATTTACATTAAGCGAATCTTGCAAAAGCACAAGCAAGGAGTTTATGAACGGATATTGAGCGATGTATAATTTTGGATAGTTCTTACATCCACGATTTAAATTTTATGATAACCAACATAAAAATGATTAAAGTAGTAGCCAAGATTATTTATCTAAAAATTATCTCACAATCGGATGCCGTTTGATCCTTTGATCACTCATTTCTCATTTAATGGTTGAAATCATCCTATACTAAATTGACCGTGATAACGATATCCGATTGAAGTAAAATTTTGATAGTATAATACAAATGACATCGAGATCATCATTATAAATTTTTAGATTCATCGATAGTCTCCATCTATTAGATCATCACGCTATCATTCATGATCGTCGAAATCGAATTTTACTGATCGATAAAGCTAGAGCTATCGAATAAAGGCAGTTTTTTTTTTGACAACACTCTAATGATAATTATTTAGATAATGAACGATGAAGAAGAATATTAAATTTTAGAATTATATAATATTTAAAAAAATAAAAAAAAATAATTATCAACCTATGATAGTGGTTACTGAAAATTGCTGCCATAGATCTATGGTAACGATTTTCCATAACCGCTGCCATAAGCCTATGGCAGTGGTTCAAAAATCACTGCCATAGGTTAGATTATTTTTTCTCAAATTTTTTCTCCAAATTTATTTCCTCTGAGCTCTCTCTCTCCCTCCTCTCCACCATCGGTGAGGCATCTCCCTCCATTTTCTTCCTCGATCTGTGTCGCCTCCTCCCCCACCTTGTCTTTCTTACCGACCGGCACCACCTCCACCCCACCTCCACCTCTTCCCCGACGCTAGCTCTACCACCTCCCCCGCCTGCCCCTTCTTCCTTGGCCAGCTCGATTGCCAACTCTGCCACCTCTCCTAACCTGCTCCTTCTTCCTCGACTGTCGACCCCACCACCTCCCCTCCTCATTCCCTGACCAACTCGTCCATTGGCTCCGCCACCTCCCCTGCCTACCCCTTCTTTTTCGGTCGGCCTGGCCGCTGAGCCCACCACCTCTCCCTCCTCCTCCTTCCCTGGCTAGCTCTTTCGTCGGGTCCACCACCTCTATCTCCTCCCCTTTCTTCCCCAGCCGACCCGACCGCCAATCCCGACCCCTTCCTACTCTCTCTCTCTCTTTCTCTCCTCTTTTCCCTCGACCGGACTCACCCCCTCCTTGCTCTCTCTCCTCTCTTTCCTCAATCCGATCCTGTTGAAAAATATATCTCAAAGCCAATCATCAATCTATTGATGGTTGAGCTATATTATAATTATAATTAATTTATTAATAAAATATATTTTTGATATTTTTCATCATAAGTTTTCATCTTCTAGCAAACTCCATTGTTGTGATGAAGT
Source organism: Cocos nucifera (assembly GCA_006176705.1). Classification (NCBI taxonomy): domain Eukaryota; kingdom Viridiplantae; phylum Streptophyta; class Magnoliopsida; order Arecales; family Arecaceae; genus Cocos; species Cocos nucifera. Next base: position 1,016,008 of record QRFJ01000619.1, read on the forward strand.
CCTTAGGACTATTTAAGTTTGATAAAGAGAGAATTTATCGATTAGTCCTTAAAACTATTCATGATCAAATGATAGGCTGTTAATAAGGATGACAGCATTTATCGAGCATAGGTCACTATGTGCCATATAGGTTAGTTATCTTCTTAACCAAGGAGTATGAAGATATTGGTATGACATACAGATGGGATATAAGGGTACATCATCATTGAACGTGACCAACTTCAGAGCATTTTACTATCAAGAATGTCTCTGATGGGATATAAATATAAGTATCTCTTAAATCTGAGATTATCTCAGTAGCTTGCAAGTAACTCACTGTGCTTTGATATCGGACTAACTAAATTTTTAATTCAATAATGGATGACTTTTGGGCACAGTCAAGTACTTACAAAGTTGGTATGTAATCAAAATGGGACTGACCACTCCAAGAGTTGGAGAAGAATGTATCACTGTATTTCAATATAGCAAAATCTTGGCCAGAGTAATCCATGAGATGGATTTGGTATTTTGAAATATAATATGGATAGCCTGATCAGAGTTGATAGTTAAACTCTGAGGTGTCCTACAAGCATTTTGGTCAAGAGGATAAATTATATGAAAACTATATCCACATGAATTCTAAGGATGTTGTTCTACATATTCGACATATCCGACCATCGGGTACCATTGCTAGATGGTCACTTTGACTAATACAGAAATTTATTTTTATACTATCAGCTTAGGTTCAGACCTATGGGGTTACACATATTAGAGTTCACAATCTGATTGAATGATTGATCAATGATTGAGAATCATTTTAGGGTTAAAGAATCAATACGATTGATGTTTAACCTAGTGCAAATATTGCAGGAGAATTAATTAGCAATTCAATTGCTAATTGACTTAATTTGATTAAGTCAAAGAACTGAGATTAAGTATAATTAAATATAATTTAATTAAATTTGATTTGGACATAATTGGATTAAGTCTAATTAATTTATTGGATAAGCCAAGTGCAAGAAAGAACTAGTTCTAGTTCAACTAGGACTTGGATCAACCTAATTTTCTAATTTGATTAGAAAAATTAAATCTAATTAAATCTAATTTAATTAAGTTCTTAATTGAATTAGGGCCTAATTTAATTAGGTTGACTTACTTTGGGTTTAATTTGGTTTGAGAAATCATTATTGATCAAGTTATATATGGAATCCTAGTAGGACTAGGATTCCACCCTTGCACCATCTAATCCCCAACGCCCTCCTCTCTCCCTTCTTAGAGTTTTGTGCGACAAAACTCCCACACCCTGCTTTCTTATGCATGCCCACCCTCTCTCTCCTTCTCCTATTCGGTAGTTAGGTTTGGACCAGGTCAAAGGAGGTAAATTATTTGGTTTTAAATTCTATAAGATAGAGTTTTAAGAAACTAAAATTCCTTCTTTCCTATGCCGGCCACACTTCCAGATTTTCTCTGAAATTTTTGGTGGAAAGGGGAGACTTTTTTGTGCAACAATTTAAGATGGTTCATGCCTAAAACATAGGAGGGGGCGCCCCAGAATTGGGCACCCCAACTACTTGCCATATGTATTTTTATCTTGTGTAGGAATTTGACCCAACGAAGACTCTTCCATATCTCTTTATAAGGAGGGCTTTTTGGACTAAATTTTATACTAATTCTAGATCATTGAGAGGACTCTTGGGCATGTAAAAATCAGAGAGATACTCTTAAGGTGTGGGGATTTCATAGACATCAATCTAGGTGTCTAGGTGAGAGAAAAGAGAAGAAGAAGAGGGTTTTCTTTTAGGATCTTTTGCTTTTTCTTTCTCCTCCTCTTTCATAGAAATTTTTCAGTGTTGTTTCATATTGAAATTTTCTTCCTTTCCTTCTAATTTTTTGGAGTATCTAAGTCTTGAAGAAGGAAGCACTAGATCGACTGTCGAAGAAGGATCAGTACAGTACTAGCATACTGTGCTAATTTTCTGCATCAAATTTTTGATCGAGGTTCATAGGCTCATGTGGATATCTCTTAGAGGTTGGATACGTGTATGGCTCGAAGCTTCATCCTTTAGTCTAGATTAGTAAGTTAGAACGTCTAACTTACACAAGTAACATAGATCTGATCCATTATTACATACCTATATTAGATGTAGTGTAGATGCATATTGATATGATTGACATATTTTTCTTTCTAATATTTTTAATTTTTGATTTAATCTCATATTATAATCATATAATAGGATATTAGATCTAGGATTTCTTTATTTTTTATAAATAAATTTTAATTTATTTTAATCTTTCGCTACCTGATCTTGAAAAAGTTTTAAGATCTAGCTCTGAAACCCTAGATATAGTTCCTTTAATTGGTATTAGAGCCTAGATTCATTATTATATGATTATTTTTGTATGTTTAGATTATTTCTTAGATTAGATCTAATATATAATCTAATTATTAAATCTAAAATTTAAAAAAATTATGATCACATGAACTAATTATAAGGTTGTCCTGCTATAAGGTTTCTCGCTTACAGTAGAGAGATTGTCCTAGTTCGTGTAGATTTATTTCTTATCATAAATTTATTAGATATGATCTAATTTTATTTATAATTTATTAAATTTAAAAGAGTTTTAGATCTGAAAATAAAAGTTTTAGATTACATGGACTAATTATAAGATTGTCCTATCGTAAGGTTTATCCCTTACAGTGGAGAGGTTGTCTTAGTACATGCTGATCTAAAACATTGATTATAAAATTTTAGATTAGATTTAAGAGATTTTATAATCTAATTAAAAATATTTTAATTTAATTTTAATCATCATAAATATGTTAGATTTGATCTAAGATAATTTATGATTGATTGGAGTTGAAAATATTTCAATTACATGAATCTATTTAGATTAGATCTAAAGTAGTTTCATGCTTATCTTATTTGCATTTTGATTATGAATCAAACATGCAACTTGATTATTAGAACCATGTTATAAAAATATTTTATAAATATAAAAATTATTTTTGAAAAGTCGAATCCCAACCCTCAGTCTAAAACTTAATTAAGAATTAAGAAGTTATTTGATTAGGATCTAGGATTGTGAATTAAAGATCCTAAAATACAAATTATAACACATTGGGTTAAATGGGTTAGTAAGGATTAGGTCCATTAAATAGGTTAGATTAAAGAATAGATTTAATTAGAAAATTGACTAAATCTAATTAATTATTATCTTAGATTAAGTCAAGGATTCTCTAAATCAATTATAATAGTTATAGTTGGTCAAGTCCATATCTTTAATAAGACCTAAGATGGACTTGATTCTTGGTTACGCGATCTAGCATAAATTATTAGGTTGATCTAATCGAAACTAATTAAACCAGTTGATGTCTAAGGTAAACCAGTCCGATGGTCTTTAATTGGTAACCCACTTATCTGATCATTTCTGATGGTATCTAAGGCAAGCTTTGGTTGACCCTCCCACTAATCGAACTTACCTAACCTCTTGGTGAAATTATATTTTGATCGAATCACTTGACTATTCGAGCTAACCCATATCAGTCAGGTAAATCAGTGTAACTAATTTAGGTGCTCCTAAACCAGTCTATTAATGATCTCTCTTAAGCTGACTTGATGAAGCCAATGGAAGGATCATGACAAGCTGGTTCATCTGACCTTTCCTCTTTTTTAAAAATTAAATTCTCTAAAATTATTAGGTTCCTAAAATGAAATAGTTATTATGATAACTAGATCATAGCCTCCTATTAAGTGAGTGATAATGGATCAATTAGTTGAATAATCATTGGAGGCCCAAAGGCCCGGTGCTTATCGGCTAATAAAATTATCATTTATTATATGATTTCTTGGCTGCATCTTTCTAAATTATGATTAGATTAGCCAACCAAAGTTGGGCCTAATTATTCATTGGTTTAATGGACCAAGTATGGTCATGTTAATGGTTGGATCTAATCGGATCTTTTCAGTGAAGGCCAAAGCCTACTGATTAGGGATTGGGACAAAAATTTAATTACTAAAAATTATTTGGAGAAACAACTGGTTATGAACCTATCTTTTGATGTACATGGATTGACCAACCAAAGTTGGGCTCATGTGCAGTCTATATGGATTCTAGTACCCACTAAAAAATTAGGATAATTTTTTGAATTGAAGGTAGAGGCTACCGGTTCGAATAAAATAGTGAGAGAACCTTTTGATTAAAGTTCAAATCTTTAGGTTTAACAAATCAATTACTAATTAGATTTTAGTTTTTCTTTATGCAGATATGGCCACTTCCTTATCGCTTCGATTATTGTTGGATAATGATAAGTTGGTAGGATGCAACTTCGATAGCTAGTATCGAAAATTGAAGATAGTCCTAGAGCATGAACGGATCCTATATGTGTTGACAGATCCTGCATCTAAGGAGCCAGCTCCCAATGCACATAAAACAGTCAGAGATACTTACCAGAAGTAGCTCAAAGACCGAACTACTATGCGTTGAATTATGCTGGCTGCCATGAATGACGAGTTCAGTCGTAGATTCAAGATGGCTCAGCCAAAGTATATACTTCAAGTGTTGAAAGATTCTTTTGGCACATCCAATGATGTTAAAAGGCACAAGACTAGTTGTGCCATTTTTAATGCCAGGATGTGGGATGGAGCCTCTGTCACTGATCATATACTATACATGATCGAGTTGATAGAGTGATTGAGCAAGCTCGACTTTTTCTTGCAAAAGCAACTTAAGAAAGATGCAATATTAAACTCGCTGCCCAAGTCCAATCTTCCATTCCTCACTCATTTTAGAATGACAAATACTGAAGTTGACTATCACGAGTTACTGGGGTTGCTTCAGAACTTTAAGAAGGATCACCAACTCCACAAGGAGCTGGTGAACTTAGTGAGAGGGTCGTCTTATGGTTTTCGATCTTTCAGGAAAAGAAAGAAGACCAAGAAGAAGAAGGGCAATACTACTACATAATCGAACTATGGCAGTGGTTTGTAACCACTGTCATAGCCTAAAAAATTACTACTATAAGCTATAGCAGCGGTTAGCTAACCGCTGCCACTGCATCCATCGTTGTAGGTCTATGACAGTAGTTGTTGCAGCGATTATTGAAATTATTGCTATATAAACTCTATTGCAGCGGTTTTTAAACCACTATCATAGGCTTATCTATGGCAGCGATTATAAAATTGCTATTATAGACAGTCTATGATAGCGATTATGGAACCGCTACCATAGCCTTATCTATGGAAGTAGTTACATAACCACTGCCATAGGTCTAATACAGCGATTGACACATTGCCTATGGTAGTGGTTGGCACGTCTACGACAGTGGTTGTAAAACCACTACCGTAGCTTCCGAATAATTAAAAAATATAAAATTTTTAATTTTAATATATTTTACCTAACAAATGTAGAGATATATAGCACAAAAAAATATTATAAATATAAAAATATTTATTACCGAATGAAATTTATTATAATATTTTTTTAAAAAAATATATCAAAAGTCTCCTAAATCTACATCGTCGTCGTCCCTAGAAGATGGAGCACGAGCTGGAGCCAGAGTCGGAGTTGGAGGAGCTGAAGCTAGAATGCATGCCAACATATCATCAGAGCCCGTGAAGGCACCTCCAAAATGCATGCTGAGCGTCGATACCATGTCTCTCATGATATCCTTCAGATGAGATGCACGCTCCTTAGCCCGATCTGTCCGTGTTGCAGCATGATTTGCCCATGCCAATGCTACCTCAAGCTCCTTCCGACTGAAGAAATCGGAAGCTCATGAAGAGATGCTCGCCTCAGACCAATAGCTGGTCTGCGTATGTCCGGACCTGCATCGGATCTTTTCAGAGTGCTCAGGCCCCAAGACCTGAGATAGATGATCATGGGGACTAGAGGTATCTAGGCCCTCACTCGCGAGCGCATCTAACTGATCTTATAATTATAAGTGCAAATAAAATTTTATAACAGATGCTATAATACTAATCATATATACTAATATATTTAATACTTACAAAAATTCTTTCGATCGCGGCATTCATCAACCTATCCTTCTTGTCTGTACGACTGGATCGAAAGATCTCGCTATGGCTGAGCATCACTCCATCTCTCATCAGCTATAACAATGGATTAGTTTATCAAAAATATAAAAAATATATCAATTTAATTTATCTACTAAGATTTAAAATTCATTATCTCTCTACGTACACGACTGGCCATAGACTCATGGCCGAGAGTGTGCGTATACTCCTGGGCTGCCCGATTCTCCTGATTCTGACGGAAGATAGTCTAACAAATATTCAAATAAATAATAAATATTTAAAAAATATTTAAATATAACTTTAAGTATATTAAAAAATTTAAAATTTAGTAATTTTACCTCGAACTCCTGACTCCTCCAATATGTAACCATCCTCTCCCACTAACTCGGAGGACAGTCTTATATCCATGGAATAAGCTCCTTTGGAGTGTCTCATTGGTGCTCGAGCCATTCTCTATGGAGCTTGACCTTGTAGCTTCGGTATAACTCTTCGATCTTTTTTAGTCAGGCATCTTAAGTCCTCTCATGATCAGAAAAGTCATACATCCTCTGCACAAAGTTATCATGAGTCAATTACAAAATTATTCTAATCAAACATAGTGTAAACATGTAAAATGCATAAATATAATTAAGATACACTTACCCATATCTTCTCCCACACTCGATCTCTGACAGTATCATCCATCAATTGCCAGTCTCTAGGCTCTGTAGGAATAATGTCTGATTGCCTCACAAGCACTCCAAAAATGGAATGCATCTCCCGCACGGTCTTTCCTACTAGCCTTTCCTCCGCATCATATTGTACCATCACCTGATGCTGGCGGTTTCACACATGCGCCATACGTTTAAGACCGCAAAACGTCCTACTGGATGATGCATTTATAATGAAAATACATTATGCAAATATATAAGTATACAAATACTGTATAATAAATAAATAAATAATATAATAAAAATATATACTTAAATGCCGCTGGAGTAGCATGTGTCAGAGATGTAGATGATGATGGAAGCTCAGATACCGATGGAGTAGATGCCGCTAGTAGAGTAGATGCCGACGGTGGAGGTCCCTAAGCAGCTGATGCGGAGGTGGATGGAGTATACTCTGATTGCTCCTCAGATACTGAATTCCATGTAACCCATTGAGAGGCAGCGGTGAAAGCTAGATGGCATTTCGGTGCCATCGTGACCTATAGTATTAGTGAACATTAATCAATATAATATGCGGAATAATAATCAAAGATATTATCTAGGTACCATTCATATAATTATATATAAATATATGAATGCCAAAGATTATGTACACTAATCAATTGATGGATCTATCACTATACAATGTAATAAACAAAAGCAACAAGACACAACACAACCCTCCCTCTCTCTCTCTCTCTCGATCTCCCTCGTCGACGATAGCGGCGAGGCTGGACCCCCTCCCTCCCTCTCTCCCTCTCTCTTTCTTAGTTTCGGATCCTAAAATTAGGTCTAGATACTCAGGATCCATTAGGATCCGAATCTGGTACTTTAAGTATGGATCCATCAGGTATTCGGGTTTGGATCTGATACCAGTAATTAAAATCAGGTCTGAATCTAAATATTCAGGTTTCGACCTAAACCTGATCCATTGATAGGTCTAGTCCAATGATTAATAAATAATACTATAAAATTAAAATAAAAAATATACCTACGACTATAGAAAGAGGATCGTATCGAAAGCTTTGAGGATCACCGATGACGGTGCTAGAGGAAGATAACGATGCTAGAGGTAACTTACGAAACAAGAGCAAGATAGTGAGATAGAGAGAGGAGAGAGAAAGAGAAAGAGAAAAGAGAGAGGGAGAGGGGGCCCGAAGGAGCGTCGTGATGGAAAGGCCAAGGGATGGGGAGGGCAAGGGGTGGCGGTCGGGGATGGGGAGGGCAGGGGCGGTGGCGGTCGAAGATGAGGAGGGCGGATGGTCGTGGTCGGGGATGGGAGGGCAGGGGGTGGCACCTGGTGAGGGCAAGGGGTGGGCGGTCGGGATGGGGAGGGCGGGGGCGGGCGGTTGCAGTCGGGGAGGGCAAGGGGTGGGTTGTCGAGCGGTGGCCGGGGATAGGGAGGGTGGGCGACGGGCGACCAGGGATGGGGAGGCGGGGGGCGGGCGGTTGCAGTCGGGGAGGGCAAGGGGTGGGTTGTCGAGCGGTGGCCGGGATAGGGAGGGTGGGCGACGGGCGACCAGGGATGGGGAGGGCGGGGGTAGGCGATCGTGGCCGGGGATGGGAGGCGGGGTGGGTGGCGACAGCCGAGGATGGAGAGGGTAAGGGGTGGGTGGTCGGGGGGCGGCAGGAGATGGGAGGGTGGGGGCGGCGGTCGGGGAGGGCAAGGGGTGGGCAGTCGGGTGATGGTCGGAGATGCGGGGGGCGGGCGGCGGTGAGAGGCGTGGAGTCTCACCAACGATGGAGAGGAGGGGAGAGAGCGCGCGCGCACGAAGGAAAAGAAAAATTGAGAATTTTTAACTTAACCTACGGCAGCGATTTTCGATCCGCTACCATAGATCTATGGCATCAATTACTGAAAACCACTGCAATAGATCTACGATAGTGGTTTTATAACCGCTGCCATAGATTTATAGCAGCAATTTTCAGTAACTATTGCTCTAGGTTAGAAATAATTTTTTTTATTTTTTTAAAATATTATATAATATTAAAATTTAATATCCATCTTCATCATTCATTATCTAAATAATTATCATTAGAGTATCATCATAAAAAGTCACCTCAATTCGATGGCCCTAGCTTCATCAATCAGAAAAATTAGATTTCGATGATAACAAACGACGATGCGATGACTGATAGATGAAGATCTTTGATTGATCCTAAAATCTACAACGATGATCTCGGTGATATTTATAGCATACTATCAATGTTTTATTTCAATCGAATATTGTTATCATGTCAATTTAGTATGGAATAATTTCGATCGTTAAATTAGAAATAAGCGATCAAAGGACTAAATGACATTCGATTATGAGATAATTTTTTAGTTAAATGATCTTTATTATAATTTTAATTATTTTATATGATAATGATAGTAAAATTTAAATCATTTTCATATGAACCATTCATGTTAAGCAGATATTGTAAAAGCACGAGCACATGCATATAACAACCAATGGAGTTCAAAAATGGTTATCAGGCGATGTATAGTTTTAGATCGTTCTTAGTCTTACAAGTTGAATTTTTTAATCATCATTATAAAAAATGATTAAAGTAGTAGCCAAGATCATTTATAAAAAAATTATCTCATAATTAGACACCGTCTGATCCTTTGATCACTCGTTTATCATTTAACGGTCGAAATTAATCTATACTAAATTGACCAAGATAATGATATCCGATTAAAATAAAACTTTGATAGTATGCTATAAACATAACTAAGATTATCTTTATAGGTTTTTGGGCCTATCAAAGGTCTTCATCTATCAGATCATCGTATCGTCGTTTGTGGTCGTCGAAATCAAATTTTTTTTATCGATGAAGCTAGGACTATCAGATCGAGGTGATCTTTTGCGATGATACTCTAATGATAATTATTTAGATATTGAACAGTAAAGATGGATATTAAATTTTAAAATTATATAATATTTAAAAAAAATAAAAAATATATATTATAATGGTTATAAATAACCACTGCCATAGATCAACTATAGCAGCGGTTACAAGGAACCGCTGCTATAGATCTAATATATGGCAGTGGTTACAAAGAATCACTGTCATAGATCGACCTATGGCAGTGGTTCTATCGTAGTCTCTATTGCAGTGATTTTGAAAATCACTATAATAGTATGCGCTATCGTAGACTCTTTTTATAATAGTGCAAGAAGGTGCAAGTTCAGATTGGGACATCCGTACAGGACTAGATCAGAAAGATCAAGCCCGATAAGAGTCTACCTGAATGCTTCTTTTACAAAAAATGGGGGCACTGGAAGAAGAACTGTCCTCAGTACATTGCCTTCCTAGAGCAGAACAGGTAGAGAAAGAAGCAAGCAGTTGCTGGGTTGTTGGAAAATGTATCCTAAAGTCAATCATTTAGATTGTAGATGGTTGAACTAAATATAATTATACTTAAAATATTAATAAATAAAATTATTATTTTGGTATTTTCATCACTTTGTGCATCTTCCTGTAATGAACTCTTCTGTGATAAAGTTCTTAATACTATTTAGACTCAACAAAGGAGGATTTATTGTTTAGTCCTTAAACGTGTTCACGACCAAATAATTCGTTGTTACCCAGGACAATAACATATCTAGTATAGGTCACTACGTGCCATAAATATTGGTTGTCCTCTTAACCAAGAAGTATGGAGATACTATTATGGCATGCAGGTAAAGTATAAGGGTATATTTTACTGAACGTGATCCAACTATGGAGCTCTCTACTGTCAAAAATTGCTTGCGAAAGATATGGGTATAAGTATCCCTTAGACCTGAGATCACTATGGTGACTTGCAAGTAACTCACTACACTTAGATATCGGACTATCTGAATTTCTAATTCGATGATGGAAGACTACTGGGTGCAGTCAAGTACTTATGAAGTCGGTGCATGAGTCAAGATGGGATTGATCCCTCCAAGTGTTGGAGCAAGTATACCACTATATTTCAATTTAGCAAATCCTCGATCGGAGTGGTCCATGTGATGGACACTAAATTTTGAAATACACTGTAGATGAATTTTAGGATTGACAGTAAATCCTAAATCATTCTTTGAGCATCAAGATCAAAATGATGAATTATATAGTAACTATATGCCATAAGTTCGTCATTGTTGTATTGCAACTTTTCGTTCCATCCAGACATCGGGTACCATTGCTAGATGGTCATATTGATTGGTATAGAAAATCAGTTCTTGTGCAATCGACTTAGGATTCGAATCTATAGGATCACACACAATAAGAGTTTCTACTTGATCTAATGGCTGATTAAGAGTCCCAATGGTCTAGGACTCTGTGGCTAAAAGTTTCATTAGACTGAAACTCTATGACCAGGAGTCGCACTGGATTAAAACTCTACTTTTATGGATCCCACTAGACTGAGACTCAGAGTTCTACTTATCTGAAACTCTCTGATCAAGAGTTTCACTGATCTAAAACTCTAAGATTGTGAGTTTCATTCATTTGAGATACTGGGTTTAAGAGTCCCACTGGATTAGAACTCTTCAGGAGTTTCATGTTGATGAGACTCTATTATCCAGACATTCATTTAATTGAAACTCTATATTTATTAGAGGATTAATTATTAATTAAATTACTGATTAGCTCAATTTGATTGAGCGATGAGAATTTGATAAAGTTCAATTGAATTTGATTCAATTAGATTTGATCTGATCGGGTCATAAGATGACCTAATCGCTAAGAGAGATTCGATCCTAATTTGATCAGGATCTGAATCTAATTAATTTTTAATTTAATTAAAAATTAATTAGTTTGAATTAAATCTAATTTGATTAGGTTTGATCTAATCTAATTGGGTCTAGAATTATTGGTTTAGTTGAAATCAATTTGACTTGGTCAAAGAAAGTTTGAATTTTGAACTCCCTAAACTCCCTGCACCACCCTGCTTTGACCCATTCCTTTCCTTTACGTACATTGGAAATGTGCATGAGAATTCTCACGCCAAGAAGCCTTCTGCGCCCCTTCTCTTATCTTCTTTTAACTTGGTCCAAGGGTTGGATCAATTCAAAGCAAGTTGAATTTTGAATTCAACTTGATTTGTTAGTGTTTGAAACCAATCCTTCCTCTCATCCTTATCTCCATGCCTCCTTTTGTTCTGAGAAATAAAATGTGCGCACGCAGAAGGAGTGTCCTTCTGCATGTTAAACACTCAAAAGGGGGCGAGAATAAGGATAAGAGCTCACTTGATTTTTAAAATGAAGTGAATGGTTCAAACAATCTAACTTCCAACCCTTATCTCTGCTGGTCGTCTATTTTAAAAAAGGTTTTGGAGTGGGCATGCGCACCAGGGTGAGAACTTGGAGAGGCGCATGGAAGAGTTTTTCAAAGAGAACTCTACGTGAGGAGTCTGAGAGGAGGCATGCATGGGTTAGAGAGAAAATTCTGAGTGGAAAGCATGAGATTTTCCAATCAGGATTTCAAGTGAGTGCTGAATCCTAGAGTGGGGACTCTAGATTTGGGTGGAGAGTTTGAGTGCCAGATTTTCACTGACTTTCACCTCCATCTCATCTTCCTCCATTGCATCTTCTGATTTCTAGAGCATCTAAAAGATCAGCAGTAAATCATCGATTGGATCGTCAAAGATCAGTTGTCGAAGGTCCCGACAAGGAGCTAGCACTTTGGAGAGGCTGATCAGGATCAAGGGCTCCATGTGAACTCACCATAGAGGCCGAATACATGTGTGGCTACAGCACAATGGGAAAGCATCTTTCGTTGGATCTAAATTATGTTGATTATCTATCCATGCACAGGTACTATATTCTGAACATAGATCAATCAGTAAATATGATTTACTGATCGAATGCATTTTATTCTTCTGATTTATATAAATATGTCAAAGATCCTGAATAGGATTTTATGATTAGATCATAGCATGCATATAATTAACTTTAGATTAATTCTACTTTTGCTGTAGTTATTTTTCAAAAAAGTTTTGAAAGGCATGTCCTAAATCCTGCTAGTTTTCCTTCAAATGGTATTAGAGCAAGATTTCGCGACATGTTTTGACGTAAATTAGAAAAATTTAATGTTTGCAAATATGATATGCTTTAGATCTAGATTATTTTAGATTAAATCTAAACAAAATAATGATCGCACGGACTGTAGGTTGTCCTGCTATAAGGTTTATCCCTTAAGTGGAAAGGTTGTCCTAGTACGTTGCGATCTATAACTTTGATCATAAAATCTTTAGATTAGATCTAATAATTTTTATGATATCTTTAAATGGTTTAATCTAAATTTTTGTCATGAATAAATATTTAGATTAGATCTAAATGTATTCATGATTTTTTATATAATGTACATAGATTTAAATTAAACCTGAATAGGATCTTAAGAAGGTTATGTTCGTCGATCGAGTTGGCTCTCTTAAGAATTAAGCCAGCTTGACCGGCATGCCAGCCTGATACGATTTCTAAATTGCTGCTCTAGTCGACTCGATTTCTATTCGGACTGGCTCGGATGAGATTCGAGCCAGCTCGATAGATTGTTTGACTTCTAGACATTTGCTCGAGCTGGCTGTCTTAGGAATCGAGCTGACTCGACATCTGCTCGGACCAGCTCGGATGGAATTCGAGCTAGCTCGACTAAGAAGTTGGTTGAAACTATTTATTGGCTATTTTTTAATTGAATAAACCTACAACTAGTGCTTGTTTGTGAAATAAGCTGGCTCATTTTTGAAATATGTCGACCTATTTAGTGAAATAGTGCTAGATTGTAAAGAATCTTTCAAAAAATAAAAATTATTTTCAAAATGCCAAACCCCAATTCATCAGTCCAAAATTTAATTAAAAGAATTAAGTGTTGTCTAGTAGGATCTAGAATTATGAATTAAAGATCCTAAGACATAAGCATAAATCTATCGGTTAAAGGGTTAGATGAATTAGGTCCATTAAATTGGATTAGACCTAAGGTTAGTTAAAGAATGAATTAATCTAGAGTAATTGATCAAATCTAACCAACTGCTAAATTAGATTAGGTCAAGAACACTCTAGAATCAACTCTAATAGTTATAGTTGAATGAGTTCATGTTTTTAACGAGATCAAGATGGACTTGATTCATAGCTAAACAGTCTAGTCCAAAATTGCTAGATTGATTAGATTAAATCTAATTAATCGGTTGATGTCTAAGATAAATTTGGCAGTCTAAACCATTGAGTTTTAATTAAGAGCTATTTGTACTAATTCGATCTTTGATGAGTTAATGGCATATCCCTTTCACTGATCTCACTTGCCTAACCGACATGATCGATTAGGATTTGATTAGATCATTTAGTGATTCGAGCTGACCCATATCATTAGGAATCAGTTTGATTGATTTCAATTAGTAAGACTGAATAAGATACCCATGGATCTAAATTGATCCTAATCCTAATCTATTGACTTAGTAAAGTCAATGGGAGGATTTGACTTGGTAAAGTTAGTGGAAAAAATTGATTCGTATCTTCTTTTAAATCATAAGTAACCTAAATTTTTTAAATTATTAGGTCCTTAAAATGACTAAGTTATGAGGATAACCGAGTTGTAGCCTCCCATTAAGATAAATAGTAATGAGTCCAATTTTTTGGATGGACATTGGACCTACCTTACACCTGGTGTTCATCTGGATATTGGAATTATGATCCATCATATGATGATTAATTAGATCACACTCTCATCATGGTGATCAAGTTAGCCAGAGTTTTTCTCGAGTCTGGTTATCATTGATTTGATGCACCGAAGTCAATCATGTTAATAGTTGGACTTAACCATACCTTTTCAGTGGAGGCCATAGCCTACTGAATTAGCTTTTGGGACAAAATCTAATTACTAAAAATTATTTAAAAAAATAATTCATTATGAACCTATCTGTAGATGCACACGGATTAGCCAAAGCTTTCCTCGGGCTCATTTGTAGTCTATGTGGATTTCCGTATCCATTAAGAAGTTAGTGTAATTTCTCGAATTGGACGTAGAGACTATTAATTTATTAAAAATAGTGGAAGAACCTTTAGACTAAAGTCTAAGTCTTTAGAGTTAAATAATTCAAGCACTAATAAAATTTCATATTTTCTTTTTAGATAAATAGAATGGCTAGTGTAAGTCCGCTTCGTTCACTATTGGACAGTGGTAAGCATTTAGGACCTAATTACAAGAAGTCTAGTATTGATCCTAATCAGGCAGACCTAAAGAGGAATAGTCCTCTTGACTTAAATAGGCTGAACAGGGATAACTAGCAAGGTGTTGCTGGACAAGGATGTTATATGATAACATCTTGCAATTTTACTATTGTGATACATCTACCTGGGTATTAGATACCGAGAGTCCGATTCATATATGCAATTCATTGCATGAACTTCAAATTGGTAGAAAGTTTGAGAATGGTGATAGATTTCTTAATATTGGGGATGGAAGTAAAGTTTCAGTCCTAGCATTGAAAACTCTTGAGCTCATTTTCAAAAATTATAATATTATGTTAAGTGACTGTCACTATTGTCTATCTTTTATGATGAACATAATATCTATTGGTCTATTAATTCAGGATGGTTATTATTTATCAATAAAAAAAAATTATTGTGATATCATTATGAATGATATTACAGTAATGCAAGGATAATTAAAAAATGGTATTTACATTTTATCACAGTCTATTAATGTAATGTACACATCAAATAAATATCCAAAATTAGATCATATTTCTAATGCCTATCTTTAGCACGGTCGGCTAGATCATATAAACAAGAATAGGATTAACAGATTAGTCAAGGAGAACATCCTTGACATCGATGATTATGAGTTATTGAATACCTATGAGTCCTATCTTCTTGGTAAGATGACCAAATCATCTTTTATTGAAAAAGATGAATGAGCCACTGAGCTTCTAGGTCTAGTACATACTGATGTATGTGGATCTATGAACACATATACTAAAGATGGGTATTCCTACTTCATTACATTTACTGACGATCTATCAAGATATTGGTACGTCTATCTTATGAAGAGTAAATCTGATTCATTTGAAATGTTCAAACGATATCGAAATGAGATACAAAAATAACTTGAAAAAAATATTAAAACTCTTCAGTCTAACCAAGGAGGTGAATACATTTTCAATGAGTTTTTGATATATCTAGGAGAGAATGTGATTCTCTCTCAATGGACATCCCCTAGAACACCATAAGATAATGGTGTATCTGAAAGAAGAAATCAAATCCTGTTAGATATGGTTTGGTCCATGATGGAATTTGCGAGTCTGCCAATTTCATTATGGGGGTATGCACTCAAGACTGTTTATTTTGTTTTGAATAATATTCCAAGCAAGTCTATCGCAAAAACTCCATATGAGATATAAACTGGACGTAGGTCGACACTCTCTTACCTTAATATTTGGGGATGTCCAGCTTATGTAAAATATTTATAATCAGAAAAGCTTGGACCTAGATCCGATAAGTATTTGTTCATAGGATATCCCAAGAAAATTAGGGATTATTACTTCTACCTTACTAAAAAATAAAAGATGTTCGTTAGCAATAGAATAGTATTTTTGAAAAAGGATTTCCTTATGGAAGAAATAGCTGCCTCTAATGTTGAACTTAATGAAGTTCAATAGGTAAAAGAACTGATATATTCTAATGAACCTGCAGAATTAGATTTGATAAGATCAAATCTAGAGTCCATTGAAGAGGTACCAAGAAGATTCGAAAGAGTACCACATCAATCGGATAGATACTACGATTTCTTGGTCCGAGATGATAATCTTGTTGAACTTGATGAGAATGACAAGGATCCGATCATCTATATGGATGTCATATAGAGGTATGACTCCGATAAGTGGCTAGAAGCCATGAAGTCCAAAATAGAATCTATGAAGATCAATAATGTATGGACATTGGTTGATCCACCTAAAGGGGTAGAATCCGTTGGGTATAAATAGATTTTTAAAAGAAAATAAGATGCAGACAGGAAGGTAGAGACCTATAAAGCCCATCTGGTTACTAAGGAATATCATCAGCATTATAGTATTGACTATAATGAGACGTTTTCTCTGGTGGTAATGCTCAAGTTCATTCGGATCATGCTTGCAATAGCGGCATACCTTGACATAAGATCTGATAAATGGATGTGAAGACAGCTTTCCTAAATGAAGAGCTGGACGAAGAGGTGTATATGATACAACCTGAAGGGTTCACATCTACAGACGAGTCTAAGGTGTGCAGGCTTCAGAGATCCATCTATGAATTGAAGCAGGTATCTTGGAGTTGAAACATGTATTTTGATAAGGTGATCAGAACGTATGGCTTCGTTAAGAATGGAGAGAAATTCTGCATATATAAATGGGCTAATGGTTCTATAAATATATTTCTTATATTATATGTCGATGACATTCTCTTGATCGAGAATGACATCCTTGCTCTATAGAGAATAAAAGTTTGGCTTTCTTCTCAATTCTCCATGAAGGACTTAGGAGAAGCATCCTATATCCTAGGGATGAAGATCTATAGGGATATATATAAAAGATTACTTGGATTATTTCAGTCCACATACATTGATACCATATTGAAGAGGTTCAGTATGGTGAATTTTCAGAAGGGCTATCTCCCTATAGGCCATGAAATTTCTTTCTCAAAGAAAAATTATCCAACAACTTCTCAAGAGAGAGAGCATATGAGTAGAATACCATATGCTTCGACAATGGGTTCTATTATGTATGCCATGATATGTATGAGACCAAACGTGACATACTCACTAGGGATAGTGAGCAGATATTAGTCTGACCTAGGTGAAACTCACTGAAAGATTGTGAAGATAATTCTAAAGTATTTAAGAAATACCAAGAACCAGTGGCTCATCTATGAAGATACTGACTTAAAACATATAGGATACACTGATTTTAATTTTCAGTCAAATTATGATGACAGTAAAAGTATGTCAAGTTATATGTTTATCCTGAACAGTGGAGCGATCCACTGGAAGAGTTTCAAGTAGCACACTATAGTCGATTCTATGTGCAAGGCAGAGTATATCGCAGCATTCAATGCTACAAAGAAAATTGTGTGGCTGTGGAAGTTCATCGATGAGCTAGGAGTGGCACCCTTCTTGGATGGTCTGATTTTGCTATACTATGATAGCATTGGAGCCATAGCTCAAGTAAAGGAGTCGAAGGCATATCAGCGTACCAAGCACATTTTGTATCGCTACCATCTTGTATGAGAGATCGTGGAACGAGATGATGTCGAGCTTCAGAAGATCGATAAAAAGAAGAATGTGGCCAACCCTTTTACTAAGACTCTCAAAATCAAAGAGTTCGACAATCACAAATGGAAGATAGGTATTCGATACTATTCTGAGTGGCTGTAGTCTAAGTGGGATTTATTGAAAAATATATCCTAAAGCCAATCATTTAGATTATAAATAGTTGAACTAAATATAATTATACTTGAATTATTAATAAATAAAATTATTATTTTGATATTTTTATCACTTTGTGCATCTTCCTATAATGAACTCTTTTGTGATAAAGTCCTTAGGACTATTTAGACTCAACAAAGAAGAATTTGTTATTTAGTCCTTAAATGTGTTTGCGATCAAATGATTCGTTGTTATCCAAGACGACAACGTATCGAGTATAAGTCGCTGTGTGCCATAAGTGTTGATTATCCTCTTAACCAAGAAATATGAAGATACTATTATGGCATGCAGATGAAGTATAGGGGTACATTTCATTGATCCAACTGCGAAACTCTCTATTATCAAGAGTTGCTCGCAAAGGATATGGATATAAGTATCCCTTAGATCTAAGATCATCATGATGACTTGCAAGTAACTCACTGCACTTAGATACTGGACTATCTAAATTTTTAATTCAGTGATGGAAGGCTACTGGGTGTAGTCAAGTACTTATGAAATCGGTGCGTAAGTCAAGATGGGATTAATTCCTCCAAATGTTGGGGCAAGTGCATCACTATATTTTAATTTAGCAAATCTTCGATCGGGGTGGTCTATGTGATGAATACTGAATTTTGAAATACACTATGGATGAATTTTAAGATTGGCAGTAAATTTTAGATCGTCCTTTGAGCATCAAGGTCAAAAGGATGAATTATTTGATAACCATATGCCATAGGTTCGTCATTATTGCATTGCGACTTTTTGACCTATCTGAATGTTGGGTACCATTACTAGATGGTCACTTCGATTGGTACAAAAAATCAGTTCTTATGCTACCGACTTAGGATTTGAACCTATAGAATCATAGATAATAAGAGTTCCTACCTGATCTGATAGCTGATCAAAAGTTTCAATGGTATAAGACTTATGGTCAAGAATCCCACTGGACTGAGACTCTATGATCAGAAGTTTCACTTGATTGAAACTCTATCTTTGTGAGTCCTGCTAGATTGGAACTTAGAATCTTACTTATCTGAAACTCTTTGATCAAGAGTTTCACTGGTATAGAACTCTAAGATTGTGAGTTTCATTCATTTAGGATACTGAATTCAAGAATCCTACTAGATTGAGACTCTTTAAGAGTTTCATGTTGATGAAACTCTATTGCCCGAACACTCATTCAATTGAAATTCTATATTTATTGAAAGATTAATTAGCAATTAGAATGCTGATTAGCTCAATTTGATTGAGCGATGAGAATTTGATCAAGTCCAATTGAATTTGATTCAATTAGATTTGATCTGATCAGGTCATAGGATGACCTAAACGTTAAGAAAGATTCGATCCTGATTTGATCAGGATCTGGATTTAATTAATTTTTAATTTGATTAAAAATTAATTGATTTGGATTGAGCTTAATTTGATTAGATTTGACCTAATCTAATTAGATCTAGAATTATTGGTTTAGTTGAAACTAATTTGACTTGTTCAAACAAAGTTTGAATTTTGAACTCCCTAAACTTCCTGCACCACCTTGCTTTGACCCATTCCTTTTCTCCATGCACATTGGAAATGTGCATGGAAATTTTCATGCCAAGAATCCTTCTGCGCCCTTCTCTTATCTTCTTTTGACTTGGTCCAAGGGTTGAATCAATTCAAAGTAAGTTGAATTTTGAATTCAACTTGATTTGTTAGTGTTTGAAACCAATCCTTCCTCTCATCCTTATCTCCACGCCTCCCTTTGTTTTGAGAAACAAAATGTGTGCACGTAGAAGGAGTGTCCTTCTGCATGTTAAACACTTAGGAGGGGGTGAGAATAAGGATAAGAGCTCACTTGATTTTTGAATTCAAGTGAACGGTTCAAACGATCTAACCTCCAACCCTTATCTCTGTTGGTCGCCCATTTTTAAAAAGGTTTTGGAGTGGGCTTGTGCACAAGGGTGAGAACTTGGAGAGGCACATGGAAGAGTTTTTGAGAGAGAACTCTACATAAGGAGTCTAAGAGGGGGCATGCATGGGTTAGAGAGAAAATTTTGAGTGGAAAGCATGAGGTTTTCCAATCAGGGTTTCAGGTGAGTGCCGAATCCTAGAGTAAGGACTCTAGATTTTGGTGGAGAGTTTAAGTGTTAGATCTTCACTAACTTTCACCTCCATCTTGTCTTCCTCCATTGCATCTTTCAATTTTTAGAGCATCAAGAAGATCAGGAGCAAATCATCGATTGGATTATCGAAGATCAGCCATCGAAGGTCCCGACGAGGAGCTAGCACTCCAGAGGGACTGATTAGGACCAAGAGCTCCGTGTGGACTCACCATAGAGACTGGACACATGTACGGCTACGGTGCGATGGAAAAGCATCTTTTAGTGGATTCAGATTATGGTGATCATCTATCCGCACATAGGTACTATGTTCTGAATATAGATCGATCAGCAAATATGATTTGCTGATTGAATGTATTTTATTTTTTTAATTTATAGAAATATATTAAAGATCCTGACTAGGATTTTATGATTAGATCATAGCATGTATAGAATTAACTTTAGATTAATTCTGCTTTCACTATAGTTATTTTTCAAAAAAGTTTTGAAAGGCATGCCCTAAACCTTGCTAGTTTTTCTTCAAGGACAAGATATTTATATGATAACTCCTTGCAATTTCTCTATTTATGATTATACTGACTGGATATTAGATACCGATAGCCCTTACTATATTTGCAATTCGTTGCAGGGGTTGTAAGTTAGTAGAAGATTCGAACAAGATGAGAGGTTGCTGAATATTAGATATGGAAGACTAGTTTTAGTTCTAGCTTTAGAAATCTTGAAACTTATATTTGAATTTCATACTATTGCTCTTGATGATTGTCATTTCTATCCAAGTTTCTTTTTAAATGTCATTTTCATAGGCCTTCTGACCAAAAATAATTATGAAATTTTAATAAAAAATAGTTTTGTAATATCATTATGAATGGTGTTACTATTTTCTCTGGACATTTGAACAATGGTGTATATATATTATCATAACCTATTAACGTAGTCTATTCAACTGGCAAGCATCCTAGATTAGATAGTGTATCAGATATCTATTTGTGGCACTATAGGTTAAGTCATATAAACAAGAATAGGATAAACATGTTGGCTCAAGAAAAAATCCTCGAAGTTAGTGATTGTAAATTACTTTCAATCTATAAGTTCTGTCTTCTTGGTAAAATAACTAAGTCATCTTTTATTGAAAAAGATGAGAGAGTCACTGAGCTCTTAGGTCTAGTACATACTGATGTATATGGACCAATAATCATAAGTGTCAGAGATGGATATTTCTACTTTATCACTTTCACATATGATCTATTCAGATATTGATATGTCTATCTGATGAAATACAAGTTGGATTCATTTGAAATATTCAAATAATTTCAAAGCAAAGTAGAAAAATAAACTGAAAAAAATATTAAAACTCTTTAGTCTGACTGAAGAGGGGAATATCTTTTTGATGAGTTTCTCACATATTTAGAAGAGAATAAAATTCTCCTAATGAATTCCTCCAAGAACATCACAGCATAATGGTATGTCTGAAAGAAGAAATCAGACTCTATTAGACATGGTCCGATTTATGATGGATTTTGTTAACTTGCCAATATCCTTCTGGAGATATGCACTCAAATCAACTTACTATCTATTAAATAGGATTCTAAGTAAGTCTGTAGTTAAGATTCCATATGAGATATGGACAAGACGTAAGCCAGCACTTTCACACCTTAGGATCTGGGGGTGCCTGGCTTATGTCAAATGGTTAGTTATAGATAAACTTGGACCTAGGTCTAACAAGTATACATTCATAATGTATCCAAGAAAGACTAAAGAATATTTTTTCTACCATGTTGATGAACAAAAGATGTTCGTCAGCCTCAATGCAACTTTTTTTAAAAAAAAGTTTCTTGATGAAAAAATTGTTGCCTCTAAGGTTGAACTTGATGAAGTTCAATAGGTAGAAAGACCGACACCTGTAGCTAAACCTGAGTCAAATTTGATTAGGTCAGATTTAGAGCCCAGTGTACCTACACCATTAAGGCAATCCGGTAAAGTACCGCATCATTCAGATAAATATTATGATTTTTTGATCCAGAATAGTGATCCTATTGAACTCAATGAGAATGATAAGGATTCAATCACCTATATGGATGCAATGCAAAGACTTGATTCCAAAAAATGGCTTGAGGCCATGAAATTCAAAATAGAGTCCATAAAGATCAATGATGTGTGGACATTAATTGACCTACCTAAAGGGGTTAAACCCATTGGATGTAAGTGGATCTTCAAAAGAAAGAGGAACACAGACAAAAAGGTGGAGACCTATAAAGCCCATCCAGTTGTCAAAGGATATCGTCAATATTATGGTATTAACTATGATGAGATGTTCTCTCCTATGGTAATGCTCAAATCCATTCAGATAATGCTTATAATAGCTATCCATCTAGATTATGAGATCTGGTAGATGGATGTGAAAATAGTTTTTCTAAATGAAGAGCTGATCGAAGAGGTGTATATATACAAGCTGAGGAATTCACATCCACAAATGAGTCTAAGGTGTGCAAGCTTCAGAGATCCATTTATGGATTGAAGCAGGTATCTTGGAGTTGAAACATGCATTTTGATAAGGTGATCAAAACATATGGCTTCGTTAAGAATGGAGAAGAGTCCTACATTTATAAATGGGCAAATGGTCCAGCAATGGTATTTCTTATCTTGTATGTGGATGATATTCTCTTAATCGAAAATGATATCCCCGCACTGTAGAGAATAAAAGTTTAGTTATCATCTTAGTTCTCCATGAAGGACTTAGGTGAAGCATCCTACATCCTAAAGATGAAGATCTATAGGGATAGATCTAAAAGAATGCTTGGGTTATCCCAATCCATGTACATAGATACTATGCTGAAAAGATTCAACATGGAGAATTCCAAAAAGAGCTATCTCCTGATAGGCCATGAAATTTTTCTCTCTAAGAAGGATTATCCGATAACTCCTAAAGAGAGAGAACATCTGAGTAAAGTCTCATATACTTTGGCAATGGGATCTATCATGTACGCCATGACATGCACGAAACTAGACGTGGCATACTCACCAGGAGTAGTGAGTAGATACCAGCATGATCCTAGAGAAAATTACTGAAAAGTAGTTAAAGCAATCCTTAAGTATTTAAAAAATACTAAGGATCAATGGTTAGTTTATGGCGAGTCAGATCTAAAACTTGTGAGGTTTATAGACTCCAGCTTTTAATCTGACCATGATGACAGTAGAAGCATGTCGAATTATATCTTTTCTCTAAATGGTAGAGCCATCTACTAAAAGAGTTTCAAGCAGTATATTGTGGCAAACTCTATTTGCAAAGTAGAGTACATCGCAGCATCAAATGCCGTAAAAGAAGCTGTGTGGCTGAGAAAGTTCATCACCGAGCTCAAAGTAGCATCCTTCCTTGATGGTCTGGTACTACTCTACTGCAATAGCACAGATGCCATAGCTCAAGCAAAGGAACCAAAGGCACACTAGCAGACGAAGCACATTCTACATCATTTTAACCTGATCCAGAAGATCATGGATGAAGATGACGTCGACCTTCAAAGATCGATGAAAAAAAACCTGACCGACCCTTTTACTAAAGTCCTAGCGATAAAGAAGTTCGACAACCATAAGTCGAAGATGGATATTAGATACTATGCTGAGTGACTTTAGGATAAGTAAGAGTTGTTGAAAAATATATCCCAAAGTCAATCGTCAGCCTGATGGTTGAGCTATATTATAATTATAATTAATTTATTAATAAAATATATTTTTGATATTTTTCATCATAAGTTTTCATCTTCTAACGAACTCTATTATTGTGATGAAGTCCTTATGACTATTTAGATTCAATAAAGAAAGGAATTATCGATTAGTCCTTAAAACTGTCCACGATCAAATGATAGGCTATTAATAAGAATGACAACATCTATTGAGCATAGATCGCTGCATGCCATATAGGTTGATTATCTTCTTAATCAAGAAGTGTGGAGATACTGGTATGACATACAGGTGAAATGTAAGGATACATCATCATTGAACGTGATCAATTTTAGAGCATTCTGCTATCGAGAATGTCTCTGATGGGATATAGATATAAGTATCCTTAGACCTGAGATCACCTTAGTGGCTTGCAAGTAACTCACTGTGCTTTGATACTGGACTAACTAAATTTTTAATTCAGTAACAAAAGATATTTTAGCACAGTCAAGTACTTATAAAGTCGGTATGTGATCAAGATGGGAATGACCACTTCAAGGGTTGGAGAAGAATGTATCACTGTATTACAATATAGCAAAATTTTGGTCAGAATAATCCATGAGATGGATTTGGAATTTTAAAATACAATGTGGACAGCTTGATCAGAGTTGACAGTTGAACTCTGAGGTGTCCTATGAGTATTTTGGTCAAGAGGATGAATTATATAGAAACTATATCTACATGGGTTTTAAGGATGTTGTTCTATACATTCAACATATTCGACCATCGGATACCATTGCTAGATGATTACTTTGACTGATATAAAAATTTATTTCTATACTACCGACTTAGGTACGAACCTATGGGGTCACGTATATTAGAGTTCACGATCCGATTGGATGGTTGATCAATAATTGTGAATCGTTTTAGGGTTAAACAATCAATACGATTGATGTACAAATATTGCAGGAGGATCAATTAACAATTTGATTGCTAATTGACTTAATTTGATTAAGTTAAAGATTTAAGATTAAGTCTAATTAAATATAATTTAATTAGATTTAATTTAGACTTGATTAGATTAAGTCCAATTGATTTATTGGATAAGCCAAGTGCAAAAAAGAACTAGTCCTAGTTCAACTAGGACTTAGGTCAATCTAATTTTTTAATTTAATTAAAAAAATTAAATTAAAATTAAATCTAATTTAATTAAGTGTTTAATTGGGTTGGGGTCTAATTTAATTAGGTTGACTTACTTCTGATTTAATTTGATTTAAGAAACCATTATTGACCAAGTTATATATGGAATCCTAATAGGACTAGGATTCCACCCTTGCGCCATCTAACCCCCAATGCCCTCCTCTCTCCCTTCTTAGAGTTTTGTGTGATAAAACTCCCACACCCAGCTTTCTCATGCACGCCCACCCTCTATCTCCCTCTCCTATTTGGTAGTTAGGTGTGGACCAAGTCAAAGGAGGTAAGTTGTTTTGGTTTTACATTCTATAAGATAGAGTTTTAAGAAATTAAAATTCCTCCTTTTCTATGCCGACCACACTTTCAGATTTTCTTTGGAATTTTTAGTGGAAAGTGGAGACTTTTTGTGTGACAATTTAAGGTAGTCCATGCCTAAAATAAAGGAGGGGGTGCCCAAGTGTTGGGCACCCCAACTACTTACCATGTGTGTTTTTACCTTGTATAAGAATTTGACCTAACGAAGACTCTTTCTTATCTTTTTATAAGGTGGTCATTTTGGGTTGAATTTTACACTAATTCTAGATCATTGAGAGGACTCTTGGGCATGTGAAAATTAGAGAGAGAGACTCTTGGGGCATGGAGATTTCATAGACACCAATCTAGATGTCTGGGTGAGAGAAAAGAGAAGAAGAAGAGGATCTTCTTCTAGAATCTTTTGCTCTCTCTTTCTCCTCTTCTTTCATAGAGATTTTCGAGTATTATTTCATATCAAAATTCTCTTTCTTTTCTTCTTATTTTTTGAATTATTTAAGTCTTGAAAAAGGAAGCACCAGATCGATCGTCAAAGAAGGATCAAGTACAAGTACTAGCATACTATGTACTGATTTTCCTGCATCGAACTTCTGATCGGATTTCATTGGCTTGTATGGATATCTCTTAGAGATCAAACATGTGTGTGGCTCGAAGCTTCATTCTTTAGTCTGGATCAGCAAGTTAGAACATCTAACTTGCATAGATAATATAGATCTGATCCATATTACATACCTATATTAGATGTAGTATAGATGCATGTTGATATGATCAACATGTTTTTTTTCTAATATTTTTAAATTTTAATTTAATCTCATGCTATAATCATATAATGGGATCTTAGATCTAGAAATTTTCTATCTTTTATAAATAAATTTTGATTTATTTCATTCTTCCACTGTCTGATCTTAAAAAAATTTTAAGATCTAGTCCTGAAATTCTAGATTTGATTTTTTTAGGCCCACCCCCTCCTTACTCTCTCTAGATCTTTCTCTCTCTAGATCTATCTCTCTCTCTCTCTCTCTCTCTCTCTCTCTTTCCTCTTTCTCTTTCTCTCTCCTCTCTTTCTCTCTCTTCCCCCTTTCTATCTCTCTCTCCTTTTTCTCTTTTCTCTATATATCTCACTATCTTGTGTCTCTCTCGTAGCTACCTCTAGCAACGTCATCGATGACCTCGAAGCTCTGTGTGATCCTCTCTCCATAGCCACAGGTATGATTTTATTTTTTAAATTTTATAGTAATATTTATTAATTATTTATAATATTTATAATAAATATTATAAATATTTATTATAAATATTATAATTAACCGTCGATCGTGGGTTGTGCCGGTGGGTGAGAGAACACATATCAGTTGGTTCTGGATTGTGCTGGTGGATTCTAGACCAGACCATGCCAGTAGTCTTGGGCCATGCTGTGTCTATAGCCATGGATGGTCCTGAGCCGTGTCAATAGCCTTAGGCTGCACCGTGTCCACGACCGTAGATGGTCCTGGGTCATGCCAACTGATAAAAAAAACCCCACCGATGGGTTCTAGGCCATGCCAATGGCCATGAGCTATGCCGACCACTAAGAGAACCCTCGCTCCTACCAGTGGGTTCTGAGCCATATTCGTGGTCATAGTACATGTCGACCCCTAAAAGAACCCCTGCCCTTAATAGAAAGTGAGATTTTAATTTATTGCTCTTTTTTAATTATTTATGGATGTAATTCATGTTGTAGAATTTATTGCATAATATATTTTAGATTACTGTTTATATTTTATTACTTTTATTTATTATATTGTATAACGATAGACCCATCAATTGATTAGTGTACATAATCTCCGACATTCGTATATTTATATATTTTTTTTATAGATAGAAGAATTATGTATAATGATTAATTAATTATCTAATTTAGATAGTTTAAAAATTATAAATAATTCTATAGATAATTATAATAATCAAATGATATACTGAGTATTCTAAAAAAAATTTTAGACAGCATTTTTCTTTTGTTCTCCCTATATGGGAGAACTAAGAAAAAATGCTGTCAAAATTTTTTTTCGATCTCTATTGCACATCATTTAATTACTGTAATAAATCTATAGAATTAATATAATTTCTGAATGTGATAGAATCCATCTTTAACTATTAGTTGGTGATAGGATGTATTTAATTAGATATATATAAAAATGATATTTAATATTAGTTATGGCTTATGAGTTATTTATAATGCATCTATTATATATATATATATAATAATAATACTCTATAGAGGAGTATTATGGTATTGCCACCTCAGTATTTTAGATGATTTTAGTAGTACCACATAGAACCAAAATATTATTTTTAAATAATAATAAAATAATATTTTAATAAATTAAAAATAAAAATATTTTAAAAATAAAAATAAAAAAATATTTTTTAAAAAATATTATTTTTAAAAAATAAAATATTATAAAAATAATAATATTTTTTTAAAAAATTACTAATTTATTATTATTTTAAAAAGATAATATATCATTTTTTAATTTTGTAAATAATAACATGCTAATTATTTTTCTAAAAAATAATATTTTTATTTAAAATTAGAAAAAAATAATATTTTAAAAATAAAAGTAGAAATAGAATAAGATATGAAAAATACTTTTTAAAAAATATTATTTTTTAAAAAATAAAATATTATAAAAATAATATTATTTTTTTAAAAAATACTAATTTATTTTTATTTTAAAAGATAACATATTATTTTTTAATTTTAAAAATAATAATATACTAATTTATTTTTTAAAAATAATATTTTTATTATTTTTTTAAAAAATAATATATTTTTAGATCTAAATCTATCCATGGATCAGATTAGATTAAATATAATAAATTATCCATAAATAAAGCATAGTACTTCATCGATTTGAAAGTCAAATTTGTGTATTTAATAGCTTTCAAAAGTTTGAAAAAAGTATGAAAAGAAGTGAGGAGGGATGCGATCGAAATCGACATTTACTAAGAAAGAAGGAAAGCTATGGTAGGACAGCAGGGGTGGGGCGGCACCTGCAGGCATGAAGAAGGTATGAGAATAGAAAAAAAGAAAAAAAATTAATAATAAAATATTATTTTATAGAAAAAAAATTTAAAAAAAAGAGAGAGTTTCTCTCTCTTCTTTCAATGGTGGCACCGACAATGATGATACCGATAAGGGCATCAGGAGGTACGATTGAAATTGATATTTATCGAGCAAGAAGGAGAGCAGTGATGGGGTGGTAGGGGATGGAGCGGCATCGGCAAGCATGAAGACGATATGAGAAAAAGAGAGGGAACGGAGATGTGATCGGGATCGATATTTGTTGAGAAAGAAGGAGAGCTATAGTGGGGCGACAAGAGGATGCGGCGATATCAATGGACGTGTAGAAGGTATGAAAATAAGAAGAAAAAATAAAATATTATTTTATAAAATAATAAAAAAATATAATATATAATAAATAAATAAATAAAATATTAAAAAATTAAAAATATTTATTATAAATATTTACACTATGTGTGATTGGAATAATTTCGTAACTGATTTCTGATAATTTTGTGCAAAAGAGGTACGACTTTTCAGATCATAAAAGGGTAAGAAGATTGAGAAGTTGTATCGAGGCTACAATATCAAGCTCTACAGAGGATGGCTTGAGCACCGACGAGACACTCTGGAGGAGCTTGTTTTTTGGATATAAAATTATCTCCCAAGTTAGTAGAAGGAGATGGTTAGACATTGGACGAACCAGGAGTTTAAGGTTTAATTTTTAATTTTTAAATTTTTTAATATACTTAAATTTATATTTGCATACTTTTTAAATATTTATTATTTATTAAATATTTTTTAGACTATCTTTCATCAGAATCGGAAGAACCGGATAGTTCAAGAGTACACGTACATTTTTGGCCATGAGTCTATGGCCAGTCATGTACATAGAGAGATAATGAATTCTAAATCTTACTAGATAAATTAAATTAATATTTTTTACATATTTCTAATAAACTAATTTATTCTTATAGCTGATGAGAGATGGGGTGATTCTAGCCATAGCGAGATCTTCCAATCCAGCCATGTGGACAAGAAGGATAGGTCGATAAATGCTGTGATCAAAAAAATTTTTATAAATAATAAATATATTAGTATGATTAGTATTATAGCATTTTTATATTATTTTATTTAAATTTATAATTACAGAAGTAGTTAGACGCGCTCGCAAGTGAGGGCCCGGATACCTCTGGCCCCTGTGATCATCTATCTCAGGTCTTAAGGCCTGAGCACTCTGAGAGGATTCAATGCAGGCCTGGACATACGCTAACGAGCTATTGATCTGTGACCAGCGTCTTTTCATATGCTTCCAGTGTTGTCAGTCGGAAGTAGCTTAAGGAGGCGTTAGCGCACGCAGCTCAGGCTAGGATGTAGACAAATCAGGCTAGAGAGTAGGTTGCTCAGGCTAGGAAGCAGACTGCTCAGCTACAAGGCCTGGTGACCGCTATGGTGATGAGACTCAGCACGTATTTTGGAGCTGACTTCGTGGACCTTGAGAACATGTTGGTCGGCGTTCCAGCTCTAGCTCCAACTTTTCTAGCTCGTGCTCCATTTTCTCCCGGTGACGATGACATGGATGTAGATTTATGAGACTTTTGATATATATTTTTTAAATATTATAATAAATTTTATTTAATAATAAAATTTAAGCATTTTAGAAATATTATTATGTTTATAATATTTTCTTGTGTTATATGTTAAACTACATTTATCAGATAAAAAAATAAAAATTAAAAAATTTATATTTTTATTATTCAAAATCTATGATAGTGGTTGCAAAATCGCTATTGTAAGTGTGTCAACCACTATCATAGATCACGTGCCAATCGCTGCATTAGGTTTATGGCAGTAGTTATAGAATGACCGCTAAAAAATAAAAATTAAAAAATTTATATTTTTTATTATTCAAAATCTATGGTAGTGGTTGCAAAATCTCTGTCATAGGCGTATCAACCACTATCATAAATCACGTGCCAACCACTGCATTAGGTCTATGGCAACAATTACAGAACCGCTGCCATAGCAGCCGTTCAATAATCGCTGCCATAGTGGACCTATGACAGTGATTTTGTAACCGCTGCTATATAAAATATAATAGCGATTTTATAACAACTGTTATAGCTAATTAGTTTATAGCAGTGGTTCTTTGAACCACTGTCATAGGCTCTCTATGACAACGATTACTATAACCACTGCAAAAATCGCTGTCATAGACCTACAACGATGGTCACAATGGCAGCTGTTGGTGCAGAAATCCGTCGCCGCCGGAGGTCGCCGAAATCGTGGCCGCTGAGCGCCGCCGGGGACCTGCAAAACGAAGTCCCATCCGGAACCGGTGGGGTGGTGGCTCCGGCAGGACCCTCCGACGGTCAAGTTAGTTTCCGGCCAACAGTAATGGAGTACTCGGAATGAGTTCCGGAGCTTAGAAATGTGGAGGAGAGCTTAGAGAGTCGAGAGTTCAGAGAGCTTAGCCTTAGTATGTCGGGAGGGGTCCTTTTATAGCGGAGCTTAGTTGATGGTGACGGCTGTGCCGTCTAGCAGAGAGTCGTCGGGCAGCATGGAGTTCGGTACGGAGAGGAAGGCGTCGTTCGGTGGATCGTGGGAGCCATACTGGCGAATCGTGGGCCGCATGGAGTCCGGTATGGAGAGGACGGCGTCGTCTGGTGGATCGTGGGAGCCATACTGGCACATCGTGGGCCGCATGGAGTCCGGTACGGAGAGGAAGGCATCGTCCGGTGGATCGTGGGAAGCCATACTGGCGAGTCGTGGGCCGCATGGAGTCCGGTACGGAGAGGACGGCGTCGTCTGGTGGATCGTGGGAGCCATACTGGCACGTCGTGGGCCGCATGGAGTCCGGTACGGAGAGGAAGGCGTCGTCCGGTGGATCATGGGAGCCATACTGGCGAGTCGTGGGCCGCATGGAGTCCGGTACGGAGAGGACGGCGTCGTCCGGTGGATCGTGGGAGCCATACTGGCGAGTCGTGGGCCACATAGAGTCCGATACGGAGAGGAAGGCGCCGTCCGGTCTTGCTGCAGGCGACAGTTCGTCCGGAGGAGTTCGGACTTGTAACAGAGTTCGGCCGAAGGGGAAACCAGGGAGGAGCTCGGCTGGCTGAAGGGTCGGCCATCTGTAGAGTTCGGCCGAGGGACGATTACTGAGGAGTTCGTCCGCCTGGAGTCGGTCCGAAGGGGTTCGGCTGCTTGGGCTCGCCTGGAGTCGGTCCGAAGGGGTTCGGTCGCTTGGGCTCGCCTGGGGTCGGTCCGAAAGGGTTCGGCCGCTTGGGCTCGCCTGGAGTCGGTCCGAAGGGGTTTGGCCGCTTGGGCTCGCCTGGGGTCGGTCCGAAAGGAAAACCCGAGAGGAGTTCGGGTGGCCGAACGGGCGTCTGGGAGGAGTCCGTCTCCCGAAGAAGTCCTGCCGCTTGGAGTCCAAGGAGCTCGGCCGTCAGGAAGTTCGGCTGGCGGTGGGAGTTCGGCCCGGAGCCTGGCGCTGGGGAGTTCGGCAGCTAGGTAGTTCGGCCCGGACCTTGGCGCAGGGGAGTTCGGCCTCTAGGCAGTTCGGCCCGGACCTTGGTGCAGGGGAGTTCGGCCTCTAGGCAGTTCGGCCTGGACCTTGGTGCAGGGGAGTTCGGCCGCTAGGCAGTTCGGCCCGGACCTTGGTGCAGGGGAGTTCGGCCTCTAAGCAGTTCGACCGTGTTAGGGGCTCGGCCTGGCGCCTGGCGCTGAAGCTCTTCAGCGGCTACTGGTTACATTGGGCTGAGCGTCGGGCCGGGCTTCGGCAGGAGCGGGATTTATCCCCAACAGTAGCCCCCCCACTCCCGAGTTCAAAAATTGAAGGAAGGGAGTACCAAAACAGGCGACTGCCGAAGTCTTCTTCCAGGCTCCGCATTTGTTGCAGCTGAAGCTCGGGGGAGGTCTCATCTCCAGCCAATATTGACGCTGAAGTTGAAGCTGAGGCTTGGGGGAGGCCTCATCCCCAGTCGATGTTTGGAGTTGAAGTGGGACTCGTTTCCAGCCAAAATTGGTGAAGCCGATGTTGAGGCCGGAGTCAATGTCGCCCCCCGTGGTCAGGGTCGGAGTTGACATTGCCTTCATCAACCGAAGTCGATTCGGGGGAGACCTCCTCTTTTGCAGTCAAGGTTATGATCGCTTGGGGGAGATCCCGTCTCCCGCTGATGCTGACACCGAAGTTGAAGCTGAGGTCCGAAGGAGACCTCGTCTTCTGCAGTGAAGCTTGCCGTAGACTCTGGGGCTCGGCCTTGGACCTTGCTCACGTTAGGACGAGGTCTCCTCTTGTTCCTAACGGGCTGTGGGGGCACATCCGGACCGTCGTCCGAGCTTCTCCCCCCATCCCATCCTTCGTGAACGGGGTCTTCGACTTTGCTCTTGTTAGGACGAGGTTCTCCTCCTGTTCCCAACGGGCTGTGGGGGCACATGGGGACCGTCGTCCTCGCCTCTCCCCCCTTCCCGTCCTTGGTGGACGGGGCCTTCGACTTTGCTCACGCTAGGACGAGGTTCTCCTCCTGTTCCTAGCCGGCTGTGGGGGCACATGAGGACCGTCGTCCTCGCTTCTCCCCCCATCCCGTCCTTTGTGGACGGGGCCTTCGACTTTGCTCACGCTAGGACGAGGTTCTCCTCCTGTTCCTAGCCGGCTGTGGGGGCACATGAGGACCGTCGTCCTCGCTTCTCCCCCCATCCCGTCCTTTGTGGACGGGGCCTTCGACTTTGCTCATGCTAGGACGAGGTTCTCCTCCTGTTCCTAGCCAGCTGTGGGGGCACATGAGGACCGTCGTCCTCGCATCTCCCTCCATCCCGTCCTTTGTGGATGGGGCCTTCGACTTTGCTCGTGCTAGGACGAGGTTCTCCTCCTGTTCCTAGCCGGCTGTGGGGGCACATCCGGACCGTCGTCCGAGCTTCTCTCCCCCATCCCGTCCTTCGCGAACGGGGCCTTTGACTTTGCTCGTGCTAGGACGAGGTTCTCCTCCTGTTCCTAGCCGGCTGTGGGGGCACATCCGGACCGTCGTCCGAGCTTCTCCCCCCATCCCGTCCTTCGCGAACGGGGCCTTTGACTTTGCTCGTGCTAGGACGAGGTTCTCCTCCTGTTCCTAGCGGGACATTTCCGCTCGCTTTTTTCCCAGCGACCCTGAAACGATAGTGTCTAGCAATAAGGTTTTATTGAGGAAAACTACTGGTAGTACATTCTCAAGTTTTCTGAGTTCCAAGATCGGGGAAGCGCTAGTCCTCCGAGCTCCTTTAGGCGATAGGTTCCAGGTCGGATGACCTCTACCACTTCGTACGGACCTTCCCAATTTGGGACGAGCTTCCCTTGACTCTGGGGCTGAGAGACGGCTGCTCGTCGGAGCACCAAGTCCCCAACTCTGAACGCCTTGCTTTTGACTCTGGAATTGTAATACCGAGCCACCTTCCGTTGGTAGGTGGCCATCCGGATGTGGGCTGCCTCCCTCTTTTCTTCTAGAAGGTCGAGGTTGGCTCTGAGGTCCTGGGGGTTGAGTTGCTCGTTGAAGCCCACGATTCGAGCAGACGGAAGTTTGAGCTCGATCGGGATGACTGCCTCGGTGCCGAAGGCCAAGGCGAAGGATGTCTCGCCGGTCGGTACCCTCTGCGTTGTTCGGTATGCCCAGAGGACGTGGTAGAGTTCGTCTGCCCAGGCCCCTTTTGCCCTGTCGAGCCTCGTTTTGAGGCCTTGCAGCAGGGTCCGATTGGTCACTTCGGCTTCCCCATTGGCTTGCGGATGAGCCACCGATGTGAAGTGGTGGGAGACGTTTAGTCCTTCGCAGAACTCGGCAAACCGGGCTCCAGCGAACTGTCACCCATTATCGATTATGAGGGCTCGGGGCAGACCGAACCGGCAGATCAGCGTCTTCCAGACGAAGTCCTGCACCTTGGCCTCGGTGATCTTTGCTAGTGGTTCCGCCTCGACCCACTTGGTAAAGTAGTCAATCGCGACTAGGAGGAACTTCCGTTGTCCGGACGCCGTTGGGAAGGGGCCGAGGATGTCCATTCCCCACTGCGCGAAGGGCCAGGGTGCAGTGAGCAGAGTGAGTTCGGACGCCGGCTGCCTTTGCACGCTGGCGTTCTTCTGGCAGCGGTCACATTTCTTCACGTATTCCGTGGAATCACGAAGTAGGGTTGGCCAGTAGTACCCTTGCCGAAGTAGTCTTTGCGATAGGGATCTGGCTCCCGCGTGACTCCCGCAGAGTCCTTCGTGGACATCCTGTAGCGCGATGTAGGCCTCAGAGGGTCGGAGGCACCTCAGCAACGGGAGGGAGTACGACCTTTTATATAACCTGCCCTCGTACAAGACGTAGCGGGAGGCTTGACTCCTGAGCTTCCGAGCTTCTCTCCGGTCGTGAGGGAGGACCCCTTCTTCGAGGTAGGCGATCAGCGGGTCGATCCAGCTGGGCTCGAAGTCCATCCGCAGGATGGCCTGAGGTTCTTCGGTGGTCGGGCACTTCAGAGTTTCCAGAAACACTTCTTTTGGTAGTTCGGCCGGGGCAGAAGTGGCCAACTTGGAGAGAAGGTCGGCCCTTGTATTCCCGGTCCTTGGGATGTGCCGAATGTCGAAGCTGTCGAAGGCTGGTATTAAGTTCTTCACCTTCCCGAGGTACGTCACCATGCTTTCCTCCCGCGCCTCATAGCTGCCGCCGACCTGACCGACCACCAACTGGGAGTCGCTATAGACTTGAAGCCGACCCACCTTCAATTCCCTGGCTATCTGCAGCCCGGCTATCAGCGCTTCATACTCGGCCCCATTGTTGGTTGTGGGAAACTCGAAGCGCAGTGCGTACTCGATGACGATCCCCTCGGGGCTAACCAGGACCAGCCCTGCGCCGGCCCCGCTAGAGTTGGATGAGCCATCCACGTGCAGAACCCAGGCGCCTTCAAGAAGGTCGGCCCTTTCTTCAGGGAAGCTCGACCGCCACAGCTCGGCTTCGTTGGGGCTTGGTCTCCCTCCGATGATAATCTCGCTTGATTCAAGTTCGGCTTCAACTGGTGCGGTGCATTCTAGCACGAAGTCCGCCAGTATCTGAGCCTTGATCGATGGCCTGGGCCGGTAATTGATGTCGAACTCCGTGAGCTCGATCGCCCATTTTGGCGATTCTTTCCTGAAGCGTCCGCTCGGTGGAGGATCGGCTCTTATTGGTTGGTCCGTGAGGACCGTTATGGTATGCTCCTGAAAGTAAGGTCGGAGCCTCCTGGCAGCGATTAGAAGACAGTAAATTAATTTTTCTAACTTGGAGTACCTGGTCTCCGCGTCCCTCAAGGCTCGGCTCACGTAGTAGACTGGTTGTTGCGCCTTCGCATCTTCCCTGACCAGGACAGCCGCCAGGGCCATTGGAGAGACAGCTAGGTACAGGAGCAGCCCTTCTCCAGGTTCGGGCTTTGCCAGCAGCGGGAGCGCGCCGAGGTAGTTTTTGAGCTCCTCGAATGCCTGTTTGCACTCCGCTGTCCAGCAAAAATCTTTCGGTCGCCTGAGGACCTGGAAGAAGGGCAGGCACCGCTCGGCCGACCTCGAGACAAAGCGGTTCAGGGACGCCACCTTCCCAGCCAGGCGCTGAACTTCCTTAATTGTTTTCGGAGCAGTCATCTCCTGAATGGCTCGAATTTTCTCGGGATTTGCCTCGATTCCGCGTCTCGACACCATGAATCCTAAAAATTTTCCGGAGGTCACGCCGAAGGCGCATTTGGTCGGGTTCAACTTCATCTTGTGCCTCCTAAGCGCACCGAAAGTTTCTTCAAGGTCGGCGAGGTGGTTTGTCGAGGCTCGGCTTTTGACTAGCATGTCGTCCACGTACACCTCCATGTTGCGGCCGATCTGCCCCTTGAAGACCTTATTGACCAAGCGCTGGTAGGTGGCTCCTGCATTCTTGAGTCCGAAAGGCATGACCCTGTAACAATAGAGACCTCGGTCAGTAATAAAGGTGGTCTTTTCTTCATCCTCGGGCGCCATGCGTATTCTGGTTATAACCAGAAAATGCGTCCATAAAAGTGAGGAGCTCGTGGCCCGAAGGTTGCATCCACCAGCTGATCGATTCCTCGGTAGGGGGTAGCTGTCCTTTGGGCAGGCTTTGTTCAGCTTCTTGAAGTCGATGCACATCCTCCACTTATCGTTGTGTTTGCTTTTTGACCAGGACCACGTTCGAGACCCAGTCGGATAGTTGACCTCCCGGATAAAGTCCAGCTTCGAGAAGCTTATCCACTTCTTCGGCTACCGCCTTCTGTCTCTCTAGGGCTTGGTGGCGCAAACTCTTTCTTCTGACTGGTCGGTGCCTTGGGTCGATGGCCAGCCGATGTTCTATAACATCGGCGTCGATCCCTGGTACATCCGCTGGGAACCCAGGCGAAGACGTCCGACATTCCTTCATGAGGAAAGATGACGAGCTGTCCCCTAACCTCGGCCGCCAAGTTGGAGCCGATCCGCACCGTCATGCCCCGGGTCTCCGTCGTGTAAGGACACAGGATGACATAAGGTCTTCCGCAGGTTCGCCCCATTCTTCGGTAATGAGTCATCATGGATATCCAGTCCATCAACAAGGCAGGGGTCGGGTCGAGTCTCCCCCGCGTAAGGGCGACTGGAGTAGCAGTACTTTGCCAGGGCCTGGTCACCTCTGACCTCACCGATTCCATTGGCTCGTTCGGGAATTTTCATCTTTAAGTAAGTAGGTTGACACCTACGGCCTGTAGTGCGTTTAGACTAGGTCAGCCCAAGGATTGCATTATAAGGCAAAGGAACGGGGTCCTCACGATCAGAAAGTTCGATCCGCATGCCTTGGCCAATGCTTTGGATATTGTCCTGCAGTCACCGCCAAAGTTCATCATTCCCTTCCGATCGGCATACGGCGTCGTCCAGTGCAAATCCTACCAGGGGGGAATTTACATGGATCCCTAAGCGGGTGTCAGGTATGGACATTTTTAAGAAAGGCATCGTAAAACAGATATGTCCGCCGAAACTTTCCATTATCCACCAAAACGCGGCATACATCATAATCAGCGATATTTAAAGAGATTACAACCGCGTCATTGTATGTGGAACTCGGATCCCTCAGGCATCTGCCATTCGGTGAAAGGTCACGGGCTCCGAGGTCCTCTGCCTCTTCGCCGGTCCCTCGGATCCATCGGTCTTTCCCCACTGCGGTTCTCCCGAGACGGTGTTAATGACGCCGAGAGGCGGCCGATCCTCCCAATGCCGATCCTCCCCATTCGGCGGCAACATTCTCGGCCGATCTTCCCGCTCTTCCCTAGGTTGTCTTTGCAGGAATCGGCCAAGCCTGCTCCCGACCGGATCCAGCTCCTCGATTTCGACCTGGATGTCGTAGAAATCACTCCTCGGTATCGTGACCGATGGTCACAGTGGTAAAGGCAGAACTTGTTGGGGTTGCGTTTTCTGGGATGGGAACGCATTCTCTCTGGCTCCGAAAGTCGTCCCTTGATCTCCAGTAGCACTTGAGCCTTCGGGGCGTTGAGGGGGGCGTAGCTGTGAAAACGCCGTCGGAGGGGAGAACCTTGGCGCGGAGAGGAACCTCGTCGTGGGGGAGAACCTCGGCGTCAGGGGAAACTTCGGCGTCGGGGGGGACTTCGGTGCCGAGGGGAACTTCGGCGTGCCCTTTCCTATCGGTGGCTTCTTCGCCCCCGAGCCTCGGGTGGAGTTCCGGGCTCGCTTACGCGACCAGGGGGAGTTCGGGAGCGCGGCCAAGCTTCGCTGCGATTTCTTTCTTCGGCGGGCCATATTCCGATTCTGCCCTACTCGTCGCTTGCTCCTACGAGCTTCATTATCCCTTGGCCTTCAAAAGCCTCTTCAGCTCCGGGCATAACCTTTCAACCTGAGCCAACATATTGGCAAAGTTCCTAGGGATACTTCTGCTTTCCAGGGAGAACAATAAATCATTCTTCTGAAGACCACCATTAAGTGTAGCCATTAGCAACAGACTGATCTAGATTTCCGAACCTCCAAGCGCAGCAGCATTAAATTGGATGACATAAGTCCGGATGGGTTTCCCCTCTTTTTGCTTGATGGCATCAACAAGGAATTTAAAGCCTCGGTGCGCGGACATTAGCTACTAACAAAAGTGAGCCACAAACTGATGGACTCATTTGATCGAACGAAAAAGGATGGTACCCGGCTTAAGCGACCGAGTACCAATTCCTGACAGCTCTCTTGAGGGTGGACGAAGGGAAAGTCCGAGCACAAAATGGCATCTGGCACATCATGGAGTAGCATCATTATCCTAAAAGGCCTTTAGGTGGTCGACCAGATCGGTGGTCCCATCGTAAGCTCTTCAAACTGAGGGAGCTTGAAGTTTCGGCGGGATCTGATTCCTACATAATCTTCTGAGAAAAAGGAGGGATCAAGTGCAAATATTATTACTGCAGGAGGAGGAAGCATGATGGAGTTCTTCAATTGCATCGGCTCATTTCTCTGGAGCCTTTGATCCAGAAAATCTTCGCGATCCTTAATCCCCAAGGTCTTCTCGCGGAATAGGTGTGAAGCCTCTCCCTGGGTCGAGCCCGCGGTCCGAGTAGGGCTCTTTGCCGGCTGCCCTTCTCTCCGAGGGCCGGAGGTCGGGTAGCCCACATCGGTCGCTCCTAGACTGGGTTCCCGGGCCCCGGGGAAACCCCGCGCCGGTCGAGTGGGGCGCCGGACCTCGCGAATGCGTGGCCTGCACTGCCTGCACCGCCTCCGTAAGATCGCGGACCTGCTGGGCAAGCAGGTCGAAACCGCTCCGCATCTACCGTGAGTACGGAGCGGGCCCGTGTTGCCGGGGCCGGAGTGGGAGCGGACGGACCCGAACGGGATCGGGCCGCGGAGGCTGCCGACCTCTGGGTCGAGGCTCTTCTGGGGGGCATTTTTCTCTCCAGAAAAGGAATACTGAAGAGGGAGAAGAGAGATCCAGAGCAGGGGAGGGAAATCGTCACCGAGCACTCCTTTAAGAACAAGGGAACCTCGAAGGTTCAAGCCCTTCCTCTAGCGCCAATCTGTTGGTGCAGAAATCCGTCGCCGCCGGAGGTCGCCGGAAATCGAGGCCGCTGAGGTCGCCGCCGGGGGACCTGCAAAACGAAGTCCCGTCCGGAACCGGTGGGGTGGTGGCTCCGGCAGGACCCTCCGACGGTCAAGTTAGTTTCCGGCCAACAGTAATGGAGTGCTCGGAATGAGTTCCGGAGCTTAGAGATGAGGAGGAGAGCTTAGAGAGTCGAGAGTTCAGAGAGCTTAGCCTTAGTATGTCGGGAGGGGTCCTTTTATAGCGGAGCTTAGTTGATGGTGACGGCTGTGCCGTCTGGCAGAGAGTCGTCGGGCAGCATGGAGTTCGGTACGGAGAGGAAGGCATCGTCCGGTGGATCGTGGGAGCCATACTGGCGAATCGTGGGCCGCATGGAGTCCGGTACGGAGAGGACGGCGTCGTCTGGTGGATCGTGGGAGCCATACTGGCACGTCGTGGGCCGCATGGAGTCCGATACGGAGAGGAAGCGTCGTCCGGTGGATCGTGGGAGCCATACTGGCGAGTCGTGGGCCGCATGGAGTCCGGTACGGAGAGGACGGCATCGTCTGGTGGATCGTGGGAGCCATACTGGCACGTCGTGGGCCGCATGGAGTCCGGTACGGAGAGGAAGGCATCGTCCGGTGGATCGTGGGAGCCATACTGGCGAGTCGTGGGCCGCATGGAGTCCGGTACGGAGAGGACGGCGTCGTCCGGTGGATCGTGGGAGCCATACTGGCGAGTCGTGGGCCGCATAGAGTCCGATACGGAGAGGAAGGCGCCGTCCGGTCTTGCTGCAGGCGACAGTTCGTCCGGAGGAATTCGGACTTGTAACAGAGTTCGGCCGAAGGGGAAACCAGGGAGGAGCTCGGCTGGCTGAAGGGTCGGCCATCTGTAGAGTTCGATCGAGGAACGATTACTGAGGAGTTCGTCCGCCTGGAGTCGGTCCGAAGGGGTTCGGCCGCTTGGGCTCGCCTGGAGTCGGTCCGAAGGGGTTCGGCCGCTTGGGCTCGCCTGGGGTCGGTCCGAAAGGGTTCGGCCGCTTGGGCTCGCCTGGAGTCGGTCCGAAGGGGTTCGGCCGCTTGGGCTCGCCTGGGGTCGGTCCGAAAGGAAAACCCGGGAGGAGTTCGGGTGGCCGAACGGGCGTCTGGGAGGAGTCCGTCTCCCGAAGAAGTCCTGCCGCTTGGAGTCCAAGGAGCTCGGCCGTCAGGAAGTTCGGCTGGCGGTGGGAGTTCGGCCCGGAGCCTGGCGCTGGGGAGTTCGGCAGCTAGGTAGTTCGGCCCGGACCTTGGCGCAGGGGAGTTCGGCCTCTAGGCAGTTCTCCGGACCTTGGTGCAGGGGAGTTCGGCCTCTAGGCAGTTCGGCCCGGACCTTGGTGCAGGGGAGTTCGGCCTCTAAGCAGTTCGACCGTGTTAGGGGCTCGGCCTGGCGCCTGGCGCTGAAGCTCTTCAGCGGCTACTGGTTACATTGGGCTGAGCGTCGGGCCGGGCTTCGGCAGGAGCGGGATTTATCCCCAACAGCAGCGATTATTGAATCGCTGCTATAAGCTATGGCAGTAATTTTTTTAGCTACGATAGTGATTCCTATTTTGTAGTACAATATATATATATATATATATATATATATATATATATATATATATATATATATATATATATATATATATATATACTTACGGACTAAAAAAAAAAGGATAAAATGCAAAAAAAAAAATATCAATCGTTGCCTACCGCTTGTCTTAGCAATGACGGCATCTTAAAACCTCCATCACCCTCCTAGGGTATCCAGTCAATCCTTCCTCCTATCATCGTTGACCCACTCAATCCTTCCTCCTATCATCGTTGACCCACTCCTCTGGTGGCCAAGAAGATAGCTCTAAAAGACTCCCGTTCCCTCTTGCCATGGCTATACCCCCCACCCAAAAGAAAAAATTATTCCTCTCCAACCGTGAA
This sequence comes from Cocos nucifera, assembly GCA_006176705.1. NCBI lineage: Eukaryota > Viridiplantae > Streptophyta > Magnoliopsida > Arecales > Arecaceae > Cocos > Cocos nucifera. The sequence goes on from QRFJ01000619.1 coordinate 1,057,338, forward strand.
TCCAAAGCTTTAGGCAAGAAACCATAGAGCATCTAGCTGATCTCTTTTCTGGTGGCTGTTGGCCCTATACTCTAGCAGCCGAAAGGACCATTGAAGCATGGATCCACTGCTACACTGGCCACGTACCTGTTATGCTAGGAGCTCAATTCCTTTGTACTAAGTAGCAGACATTAACATGATGGCCAAATGGCTAGTATACCTACCATTCCCCACCTATCTTCTTAGATCCAACCAAGCAATTGTTGAAATAGGTAGTGACATAGGTGACTTCAAACGACCG